>OX638099.1:17688318-18888318 GCA_951804965.1 Horisme vitalbata
AAAGTGTTAAATCTCGACTCACTTTCGACAGTTTGAGACTCCACTTACTAGAATAAGTTTATGTTTCTAGTACCTACCTAAGTATGCATGACTCTAAGCAATATTTTATTTTTTTTATTTTTTTTCCGTGGAAGGTTTGCATAATCGACTGAATAGGTTGGCACTTGGTAGTTTATTTATTTATTTAAATTTAAATTAGGATTCACAGTTGAACAATGTTAAATTATAGGCAATTATAAATTACTAATCAAATATATTATCAATCAAATTACTTACAATAAAAGTTAAAATATGTGGATTCAAATTATGTAGACATAATTTGAATCCACATAAAATTATGTAGACATAATTTGAATCCACATATTTTAACTTTTATTGTAAGTAATTTGATTGATAATATATTTGATTAGTAATTTATTAGACAGCTACTGTATTTTGCATGCCTTAGGTTTAGGTAGAATATAGGTTTAGATTTAGGTTGAGCTTTTTTCTACATCTTTATGGCTTATGTTCGAAAAAAAAAAATTGAACTTTTAATTACATTACTGCGAGCAAAGCACCGCTGTAGTGGAGATCTATTAGACTTAAAGCTTATTGATGTAAATGAGTAAGTATGTAGAGTACTTACTGCCGACCTACAAAAAGTACTTTTGAAATTAGTATGTAACTTTATCCTCGGTAATATTGAAGAACCTATCAAATAACTTTTACAATTCACATGATTTATATTTTGTGATGGAAGTAAAAATTTTTTGCAGCAAATAACCAAAAATTTTATGTTTTGAACTTTACGTCAACGGATGTAAAATTTAAGGCACCATGATATAACCGTATTGTTATATTATTGTGCTACAGAAATAATGATCTACTAAGGTAACCTTTCTCAAAAGATAACCTATTTGCAAAGTAATGGCGCGAAATAAATAATTAATGATGCTCTGCTCAAATAAATAAAATGCCTAAGGACCATTGAGTACTGCTTGTGTCGACAGTTGATTGATGATGTCTTGATGTCGACAGATAAAGCATTTTTGGAACAGCAATAATACCTTTAGAGATTTACAAAAAAATGAAAAAGGTAATAAAAAAAACTGAGATTGAAAAACAGTTATTTCGTTTTTTATAGCGAAAAGGTATTTTTAACGTTTTTATTTATTCTAGATTCTGCAACGAGACTATCCGACATAGAACTAAAGTTGTCGACTTAGCTCAGAGAATTAGCAAGCTGAAGTGGCAGTGGGCTGGCCATATCTGCCAAAGAATCGATAACCGTTGGGGTAAACAAGTTCTTGAATGGAGACCGCGGCTCGGAAAACGTAGTATAGGACGCCCTCCGGCCAAGTGGAATGACTATCTGTGAAAGGCTGCTGGTAGAAGCTGGATGCGTCGAGCTCAGACAAAGAGACAAAGTGACGTTGTGAGGTTGTGACTATTGTAAATATCTCTTATTTAATTAAGACCCAAGGACGACTTTTAACCAAGTGTTATTTTTTTTGCTATTGAATTTACACCGGTTCTGTTCACTAGGCTTCATTAAAATATACATAATAATGTGTAAGCTCCAAAAGTAAACTATCAAAACACCCCATCAGTCATAATGATGCATCGAACTTGACATTGAAAGTAAGTCACCGTGGCGTATCAGCAGGGGTGCTAATCCTCATACCATCTTAGAATATTTAATAGAAAAAAATATAATCCTCAAAATAAGCCAACCTATCCAACCACAGACTCAAAATACCCATCATTTACTACAAAGAGTGACTGAGAAAAAAATGCCATTTTTTATTTAATATAGTAACAGATAATGTTGAAACAAAACTTCGAAATTGGTTAAACTAGTGTAATTAACGAATCACATGGTCTACTTTAAATAACAGTAAAATCATTTATTCTAATTTAAAACGTCAATTTAGTTAATTTATAATAATTTAGTAAATTGAAAGAATATCTACTTTCTATCAAACATTAATTGTAAGTTAAATTAAATTAAAATCTACCACAAATTTTATCCAAGATATAGAATAAGAATAATTGATAAAACTTGGAATATTTCTACCTTAATAATCTATATTTATGTTCAAAATTGGCAATGACCATATTTATAACGTATCCTAATAGGAAACGCATATTCGATTGTAGGTTATCTCCAAGAGCCATGACGAACACAGCAGGAGAGCTCTATTAAAAAGTATTTAGTCTAATCCCCACATAATCTTCGAATTTTTTAAAATAAACTCATTCACTAAACATAATTGTTAATTTTGAAACCACAGTATTCAATTTTTTTGGATCAGATAATTAAGTTGGACATTTTTTTTACAACACTCAATGTAAATTATTTGGTTTCAAGGTGCGTGTCGTGAGAATTAAAAAAAACAATAGGATAACCAAATGAATGAACAATATTTAACTTTGTTTAATATCTTTATTTAATATCTTTTATAAAGAACAAGGAAATATCGTGTTGAATGCCCCTTTCATTGAATTTCAATAAATATAATTATAAATTGTATTAGTAGATATTTTTAATAAAAATAAATTTATACATTTTGAAACAGCCTACATTTCTTTTTAACAATTTTAATTACTATAAAGTTTAGGTTATTTATGAGTATTATTTTATATTAAATTAATTTTTCCACAGAAAAAGTTTAAATTTCGTATAAATAATATTTTTTTATTTTCAGACGAAAACCGTTTCCGAGTTCATTGCAGTTAATCCATGAAGGTTCCCATGAACTTAGGCCATGCACCCATTTTCGAAATGTCGAATATATTTTTATTCACAAAAACCAGTTTTGCAACACGGAAGCAATTCCTGCTTCCTTCAAAATTATTGTGACAATGTTGAACTTGAACCGTGTTGGTTTTGGGTTTAAATCTGATTTAAATTTTTACTCTACAAGGAGCCTCAGAATGAACATCTAAATAAATATGATTAGGATAAAATGTACTAAAAAATATACAACTGAATTGAAACCTTTTTTTGAAGTCGGTTAAAAAGACATTTATCAATTCATCAAATTTAGGTTTTGTCACTTTCATACAGAGTTTGTTGTGCTTTTTCTATCTTTTAAACTGTCTCATCTGTAATATTATGAAATTCACAAAAACTGCTTTTACTACCCATAATATCTACTTAAAATTATCAAAAAATTGTCGCTAAAACGTTAGCAAAACTTTATGTAAGTTTTTCTGGGACACTTTGTCGTAAAAGACACCGTAGGTTTTATTGAATGTATTCAAATCGGTATTGTCACTGTCAGTTTTTATCAACTAAACTTACAAAGAGAGAGAGAGAGAGAGAGAGAGAGAGAGAGAGATCTCTTACAAACTCGTGCTTCTATTGCGTTTTTAATACAGCTATGTTCATCATAATTCCTTCAATCATAGGCCTTTCAACATCTTTCACAGATGATGTAAGCGGCATCAGTCAATTTAAAGAACAGTCAAACGCTGAAAACATTTGTTCGTCTTTTCATTCAGGAGTGGCAGACACGACCACATTTTTTGCATATGAAATATCCAGGACTTATTTTATTTAAAAATATTATGACTTAATATTATTTTAATGTTTAAATAATTTACATAATACCTATTATTAAAAAAAACCCTATAAAAACCCTTAAGAAAGACCGTCACCACACGGAAGTGTGCCTAGAATGCTCGCTGCATTGCCACGTTGGATAGCAAGGCTGATCCGTTGGCCGAAATAGAAACCAGATAATGTTTAAATTATATTTCAACATCATAATCATCATCATCAGCTATAACAATCTACTGCTGGACAAAGGCCTCCCCAAAAATATGTTCAAAATATTAAAAAAAAAATAATAATAATAGAGTTGTTATTCAAAAATTCTATCTTACTCTGGGTCACCTTAGAGTTCATGGTTCATTCAATTTTTTTTATTTTAGAACTCATGTCAGTTTGTCTCTTGGGTCTTGTTGTCAGTTTCTTTTGTTAGTTTGTCCGTCTGTTGCATTTGTGCAACGCTTCATCATTGTTCGTCATGTCAGAATCTTGACGAGTTTTGACGGAGGATTTTCTAATATTTAATCTTTTGTTATCTCTTGGTTTTGATTTGACAGGAACAAACTTCCTTGTCCCTTTGATATTTATGATACATTCATAATAATACACCTATATTTAATGTTTTTAAAATAAGTAACTATCCACTTATAAAGAATAAAAGCAATATACCTATGTTGAGAAGTTCATAGGCTACGGGTACTCCTTAGCATCAGAAGAACCGTATGCTTATTTTTTACCATAAGTATAAAACAATGTATTCAATACCAAAATCCCCTTTACTTATGAACGCTACTTAAAGTTAATCAATGCTTAAAGTTAGCTCTGTCACTGTTTGTCATTATCCAACGGATAAAGATGGCGATGGATAGAGATGGCAAAGTTTAAGCATCGTTTATCTTTTGAAAGATGGTCTTAAGTAAGGCCAAATATATTTAAAAAAAATCCAATATTTTAAAGCCATGCAAGGAGCAAATGTCAAATGTAGGTCAAAAGATTTGCTACAAGTCAGTCCCGTAACTTTCTCCCATTGTGCCCTTTCTCAAATTAGTTAAATGATCCATGGTAAAATCTTAGATGCGAGAAATTACCACCCATGCTACTTATAGTTCATAACATGATTTATACGATTTGCTATGGTGTTACGCATCATAAATTTGTTCATGCCTTTGTAATACTGACTTAAATACAGTTATGTCAATGTTAGATTGTATTGTTATCGGCGTATGCGCAGATTCTTGTTAGCTTGATTTATTGCAAGCTTTTCGCTTTCTATAGTCATGTATGCTAATGTATTTATTGTAATAGCATAATGTTGATTTTATTATATTTTAGTTATAATAATTATAATGTTGATTACGTAGAGATTTTTAATTTTATTAACGTCCAAAATATTATGATTAAAAAATGGTTATGTAGTTTTTTCTATAAGTAATCAATTAATCATCATCATCATCTTCTTGATTTCACTCACTGCTGGGTATAGGCCTGTCTCAGCTTGTGCCATCCACCACGTAGGATTCTGACTTGCGAGATTGGACCACGTTACTACGCTAGTTTAACAAATAATGTACGGCTATAACTTCGAAAATATCGTCTGCCCATCTACGATCATGTGATTGTCTAACCCAAGTACGGCCCGGGTATTTGATAATGTCGTCTGCCCATCTCACAGCCGGACGTCATACACTTCTAAAGCCATCCCATAGGCCAACACCAGGCCAACACTCCGTAATTATCCTACTCCGCCGGTCATCACCTTGCCTCGCAATTATGTGTCCTGCCCAAAAGGTACATAATACAATTTCCATACTAGCTTCCGATCGCGAATTTGCTCGCATGGTACCCGGTTAAAAAGTAAAGGCGTGAAGGAGATCTGTCATTAATTTCTTTCAAGCATAATCCCGAAGATGATCCCGAGGATAGGATCCGGAACGACTATCCGACATAGAACTAAAGTTGTCGACATAGCTCAGAGAATTAGCAAGCTGAAGTGGCAGTGGGCTGGCCTTATCTGTCAAAGAACCGATAACCGCTGGGGTAAACGAGTTCTTAAGTGGAGTCTGCGGCTCGGCAAACGTAGTGACGACCTCCGGCCAGGTGGAGTAACGATCTGCGAAAGGCGCTGGTAGAAGCTGGATGCGTCGAGCTCAGAACAGAGCGCGATGGCGCTCATTAGGGAAGGCCCATGATTGTGTGGACAATGATGTTGATGATGTTGATGATCCCGAATGTCAGTATAGTCAAATATCAATAAAGTTTTAGGATTTATGTGAATGCATCAGATAGCAGGCTTATAAGTAGCTTGTTAAAAATATTTTTCTTGTTCTTAAGACCCACCCCAAAGTAGCCCCTCGCAAAAACATCCAATAGCAAGCTCTTAAAATTGCAAGTTTATTTACCCCTTAGAAACATTGCAAATAAAAAATACATCGAGGGTGCCGTCTGCCCGAATTTTTGATGAGATCCCGTAGCGAATTCAATTTTAGTTTTATTTTCTTTTTACGAATTTCTTGGATATCAATGTATGTTACTTGTCTCTTATTTTGTAGGAGTTTTCGATATTCACAGAATATATTAGAATAGAATAATAGTTTATTCGCCACAAACTTTAGGTAAGTAATTTATTGGGCTAGTTAGGTAAATGATATAATGAAATTTAGATGAAATGAACGTTGTGTTTATTTATTTATTAAAAATCATCAACATAATATACACCCTTAAAAGTTTGCATATAAGAATGATACTTGGATCGAGCGAGTGTTGCGAGTTGAGTTTTTAGACTTAAATTTAAAAGCGACGTATATTTAAAATGAGATAGTATCGTATGCTAGGTCTCAAAAGTTAAAGAACTTGATGGAAATTAATAAAATTATACAAAGCAGTATGTTATCATGAAAATTTACTTTATGCAAATGATTTGGATGTAGAATTTGACACTCAAAGCCATACATCGTAAGGCAAAAATCAATACTTAGTTGCTTTCGTGGATAACGGGTTGATAACGGGTTAAGAAAGTTACCTACTTTTGATATTTTCCGTCACCTTTTTACACAACGACACAACCTTTGCCAAGTTAAAATGCATAGTTATCAAATTAGCCATCAAAAATCAAAAATAACAATAGATTACAAACAATATTACAATGGAATTATCAATAGAACTCACGAAATTATAATCTCAAATCCTAGATCAAACAAGATTAAATTTTACAATAGATAAGTTTCTTATACTAAATGCTTTGACCTTTTAATGAAATTTTGACCTAGGGGTCACACCCTTTTATGACAGAACAAAAGTGCATGCAATATGATAAGATGTCAGTTGTCAATCAAATATAATGGAGTCTAATGAAGAACGAATTGGGGTGTCAAAAAGGGGTGAGATTTCACACGACTTACAGTCACAGGTAGATCAATGATTGACAAGGTGGCTATTCGATTTCGTTAAAGTAGTTGTAATTGGTGATATCTGTATTTAATAATAAGAATTTGTATAGCTACAGAATTGACGCCTTCGAAATGTGGTGTTTGAGAAGTCTATTAAGAATTCCGTGGACAGCTAAAAGAACTATGTTTGGATTAAATTGAATTGTCTTTTAAAAACTTACTCAATTAATTATTAAATTTCTTTATTTTTAACTTTATTCAATGACGTCTGGGATAATAATTCCATTACTTCACCAGTATCGGGAAGACAATTTTTTAAACAGATATTGAGAATATTTATAAAATAAAATAAAAATAAAAAGCCTTTTAATTTCTTACAAAAATAAAATAAATCCTATTTTGATCACAAGGTAGTTTACTTAATTGTACTTATATATTTGTAAGAACCCCTCCAAAGGTGAAGGCCTTTTCCAAGGAACTCCAGTTTTCTCTATCTAGGGCTGTTTGCATCCAGAGAGATTGAGAATATTTATGGTACTAATTTTATATATATAATAATAATTAATATATAATATATCTCTAAATTGTTCAATTCATATGCCTATACATTAAGTAATGTTTTTACCGCTACACCTATTTGAAACAAATAAACCCAAACTTATTTAAACTTATCTAATATTTTTGCCAGTCATGAGAAATTAATAAAATTTTATTTATTAACTCAGAAAAGTTTCATAAATGTGGTAAAAATAAACAAAAACTGAACTATATTCGTTCTATGCAATACAAAAGAACCTTCCTGTCATCTAATCAAACCACAATACGGAATAATGTTTTCAAAAGTATTACTTTTATACAAAACCGCCCTATATTTTGCAGAATTTAATCGAAAGAAACAATATTTTCTACAATTCCTCGTGGACCATATCACATTTGCATAAGGGATATTATTGCATATTTTAAGTGCGTTCAGTAGAAAATTACTTTGTTTTCTCATGATTTAAATCTCGGAGATACGCTAAGGGTAGCGGTATTCTATTATGATGCTCACGTGAAGAAAAATAGCCGTAATTGTAAATATTTGAACGAAATCTTTAGGTTTACGTGGAGGGCAAATTTTTTTTTATTATGCATAAATTTTACTTGAATAGCATAGTTATTATATCTATATTTATTACACTCTTCCCTATTATTATTTATTACACAGACAATGTGAGCCTAAACAAAATCTTACTTCTTATCTTACAAATATTATAAATGCGAAAGTTTGTGAGTATGTATGTATGTATTGATGAATGTTTGTTACTGGTAAGACTTATATTATTATTTTGTTTTTATTAGACTTTGACATAAATTGCTAAAACTTCTAATTCCGTAAAATAATAATGTTATACTAGCTTCCGCCCGCGGCTTCGCACGCGTGGTACCGGGATAAAAAGTAGCCTATGTGTTAATCCAGGTCACAAACTATGTATATTCTAAGTTTCATCCAAATCCGTTCAGTAGTCCATCCATACATTAATACTCACAAACTTTCGCATTTATAAAATTAAGTAGGAAAGTAGGATAGTCGAATCAGCCCTTAAGGGTTGAAAACGGTTTCTATCAAGCAAGAAGTTTGTATAACTATCTACTTTTGTTAACTTTTATACCGTTAATGTTTTATTTGCAAGTCTTTACATTGTTATGTTTGCTTGATGTAATAGAGTCTGGACAGAGCTTTATCATGCTTGTATTGTTGATTGTCTAAGTGTTGCCTAAGGCTAAAGATGTCTTTCTATGACGCGGGATTTTTGCGCGCCCTATTGTGAGCAAAACTGGATTTTTGACAACAATAGACTGAGAATTCAAGGTTTTTTTGGTGTTATTTATGTAACGACCGAAATTTAAGAAGTAGTGTGACCTTGGTGACATTGAGTTTAGTCTGTGGTTTGGTCACAGTTTGAAAATTACACTTCTAAATTGTATGCTTTATCACAATATGAACGAGACATACTTAGGAAGGTTTATTTTTAACCGACTTCAAAAAGGAGGAGGTTCTCAATTCGTTGGAACCTTTTTTTTTCGGACTTTTTTTATGTTATGTTCACTGATATCTCCGTCAACTGTAAACCGATTATCAAAATTCATTTTTTGTTCGAAAGAATATACTTCACAGGTGGTCCCATATAGATTTTATTATTTATTATTATTCCTGAGGGATTGGTACTTTTCCCGGAAAACTCAAAAAACGTCATCCTCACTTGTAATTTTCGCCCTATGATCACCAACATCTCCGTCAATTGTGAATCGATTTTCAAAATTCTTAAGGTCAAAAAGTAAGAAATGATTTATTTGAAGTCGGTTTATTTTTTGTTAAAAGTTAATACCTACCTCCCCTATAAGGGGGATTTTCCCATAATCCCCACGCTGGGCATGCAGCTTGGGGATAGCAGGGCACAGTTTCTCGCACCGCCAACACTGCTGCCCAACCCGTTGGGCCAGGGGATTTAGCTGTGCCGGTGTTAGGCTGCGCTATGCCGCAATCAGCCACGGGCAGGTGAGGTTGGCTTGGGTTCCAAACCAGGTGGAGTGACGGTTTGCGAGAAGCTGTGAATAAAGTTTCATCTCGCTCTAGCATTTCTTCTTCGATCTTACGTGATGATGTAACCGTTGACTGTACTTGCTTGTTATGCAATTGGTTGGAACTAATTTAGGTACATCATTTTTATTTTAATATTTCGTGGCATTCTCTGGGAAGAAATTTGGCATTGAGTGAAACCAACCCAGAAATTAATCATTACAAATAATGTACTCATAAAAGAATGGCTGCAGAGAGAAAGAAAGAAATTAAAAAAGAAAGAATGAAAGAAAGAAAGAAAGAAAGAGAGAAAAATCATTTATTCCACCCACCACACGACACCGCACCAGCCTATATCAGTCCACTGCTGGACATAGGCATCTCCTAATAAAGGGGGATATGCCCATATTCCCCACGCTGGGCATGCGGGTTGGGGATCACAGGGCACAGTTTCTCGCACCACCGACACTGCTGCCCGTCGGTGCCCAGGGGATTTAGCTGTGTCGATGTAAGCTGCGCTATGCCGCAATCAGCCGGCCGCCAGAGCCCCGTTCGTTGTTTAGCAGGCTGCACCACGTGCAGGTGGGGTTGGCTTGGGAATTCCACCCACAATGCACACAAAATAAGGGGGTAGGTTTAAAGGTAGGTACAGAGTTGGTTTAACTATGTTATAAGTGTATCCCAGTTCTAGATACTGGATGCATATAAAATAACTCATAATTTTTTTTAACATTTTTTTGGTCTAAGTTAGCAATAAAATCCTCGTTTAAGTGCCTCTGGTACGTCAAAATACGGCATACTTTAATCTCGCAGAATCTTAGCGAACCATCTTGTTACTTAAACCAGTTTTAGTAAATCCAGCTTGTTAGGGTAGGGGGTCATCAGATTGTGAACACCATGTATAAGTATTTTCAATGGTCATAACACTGGTAGATATAGACTGGTTATTTAAAAAGGAGATCTTAAAAATAGATGGGACCATTTTCACTCATGCGATCTGTAGAAGTTAAATTCTACTAATTGGTTTTGCAAATTTCAATAGAAGTCATTATCAATAAATTGTTTATATCTGTATAATTAAAACATAGGTAATTACCTTAATATTATGATGTTACGTATTCTTCTATTTTTTTTGCGACACGATATAGGCTTAGGTTGGAATTGTTATCAAAAACTATCCAATAAATCTTCGGAATAGCCTTTTTGCCTTGCCTTTTTTTTTAAAAATAGTTTATAGGCTTACGTTTCACCGCCATCTCTCCTGTTTGTAAGTGAAGATCCGGTAGACGATGTAGCACGCTTGAATCGAATGTACCTATTTACTCTTCGCTTGAAGACTATTAACTTAAGAGTCTTAAGTCATAGTGATCGGGAAACACTGACGCCGGAAGAAAAACCTTAAAAATGTGAGCTGAATAGCTCAATTTGATACCACTCTATTCACTTGTTCGATACCCTCATGACTGATTCGCACACTGCTCGTCTTACCAGCCCGGCAATCTCATAAGCAACTCTTGGGATCAAAAACTTTGTAAAAAAATTGTACAACTTTAGTACAACTCCGCAAATATAGCTTTAAAATATGAATAATTTGAGATCACTATTAATCCCTTGTTCGTTTCCCTCAAGACTGATTCGCACACTGCTCGTCTGACTATTGGGATCAAAAACTATTCTATAAAACTTCGTTATGTAGCTTTAAAATATGAGCTAAATAGCTCAATTTGAGACCACTCTATAAATCCCTTGTTCGTTTCCCTCACGACTGATTCGCACACTGTTTGACCAACCCGGCAATTCCATATCCAATTCTTTCTTATTCTACGGTTGTTAACATATTTTTTCTAAAGCACATTCTGGTTTCACGTATGACATGATAGTAAATTTATCTGATGCTGGGAAGAACCGGATTTGATTTGAACTGGTCATTTTGAACCGTAATTTGCATTCAAAATTTGGCATGTTTTATGGGAATATAACAAGGGGCAAACTTTGGCAAGGAGGGATGTTATAAAAGAACTCAACTGTTAAATTGGTGGAATTGAAATTTGTGATTTACGATCTATTTTGTGTGTATAAAGCTCGCGATTTTGAGTATGAGTTGAAATATTTAAGAACCAACGCATTTCATGTTTTGTAAGGAAAAAAAGTAGGTATTTGGTTTTTTATTATAAGGACTTTCAAGTGACTGTTTTTGTGCGGAAGCTCGAATCAAGCTACTTTGGTATATATCTATTTAAATTAACAGAAAGGTATTTCTAATTTATAAAATGTATCTTCGAATATAGAAGTGTTTTTTTTTATATTATGAACTTCTGTAAATTATAGGTATCGACTGTAAATAACGAACGTACATATCGTACAACGAGACGGACAAACTTGTCTCAAAGATTTGGTAATAATATTATCATGAAAGCACTGAAATTCTTTTATCAGGATGCCGTTGCTAATTTCGGAATCGTATTCATCGCTCCGATAGCCGTGATCGTCTAGTGGTTAGGACCCTACGTTGTGGCCGTAGTAACCCAGGTTCGAATCCTGGTCACGGCAGTGAAGTCACTGTCGCGGCGGAGCTTACTTTTTGCACAATTTTTTATTTTGCACCCATTTATTTCGTAAAATTCCGCTAAAATGGTCTAATGAAGATACAATTTTTTCAAATTCGCGTAATTTACCACAGAATACAGGTACTATATATAGGTTTTTGTTGCGTTATTTTTAAAAATAAATATCAAATTTGTGAAATAGACTATAATTATGTTTGAATAGGTACTATAAAATAACTAATAAAATGCGTTGTAAAAGTTGTAAAACTTTGTAACTTGCTCTTATAAAATTCTGATTATGGTTTAATACCGCCACCTAGTGAGCCATAGTTGAACTATGTAAGAAACGTATAGTGTTAGAACGTATAGTGTAGCCAGCCAGCGTGTCGCAGCGCTACAACGAAGTTCTGCTACTCGCCGCTAGGTGGCAAGCAATAGCTGTAGTCAACTTTCGCAAAAAATTGTAGATGGCATTGCGTGTATCTAAAAAGCAGTGTCGTAAAAATGCTAACACACATAAACAGATATTCATTGAAAAGTTGCTCTACATAGGTTTCTATTAAAAATATATGCCAATTTTATTTTGATTTACTATTAGTATTAGGTAACTACCTACTTAGATTAAGTGAATCATTATTTAATTATTCACAAACGCACAAATGAAACACGCGCCTAGAATTTAGAAAATAATTTGAGATTTTCTGGCTTTTATACCAATCGGAACATTTGAGCAGAATGCTAAATTGTTTTGTGAGGGGGAAAATAATTCGCCAAATTGAAAATTAGGTAATTCACGTCCCATATGCGAGTAATACTGGCTTACGTGGGTAGAAAACGTGAAATTGTGAATCTGCCGGAGTGCAATAGGTACTTAATAAGACTTTTAAAGACCAGATGAAGTTTATTGGAGTATGTTATTCAATTCTTGCTTAAATCATACCAGACATGTTTGGGCTGTTATTATGGGTATGGTAATATGTAAGTGTGGGCAGTTTTTTTGTAATTCACATTATGTTTTTTATATATATATATATATATATATATATATATATATAAACCTATAGGAATTTATTTGTTTTTGAAACAAAAAGATCAATAAAACTAAAACACTTTGAAATAACTATTAGGTAAGTAGATCATATTACATTTGTTTTATAAACATATTCGCTAAACAAAAAAGACTTGATTTTGACGGGAAAAGACCAAATTGTTACTGATGATTTAGATACCTAATCTAGTTTTTTCGCTTTAATAAGTACACATAGATGACAAAATGATGTCATTAATCATCAAAAAACATACACTTACCTACACGTGTTTTTTCATAGACAATTGTATAAAAATATTTTTGCTACCAAAAAAGTATCATCATTAGATGGCTTTTTATCTTTTTTCTATTTTATAGATTTTTAAAATTTACTTACTTATGTACACCATATACTATATACCATATATAGTCCCTACGTAAACACTAGAGTCTTTGTAAACATGACGGCCTCTGTGGCGCAGTGGGCTAAGGTCCGCCTGAGACGCAGAGGGTTGCGGGTTCGATTCCCGCTGCGGGACAAATGTTTGCATGTTCTGTAGATATTTGTCTCGGGTCTGGGTGTTTCTATGTATGATATGTATATATTTACAAAAAAATATATATATATGTGTAGTATATCAATCATGTGGTTCCCATAATACAAGCTCTGCTTAGTTTGGGGCTACATGATGCTGTGTGATTAAGTCCCGGATTATTTTATTTATTTGTAATTTATCTAATTATGTAATTCTTATGTTAGTTCAAAAGGTGAATAAAATAAAATTTTACACGATACGGTTTTAAAATATTCACAACCTATTCGAATCTTTAAATTGAAAACAAATATTACTAACTTTACATTAAATCGAAACTGTTCCGAAATTTTTAAAAATGTCAAAAGAAAAATAGTTTCGCACGAATTGAGAAAAACCTCTTTTTTCGAAGTCCGTTAAAAATACAACACAGATTATGTAGGTAGGTATGTGTAGGTACTTATAGTAGTTATCGGGCTGCATCTAGTGGTGTATCTAAATAAAGATCTCATCCTTATAAACAAACATAATAACTGATAAGTTCTTGCTGAGGTAATGCAGTACAGCTTCGAGCCCTCCATTTATTAATATCTGGCCTCCAGGCTTCATAGGTAATGTGTTCAGGATCTTTTCGGCATATTTTTTACTATATAACTCACCAGGTCAAGGGTCTACACGAGAGGAATAAATGTGATGAGAGTGAAATAAGCGTGCCAGGATCTCAGTAGATGGAGATATCGTAGACTATCCCTTCAGATATCAATTTGGTACCTATGTGTAGGTCTACACTAGCCTTGTTACTTCTTTCCTATAGTATTTACAAGCGACCCGCCTTTCCTCTTGAATTTGAGAGACTCTATTTAATAAAACCGCATAAGCATATATAGGGACAGACAAACGGAAAGCGACTTTGTTAAACTATGTAGTGATAATAATTTTGCTTAGTATATGCACCCCGACTGCAGATCCGGAGATCGTGGATTCGAATCTCAGACATGGTCATAAGAATTTTTTGTTTCGAAAAATTTATGTGCTCATTACCACGTGCTCAGAACGGTGAAGGAAAATATCGTGAAGAAACCTGTTGATCTTGTGTTTCCTATGAGTAGGGCCGACTATGCTGAGAGGATATAGGTGCTGAAGCCTACTCCTCTAATTATGTTCAAGGCATTTGAAACAATCATGGTTGTGGAACATAATTGATTTGAATTGAATTTGATTTGATTTTAAATTGTCGTCTTAATAAAAGACTGAGAAAGAGGGTAGATGCATTCGTCTGCCAGTAACTACCCACTTACATAGACTTCAGTTCCTCCCGTGATCATGGCGCATGCCACTGCTTCGAAATATCGGGAAACAACAGAACTCCCAAATATCCCGTTAATATAAATAATTATGTTCAAGGCACTACCACGCCCTAACAATTTAGTAGTAGTAGTAGAGTTCTTTGTGGAGGGCTCGTCCGGGGAAGTACTGCCACCATGTTTATTTCTACCGTGAAGCAGCTGTGCTGTGTTTCATTTTCAAAACATCATTAAACTTATTTACTTGTACCTCCATGGTACCAAATTCATCATACAATCTTTTTTTAATTTGTTAAAAACTCAGACTCAGAACCTTCTTGGTGTACTTTTTTTTAAACTTTATATGTTACACTATGTTAAACTTTTTTTTGCATTTAATAATTTTCCGCTGAGGTGGGATGAAAAGTTACGTGATGCACTCGAGTGCAAAGATTGTTCACCTCGTGCTCTTTTGATTCCCTCGCTAACGCTCAAGAATCCTTCGCTTGCTCGGTCATCAAAATTGAACATGCGGTTAAAAAGCAACTTTTCACTTGTCTATCTATTTTAAAATAAATGCGCAAATATACCTGAGACATGGTTACATGGTGTGTAGGCTTTGTTGCCGGGCACCTATACCGTCCTCTTCGCTTAGTCGGCCTTACTCACAGGAAAGACATAGTCAATACCTACGTGTGGAGCTGACTGATCCGCGGGTTTCGTCACGAACTTTCATCATCATAATCAGCCTATAGCAGTCCACTGCTGGACATAGGCCTCCTCTAATGAGCGCCATTGCGCCCTGTGCCGAGCTCGAAGTTTTCCTTCACCGTTTTAAGCACATATATTTGTAGTAACTAGGAACCTTTTGGAGCACGGCCGAGATTGATAACGTCCATTGTATTTTCTACTTTATAGAAAGCAGTATAAACATTTATCAATAAGACCCAAGGATACAAATCAATCTGGCGGGTCGTACACCTGACTCCGACCGTTTGGGTCAATTTATTCAATATCTGCCCAACCTTATTTGGTTTTGATAACTTCGCGCTCAGGTGCTTAGAGTAACAAATACCATATTGATTTAAATAAGATCAATAGCTTATTTTTAACCGACTTCAAAAAGGAGGAGGTTCTCAACAATTCGTCGGAACCTTTTTTTTCAACTTTATTTATATATGTTCACCCATAACTCCGTCAATTGTGAACCGATTTTCAAAATTCTTATTTTGTGTAAAAGAGTATACTTCACAGGTGGTCCCATATAAATTCTATTCATGAGGGATTGGTACTTTTCCCGGAAAACTCACAAAACCTCATCCTCACTTGTAATTTTCGCCCTATGATCACCAATATCTCCGTCAATTGTGAACCGATTTTCAAAATTCTTTAGGGCAAGAAGCAAGAAATGATTTATTTGAAGTCGGTTTTTTTTAAAGTTCCCGTTAGTTCTCTGCTTAGTTTGGGACTACTTGAAGCTGTGTGATATATCCAGAAATATTTATTTATTTATTTATATTCAAGAAAATATGCAGGTTGATATATAATTAGTACCTATATCAGTCATGGTGGTTCCTTTTAGTTCTCTGCTTAGTTTAGGACTGCTTGATGCTGTGTGATGGTGTAGAGCATTATTTATTAATTTGAATTAAATATTGCGATAAATCACAACCAAAATCAAGAATAGAACAGATTTTTATTTGCAAGAACAGAAAACGGTCTGAAATCTATTAAAAGGGATAGTAAGCGGTAGTTAGAGGTAAGCCAAGCGAGCGCACAACGTAAACGCAATCATAAAAAACCTAAAAAGTTTTTAATCTTTTTGGCTCAAATATTTCATTTCATCCTGCTTCCCAGGCCGTAACCAACTTTAATTATAAATGTAATAACCCGATTTCAGGTCAGAATATTCAGCAAAGGTTATTTTCCTGCTAAACCTAGGCGCTTTATGCTTACGCTTTTCCACTTATTGCCCTGAGTTGGCTTGTCCATAATTAAAATTCACTTTGGATTAAGCCGTAATTACTTTACACAAGCATATAATATTAACATAGTCATAATTGGCCCTGTAGGTAGTTACGAAATATTAGAATTATCTATTCACTAGCGGCCCGTCCCGGCTTCGCACGGGTGGACTTTTTTACAACTTGGGTTACGTTACATAATTTTTAGTAAGGATCCCTAATCTTTTCTAGGAATAAATATAGCCTATGATACTCATGGTGAATGTAGCTTTCCAAAGGTGAAAGAATTTTTGAAATCGGCAGAGTAGTTTTTGTGTTCATTCTCATTACAAACATACACAACAACAATTTTTTTTCCTCTTTATATATAATATTAGTGTAGAAGTGTCGATGTAGATAAATAGATGGTGCTCCTAATTTTGTACGGACAGCAGGATCGCGTTATCGTAGCGTTTTGCGATGGAGGCATGTTTGATGACTCCAACTCTTTAGAAGAAGAAGAAGAACATCAGCCTATAGCAGTCCACTGCTGGACATATGCCTCACCTAATGAGCGCCATTGGGCCATGTCCTTCTCTCGATACATCCAGCAAATAGATTCTAATAACCAATAAAATTTACCAAAAGTCTAAAATACTCTAAATTAGAAGATAGATTTCTTGGTTGAAGAGCACCATTTTGTTGGCTATTCAGTAGTTGGCAGAACCCTAAATGAAAAATATAAGTAACAGAAAGGGTTAGGTGCTTTGCATTCTTAATCCGGCTTAGCCGACCATGCAAATTGTATGACTGCATTACCTATTTGATTTCCCTCGAGGAGGAATGGAATCTAAAGAAAAATACGAAGAGATTATTTATTTATAATCAATTATCCATTTTTAGGGTTCCGTACCTTAAAAGGGAAAAAGGAACCCTTATATAAAAACTTTATTGTTCGTTTATCTGTAAAACCCTTTTCTTAGGAACGTGTGGGGAGATATCAAGTTGAAATTAATATCAAATAGTCATGTTTGCAATCCCTTGGAGCTGTTCTTTTGAAGGCCGTTTATGCTGAATAATTTACACTCGCATGGGTATTAATAAATATGAGGCACTTCACGATGTACTCATGAAATTTTACAAGAAGCAATGTCTTATAGCACAAGTAAAAGAAACAATCCCAAAACAGGATAGTATCACACACAAAACATCACAAAAAAAAATCATGCCTCCGAGTTAAATGACGACCTCTGTGGCGCAGTGGGCGAAGGTCCGCCTGAGACGCAGAAGGTTGCGGGTTCGATTCCCGCCGCGGGACAAATGTTTGCATGCTCTACAGATATTTGTCTCGGGTCTGGGTGTTTTCCATGTATGATATGTATGTATTTACAAAAAAAAATGTATATATGTAATTTATCAATCATGTGGTTCCCATAATACCAGCTCTGCTTAGTTTGGGGCTACATGATGCTGTGTGATACTGTCCAGCATTATTTATTTATTATTTATTTATAAATAAATAAATAAATAAATAAATAACGCGGGACGTAATCACACAGCATCATGCACTACTGTCCAGCATTATTTATTTATTATTTATTTATAAATAAATAAATAAATAAATAAATAACGCGGGACGTAATCACACAGCATCATGCAGCCCCAAACTAAGCAGAGCTTGTATTATGGGAACCACATGATTGATATACTACACATATAACTTTTTTTTTTTTTTTTGTAAATTCATACATATCATACATTGAAAACACCCAGACCCGAGACAAATATCTACAGAACATGCAAACATTTGTCCCGCAGCGGGAATCGAACCCGCGACCTTCTGCGTCTCAGGCGGACCTTCGCCCACTGCGCCACAGAGGCCGTCAGTTAAAACGGAACCCTCTCAGTGCGTAAGTTCAACTCTAACTTTTCATGGGTTTTTGGACGTGTACATGCAAGTCAGACTGTGCTACGATTAGGTAGGACTTTTTCTATTTCGTGGCACATACACGCTACGAACTGAATCGCTTAACTGTTTTAGGGAACATAAATGGTGCAGTACTTCAATGATTGAGCCCTTTACAAAGAGCATTACTACAAACAGTTAGGTACCGTGTACTAGGCCAGGACCTAGTAGTTTCCACAAGTTGATGTGATTTAAATCGACCAGTGCATTGTCACAGCTGCCTATTGTTTGATTGAGCAACCTTCACGGTGTGGTGGGTTACCTAGCACCATGACTTTTTAATGGTATATTAGAGTTACCTAAATGCCTAAATTTATCCATTTATACGTTGGTACATGTACTTATCACCACACCATTACATCAGTCTATATCAGTCCACTGCTGGACATATTCGTCCCCTAATAAAGGGGGATATGCCCATAATCACCACGCTGGGCATGCGGGTGTGGGATCGTAGAGCATGGCTTCTCGCATTCCCGACGCTGCTGCCCTTCGGCACGGCTGGCGGTCAGGGAATTCAACTGTGTCAGTAATAGGCTGCCGTATGCCGCATTCAGCCGGCCGCCAGAGCCCCTTTTATTAGTTAGGAGGGTGCACCACGGGCTGGTGAGGTTGGCTTGGAATCTGAAGATGAGGTTAGAACCCCATGCATCCTTATGTATATTAATAATCATAAAAGTCTTATTAATCAAAAACAAACATACTGAAATTTCAGGAAATACGGATTGTTTTGTATTTGTGAAAATAGGAAATGATAAACTATTAAAATTAAAACTATGTTGTTTGTTGTTTACCATTACCACTAATAATATCTAGCGAAAATTCAAAACACTAAACAAATAATAACCTTTCATAGTGAAATACCATAACTGTCATATATCTCGATGCCTTTAGACATCTCTGTTAGTATATTCTTATTTATTTCTCTTAGTAAATTCATGAGGAACTAATGCATCAGAAAATGTAAGGTCTAGTAGGGGCTTATGATGTTATCTAGGCTAACAAACCAATGTCCCGGAGGGCTGAGCGCTCTCCTGTTCAGGAGCTCTTGGTTCAAGAGTCTCTGCACCGCGTCGCCGTAGAAATGCAGCTACGTAGAAAGTATTGAAACTTGATGTTTTTCAAGTCAAGTTTGATAACAGGTAACACTCGTTGCAGCCTATTATGGGTATAGGTTCCAATGTGAAGAAAAACTTACCATTCGGAATTTCACCGTGAAGGTTATTGTGGTATTAAGAAATGTTTTAACTACGTTTCTATAGTGTTTCAAATTGTAAATTAAAACAATTTAAGTCGTTTAGTCGCTTGGATTTAGTCGTCTAAAAGTAAAAAAGTTAAATTTTATGTAAGAAAAACTCATATAAACAGAGTAACGCCAACACTTGAATACCACTCGACCATTTAAGATCATCTCAGTTATTTGAGATCTTCTCAAAGTCTCAAAAAACAAATTAAAACTGAACGTTAATTTGACGTTGTAAAATTCGAGCGTTACCCTGTTGGTGAATAAACACACGTAAAAAACAAATACGTTTTGACTTCATTGGTTTCAGAATCGAATGATCCTATAGAAATATTGACCTCATAGGGTAACCTTTTATAAATTTGTAGCAATACCAATCTATCTCTACACTACACAAAGGTCTTTCTTGAAAATGCTATTGAGCAATTAGTTTGCCTGTGTGCGATTTAATCTTAAGTACAAATATTAAATCCCTGGGCACCGCCACCGATAGGCAGTAGCGTCGGCTGTGAAAAGCTGTGCCCTGCAATCCCCACCTCGCATACCCAGCGTGGGGATTATGTGCATAACCCCCTTCTTATTAGGCGAGGCCAATGTCCAGCAGTGGACTGATAATGGCTGTTTACTGGCGAGATTTAGTAAAAAAGATGTGATATGATTTATTGTAACGATATAGGTAAGTTTATTCCTTTTTCACGCTCAAACTACTCAATAGCTGACATTTTTTACATTATATGTATATATAACACACATATAACATATATAAGAATGGGGATAACACGTATACTACTTTTTATAAGGGCACAACGCGAGCGAATCCGCGGGCGGAAGTGAGTCATCAATAAAGGAACATAAGAAAAATACAGAATTTATTCAATTGCGTACTTACGCGGCCCCAATACGGGCGGCCTTCATGATAGATGACATTGACTCCAGACACGTTCCGACTCGCAATTCTTAGTTTATGGAAGGGTGACAAATATAAAACATGTTTCTTATGGTAGGAAAGGTTGGCTTTTTATAAACACGCGTATGTTTCCAGGTTTGGCATAAATACGTATAAATTTAAATTTATATATGATTTATTAATTGAACCAGTTTTGTCACAAATCAGTCCCATTACATTTGGTCTCCTTTTCAATTAACCGCTAACTTAGGGGAGCTTAGATTTTGTATTGCATCAATATCGAAAACAAAAATTTTCAAATAATTAAAAAGAAAATGTCAAAATTCCATGTCTTAAAATCAAAATGCTTAAAGATTTACCTAAAAATTTGTAATAACCTACGTCCTTCCCGCTTGAGTAGGAGATGCGGTGTTATTTTTACCAATGTGTCCTGACATTTGCTGTTAATTTACTACGCACTGCAATTTTCTTTGATTTTTAATCATAATTTCCCTGCCTCAACTAAGTGTAGTCGGCACAACATATTTTTCTCTTCCATTTTCTTCTAATAGACGTCATCTCAACACTCACTTATTTCTTTCCTTCTTTATTTTTTACTCATATCATCTTTCAAACAATTCATCCTTATTTTTAGGGTTCCGTACCTAGAGGGTAAAAATATCATGAACCGCGATAGCTAGACAGTTGAAGTTTTCACAGATGATGTATTTATGTTGCCGCTGTAACAACAAATACAAAAATCAGAATTAAAAAATATCTAATTCGGGCTCAAATATAACGGTATGAAACGCTACGTTCACGAGTCCAACTTGCATTTAGCCGGTTTTTGTCCAACCTCTGTCTGCCAGCATATCCAAGTATATTCATATCTAACATTCTTCTTGTAACATGACTTTCATGATGATGAGAAGGGGTAAAAGTTTCATCCCTTCTCAAACCCACCACCACGCCAACTTTTCCATCACATAGATTTTTTTATAAATAATGCAGTAAGTGAAACTAACCAAAATAGTAAGGGCAGATCTTAATGTCGTTAGAGTCACGGGTAAATTAAAAATGTTCTTTTTAAATAACAAATCATGAAGGATTTACTAATGAAAATAAATAGCATAGTGCAATACATCGTTTCAAATGACTTTCTAGAACTGCTGCTTTAATAGTCTTATAAATCGTCACATTCGCTCTGAAAATGCAATTTCGTTCTGCAAAAGCACTCTAGATTTTTAAAAGAATTACCTACTTAGCTCTGGTTTTAGAAGTTTTCTTATTTAGCGTGTTTTAGAAGATTTTATCAAATAGTTAGTTTGCTAACCATTTTGGAGTGAATAAAATAGATCTTAATCTAAGATTTACCACTTTTACAGCTAATAATTGAATATAACTAGTGAGCGTCCCGTGACTTCCTCTGCATAGGGATTTTTCTCCATTGCACCTCTTTAGGGGCTGAATTTCATAAAATCCTTTCTTAAAGCCCTCAAAGCTTTCAAGGATCATAACCTTCAAATGTCAAGTCTTAAGACAGTAGGCTGTGCGTTGAATGTCAGACAGTCAGTCAGCTTTATTGCAGTTTTATATAATTAGGTGATTTACCTCTAAAAATAAAACATAAACGTCAAGTTTAACCATGATAAAACAACGGAGTGGATGAAATTCAGTTTTGTTTATTTCCTATATATTTAGAAATATAATAGAGAGTCTCTGTTTTGCTGTCATTAAGCCATGTCGGAAGCCTTGAGGCAGTCGAAAAATTCCGCAACATGGCCACTCCTACATACGAAGAAGGAAGAAGGAAGACTAATGAAACCATCTTAAAAACAAAATAGTCAAATACATTTTTAAGATCTCTATAGAATACGTTTCTGTACTTTTGCGTACGTTTTTGCGTATATTTTTTTGAATGTCGTGTCGTGTATTCCGAATAAATTGTTTATTTACTAATAATGGTATATTTTACTTACGAAAATAATAACAAGTACTTACTAATTTATCTTTCAAAACCAATCTATATTAAATTTCAGGGACCGTTTGCTCTGGTCCAATATCCAATGAACTATGTTAACTTGATTACCTGTGCCAGTGCCGATGCGCAGATTATCTAGGCCCTCAGGGGAAATGACTGATTGTACCGTCAATGAGGTTTAAGGCCAATGTATAGTTAATTAAATCAGAAGGTTAAAGGTAACTTATGTATAAAATTACTGCATCAACAAAAACACCAATCTATATTGCTCAGCTAAATCTAGCTGTGCACCGCAATCAGCCACTGGTGCAGCCAGTAAGATTGGCTTGGGTTCCCAAGTTCAGACATAGCTTGACGAGCTCGGTAACTTCGGTAACGTTGAAGGTTGGTACCCTTCGTCTTCCTATGTCGGTCTGAACGGCTGAGCTCGTGACCCCCTCCATAAATCGCTTCTTTAATGATAATGAGCCACCTTGATCTGTTATGGGCGCAACGAGACTATCCGACATAGAAACAAAGTTGTCGGCTCAAAGAATTAGTGTGCTGAAGTGGCAGTGGGCTGGTCATATCTGCCGAAGAACCGATAACCGTTGGAGTAAACGAGTTGTTTAGTGGACACCGAGGATCGGCAAACGTAGTTGTAGGATGCCCTGCGACCAGGTGGAGTGTATACTTGCGAACGGCTGCTGGTGGAAGCTGGGTGCGTCGAGCTCAGGACAGGGTGCAATGGCGCTCATTAGGGAAGGCTTATGTCTAGCAGTGGACTGCTATAGGCCGATAATGATGATGATGACGATGATCAAATTATGTTAATACAAAAAACGATAGTAGTGTTACAAACATATATTTTCACATCGCCACAACCAAATTACTTTTATAAAATCATGAATTGTTAGCATTACAGTAGGGTAGTATAATAGGAAGGATGTTGCTGATGATGATGGTAGAACTTGCAGAAATAGATTCTACAGCCCGTTCGTTACTGGAACAGGAAGTCCCCCAGGACTCCACTGATTGGCTCACTATCCGCATCGCTGACTTCGTCTGCTTTGCATTTATTGATAAGTCTACAATTGAGCTCTTTAGTTAGATGATATGATCTCTCTACGTACGTAAGCCTATTCAGACAGTAACTTTTTTTAAATGATAAATGAAGATGGAACAGGCACATGGCCCACTTGATGTTAAGTGGTAATCATTACCTACCACAAAGCATTGAAAAAAGAAAAAAAAGAAATTGCATCGTAGATCACGTTTTTTCGGAACGCGCTCTACGATGCGACGCCCTGCGTGATCGACTTGGGGCATATGAAGATGTTAAGCCTCTTGTGCCTGTAATTTCACCGGCACCCACACCATTCAAACCGAAATATAGCACAGCTGCTTCACGGTAGAAATAGGCAGAATACTGACGAAGGTTGCGAAAAGTGTAGACAAGGATGGAAGTTCAGCAGGCGCGTACGAAGTATTAAAATAACTTCATGGCAGGGGCGCGTCACGTGTAAAAATGACAAAATGAAGCCAATTCTACGAAACCAAGTTTTGGTAACACGTGACTTACCCGGTAAGGCTGCTAATCATTGCAGTGGGCAGCTAAGATACTAAATGGACCAGAGGGTCAGTAACATGTCCGTGTTGTAATCGCCGTCGCCGCAGGGCGTCGACAAATGCAATTTTGCACCCTCCTTGCCATCAAAATTCGCAGCAGGTTTCTTTGGGATAAAGCCTGATTGTGGGAACATGGGTTGTCCGGCTTTGTGTGGAATTGTGGGGGAATATTAGCGGTGTATGGTGTTGAATGAATCCTCGGGTTGTGAGAGGAATGGATTAAAAAATTGAAAGAAAATTTAAAGGAAACTCAAGTGATGACCAAAATACTTTTGAGACTTTTAACTTTTGAGAGTACCTTAGGCCCAGGTCACACATATCGGGCAAGGACATGGCGCGGACATGGCGCGGACGTGGCACGGACGTGGCGAGGACATGGCACGGGCATGGCGCGGACATGGCTCGGACATGACGCAGAAATGACGTGACAGAGGCACAAGTGTAGTGCAGTCTGTTGTCCGTTATCGATGTGTCAGCATGTCATCCTCAGAAGACGAAGATGCTCTTGCTCTCGTGGATACAATTAATTAATATATAGATCAGGGCCCGTACAACCCCGATTTCGAGCTAGTTGCTTCGAAAGTGAAACCCCTTCATTGGGTTATACAGTTGACGGGATTACCCTTTCGTTTGGGTATTCTCCTTTCCCTTCTCCTTTATTCCTCCTTCATAACACAAGCGAAAGTGTAACCCGTTCCTTTTGGTTTTCAGTCGATAGGGTTACCCTCTTATGAGGTTAAACGAATGAATATAGTCTTTATAATATAGTAATATAGTCTTTATATATAGTCTATAGTCCTTTTGATAGGTTTTTTTGAATGTTACACAATGTTTATCATTACGCCTGACACTGGGTGGGGGAATTTAGATTTTGACTCTTGATTTATGTCATCAATCATTAGGTATTAGTTCGGATCGCTTTATTTGGTTGAAGGAAGAGCGTCACTGCATTAAAGAAAAGTTTTGAAAACATAAGGAAAGTGCTGTGTTTCAGTCAGTTTTCATTGGTCATCATCACAGAGTATGCGTTGTCATATAAGAGACCCGCAGTCAACATATTAAAAAGAAAAAAAAAATGGTGTTTCAGTTTTCATAAGTCATCAGTTATGTCATGACTGAGGCCCGCAGCCAACATGTTAAAAAGAAAAAAATGTGTTTCAGTCAGTTTTCATAGAGCATCATCGCAGAGTACTCTGCGTAGCGTTATTTTTTATTTTTATTGTATTTATTAGGCAAAGCCAACAGTACACATAATGAGCATTTTGTAAAGCGTTATGTCCGAGACCCGCAGTCAACGTGTTAAAAAGAAAAAATATGACCTTCAAAACTATTTTGAATAATAATTTTGGATTGTCACTGTCACTATCACACTCAACTCAACTCAAAGCTCCACTCGAAATTCATTCTACAAATTCATCTGTAAATGGTTATATCTCTGGAACTACTCATCCTAGACTAGCCGTTAATTGCTCAAAAGATAGCTAACGACAAGATCTTTATTTTTAATGACATATGTCAAACTTGAATTTGCCATATCTCGAGAAGTACTCATCCTAGACTTGCCATTACTAGCTCAAATGATAGCTACTAATAAAATCTTAATTTTCGATGACAGCTGTCAAACTAAAAACTGTCATCGAAAATTAAGATCTTAACAATAGCTATCATGTGAGCTAGTAACGGCAAGTCTAGGATGAGTAGTTCTCGAGATATGGTCGATTTAAGTTTGACAGCTGTCATCGAAAATTAAATTCATGTCAATAGCAATCATTTGAGCTAGTAAAAGCAAGTCTAGGATGAGTAGTTCTCGAGATATGGTCAATTTAAGTTTGACAGCTGTCATCGAAAATTAAGGTCTTGTCAATAGCTATCATTTGAGCTAGTAAAGGCAAGTCTAAGATGAGTAGTTCTCGAGATATGGTCAATTTAAGTTTGACAGCTGTCATCGAAAATTAAGTTCATGTCAATAGCAATCATTTGAGCTAGTAAAGGCAAGTCTAAAATAAGTAGTTCTCGAGATATGGTCGATTTAAGTTTGACAGCTGTCAACGAAAATTAAGTTCATGTCAATAGCAATCATTTGAGCTAGTAAAGGCAAGTCTAAGATAAGTAGTTCTCGAGATATGGTCGATTTAAATTTGACAGCTGTCATCGAAAATTAAGTTAATGTCAATAGCAATCATTTGAGCTAGTAAAGGCAAGTCTAAGATAAGTAGTTCTCGAGATATGGTCGATTTAAATTTGACAGCTGTCATCGAAAATTAAGTTCATGTCAATAGCAATCATTTGAGCTAGTAAAGGCAAGTCTAAGATAAGTAGTTCTCGAGATATGGTCGATTTAAATTTGACAGCTGTCATCGAAAATTAAGTTCATGTCAATAGCAATCATTTGAGCTAGTAAAGGCAAGTCTAAGATAAGTAGTTCTCGAGATATGGTCGATTTAAGTTTGACAGCTGTCATCGAAAATTAAGGTCTTGTCAATAGCTATCATTTGAGCTAGTAAAGGCAAGTCTAAGATGAGTAGTTCTCGAGATATGGTCAATTTAAGTTTGACAGCTGTCATCGAAAATTAAGTTCATGTCAATAGAAATCATTTGAGCTAGTAAAGGCAAGTCTAAGATAAGTAGTTCTCGAGATATGGTCGATTTAAGTTTGACAGCTGTCATCGAAAATTAAGGTCTTGTCAATAGCTATCATTTGAGCTAGTAAAGGCAAGTCTAAGATGAGTAGTTCTCGAGATATGGTCGATTTAAGTTTGACAGCTGTCATCGAAAATTAAGTTCATGTCAATAGCAATCATTTGAGCTAGTAAAGGCAAGTCTAAGATGAGTAGTTCTCGAGATATGGTCAATTTAAGTTTGACAGCTGTCATCGAAAATTAAGTTCATGTCAATAGCAATCATTTGAGCTAGTAAAGGCAAGTCTAAGATAAGTAGTTCTCGAGATATGGTCGATTTAAGTTTGACAGCTGTCAACGAAAATTAAGTTCATGTCAATAGCAATCATTTGAGCTAGTAAAGGCAAGTCTAAGATAAGTAGTTCTCGAGATATGGTCGATTTAAGTTTGACAGCTGTCATCGATTAAGGTCTTGTCAATAGCTATCATTTGAGCTAGTAAAGGCAAGTCTAAGATGAGTAGTTCTCGAGATATGGTCGATTTAAGTTTGACAGCTGTCATCGAAAATTAAGTTCATGTCAATAGCAATCATTTGAGCTAGTAAAGGCAAGTCTAAGATAAGTAGTTCTCGAGATATGGTCGATTTAAATTTGACAGCTGTCATCGAAAATTAAGTTCATGTCAATAGCAATCATTTGAGCTAGTAAAGGCAAGTCTAAGATAAGTAGTTCTCGAGATATGGTCGATTTAAATTTGACAGCTGTCATCGAAAATTAAGGTCTTGTCAATAGCTATCATTTGAGCTAGTAAAGGCAAGTCTAAGATGAGTAGTTCTCGAGATATGGTCGATTTAAGTTTGACAGCTGTCATTGAAAATTTATTCCAATTTTATTATAATATAATTATTATTGCGTAATAAAAACAATTAGTAGTCTGCATTTCCGCCCTTAATGCTTAGAACACAATTACCGCAATTAATTTTCATCTTTTGACCGAATGTTTTTTCTCCTTTATCTCCTATAACCCACGTATAACCCGTGTTACAATGATAAAAAGGGTAACCCTAAGGAATGGGTTTTGGAATAATACCAAAATCCAATACTATTGATAACCCTCATGATCAGGTAACCTAATCAAAAGGGTTTTGAATGGTTTATCCCATCAAATAATAGTGTAAACCCATACGGAGAGGGTTAACTAAGCTTTTGGAAAAACTCTCCCGAAAACCACTTCATCGGGTTACCAAATCGGGCCCTGATACAGATGAAGAAAATACGCGCAAACGAATTTGCACAAGGATCAGCTAGTATTACCATGGGTATTACATAAAAAAATCTTGATACCGGTTTAGTTTAATCTCTTTCCGATTTCCAGCCACAATTTATCTTGAACATTTCAGTTACAATAATCGGAACGACAATGATCATAAAGCGTTGCATTTACAATCAATTCACAAAATTCAATATTAAATTCGATATCGTCATTCGTCACGCATTTTTACATCACTAACAGACGTATGTCGCAAGCAAGTAAATACTACGATCTGGCGGCCATCGGACGCCCATCTGGCGGCGATCGGGCGCGGGCGCCGAAATGGCGCGTCATACGTCCGAGCAACGACATACCGTGTGGCCTAAATTGTGCTTTATTTCCATGCATTTTGTATGAAATTTGAATGGAATAGGAAACCGCCTGTGCCATGTCCGCGCCACGTCCGTGCCCGATGAATGTGACTAGCGTCGGGCGCAGACAAGGCACTGGCGGTTTCTTATTCCATTCAAATTTCATACAAAATGCATGGAAATAAAGCGCAATTTAGGACACACGGTATGTCGTTGATCGGACGTGCTTATGACGCGAAGTGGTCCGAGCTAAATTGTGCTTTATTTCCATGAATTTTGTATTAAATTTGAATGGAATAGGAAAGCGCCCGTGCCATGCCCGAGCCAGGTCAGACAAGTGGGGCCTATACCTTACTTCAATTCATATTTAATAAATTCATCATTTGCTTAGCGAAAAATTATTAGCTACAAAAAAGCTGCTTTGGAGTCGGTGTCGTACCGTAAGGTACGCCAAGGTAGCACAAAATAAAGATAGGTTTACTAACTATTGCGTGGGCGGCGCGCGCGCGCGGAGGGCATGTCCGAGGCGGGAGGAGTAAAAGTTGCTTTATTATCTTATTTCTTTAGCTGACTCTGGCTCCAAAAACCTGTATCTAGATCTACCTACGCATGGATCGTACGGGATAAATTGAGTAGAAAAAAAGGTTGATGGTTAGAGCTCTTTTACAGGAGCAGTAAAGCGCGACGTTGACGGATGCGTCGACGGCTGCAGTTGTTCTGCCGTTGGCGGCATGCTGCTTATGTATTGGCGGCATGCAGCTCGTGTATAAGAGCCCTTCTAATTCTAATTTGAAGTGGGGGGAAAAAGTTCTGCACCGACGCGCATTGGGGTGTATTGTGCACTGCTAACCTGACCCCAGCCAGCACAACTCCTTAAAATAACGAAGGACTCTGGGTTGGTGGCAACATTGCTCTATGATTCCCAATACTGCCTGCGTTTGTGAGCCTTGATCAAGCAGTTTTTGTAACCCGGATATTGTTCTGGCTTCGTTTGTGGCAGTGCAGTGTAAGATGACGTGCTCCACTGTTTCTTCAGCTTGAAAGCAGCCGAAACAGGTGCCGCTGGCCGTAGCTCCTGACTTTACTAGGTTCAGGTCACAGTGGCCTGTAATAACACCAACCAGTATGCGTAGGTTGTCACGCTAGTCGTCACCCTTAAATCACAGGTTGTTGGTTATTTTGTTGTATCTTCTTGGTAGCATTAGTTTTGTATTTTTGCATTCTTGTCTCCGGTCCCACAATCTTTGGAGTTCGCTTGCAGAGTGCTCTCTTAGCCTTTTCTTGATCTCCACCGATGGTGGGTTGGAAAGGCCAATATCAGTGACGGTTTGAGTAAGCCTGGCTCCTTCCTTTGCCCACGAGAGCCCTTAGTTGTAAAAATAAAAAATAAGCAATAATTTTTAACATTTTACTTTTGTGTACTTAACTCAAAAAGGTTGATAAGGAATTTTCTTAGATATTTTACATAAAAACCTACAAAATAACAGAATTCCGAAATCGAGATTGATTTCCGCATCAATCGCCATCCCGAGATAGCATCAAATCCCGTGAAAAATCCCTGGATCTCGCCCGTATCCCGGTCCTCTCCCCGTTAAGTTTTACACAGCCACAATGGCCCCGTCCCCCTGTCTCCTATTGTCCGTCAGTTCTGTCCGGGACGTCTCGGGAGGAAAGCATTGGAGATTTCAAGTTACAAGGTTATAGCGAGAAGGTAATAAAAATCCTGTAGTGTGGACTAGCTCTTAATTTAATGTTATAAAGTTATTCACTGAAAGACTAGGCTCTTCGTGTGTCCGAAACCTAGCTATATTGATTTTGTGAGATATTTCGTGATTTTAAAACAAACTGAAATTAGGTACCTAGGACCACGATACCGGGACGAACAGTTCGACCCGTGATCTCATGCATGCAATCTCGTCGAAATATCGGGAAACAATAGAACTTACAAATCATGGTAAATATCCTGTTGATTTTAATAATTGATTACAAGCATGATGGTTTCAAAAGTTAAAACCATTTTCGGTCTATTCTGTAACAAATCAAATCGGAGCGGGACAAATGTTTGCTAGTTGTGCAAGTATATTTATCCAGGTCTGAGATTTTAGGTATTAGCGCCCTACAACTCTATTAAAGAAGAAAGTACATGGCATGTCGTATAGGGTAATAAAGGAGGCTGTTTTGGAGAGCAGCAGATGGAAAGGGTTGGTATCACAATGACTGTATCGCAAATTGACTACGTCGCTCATAGTCCAAATCTCAAAATGACTAAATCTGGAGCTGCATCAATGGCGCCGACAAGAGCGAGCAAGAAGTTCAGTGTATGGCGTATTCATATATATTTTATAGGTATCTATCTAGTTCGAAATCTGTTCGTTCAACTTGGGTCATTTTGGGTAATTTTACATTAAGACGAATTAGTTGTAGTTCAAAATCTTTATGTCCTTACAACTTGGGTCATACCCTAAGCTTTGTTCGTCGTGCTTTCGGCGACCAGACGAGATAAGATTGCGTGATGGCCAATAGCCCGCCTCTTGCTAGCCGTGAATGGTCGCCCATTGGCTGAACTAAATAAAGGAAAGGTGTTTTTCTTACTTTGATTTAAGAAGCTGAAAACAGCTGTCGGTGTTGTTGGAATTTATTTGACTTAGGGCTAATTTTTGAATTGTTAATCCAGTAAAGAGCTTATCCATTGAGTAAATTCGAAAAATGTATGTAAAACTGCGCTCTATTTTCAAATGATCTAACCAGATAGTCAATAATATATCTTCGTTCATTTTAATCGTAAGCTTATCACAGTTTTTTTAAACGCGTTTAGTAGATTTTTATGACCATGCACGATTTCATTTTTTGTTTTTCCACTTACATTATAAGTTCCAAGGCAATTGTTTCTCGGCAAAGTATGAGGACAATAATTTTACCTGAAAATAAGGAAACAACAACAATTAGTATTTAATAGTGGTAACAAAATACTTATTACATAATACAAATACACTTGACATGTATTCATTTATAAAAAATGCTCAAATATTTTTAATTTTGATTGATGAGGATTTTAATTAAGCTCTAGGATAATGTACCTTCTGACTCAATAAAACAAAGGTTTTACTGTAATTTTTATGATTACATGCTTCGTTATAAGCAAAATGTGTTGGACCTACATCTAAGTAGTATTGAGATCTTGTATTACCTCATTTTATGCAATAAATTTATTTTAATTTCATTTCAATAATGAGATTAAAATATTTTGAATGTATAACAAAACGGAAAAAATCGTCCATGTCAGAGTAAAAGTTATCACTAAAATATTATTTGTTGTAAGTATTTTCTAGTGACAACTTTTTCTCTTCTATACGGATTTAACGCCCTTAGAATCTAATATCATTTAAGTCATCAACGACGATAAAATTAGATTGACACTTCAGATTTTTCAATCTGCTATTTCTGTCAATCAATTAAACTAAACTTTCACGTCTAATTTCAAGAATTTTCTTGCATTTTTGTATCATAAGTTATTTAAATTAATAGCTCAGCAATGGGACGATGCAGGTTGATAAAAAAAATTGACATTCGTTTAAACATTTTGTTAATCGACTTTGTTGCTGACCGTACCTATTTAACAATAATAAAAGGATCCCCTTACCCAAGTATTTAATTATAAACTTCTAAATCAATGCAAATTGCGTTTCTAATTCAGCCTCTTGTTACCATCGAATTAAATAAGGCTCCGGCACAGCTAAATCCCCTGACCACAGATATGCACCAGCCAGCAGCGTCGACGGTGCGTGAAGCTGTGCTCTGCGATCCCCAGCCCGCATGCTCAGCGTGGGGATTATGGACATATCCCCCTTTTAGTAGGGATGGCCTTTTGTTGTTGTAGTCTTCTGCCCGTGGCTTTTCTCGCGTGGTACTAGCTTAAAAATCACCTGAAATTATTTCAGGTCACAAAATTCCAAGAACAATTTCCACAATGTTTTTTTCACAATTTTCCAAGTTTCATCCGAATCTTTCTAGCGTGTGTGTGTCTGTGTGTGTGAACCTATTTTATTTTATAATATTAGTAAGTAATTTTATGGATACATTGTTCTTCATAATAATCATCATCATCAGCCTCTAGAAGTCCACTGCTGTACATAGGCCTCCCCCTCCCCTAATGAGAGCCATTGCGCCCTGTCCTGAGCTCGACGCATCCAGCTTATCGGCAGCCTTTCGCAGATCGACACTCCCTGACCTACTCTACGTTTGCCGAGCCGCGGTCTCCACTAAATCAAGGATACAATATTAAGTTTCTGTAATCATTATATCGCGAAACCAGCTATTTATAATTGCCTCATTCACTCCCTTCAAGATAATGCCCGTCTGACAGAGATCTGGCTAATCTCTTTGTCGTAGGACGTCCGTCTGTCCCGATAATTAGCCCGTTGTTTCCCTTGTTGTACGGTCAGCGACGAATGTCGATGAACAAAATGTATTTTAATAACGTTTTAATTTGAAAATGTCTCTTAATTGAACGACTTTTATGAATTTATAGGCAATTTCTAGGCAAATCTTCAAATTGGGCGTAATTTTTTGTTGATATACAGGATGGGGCAAAATTGTACCACATTGAGTGCAGCTACCTTTTCTTTTGTAGTTAGAAGGTTTTGTTCTGAGGAAACTATAAATTTATTTTGAAGGAAAAAACAATGGCAATTTTGGTTTATTTAAAAATCTTCAATCAGCCCAGAAAAAGACATTTGTCAAAAAAAATTAGTTGCTCTTAATGGACTCTATTTCCCAACAGGAACACTTTTCCTAAAGTAACTTACCCCAAGAAATCATAAGTTTTCGCAAAAATTCAAAATTGTTTTCTATACAATTTTTATGAAGCGTCGTTCGCCACTACATTGAGTCCATGTATGTCATTCATGTTTCAACATAGAGTCGATTGTAACCAACTTTTTTTTGCCATATTTGATTTTCTGGGCTGACTGTAAATTTTTTTCAAAATCAAAAATTGCCGTCCTTCAAAATAAACCTATAGTTTTCTCAGAACAAAACCTTCTTACTACAACAGAAAGGGTAGCTCTGAATGAGGTAAAATTTTGCGCCACCTTGTATGATATATATTTATAATATTTGTATCACACCACCACACACCACACCAGCCTATATCAGTCCACTGCTGGATATCACACTATATTTGTATCATTGCAAATAAATTATTAGGGGAGGCCTATGTCCAGCAGTGGACTACTATACGCTGATGATGATGATTATGAAATAAATTGTTTATATTTTTATTTACACCTCGAAATTAGATATCAGAAACAAACAGGTTGAGTATTTAGTCTGGCTACGGAACTATTCACAAACATATTTATTTACATATTCACAAAGCGTATGTCGCCAGTCGCCGCTACATGCGAGTTTAAAACGCGAAATAATAAACAAACTCTCCATATTTAATTGTTTATCGACTAAAGCCCTTACGCAGCTTTAACTGTAGTAAGTATAGCTATTCAACTTCTGGACGATATTATCTACGATCTTGAGATGTAGTTAGTATTACGTATTCTATGTTATAATCTTATGTTATATGTTATTACTTTATCCTAATTAAAGTTAGTCATCATCTGAATTTCTATCGTTTCACTCGCCTCCGACTCCCATCCTTACATGGCGACCTTGCCAAGTTTGGAGCGCGTGACGCGGATCCTATAAGAGTTACGTGCGTCTCCAGACATTGATATCGAACGATGGCTTAAATTTAATCTTTTAGTCAGAAATTAAAATGTGTCGCTCAAATATTGAGAAGGAAACGGTGTTCCTAAACCAAAATGCGGCAGGTTCTAACAATGGGCACATAGAAGAAATAAAATATCATATTTCGATGATGAGCATTTTGATGATGGTGGTTTGCACGCTGCTACTGCTTGCTGCAGTGTACTTCATATACAAGCAATATAAGAAGTGTCATTTGAGATGGGCACAACAGCAGTTGGAGATGTCCAACAGAGGCTCGTTTCTTCAACGGCGTCGTCGATAGCAACAGTTGTATCCTGATTTGAAGATCGACGAGAGCAAAGTGTGATCAGTGTCGTGAAAAGTGATAGTGCGCGTGGTAGATAGAAGGTATTAAATAGATAGCCACTTGTAGGTCCCTAGCTACGTTTGACATTGGAGAACGTGAGATCGGACTTAATCAATGGACAAATTAGACAATGGAGTGTGGTGATTTTTAATGGTAAATTATGAGATGTCAAGAGGTATGTGTATTTTAATATTATGTAATAAGATTTTATTTTGAAGATTAATGGCAGAATATTTAGTGGAATTATATAATGAACTTGTAGTGATTAGAAAATATTTAATTAAAATAGGACCTTCTCGTAGACAAAGTTAAAGAGAAAAAGCTTAATGAATGTAAAACGATTATTGAACAATATAATACTTATTTAGGAAACATAAATAAAATTAATAGAAATAAAGAAGAAGAGTGTATTTTAGAATATTGTAAGAAAATAAATAGTTTATATGAAGAGATAATTTCGATTACGTTAAGCGATAAAGATAATTGTGTAAAAATGGAATTTGACCTGAAAGTTGCTTTGAACTTATTACCTGTTATGTCGGATGAAGTTTCAAACACGCGGCAATTAATTGATGGTATAGATTACTATAGCTCGATCATTGAAACCGGATCGCATTGCAAGTTTATTAACTTTGTTTGATGAGGATACGTCATCAATGACGTCATCTGGTGAATTTTTTTTCTATGACACAGAACAATTATACGAATTATAAAAACAATTCCAGGCAGCCTGTATTCAACGCTCACAGAGGCTATAATATGGGTACGTATAAAAGTGGTTTTCGAGGCCACAACAGAGGTGGTTTTCGGCAGCGCGGCATGGGGATGTCCCGTGGAAATCAGCGCAATGGCAGAGTTTGGCAGCCCAACGCAGAGGCTTCATCGAGCTCGCAGCCGATCAAAGGTACCTTCACATCGTATAACCGGGGTAAGTCATTTAACAACAATTATAGGATGAACAATCCGTCTAGAGGACAGATGCGACTTATAACCGAACAGCATGAACAGCAGCCGAGTACATCGTCAGAAAAGATTTATTCTGTTGAGAATCAGTTTTTTCGAGACTAAAGAATATCATATTTTGGCTAGTGACAGCAGTTATTGCATTAAATTATTTGCGGAGAATTATGATTCATTTAGTTGGCTAATCGATACAGGCGCATCAATTTCAGCCTTAAAACATCAATACGTGCTAGAGTTCAACATCCCAATTCGTAAGGAGGACATAATCATAAATGGAATCGGAGGTAGGGTACAAGCAATAGGATATGTTGACTTACAATTATCGACTCATAACCAAATAATTAGTCATAGGTTTTATGTTTTCGACTCACTGCCTTGTAAAGCACATGGAATTATAGGCCAAGACTTTTTAAGCAAGTATAGATCGGTCATTGACTTTAATAAGAATGTTTTGTCATTATGCTTGAATGGGAATGAAATTGTTTTAAATCTATATAATTCTAAACACTTAATGCAATTACCTGCTAGATCTGAATCGATTCATTATGTTAGTACGAATTTGACAGAGGAGTGTGTGGTATGTACGAAAGAAATTTCTGAAGGTATTTTCGTAGCAAGTACATTGGCAGTTCCATTGAATGGTAGGATACCTATATGTATTTTAAATACAACAACCAATGATATCGGTTTGTCACAGATAAAGCTTGATATTCAAAGCTTGAGAGATTTTGACGTTTGTATGTTTGATACTAAAGCTAAGAATGCAGAACGTGTAAAACAGTTATTTTCTAAATTGAATTTAAATCATTTGAATAGAGAAGAGCAAATAAATATAGAAAATATTTGTGCGAAATATTCAGACATTTTTTATTTAGAGGTAGATAGATTAATGACTACGGATATTTACCAACATTCGATTGAAGTAAAACAAGGTACTCAACCAATATATTCTAAACCTTATAGATTACCTCATTCTCAGAAAAATGAAATAAAAAATCAAATTGATAATTTGCTTAAAGATGGAATTATAGAACCATGTCAAAGTGAATGGTCCAGTCCTATTTTACTTGTTCCTAAAAAATCAGACAGTAATGGAAATAAAAAATGGCGTTTAGTTATAGATTATAGGAAGCTCAATAACAGCATACACAATGACAAGTTTCCTCTTCCGAATATTACGGAAATATTAGATTCGTTATCGGGTTGTATGTACTTTTCGCACTTAGACTTATATCAAGGTTACTATAATGTTAGCTTACACCCAGACAGTCGTAAGTACACAGCGTTTGATTCGGGAAGATATCAAATGACAAGACTTCCCCAGGGGCTCAAGACAAGTCCAAGTTCTTTTTCACGTATGATGACAATGGCTATGACGGGTTTAACGTACGAAAAATGTTTAGTTTACCAAGATGATGTCGTTTGTTTTAGCCGTGATTTACCATCACATATTAAAAATTTACAGGATATTTTTGAAAGGTTTCGGAAAGTTAATCTTAAATTAAATCCCAATAAATGCAATTTTTGGCAAAAAGAACTTCTTTTCTTAGGACATGTGGTGACTTCCGAGGGTGTAATACCTGATCCGAATAAAATAGAAGTAGTAAAAAATTACCCAATACCCACAAATACAGATGAGATTAAACGATTCGTAGCTTTCGTAAATTATTACCGAAAATTCATTCCAAATGTTGCAGAAAAGGCTCACCCATTAAATAACTTATGTAGAAAAAATATAAAATTTGATTGGAGTGACGATTGTCAAAAATCATTTGATTTACTCAAGCAATGTGTTATTTCTCATCCCGTATTACAATATCCAGATTTTTCGGAAACAAATGAATTTATTTTGCAAACTGATGCTTCCGGGTATGCAATTGGTTCAGTATTATGTAATGGTGATGGCAAGCCAGTAGCATTCGCCAGTAGAAGTTTAAATAAGGCAGAGAAAAGATATCCAACTATCGAGAAAGAGTTGTTAGCTATTGTTGGTTATTGTGTGGTCAGTTAAACATTTTAGACCGTACCTTTATGGACGTAGATTTACAGTTCAATGTGACCATAAACCTCTATTAGCGTTATTAAGTATGAGAGATCCATCCAGTAGATTGACGAAGTTTAGACTAATTTTGGAGGAGTATGATTTTGTTGTAGAGTATGTGAAAGGGAAAAATAATTCAGCAGCTGACGCAATGTCACGCTTGCGTATTACGTCAGAGGAATTAAAGGAGATGAATGAGTGTAGTATGAATGTGATGACGAGAGGACAGAGAGCAAGGGTGCAACAACAGCAGGCACAACAACAAGACGTTTCACATGACGATCGGCTTGATCACCCGAAAGTTGTGGAAATGTTACAAAAACCTAAACAATTTATCAAATTACGTTTTATAAGCGCGCATGACCTAAAACGATATCGTACTTTAAATGAGATAAAACAAGGAAGTAAGGTGTTATGTTACGTACCGTCTATAAGTACAATTTTTATCAATCCAGCATCTCAATCGCAACTATCGCCAGGCGAATTTGTGAGAGAGTTGGAAAGATTTTGTAAGGAATGTAAGATAAAAGAAATATATTTTATAAAAAATAAAAATAATAATATTTTTATAGAAAAAGTAATTAAAGAGGTACAGAAAACGAATAATTGGTCTGGTCCACAATTGTGTATTTTGAAAGATGTCGAGAGAATAAATGATAAAGATGATCAACGTGTGATCCTAAATGACTTTCATCTTTTGCCCACTAGTGGCCACGCGGGCATTAGACGAATGTTAAATAATATTAAAAAATATTATTTTTGGCCAGGTCTAGAAGTCGACGTTACGGAATTTATCAAACGATGTGACAAATGTCAAAAACAGAAACATTCTTCTCACTATACAAAAGAGCCAATGGTTATCACTACAACTGCGACATCAGCATTTGAGAAAATATTTTTAGATTTGGTAGGACCTTTAGATAGAGATTACAATAATTATACCTATATACTGACAATACAATGTGAACTGAGTAAGTATATTGAAGCTTATCCTTTAATTAATAAAACTTCAGTAGAAGTAGCGAGAAATTTCGTTAATAATTTTATCCTTAGATACGGAATCCCGAAATGTATCGCAACGGACATGGGTTCAGAATTTCTATCGACTACAATGAAAGAGGTATGTACACTTTTAAATATTAAACGCTTACAATCTACTGCATATCATCACCAGAGCATAGGTGCATTGGAGAATTCCCATAAACATTTAGGTAATTATTTAAGAATACAAAGAGGAAATCATCCAGAAGCTTGGAGCACATGGCTTCCATTTTGGTGTTTTTCTCATAATACTTCAGTACATACAGAGACGAAATTCACTCCGTTTGAACTAGTTTTTGGAAAAAAATGCATTTTGCCATCAAATTTAAATTCAGATAAAATTGATCCGTTAAACAATTTTGACAACTATCCATTAGAACTAAAATATAGAATACAAATGTCACAAAAAGAAGCACGAAATAATTTAATATCTAGTAAAATCAAAAGAAAAATAAAATATGATCAAAATGTTAATCCAGTATCGTATGAACCGAATGATTTAATTTTGATAAAAAATGAGACGGGAAATAAGTTCGCTAGTATTTACTCAGGTCCATATTCTGTTATTAGAGACTGTCCACCAAATGTTGAAATTATCAAGGATAATAAAATGTATTTAGTACATAAAAACAGGACTAAGCGTTATATACCGTATGTTTCTTGAATCATTAGTTTAAAATGTGTATAATCAATATTATTAGGTACTTATCTAGGAAAAAATAAATTTTGTTGTGTAAACATTAATATTTTATTCAAATCTTAGTTATAATTAAAGTAATTATAATAATAAAAATGTATGTTTAATCATGTAATCAATTTCAGATACTTAAGTATAAAATGTATTTAGATTTAAAATAAAATAAACTTCCATTTATTTTATTTTCTTTTGCGGTGAAGATGAGATGTAGTTAGTATTACGTATTCTATGTTATAATCTTATGTTATATGTTATTACTTTATCCTAATTAAAGTTAGTCATCATCTGAATTTCTATCGTTTCACTCGCCTCCGACTCCCATCCTTACAATCTGTCCTAGCAAATTCTAAGTGGTGATTTTTAACTGCCTTCAAAAAGGAGGAGGCTCTCAATTCAGTTGTAGCCGGAGGACTAGTGTAGTAGACAAGAAAAGTGTTATTGTTAGGAAATAACCGATTGAGACCAACTAGTTTTTTTATCAAATGTAATTTTCCAGGCTGTCTGTACCTACATAAAAAAAACACATAATGCAACTATTTATTCCTCAAAACAAACTTTTAATTTTCTTAAAAAAAAAAGACGTGTGGCACTCGGGGACTGCCGCGGTAAAGCTATTGCATAGCATTTTGTATCAACTTATGCAATTATAATTATTTATTTATTTTATTTATGCAGTATTGCTTTTTCTTTGATATTAATTCAAGTTACACTTTTTGAGCGTGGTGACCGATAAGAAAACATTTTTTTTTCTTTTATTAAATAAAAATACGTCTAGTTGCACGCACACACACACCGTGTCGAAGACTGCCGAAAAGAAACGACGTTAGACAATGCACGGTCTTCAATCCACACCTCTGTGCCCGGCACTCCGACGAAAAAAAACCGTCGTTTATGAATTTCTGGATTCGGTCCCCGCGCTCAAGGCCCTCGATAGAAGCTATGCAATAGCCTAAAACCTTCTAACTACAAAAGAAAAGATGAGAGCTACCCTCAATGAGGTAAAATCTTACCCCAGCTTGTATACCATGAGTCTCAAAAACTCGTAAAAAACAATTTTTTGAAAGTAAATAACCTCATTTAATAGGCTAGACGACTGAAAAATTCTAATGAGTCCGTTATTTACATATCCAAAAATATTGGACACCTGTTTTTCTTTTGTCAATGAAACAAAAAATAACAAAGATATAGTGCGTTAAAGTTCCGCGTGACGTCACGGTATAGTACATTTTTTACCTAGCCGTGACCTCACGAGCTCCCACTCCCGAACTTTCACGTTCTTTATCTCCGTCAATTTCTATTGATTCGATGAAAAAAAATACGTGTCCAGTATTTTTTGTTGATCTAACTGACGGACTAATTATAATAATTATTTTTTTACCCAGTCGTCATTCCTTTTACGGTAGCAGGATACACCAAGCTGTACTTTTGGCTTAAGTCAACTTCATTTTGCGATTCTCGTGTCCAGTAACTAACTTGCCCCGGGCTAGTTGGCTTGTACGCGCGTTAATTGAATTCCCTCGTTTGCGACCGCGCGTGTTATGGCTCTGACATTTGATTACTGAACCCTGAACTAAAAGGTGCTGTTCTGTACAAATTGGAATTGCCAGTTGCCTAGTAGAGCTATTTATTTTGTAAAACCCGATCCAGGTAGGTAGGTATACCAGAATTTGGTAGGTTTATCAAGAATGAGTTAAAATTACAAGGCTGCTGGTAGAAGCTAGATACAAGCTAGATGAAATTACTAATTTGTTTTGAGTGCCACCACAATGATAGTGTATTTTGTAAGGTATCTTTTTAAGTTGATAATGATAACCGCAGGTATTGTCTGTCACTGTTTTGACGACCTCTGTGGCGCAGTGGGCGAAGGTCCGCCTGTGACGCAGAAGGTTGCGGGTTCGATTCCCGCTGCGGGACAAATGTTTGCATGTTCTGCAGATATTTGTCTCGGGTCTGGGTGTTTTCTTTGTATGATATGTATGTATTTACAAAAAAAAAAAAAATGTATCTATGTAGTATATCAATCATTTGGTTCCCATAATACAAGCTCTGCTTAGTTTGGGGCTACATGATGCTGTGTGATAACGTCCAGGATTATTTATTTTTATTTTACTGTGATAACCCTTCATCAAAAAAGCTATTAAGGACGAACAAATTGTATCTAAGGCATGAAATACACAAGTAATGCTAGCTATGGCCACATTTAAAAGTTTATTCTCCACCGCCAGCTTTTCTTAAATTAATTGTAATTGAAATGCATAATTCAAACAAAGATTAATTTCTTACTTGTTCATTTAAATAATAGATCAGAAACATGTATGCAAATAGTTTAAAATATGATGACTTTCAGTATGATATAATAGTAATAGGTAGGTACATACCTACTTATTTGAAATTATTTTGGTAAAGGAGAATGCCGTCTGATGTATGGCGCTCGGTACCAAGACTAACGTGAGTGCATCAAAAAAATATCCAATAAGTTTTTAGTCGATTCTACTGTCAAAATAATAAAAAATGAGGGTTATTGGCCATAGTGACACTTTACATCAATGTTTATTGCCATAGCAACGTATATATCATTGGTTGTTGTAGTCTAATGGCGGCGTGCAACGGAAACCAAATCAACAAAATATTTTTTTACTTGATTATTAATCCCGTCGGTGTGTAAAACTAAAGAAAATGTTAATGTCATTTATAAAATATTATAAATTTTATGGGATAAGTTCGGTGTTGACGCAATTGGTACGGGTTCTCGGCATTCTCCTTTACTATTTGCATTCTACAAAAATAGTTTTTTATAGTTCCTGAAGGTGGCGGAAACGACGCACCCTGTTAAGTCGTAACCATTACCTATTACAAAGCACTGTAGGCCACGCTTGTCTGGAACGTACCCTACGATGCAAATCTCTACGTCCACCAACACGAGGCTTGAAGGTGATAAGCCTCTTGTGCTTTTAATTTTACCGGTACTCAGAACCTTCAAACCGAAACACAGCAATGGCTTTACGGTAAAGGCAATCTCTAATTAGACTCATAGAGGCTTTTAATTGTCATTAACTTTTCAAAATAACTAACGATAACGTGCTAACCAACGATTGATAAATCGTCCCTAGATTTATTGATCTTTGCTAACACAAGGGTGATGCTGACCCTACATCGAATCGATGCATTGCTAGGGGTGTCACAGTCGACTTCCGAAGGTGTGCCAGACCCGCCCAGTTCTAATGATTTACAACACCATTTAAAGTTTTGATGTTTTTGATTCTTGGAAAATGGATTCCAGTAATTTGATATTTATAGTGAAATTTAATGGATTTGAGTGAAAGCTTTAATGATGATGATACGCGACGATAAATAGACACTGTATTTTTGATAAGACTGATACCCACTGATAAGTAAGGGTAATTTTGTTTTTCAGTGCCTATGGTTGTTTAAACGTAGGTACATATTTTTCCCTTACTCTTCACATGAGGCTTTTGAGGGCTAAAATAGGAATACTCATTTTTACTGATGTTTTCAATACATTTTTAACTTATGCCCTGGCTACATTATCGCTCTTTGTCGAAGATTTGCGTATTGTGCGTCAAAAATCTTATAGTGCGTCTATTTTACACAACGCTAGTTTTCGCCCTAGCCCAAATTAGCCAGGCTATTTATAAAAGAGTAATAGAACAAAAGTCTACACTGACCAAACAAATGTTTGTCCGGGGAAAAATATTAATCTTGTAGACATATTATGACCCTATGTATTTGCAGACGGATGGCAGGTGATTTTGATTGAGTGCCTGAACTTCTATGAGAAGTGTGTGCTAGTGTATTTTTGTTTGACATTGTGATTTGACTTTAACTATTGTATTTGTAATTATTAACGTTATTAAAATTGAACGTTATTACATTGACTACAAAACATCAACCAATTTAATTCTGCCTTTTTATCTAAGATGTAAATTCAACCAAATATAATTAGAGTAATTTGTGCAAGCCGTTCTAGCAAAGTAAATAAACAAAAAAACTTAATAAACTTATTTAATTTTAGCTTCTGCCCGGGGATGCGCGGGGCTGGATAAAAAGTTACCTGTATGTTGTTTCTAGTCTAGAACTTCATAATTATGTGAACAATTTCAGTTCAATCCAAATAGACCCATTTAACATTATTAATTCTTAAAAGTCAAAATAAAATAAAAGTTTACCAAATTAAAAAACTTTATAATAGTAGGATCTTTTTATTTTATTCAATCTATTGATTAGGATCACCTGCCTATTCCAATTATGCTATCCATTAAAATTATTCATATTTCAAAAAAATTAATTCCCACGAGCCGTAATTCAAATTGGATCAAGGGAGGAAGCCTTACCTTAATTTACGGAAAATATACAATGTCGGCAGTAGGTTTTGCCCACAGGGAAAAAATGGACAAGTGTAAGGTTGATAGAGTAACAAGGGTTCCGACATAAAGAAGATGTATGCTTAAGTAAAAGAGTAAAGTAAAACTGAGAGTAATGTTATTTAAAAAGTGATAGCTTAAATTTTAAACGATGTCAGTTCTTATCAAATTTTTCACCTAAATAAATAAATAAATAAAAAAACAACTTTATTAATAAAAAATGACACCTCATGGGACTAAAGAGCAGCGTTGGCGAGAAATTGTGCCCTGCGATCCCCAATCCGCATGGCCAGCATGGGGATTATGGGCATATCCCCTTCTTAGGAACGGCCTTTGTCCAGTAGTAAACTAATATGCTGCTGATAGTGGTAGTGGGACTACAGAAAAAAGAAAAACAACAAACTAATAGACTGCAGAATATGCGTAGACATAGTTTCTTCGTATTGAGAAAGCTGTAAGTTATTATTTACATTCCTGTTGTCCCATTACCGTATGATTAATATTTTTCGGGCTTTGTCACTAATTTGCATCGTAGAGCTTAAGTAGTATGGATGAAAAATATTTAGTGAGCCATATGCGTCATGAACTGGACGTTTTCGGTATTTTGGCAAGCGGATTCCCAAAATCAGGAAACGTAAAAAGGAGACATTTGCCATACAATGGGATCAGATAAGATAAGATAGATATGCTGTCATCATCATCATTATCAGCGTATAATAGCTGTCCACATATGCCTCCACTAATAAGCGAAATTACGCCCAGTCCTAAGCTGATATGCAGTGGGATAACATAATTATTAAGGCTTCCTATATTCTGACAATTGCGGCGAAACGGATTTCACTTTCGTCTGCTCATCGAACGCCTCTCATTTCTTTAGCAACTTTATTTCCCACTTGTGCGACAAATAAAGCCCAACTTTAGTCTGCTCGTCGATCTGTACCTGACTCTGCAGCTTTAACTCCCACCAGTTCCAAATAACGAACCCTAAAAACTGCAAAATGTATGCGAAATTGGCAAACGAGAATATCATGAGGTTCCTAATTTATAGGAGTAATTCGCAAGTCGCACCTGCCTCATTGCCCTATAGAGACAGATCCAGGGGCTTTGGTGCAATTCCAACTGAATGTTGTTATTGATTGATTGCCGGGGGCTTTCTTCCCCTAAAGTAATCAACAGTGATCGGAATTAGGTGAGCTAAAATACCTAAAGTTCGAAAAATAACAGAGACTAAGTGGAGACGCCTTGCGACTAAATATTTTTCCGGGAAAATTTTCCCGGGTTTCGAGAAATTACTTAGGTCCATCTAAAATTAATACAGTAAAATAACAATCGAATTAATTTCCTCTTCTTATTATTGATAACAAGAAGAGGAAACGAATTCGATTGTTGTAAAAAACGGTAAGCACGATTTTTATTGTTTTCAACAAATAAAATGAACGATGTAAGTAAGCGCGGAAGCTAATGTGATTTATAAACCAGCTTTAGTAAATAGCTATAGTAATAAAAACATTTATTTAAGCAAGGGAATAAAAAAGCCATTTTATAGTTTTTGTACCATTTATTCATTTTGTACAGATAATGGAACTCAAAATCAATAATTAAGAAAGTAACCAGTCCTACCTAAGATACACAGTCGGAACTCTAAACATTATTTCCATTGATGTTGAATTTGTCCCTTAATCTGAATCGCTAACGTTTTCATCATGGACGGAGTATAAAGAAATATCTTCGTCCGGAGAATTAAAGAAAATCATTAGGAGTTTTTCCATATTATCTATTTTCAAACGATTTCTTTTTGTACTTAAAATCCATTTATACGTAGAGAAGGACCTTTCAACATCAACTGAAGTTACAGGTACATATTTATAGAATGACAATAATTCATTTTCATTATCTAATCCTTTATCTATATTTTCACAAGTGTCTCTTAATGCATCTAGATCGGGATTTCTGTCCATAACGTTTTCTAATTTTTGTTTTACTGGTTCAGAAGAACACCAGCTTAGAACAATTCTTGCTTCATCAAAAATATGGAAAGATTCCGTCAACAATAAGTTAGACTTTTGCAATTTTTTTAATGAAATTTGAATTATTTTAAAATATTCGTCAATGTAATCTAAATCAGTTTTTAAACTTTCTTTTCCTAGGACAGTTTTAGCATGCCTGATAGACAAAGAATCAGAACTTCTTAGAAGTCTTACAATAGTTTTTATTTCTTCGTAATATTCAGCATAATACGAAGCTGCTTCTAGCCATGTACCCCACCTTGTTATGACAGGTTCAGGTGGCAATGGCAGGCTCGGAAATTTTTCCCTTAACAATTTTACTCTATTAGGAGCCTTTAAAAATATTTTTTTTACATTTGAAATTAAAGTATCCACATCCGCATATTGTGTCCGTATTTTTTCTGCAACGCGGTTAAGAGCGTGTGCTAAACAGGTAGCATGTATCATATTTGGCAAGGAGTTCTTTAACATTCTTCCTGCTTTTAACATATATGCTACGCTATCAGAACATAAAACTAAAACATCTCCTACTTTGTCTTCATACGAGTCTCCCCACATATTTTCTAGGCATCCAATCACAAAATGAGCTATTGTCTCTCCATTTACTTTTTCTAACATTTTGCAAGCTATTAAAAATGGTTTGTTTGTTGCGAGATTTAAAGGTTTTACAAGAAAATTTACAATATAACGACCTAAATAGTCGGTAGTTTCATCTAGAGATATCCAAAGTTTCTGATTAAGAACATGGTCATGGATTAATGCAATTTTTTTTTTAAAAACTACGTCTAAATAAACCTTTCTCAATAACGATTCATCGGGAATCCTTTTAACATTTGTACATTTACAACACATATATTTCATTAAAAAAGTTTTAAACTCTGGTCGATTTACTCGTGACCAGGGTATGTTACACAATATAAGAAATTGTATTAAATCTAAATAAAATTCTTCGTTCACTTGCCTAGCAGTACCTTGATGTTTTGGTCCGTCAATATGCCTCTGTATATTGCTTTTTTTGCATACAATAGAATTCTCACATTTAGAACAAAATATCGTGTTGCTAGCGGGGTCGTGGTACAATTCGGGGTGATCTCTAATCCACGACTGTACAATCCCGTCGGTAGGTTTGGTCGCCATTTATTTGCTAGTTGCGTTGAGGCAGAAAAATTACTGAAAACAATGAGACAAATATATAGTTTCTACACTTTTCCAGGGACGTCTTCGCGTAAAATATAGTTTGATGATAGAATTGCCAGTAGCTCCAACATTTGTGCACGAACTCAAATATAAAACACTGAATAAAATTCCATAAATAAATAGTTGCATAAAATTGTTTGAATTTGGTAAATTTATCAAAAGCAGTCTAATATTTAGAATGTTTTAAAAGTGTAGTACAAATCAAAGACTTACCAAGTAATTTGATTGCCGTAAAGCGCAGTAAATTTCTGGTTGCAGTAAATCGTAGTCCGTAAATTCAAGCCAAGGTAGATAGGTACAAGTAGTGATATGGTTGCAATAAATCGCAGTCCGTAAATTCAAGCCAAGGTAGTTATGTGAAGCAGATCCAATAATCGATACGAAAACAGGTTAATAAAATATTCACGAGTCTAAGATACACACGCTGCCGAGGTAACTACAGAAGTGATGCACGCACGCATACAAGTTATGACGCCGTTTGGATGCAAAACACCCTCACCCTTCAACCCTTTTGTCATTGTTTACTTAAACAATGATTCGTTTCCCAGAATAGCCAAAGCATGCTGTCCCTTTCTTAGCGTTTGTTGTTGTTGTTTATCACTGGTTTGCTGTGTATTGCTACAAACACTTAAAGGGACAGCATGATTTGGCTATTCTGGGAAACGAAAACATAGGCGAATCCAGTTTTTTACCTGAGTTAATAACAAAATAAATCTTATTGAAGTTTGTTAAAAAGGAAAATTAATTCAGTTAGTTTTCTGTATGAATAACATTAATATTAAATGTACTTAACTGATATCCTAAAACTTGGAACAAATTCCCAATTTCCGGGAAAGATTTCCCGGAAAAAAATGTTAATGGTAAGGAAGTCTCCATTTTTTTTGACTCTATTCTTTGAACTTTAGGTAAATTAGCTCACCTAATTCCGATCACTGGTAATCAACAATGGTGGATTGAAACAAAAAAATATAATTTTCCATTCTTTTCTTTATGACTTCTTTAAGTTCGTAGATTTTTGTCTTCATTTGTGTGTCTTTCTCATTGTACGATAATCTTTTGGTCATCATCTTGTAGCCGGTTTCTGATACCTACTAGCCTTAGTGCAGGAACGATCAGCAACGTTAATTGTATAACGTTGTTTTGGTAAACAAAAAATATTTGTATTATATTTGACAAAATATAATCACATTATCTTCAGTTATATGATCACCATCATCAACAGCGGTTGCAATAGGCTCGTCACATTCCACGTGAAGTATACAAAATATATTTGTATTTTATTTGACTATTTTGATTACATTATCTTCTGTTATATCATCCATCACCAACATCAATAGCTGTTTGCTTCACAATCACGTCACATTCCACGTGAAATTTCGTAAGAGACTCTCTTGGTATCGCTCTGTCTGGTCTATCTCATAGGCTTCTCTGTGTGGAAGTTTTGATAATCTTGCTATCAAAAAAAAACTCCTCCACCATTTACAAAACCTAAGTTTCAATTCTTCTTCTTCTTATTTGTATGAGCTAGTGACCAAATCTAGTGTCGGAGTTTTTAGGCCGCCCGAAGGCCTCCGACATGGCTTAACGACTGAAAAGCCGGGACCAACATCTTAACGTGCCTTCCGAAGCACGGAAGCGCGAACTAAATGTCACTATACGGTCACCCATCCAAGTAATGACCGGGCGGAGTGTTGCTTAACCAAGGTGATCTGCTAAGAACGCCACGAGCGCTTTTCAAAAGTTTCAATGGGAGAGTACCTCAATTGAATCCAATATGCACACCTACCAATCAATATTGCATTCAATATCTAACTCTATCAAAGTATCTGTAAGCTCTGGAACACAGAACCGGATCAGACACGTAATACACAGTCGTAAGCCTTTAATGGATGGGGCTGGACGTAGGTTCATAATAACAGTACTTATTGGCAAAGTTTAGTAGTTAGCTATAATTAATTTAGTTTAAATTGATTTTGGTTGCCGTGGTCCTGAAAATTTACCTTTCTATTTTGATTTCATCATCGTATCTACATTGTGATATACTTGTGAACTAGGTTCTAATGAACCTGTACTACAACCAATTTTGTTCATTGATTTTCAAAATTCTTTAGGGCAAAAAGTAAGAAGTGATTTATTTGAAGTCTGTTTATTTTTAACCGACTTCAAAATTCGTCAAATTCGTTCTTAATTCGTCGGAACCTTTTTTTTTCGACTTTTTTATGTAATGTTCACCGATATCTCCGTCAAATGTGAACTGATTTTCAAAATTATTTTTTTGTTTACAAGAGTATACTTCTTAAGTATAGAGTATATATAAGAAGTTTATGGCTTCAAAAAGAGATTTAATAGGCATCTTCTGGGAAAGCTGAAAAGGTGTTTTATATATAACTGAGAATACTACGCCGCGAGAACTTAAATATAATAGTGGGTGAAAACAAGTAAAGCAATATTTCAACAATATGGTAAACTCCTAGCACAACGCCGGGATCATTAATTATTTCGATCCCGGTAAGTTACAGCAAGTGTTCTGTATTACAACTAGTGATTTCATCTGTTACAATCCCGGTGTAACAAGCACCATCATAAAATGAAATGTCATCCCGAGACGACGATCGTTGCGACACGATCAAAACTTCGGGAAAATAAATAGGGTAAAACGCGTGCAAGACCCGATAAACAATGATAATGAAAAATGAAAAATATAGAAACAAAAAAGATATACATCACCATTCAAGCCTACCAAGCACCACAAGCAACGAGGATGCTCAATGATTAAAAAAGTGATTGACTCTCTCTTTTATCACGGGGTTACGAGAAATAAGGGTATCATATCATTTTTGATCCCGGTACAAGTTACAGAAAGCAATATCTTGCAATGTAAATAGTGTCTCATTTTTTTCAGTCCCAGACTGTATTGCAAGTAGTTAGTACTGTCTATTTTTATAACATAACTGACAGATGAGCAGATAGCCAACTTGGTGGATAGAGGTCACCGCTATCCAAAGGCATATTCAACTTCAGAGGTCATCATCATCATAAGCTCGTAGCAGTCCACTGCTGGACATAAGCCTCACTTAACTGGAACCATAGTCTCAGTAATCAGGTCCCCCAACAACCCCCCTTAACAACCCCCCACAACACACCTTAACCCCCACAGGTCTTTGCATTTTGCACGCTGGAACGCAGATTTATAAGAGATAACAGATTTTCTGTTTTTTCTGAAATCCCGTTATCAAAAGATAACACCTGCTTGCTTGCATCATCATCATCATCATCAGCCTATAGCAGTCCATTGCTGGACATAGGCCTCCCCTAATGAGTGCCATTGCGCCCTGTCTTGAGCTCGACGCATCCAGCTTCTACCAGCAGCCTTTCGCAGATCGTCACCCCACCTGGCCGGAGGGCGTCCTACACTACAATTGCCGAGTACTTGCTTGCATGCTTGTTCTTATGTGCCTGTAATTTTAACAGTACCTGATGGATCTTGAATTGAAGTATAATCCCGGGATTTTGAAGTTGTCCCGGAATTTGATGCCCTATTCACATTAATTTGGTATTCACTCGAGTACGGCTCGGCCGAGCACTTGGTAGGTGTAAAAGCTTTACCGCTATTGGTACACCGCCGCTCGTTAATGATAGCGAGTACCTGCAGGTATAGCACAAATACTTGAAGATAGTGTTACCATCATAGAAAAGAAAAACCGGCGCTACAATGACAGGCGACGGTAAAATTTGAAAAGCTTCATTTTTTTATCTATTTAATAAAGAAAAATCTATAGATACAAATTTAAACCTTTTTTCGCTGCTGAAACGAAAATTGTAACACATAAGCTCATTATTTTCATTTTACCAATGCAAGCCCCGAAATAAAGAACCACATAGGTAATCAGTTTATACAAAAACCTTTACCGCGTCAAAATATGCTTGCAAATAAAACAACCATGGTGGTTTTAAATGAGGAATCGCTAAGCTTAGCTATTAGCAATGTTTGTTCGAAATAATCTCTTTAGCGCTACCCTGTTCATTGTGGGAATATCAAACAGATATAAGCAAACGAATTTTGAAGTCATCTATCCAAACAATGATTACAGGGTACATTCATGCAAAAAAAAATCTTATGATATTTTCTTCCTTTTCTCCCGAATTACACCTTCCTAGCAATAAGACCGCCCATTGTTCCTTTTAATTACTTTAAGTTTTTGTCTGTGTAAAATAAAGAATTTTCATTCATTCATTCATTCGTACAACTACCGTAAGCTGCGTTAAGGAACTTACCAAATCAAGTTTAATTTTATTTGTTTTCTTGAACAACGCCAAATCGCCTGGCGTGTTTTTAATGAAATGTGTAAATGAGTTATAGCTTTGATCTGTCTTATTCGTTAACCTAATATTACCTGGAAATAGAAGAGCAAAAGCTCGGAGCATTTTTATTTTCTTTTATGCCGCTATCATCATTATCTTTTAACAGTCCATGCTGGACATAGACTTCCCCTAATGAGCGCCATTGCGGCCTGTCCTCAGCTCAATTCTACCTTTCGCAGATCGTCACTCCAACTGGACGGCGTCTTACACTACATTAGAGTCACGGTAACCACTCCAGAACTCGTTTACCCCAACGGCTGTCGGTTCTTCGGCAGGTATGGCTAGCCCACTATCCGCTATGTATGTGCTATGTGCCGCTATCGATCATGATTAAATTGTGCTTCAAGCGAAATTGTTTTGTAATTCAGCTAAAATGTCCAGCAGTGAATGGTCTTTGGTTAGGATAAGCTCGTTTCGGCTATTCATTACGTAAATACCGATTGTTTTTAGTAAATTACCAGAGCAATTTGAACGTTCCGAGACCTCATATCTTTGCGATTCTAGAACCATCTCCTTCAGTTACGTGTACAATTGGTTCTATTAGTTCAGTGGTTCTGTAGGGCCTTTTGTGAGCCAAGTTATGAAGTTGAAGTTAGAAAATCGATCCTACTAATAAAAAAGAAATTTTGTGTAATCTTTGTCCCTTCTTCACGAAAAAACTACAGAACAGATCGGGCTAAAATCTGCACACTAACTAGTTCTACACCTGGAATGATATAAAGGTAGCCTATAGTTTTTGTGCGGGTACCTCGCGAGCGAAGCTGCGGGCGGAAGCAAGTTGGAATATAAAAGTTTTACTTGAAATTGTTATTTCTGACTGATTGACTGACTTGATTGACTGGCTGAAAATCAATGCACATAAACGAAAATTTCAAGATATAAGATATTTATTTGCATAAATAAGTGTAGGTAACATTAGGTCTTAGGACTAGTTTTAAAAGTACATGACTTATTTACCCTTTTCAGGCATCGCAAATTAGGTTGGGTAGAGGGCGCTTAAAACAAAGGGGGACAAAGCAACAAATACTTATGAAAATAATGAACTATGAACAAAGTTTACATAATATGAATACATTTAAATTGTAACTTTTTGAGAACATACTCAAAAAGTTACTCCAAATATTCCAGTACTGTATTAAAACACTTTTCTGTAAGAAATGTTTTAAGTTTTTTAACAAATATATGAGTTCTGCTTTCGTTTTTTATTTCAGTGGAAAGTTTGTTGAAAATTCTTACAGCCATATAATATGGGCTTTTATTACGCATTTTTATTCTAGAGTATGGTTGGTAAAGTTTATCATTGTGACGGGTATTTACATTATGTGTTTCTCTTATTTTAGTGAACTTTTTACTATTTTTATGAACAAATGTGCAAATATCTAATATATAAATTGATGGTAGAGTTAAAGGTTTTAGTTCATCAAATAATACACAAAGACGTCTGGAAGATAAAATTATTCACGTGGACGAAGTTACATAAGCTGCGTATGCACTGACCTGTCTCGTGCTCAGGGCCTAGAGCCTAGCAAGTCACCTGCTGTGTGGTGCTGGTGTGCAGTCTAAGCAAAGGCTCCTCGGGATTTTACACGAAAATCACCTTCCAGGGTGGTCACCGTGTATCCACGTAACGTAACCAGATGAAAGTCAGTAGGCTCTAGGCGCAAAGCAAGCCGCTGTACATAGTCTTAATGTCTTATACATTAGACTAAATACAAAGAAAAGCAAACTGTACAAAAAACAAAAATAAAATTTAACGGATTGATCTCTCCAAGGTTCACGTATTGCGTAGAGGTAAGTTCTCTAACAGACGTACAAGAAATACCACTCTAACCAATGAAAATACGATACAAACGGTGTTGGGTTCAGATAGTTATTAAAACAGCAGGTAAACCTGTAAGTTTCCCATCAAAACCCGATCTGTCTCACCCAAATCACTACAGCCGACCCGGAGCGTCCAAAATGTCCTGTGCTACACCACAGAGTAAATAATGGGCAAGCGCCTACCCTAGGGACTCCGAAACGCGTACCACTTGGATAAGGCTAGTATTTAGGTATTTGGAAGTGATACACCATTTAGTTTGTAAAGATTTTGCGTATGTACTTTGTGATAATTAAATTCTGCTGATTGCTGTTAAAAAAAATTGAAGAAGGAAGGATACCAGGTTTTTTTTATTATGATAACCTCTGCGGCGCAATGGGCGAAGGCGCGCCTGCGACGCAGAAGGCTGCGGGTTCGATTTCCGTCGCCAGACAAATGTTTGTATAATCTGCAAATATTATAAAAAATGTATTTAAGTAGGACATTATCTCAGATGATTCCTATCATACAACCTCTGCTCAGTTTGCGGTGTAGCCTCCAGATGCTGTGTGACAGTGGCGAGCATTATCTATTTTAAGTACTAAATATATACCTAGAGGTACCTGAGGTCTAAGGTCTTTATAGATTTTACTGGCAAGTAATCATTTCGCGAGTGTAATTATAATAAAATTAAGATATTCAGACTGGTTGATTGACTGACTGGCCAAAGCAGTGTTCGCATTGGACCTTGAACTGAAGATTTGAGGAATAGTCCTCTAGTAAAAATAAAACGTGAATCTGCACATATTGCTCCTGCTGGTGGATGGAAGACAGAAGATGATAGAGATAAGAGACACCGATGCTGCTGTCCAACGGTCCACAAATGGAAGTCCTATCTAAATTGGCAATTTATGGATTTACCAACGGTCCACAAATCCGAGTCCCCGACTATATCAACTAACTCTGAAGTTAATATCCTGTTAGTGGGACATAAATCTTGTTTTGACGCTGGAAAAGGCCGATACATTCTTCTAAGGGTTCTAAAGGCCTGAAGTGTAGTGTACCGTGAAATTGGTATTTAAGTAAACCATTACGGGTAGATTTAGGTTCTAATATGTTGAAAGAGTTGAAAAGGTTTGGGTGTTCATCGCGAAGATTGCTCGTAAAGAATCTACCTACGTTTGTCTCATGATCATCATCATCATCAGCTTATAACAGTCCACTGCTGGACATAGGCCTCCCTTAACGAGCACCATTGCGCCCTGTCCTCAGCTCGACGCATCCAGCCCCAACAGCAGCCTTTCACAGATCGTCACTCCACTTGACTTGGGTAGATTTAGGTTCTAATATGTTGAAAGAGTTGAAAGGTTCGGGTGTTCATCGTGAAGATTGCTCGTAAAGAACAGCTACCTCTTTGTTTGTTTTATCGGTCATCATTATCAGCCTATAGCAGTCAACTGCTGGATAAAGGCCCTTAATTATGACGTTTTTGCTATTAGCTTCTCGCCCTATCGCACGCAAGCCTCGAGATCAAGAGCTGACCTATAACATGAAGATTCCGACAAATTGAGAACCTCCTTTTTTGAAATCGTTCACAAAACCAGCCAAGCGCTAGTTGATTCGCGCAACAAAGGTTCCGTACAAACTTGTAGGCTTGATTTACGTCCTTGTACCTTTGCTTTTTGTGATCTAACTACAAATTGCTGTCAAAGCTCTAATAATACCTATTGATCTCATAATTACCATAAGTATTATTTGATTATTGTGAATTCTGTGTTCGCCTATAATTGGCTTCTATATCAGAACTATATCTATTCTATAATACTAATTCTATAAAACCTGTTAGTTACCTATCTAGTTCATTGTAATTTTGTTTTCTCTGCCTTTTTTATTGTTGTTTTTAGAGGTTTAGGTCTTATAATAATTTTCTAAAAAAACTTTTGTCTAGTTTGCTTGATGATTATTATCTATTAATGTTATATTTTTCTGTAAGCACATATTTTTATGTTACTACCTAGTTCTAATCTGTGTTTTATATAATTGTGTTTCTTAATGGTTGTAATGTGTTTGGGCATCTAAATAAATAAATAAAAGCAATGTGCGTTGTTGAATAAACACAGAAACATAGGGTATGTTTGCGTTACGTGGCATTTCCGGTGTTACCAGCTATCACCTTCAACCAGAAATATTTCACGTAAAAACCTGGAAATTGTTTGTAAAAAGTAGTAAAATGTAATATCGTGCACCACGTGCGTAGTCACGCCCCGACACTCAGCGGTGCCGTGTTAATGCACGTATCTTTTGAAAAGTAAAAACACCTTTTTGCATGAATTTGCGGGTTTTTCTCGCTCGAGGCTTTTTAGGAAGGTTTATTCGTAACACTGGCTTCCACCTGCAGCTTCACTTGGTACCTGGATAAAAAGTAGCTGTTATTCTGGGTTTTAGCAATACAATCAAGCTGTGGAATGGTCTCAAAGGGTCAACAACGTGCATGGAAATTACCTCTTGATGTTACAGGCGTCCATAGGCTGCAGGAACCCCTTACTATCAGGAGGACCGTATGCCTGTTTGCTAACTTAGTAGTATAACAAAAAATGACCTAAGATGGACAAAAGAACGAACGTTGGCCAAGACACATGTGGATCTCAAGGCAGACCATCTGCACGATGATCGGAGGATATTGTGAAGGCAGTAGGAGAGCAGTGAATCCGGCTGGCACAAGATCGCCAGGAGTGGCGTGATTGAGAATAGGCCGAATAGATACTTAGATAGATAGAACCAAAAGCGAGAGCTGCATCACAACGCGAACAAAATCCTTGGGACCCCGAGGGACCCCACGCAGTCTGTGAAGACCCCAGGATATTTCTGTCCTTCTGGAAGGAGTTAGGCTATTTAACCAGATCTCCCATACGCACAATGGACAACCAAGGTATACATTTGTGGGAAGGGGCCCTTAACAAAATGTAAAAAATGTAAATTGGCCTAGAAGTACATGATGTGCCATTTTTTTTCAGTACTTTTGGTGTGAAATAATCATATTCACATGTTCACATATTACAAACTTTGACCATATAACATTAGTACGTATTATGAACTGAAAATGTAAGAAAAATATAAAAACATCCAAGCAAGCTATACCATCACTTCATTTAGTATTAATACATACACTCAATAAAATATTCATCGTGATATCAGTTTGCGAAAACAATCTCTAAGGCAACCCCGATCGAAATATCTATCTGTTTAACTGCAGTTTTATTTTTCCCCCGGCTATTTAGGGGTTAAAGGGGAGAAGAGGGGAGGGGGAGAAAATTGGACTTTTTCGGGGTGATACGGAGGAATTAACCTTTAGTACGAATGTAATGTTAATTAGGCGAGTGGGGGTTTACGGTAATTGGTTATGAGTGTAGTTATTGGAATACCTATTGTATTTACTGGGTATCTTTGGGGAACTCATATTTTCACGAATAGAATAGAATAGAAAACCATTTATTTTAACACAAGTGGACTCTGAACATACGTTAGAATAGAAAAAAAATAACCAACAAACCAAGTATTACGGAAACCACAAGACTTATTATGCTACTTAGGTGTATACATATTTTTTGTAAATACTTGTACAATAACATATTATAAAGAAAACCACGAAACCCAAGCCAAATATCTCCAGAACATGCAAACATTTGTCTCGCAGCGGTAATCGAAGCCGCAACCTTCTGCGTCTCAAGCGAGCCGTACGCCACTGAGGTAGTAAGATTTTCCATGAAGTGTAGGCTAGCACTTTGAAACACAAAAAACATTTCATTATTATTTCCAAAACGCCAATTTCCCATTCCATAAATACCAGTTATCATCAGAACACCCTGACTTTTCAACTTATCATTATAGCGTCCTCAGGAACTGTACAGCAATCAATTCGCAATATCCGCACTTGAGACATCAATAAAGGGTCCTCTCCCTAAGTCTTTTACTGGAAATATCGTCGACCAGACGTAAGAAATCGAGATCTTTGAGATCTGCTAAATGATTGCCCGAGAGCCCGTCTTTGTCATTGACACAGTCTGAGAGACACCCTTACAGAGATATAATATAATAAAGTGGTGAAAATTATCATACAGCATCATGCAGCCCCAAACTAAGCAGAGCTTGTATTATGGGAACCACATGACTGATATACTACTTATAAAAATACATATAATAGACATAGAAAACACCCAGGCCCGAAACAAAAATTTGTCTCGCGGCGACAACTGAACCCACAAGCATCCATGATACATAAAAAGAGTAATTTAAAAACTTTTTTTTTGACGGCCTCTGTGGCGCTGTGGGCGAAGGCCTGAGACGCAGAAGATTGCGGGTTCGATTCCCGCTGCGGGACAAATGTTTGCATGTTCTGTAGATATATGTGTCGGGTCTGGGTGTTTTCTATGTATGATATGTATTTACAAAAAAATAAATTATATGTGTAGTATATCAATCATGTGGTTCCCATAATACAAACTCTGCTTAGTTTGGGGCTACATGATGCTGTGTGATTACGTCCCGCATTTTTTTTTGTTACAGAAAAACAGCTTACAATCAACATACACATCATAGAGTCACAGACGGGTTAACAATATTTTTGAATAAAACTTTGAGATAAAGGCGTTTAGGTAATTTCAGCATCATAGACAAGAACTTCTAAGGTCTATCCAACCTAAAGTAAAAGTGTAGGCGTGTAAATATTTGACATCTTAAACTAAAACTTCAAAGTAATCTTACAGACGAGGGTAGCTTCAAGATTCAAAACTAAAATCTTGAGAATAGACATACTACATAGATGGGAGGTTGAATTAGTTTTGAAGACCTCTAATAGGTAAATTCAACTTTACCTTATGTTTTCAAATTTATTTTTGGATTATTTAAAAAATAAATAAATACCGTGTAAGGGTCGATTTAAATTGATTGTTCACATAACCAGGGCGGCATAATAGTTTGTACGACAAAGCTCTTTTTATTGAATTAAAAAAAACATTAAACCGGTAAAGTGCGAAATGGACTCACACACCGAGGGTTCTGTACAAACTTGTAAGTATATAATATGCTGCATAAGCGGCCGGTTCTTTTGATTGAGTTAACTTAGAAGTTTGTTTTTTATTCACAACTCAAAATAATTTTCCAACTCAAGTTTATTTGTTATTTGAACGTCAAAGTTTTACCTTAGGTTGGGCACTAGAAAATGCAACAATTCCAGTGTTACACTTTTACCTTATACAAAATTTATTTTGTTCAAATAAATAAATTGAAAAACTAAGGATTTGGTATTAATTTCTACCCCGCTTTCTGAAAAAAGTCAGATTTTTCCTTTTGAGGTACTGAACCCTTAAGACTTAGAAAAAGCTATAATCCCTGCAATTACAATGCTCTTTGTACCTTAGGCCTGAAACATTTTCACCGGTCCATTTGACAGATGAACAAAGAAGCGATTCTATAAGGGTTTTGATTTTCCATTTGAGGTTCAGGATCCTTAAACGGAGTCTGAGAGACGTAAAAAAGCTATCAGTAGTCCCTAGAATCCAAAAGCTCTCTGTACCAGTGTAACCTGACGTATTTTCACCGGTCCATTTGACAGAGAAATGAAACAACAAAGAAGCGGTCCTATAAGGGTTCCTTTTTTCTTCCTCCAGAGTCTGAGAGACGCAAGAGACGTAATTAATCAATAGAATCCAAAAGCTCTCTGTACCAGTGTGTCACCTTAGTCCTGTTTGACAGATGCACAAAGAAGTAAACCTATAAGAATTCTTATTTTCCTTCTGAGGTACGGAACCCTAAAAACGAGAGTTTTAGAGACGTAGAAAACATATAATTATTCCCTAGAATATAAATAAGAGATACAAAGAAAGCTCTCTGTACCAATGTGTCAGCTTAGGACCTGAAACATTTTCACCGGTCCAATTGCTTATTAAACACCTGGTCCCGGGGTGCTCTTATTAATCATTTGTCAGACCCCCTTTTGTCATTAATTATTCCCGTGATCTGAGTCACTTTGTCATTGGCGATCAGGATAAAGATGGGAGTTTAATGAATGATGTATTCATTTTGATTAAGAGTGCTTTGAGGAAATTTTTCAAAGATTTTACGTCAATTTTCCGGGAAAGAGCGTCGAATTCTCATTTTTGCCTTTTTTTCGTAGGTATATGACAAGTTTAAATGCGACGGTATTATTGTGTGTCGGGCCGATATAATCGATCGCTCACGAGGGAGTAAACTTATTAGAAACAAGCTTTCGCGCGTGGCTTTGCTGGTTTGGTACCCGGATAAAAAGTGTTAATCCCGGTCACAAGCTATGCATATTCCAAGTTTCATCCAAATTCAAAGCCGATTTGAATTTGAGTATGAACAAACGTACTCACACCCACAAACTTTCGTATTTAAGTATTAATAATAATAAATTCGATAGTCGTTTCAGTGAACGGTCTGATAGCGAAGAGCCTTGACCAATATCTTAAGAGGCTCTCGCTAGGTAGCTGGATCAAGGGTCAGATACAGAAGGCGGCTCTCCTGGACTCGGCACGCAGGTTCCTCTCTCTGCAGCCCTAGCCACCGACCGTTTGAGCCTTGCCCCGCGGTCGATGGTCCACCATTCTGGATATATTTTTTTATATTATTTTTGTATATAGTAGATTAAAAATGTTTTAAATTTTATAGTAAAAAATGTATTTTTGATGAGTTTTAAAATGAATAGTGTCATAATAAATTTTATTAAGATTCAGTAAGAACTTAGATAATCAAGTAAGACAGTTAATAACAATTAAGTACTTTGTATAGTTACATCAAACTTACTTATCATAAGTAGGTATCATTTTAAAATTAGTGCGCTAATCACTGGACTAGATTTTCAGTATAATAATAGTTATTTCGAACACATGTTTTTAACAAAGCTCTTAAATTCTATGATATTCTCATAATATTAGTGTGATCTTAAAATTTATCTATATATATAAAAATGAAACCCGTTTTCCTTGGTCACGGCATCACGCGTGAATGGCTGGACCGATTTCACTAATTCTTTTTTTGTTGTATTTGTTATTATTAGGAGAAGGTTCTTACGGAAAAAAATATTAAAAAAATTACATCACAAAAAATTAAGTAGTGCATCATTGCTACGCTAAGGCGGTACGAAGTTCGCCGGGTCAGCTAGTATGAAAATAGATTTCTACAAGCTCAATATTGCAATTTCTCTAGAAGTATCCCGACTGTTAGCGCCCTCCATTAGGACGAAGTAGGTAGGTTTAAGTAATATGGACGTAACAGGTAAGGAAGATGGGATTATTATACCGTCTCCAACTCCCTCAAAACCAATGTAATAGTTAGGAAAAAATATTGTAAAACTGACATTTAAAAAAATATAAGCCTAGCAGAGTTGCTTGCCAATTCTTCTCTGTTTGGTCACGTTACGAATTGGTGTACATTAAAAAAAAATACGATTCAAAGTGCACTGTAATGTGCGTACTGAATAAAGAAATTTTCACTTTCACTTTATATTAGTTAGCATTTATAATATTAGTGTGGTATACGCTTTCTGGTCACACGACCAACGGTCTATCGTCCCGACATACGATATCATAATAGGATGCGTTCGTGTAGACTTCAAAAAGTACCTATTTACATAAATATAATGTTTTATAATACAGATTGAAGATATAATAATCTTATCAGGACCACCGCGAATATTTATTCAACCAGAACCTGCCTACGTAACTTTCGTCAAGTATAATAAAAGGCAATTAACTTGTTATCTCACACGCAAGTAACTCAAGATATCTTGTTACGCAGGCGACTAAGCGTTTCATGCTATAGATCAGATTTCAGTCTTAATTGGATAAGTGTTGCTAAGCTTAACCTACCTACTTGAAGATGTACAAGACATCATCATCATCAGCCTATAGCAGTCCACTGTTTGACAAAGGCCTCCTCTAATGAGCGCTAATGGGGTCTGTCCGTATCTCGATGCATCCAGATCTTCGCTCCACCTAGCCTAGGAGAGCGTCCTATATTACGTTTGCCAAGCCACGGTAACCACTCAAGAATTCGATTTTTCCATCGATATGCCATCGAGATACTCTATAGTATAGAGTGACAGTCTTCAAGTGAAAACTTACCAAAATCGTCCAATCCAAGCGTATTTGACATAAATCAACTGCAAAATTTGAAATAATTTGAATCTTATGTCGCATGAAAAGTGTTTAATGTCGGCGCAATTGACAGTGTGCGCCGAGTGTTGGTGCAGACACTTCTTTCCACATTTGTGGCTCTCGATATAGTGTAATATCTCGATGGGAAGTACCCATAATCCCCACGCTGGACATGCGGGTAATATACCTTTAAAACTACAGTAATTTTATTATTTCGTTTTTACCAATGACAGTGTGAACAATAATCGTCATTTGGCAACTCGGGTACGGCGAATAATATTTTACGAAATCGTTTAATGATAAAAAAAGATTCTATCAAAGATACTTCGCAAAAATATTCATAAAATATTCAATAGAATTCAATCGATCTCACAAATCAAAACAAGCGTATTTTTATCTCTGGAAACGAAATCGAGCGGAATGGACGAATAAAAGATTTTACAAAAATAATGATAGGGTATTTGTTATTAGAGAATAATGCTGGCGGCGTGTGGAAACAAATAGTTTTTGAGATTAACTTATACATCTCAATGTTTTTTTGAAAGTTCAGCAGTAGGTTCGGGGATACCCTGACTTAAGTATATTATGATTTAAATATATCACAGAACTGATAAAAAGTACCCCAAGGCCACCTAGTCTTGTGCTCTCTACCCCTAAAGTGTATATAAAAAATGCGTAGCCACAAGCTCGCATGGGCTCGCGAGAGTTCTGGCGAGAGCCCATACCGGAGTCAAATATCCATTTTTCTGATCTGATATAGATAGGCAGTAGGTTTTTTAGATTGGTCATAGGTTCCTACACACTAGTACTTCTACATCCCCCCTCTCCCGATCGTGTGGTGGGTGTATTTTTTTTTCTCCATACATCCTTTTTTCTCGGAAACGATGGGTTTACCCTCCCCCCTTCCACTCACTCCCCCCTCCCCCGCCCCTTCCTCGCGTTTTACCTTTGTTTACGTTGATCGTGTTGCAACGAATACTTTTAGTTACATTATTTCCATTCTTGGTTGTCTGGGAGAAATCGCTTTAAGCAATAATACCGCCCATTGTGCCTACATTACTATTTCATTTCTGTTTTTGTAGATTTTTAGTTTTTAATTGGTGTGGTATGCAATAAAGAGTTCATCTATCTATCTATCTATTTATCAACAATCGTGGTCACGGGTAGACTGATAAATAATAATTATGTTTAATACTTTTGCGAGTTTTAAAAAATGATAACAAAGTGAGAATTTTCGCTTTCTCATTGGCCGATATTTACATCTAGTATACGAATAGCCTTCGTGATCGAGCCTAACTGACTTACTACTGGTATGAGCCTTCCCAGATGGGCGTTTTGCACGCGCGAGTTGCTCGAGCGATTCACATGCGTATCCAAAAATGTCACGTGGTATGTACACACACTTCACATTCAACGTGACATCCAGCAAGCCTGACTGGATACGCATGTCTACCACTACTATACTCGTCTGGGAAGGCTTCATGTATCGTGAGTATTTTTTTAAACCACAGACGTAAATACAAATAGACTTACAAAAAACAATGAAAAGAAAACACATCCAGGGCCGGAGTAAGTACAAAGAGTATTATTAAATTGACGATGGGAAATAAAAATATTGCACTAAGGCCTGCCTCATTACTTATTCCGTTTGGGCGATTTGTTCCCGAGTATTGTTTTTAGGGTTCCGCGGACCGTGGGGACTCTTAGCAAATTGCTCGAGTCTTAAGTTCTCGAGTTCTTCTGATTTATTTGATTAGCCATTTAGAAAGAATTTGAGATTGCGCTTTTGTGATATGAATTTTAATTTTACTGTTGAGGATATTTTGCACGTAATGGAAATGATTTCGGTTGTGTTTACTTTGATTATATCATCATCATCATCATTATCTGACTAATCTTCTTTTTTGTTTGAGCTAATGGTTAACCACGAGTGTTGAAGTTTTTAGGCCGTCCGAAGACCTCTGACATTGCTTAATGATTGGAAAAGCCAAGACCATCATTTTGAGATGCCTTCCGAAGCACGAAAGCGCTCAGATCTAGAATCAGAGAAGTAGTGACCTGGCGTAGTGTTCTTTTACCAACATGATTTGCGAAGAACACTGAAATAAGACTTGTCGTACGTATATTACGAGCAATTTAAACTGATAGTGGTTACAAACGATTGAAAAATTTGATACTTTATTTTTCTGGCATAGTTTTCCTCCTCTAATCTCAAGTTTTTTATTCAATTGCATCTGAAATATCTCACGCACTGGGCCTTACTTTGACAGTTTGATTATAGACAGGTGAACAGTCAACCCGTTCAGCCCATCATTTGTTGCCAAGCTGAGATAGTAAATAGAAAGAAAGAAAGATTATATTTATTTCACCCCAATTTAATAGGTACCTACTCTTGTATAGAGCTCCTATAAAGTAGTGGAAACGGAGATAATAAGGCTACATTATTAATTACATACTGCCAGCGATTTTGCAGCCGGTTCAGCGAGATGGAATAACAAACATACACTCATACACAAACTAAATACATACCGATAAACTTTCGCATTTTAATATTAGTTAGATTACCTTTCTCAGCTCTGAGTACGAGCTTGACAGCTCGAAGTTTTGTACAGAAAAGTTATCCAAAATAGCCCGAACGAGTAACGTATTTAAAGAGTTCGTTGATAGAGCTGAACGGCTGATTAGAAATCGCGGTATTCAATCTGTCTTAGTAAGATTGTCTTACTAACTAATTAGTCAAGCCTAAGACCGACTTGTTTACTAAGAAAGACTGAATATCGCGTGGTTTAAAAAGCCTTTGAGATTTTGATTTATAGATGCAAGCATACTAATGCTGGTATTCATACAGAGCTTGGATCTAGCTCTGGAAAACTATACTGTTTACCTGTCACCGAACCCTTCGGTTCCGTGTCGTCAGCGATATTTCATCCTAATGCCAGCCCCACTTCATAAATATTGAATTTGTACGGAACCTTTTTATTTCACGCACATTTATTTAGAACCTGCTCCTCTGAAATTGATATTTTTTATTTAGTTGTTCGCTGAATTAGATTCGCTCGCTTTGTGAATTTATCTTCGGGACCGGCAATTTTTCCAGTGTTTTGTATTAAACTTCTATCTTTATTTGTTGACTGCTTATTTTGCTTTTCTTGATACAATTTAATGTTAAAGCATTTATCTTGATAAACTTTGGATGTATCACTAATTTATAAATACGAAAGTTTATGCGATTGTTCTTAGTGTATTGTTGTGAAATGTCACTCAAATCCATAGCAACTGGTTGACTAGAGCGAGTTTTTTTACCAGCTCGGTCGCGTTTGATTATGCAAATTTATATGGAAAGGGGTCAGTACCACAGGTTTCTCACTAGATGGCACTGCCTCGATTCCATATAAATTTGCGTAAACGTAAACGCGATCGAGCTGGTAAAAAACTCGCACTAGGCACCCTAACTGGATTTGAATGAAACTACATGGTTTGTGACATGAAATTTGTAACACTCTTTTTACCCGGATACCTCGCGAATAAAGCCGTGTGTAACGGGTTTGAGGGGTGTAAGGGGTTTCAACCTTCATCTTCGGAATGCAGGCCAACTTCACCTGGCCGTGGTGCACTCTGCTGTATAGCAAACGGGGCTCTGGCGGCCGGCTGAATGCGGCTTACACTGGCACAGCTAAATATGACTGCCCTGATGCGAGAAGCTGTGCTCTGCGATACCCAACCTTCATGCCTGTACTTATTGCATTCATTTATTAGGGGAAGTCTATGAACATCAGCGGACTGATATATGTTGGTGTGGTGTGAGGTAGGAAGCCACGTTTTTACGTATCAATTTCATACACTATTAGCTATAAGTATAATCTCAATCTTATAGCTGGAAGGCTGGATACAGACTGCGCTTTTATGAAGCACTGGACGCACACACATGCGACTGTAAATGCAGTTTCCCCTCTAAATGATAAATGATATATATTGTCTGTGGAACTAGGTCTAATTACATTGATCTTATAGCTATTTGTGCATCTCTAGTCCAACCTACCAGGCTTACAAACAATCTACTTACAATGTTTTAATTGTTTGTATTCTATATTCGTAAACTATGGCTGTATTATATATATATATAAACGAAGCTGAAATAAACATGATTGAATTGAATTGAATTGAATTAGTATTTTGGTATCTATAGTTAATAGTAATGGAACTTTGTTGTTTTCGAAGGAGAGCGTTAATGTGGATTGTTACCAACAACTCCAAAAGCATTGTTCTCAAAATTTTAGAGAAATATTGAGTACAGTCAAACACAATATCGACGCGCGGTGTGTTGGTAGGAAAATAGAATAATGAAATAAAAAAATGCTTTACTTTATTTTCAATCGGTTTATTCGTGACACAGTTTTATAAATAACTGCGGATGTTATAGTTTTTAAACATTTATGTACTGTGTTTCAGTTTCACGAAATATTTTGATTTTGATACACAGTTGTAAGTTTTCGAATGACGACCAAGAACCGGAATATGAATGAAGGAAGACCTCACCAGCGGGGTGATCGGCCAACTCTGTTGCAAACAGAAATGATTGACTCCGATCCTGTTTTAAAAACTGTGACAGTTTGTCAATTGACGTTCATTGAATTTCGACGGATCAAAGGTCAACGTTTGTAAAAACAGGATCGGAACATAAAAGGTTGTAAGCCCATCACAGCAAATAAAGTTCAACAGAATGATAGATAAGGCCTAGTCCGTGAAAGCCCACCTGAGACACAGAAGGTTGAGGGTTCGATTCCCGCCGCAAGACATATTATGTTTGTATGAGATCCAAATATTTGTGTTGGGTCTGGCTATTTTCTATGTATGATATGAATAGTTTTAACAAAAACTAATAACAATTATTGGAATACATAATGACTAATACATAATCCGTTATGTGGTCCCCGTAGTACAAGCTCTGCTTAGTTTGATATGTATGGCCATTATAATATGATGCTATGGGATAGTGTCCATCATTATTTATTTGTTTTGTTTAATTGGAACACACAATAGCCACCACAACATATTCTACAAGATGCTCATTCAAGCTTGAATAACCATTACGCAGGTCATTAAAGACAGAGAGACGGCAAACTTGTGCAAAATGCACTCATTAGTACCTAGCGGACGTGTGACGTCATCTCCGGTGTAGCGACATCTAACGGCGTAATGTTACAAGCAATCAGGAAAAAATATCAAGGAGGTAGTTTTGCATAGAATTGAAATATTATTTCATTTTGGCGTTCATTCCACTCGACATCACGAGAACGTAACCACCTGTGGTGTCGTTTGGATTCTCTATTCCTTTCGACACTTTGCTAGTAATGTCTTGAATAGCAAGCTACATACGTAGTTACCACTAATTGTAATTACTGTATTAGAACTCCTTGAGTTATTAAACTTATCAACAATCAAGTACAGTAAAATTGTAAACTTATGAAGTCGATCGTGATAGCTAGTTGGTATAATAATGAATACACCTCACAAACCATGGTAAATATCCCTTTGATATTCATAATTAAGAATACACCTACCTATGATAATTGCAGGGCATAACTAATAGTCGCTAGTGTCGAAAGGAATAGTGATTCCAAAAGACACCATCAGTGGTGTCGATCTCGTGGCATCGAGTGGTATGAACGCATTTTACACTAGAAAAAATATTTAACTAGCTATAAAACTAACAACTATCTTTTTTGTTCAGTACACCCAACTATCACATAGTAGTAGTAGAGTTTTTTGTGAAAGGCTCGTCCGGGGAAGTACTGCCAGCATGCCTATTTGTGCCGTGAAGTAGCAATGCTGCGGCTTGAGAGTGTGGTTTCCAGTGTCATTACAGGCACAAGAGGCTTACCTGTAGGGCACGTTCTAAACAAGCATGATCTACAATGCAATGCTTTGTTATTGGTAATGGTTACCACTTAACGTCAGGTAGACCATGTGATAGATCCATCTTGAGCCTGGTATGTCTCACTGCTGAGCAAAGGTTTCCCCACGATCCCTCCAGTCACCTCGATCCTGAGCTATTTGTACCCACGCTCTATCGAAGGTGTCAAGTTCATTCCACCATCTTTTTCTCGGTCTGCCGCGGCGCCGTCTTGCGTTATCAGGGCTCCACTGGGTTTTTATCTTAGCCCATGAGTCTTCGCACATGACATGACCAGCCCACTATACAATACCATACAATTTTTGTCTACAAATATACTGAATCTGAAAATAGATAAAAAATTTCGACTTGAAGATTTTTGAACATGAAAAGTCTAAACAATAGGTAGAGTGACGTGGACTAAGGTACAGGTCAAATTTAAATGGCGTTGGGCGCAGACACCGGACATGACACGGGCGGTTTCCTATTCCATTCAAATTTCATACAAAACGAATGGGAATAAAGCACAATTTCACGTCAGACGCACTATAATTAGCGTATATATTTTTTAATATTATTTGTGTTTGTCTAACAGTTTAACAGTTTTTTTTATATAGAATGGGCCAGCTGTTGACCTGGGTTTGCGTGGACAAGGATGAAACGACCCATCGACGATGGGGCGAGGTTTTACAGAAGATGCCTATTAATTTCTTTTTGAAGCTGTTAGGGGTCGTAAGTAAATGAAAAAACAGACGCTGGCGGCTGATTTCATATTTAAGCAGTGCGTATTATAAATTACGAACCACGGCTTTGCACGGGCGCAAATTATACTTAAAAATGTTCCTCTTGAATATTCATATCTATTAAAACAAACCGCATCACGATTCATTGTGTAGTTTTAAAGATCTAAGCATACATAGGGATGGACAGACAGCGGGCAGCGATTTTGTTTTATAGATATAGTGATGTTTGGAAGCACTTATTTCTGTTTAATAGAATATCAACTTTATGTGGATGGTAGTTAGCAGTGCGTCTGAAGCTGCTATGGAAGAAAGGTTAAGGTGGAATAAGGTCATGTAGCTCCTGCGCACACTCTCCGAAGTACAATCTGTAAAATACCGACAAACACGCAACCTCGCGACGATGACTCAAGCTCTTGAGCCTTGCTTTAGCAAAATACTCTTGACCAATGAGCCTCTTAGCCCTGCGTTCAACGAGTCTAGTGCGGCAAGTTGATACTTGGCTGACACATCGCAAAGGTGGTGTAACGAAACAGGAGGTCTACCCTCTTTCAACGAAAAACGAAAATTCGATCGAAAGTTCGCGTAATTACTACTCCGGTTTCATTTCGTTACGAAACTTCGTTCGAACGAAAATTGTTTGACATTTAAATTTTCTAAGCCTACTCTAATTCACGAAAGTTCGGAACAAACATTTGAATTTGACGGATCTTTGTTCGGATTTTTAACCTCAAATCGACGAAACCAAAAGTGTTACCTTTTGATTTTCGTTTTTGTGATTTTATAAAGAAAATTGAACTGAAATGGATGGAAGTGTGCAAAAGCGTGCACGCTCCACCATAGAACGCACGTTTGGAATATTGAAAGGTCGCTGGAGATGTCTTTTGTCAGCTCGGGAACTCCATTACTGCCCTGAAACAGCAGGTAAAATTATAATAGCCTACTGTGTCCTACATAATTTATGTATAAGGGCTGGTATTGCAGTTCCCAAGTTGACAGAAGTGCAACTCGAAGCTGAGAAAGGCAGGCAGGTTTCAGCTCCTGCGGAACCTGCCAATACTGCCTCTCAAGCCTTAGATGCAGGCCGAAGACCAAGAGCTAGGTTAGTGGAGATGTTGGAAAGGAATAGGTAAAATAATTAAATAAAGCCATTAAGAATACAATTATTTTAAATTTAATATCTACTTACAATATTACTTAGCTAAAATAAATTTAATATTTCTATTTATCTATTAAATATTCTCTAATAAGCCCAAACAGTTCCAGTAGGGCAGTCTTGATGCCTGCAAACTCTCTGATGTTTTCTCTGTTTGCCTCAGAGAGTTCCAGCAGGGTAGCCTTAATGCCTGCCAACTCGGTGTTCCTGACTCTATTAATTTCTAGTCGCTGCTCTTCAATATTAAACAATCTGGTTCTGACATCAGTGTCAGTAGCAGATTGTCTCCTACGTCGTGTTGGTTGAGAGCCTGTAAAAGATAATTCCAATTTACAAAATGCCAAGGTTTTATCTAAATGGTGTGTCCATTTTATCATGTATTATCTATAAGTCTAAGTATAATCATAGTTCATCTTTTTATTACACTCCAAATAATGCTAAACTATTATATCATTATTATACTAGTAATCAAGCCAGGTAAAAAATAGCATTAGAGGCCTATGTCCAGCAGTGAACTGCTATTGGCCAATAATGATGATGATGATGATGATGATAACCTTCTGCTGATAGTTACGAACAAAAAAATCAACCAAGTAAAAATATAAATCAATAAAAATACTGAAAACACTTACAGCGTCTAGAAGTCATGAATTCTTGTGACACCGGTTGACTTGCAGGTTCAGGATGCTGTATGGGCTGAACATCCTGGCTAGGCTCGACAAACTCCACAACTTGTTCAGGAAAATCCAAGACAATAGGCTGTGAGACACTTATTGGTTCGGAGGCCGGTTCATCACCATAAAATCTTATATCAGGCTGACTGGAGGTAGACGGGGTTGGTGCACAGATCTGAAAATAAATTAAATTTATTACATAGCCAATACAACAGTTTAAGTTAAAAAAAGTACTTCAAAATGGTCTCTAAATGGCTTATTAAAATAAGCCTTGTTATAAGATAACATATTCATGAGTAAAATTTATGAACACATCAAACATTATTAAACTGAGAATTGAATGTATAATTACCTCGGGGAAGACTGGCACTCTGGCTCCAGTTTGGCGTTGACCAAATCCGTCTCCCTTTATAGACAGTACTTTTATCTCCCATGGTGACAGTTGGGGTGCTGTTGCTGGTCCACCTCCAGTCGCAGAAGTCGACCTCCGAGATTCAGCAGCAGCCTTTTTTGTTAAATGTTTTCTATCAAACCATACCTGCCAAAATATAAACGTATTAGAAATAGGTATAAAGTAATGTCACTTTATAATAATTAATTTCACTAACTTACTTTTTGCCACTGCTGAACAATCTTTGTGCAACCGCCCATGGAATTCAAGGTGTTGCAAATTTCTTCCCACAGTCTTTTAGCTTGGACTTTCCCTTCGACACTCCTCAATCACCCGCGAGCTAAATCTCTATGCTCGTCCAAGAAATTGAAGAGTGTATCTACTTGTTCCGGCGTATGTGGAGCCATTTGAAACTGAAAAGTGATAAGATATAAACGATAGGTATTGAAATGTAGTTATGTTTTCAGTAAAAACATCATTAAAACGCAAAAAATACTTACAAAGTTTTATAATCCAAAACAAACAACTTGTCAAGACCCAAAATGCAGACTGCAACCATACCGCAACTTGAAACTTTCTTAGGAATGTGTATCGCGTTTGCGATGAAAAAAAGCACTTTTGATAACACAACACTTGAGAAACATATTCATAACATAAGGGATTTTTATCGAAACAAAGAATGCAAACAAAAAATGATGATCTAAGGGCCACAACAACAAGTAACAATACGGATATTTTTGGTTGCCCTATGTTACTATCCAATTGAATCTATGAATTGTACTCTTAGAATTAGTCGGATATGAATAGGTGCTTTTTAGTGCCCCGGGTGAATTACGTCAAAAGTAGAATTTGGTCAAATTTTAGTTGTTTAATTACTTATGTTGCTTAGATATAACAGAAAATAGTTAATTAACTACAGAATAGATGTAAAATGTAATAACAAAGCGAAATATATGGGTTATTTTACAATAAATAATAATTCGTAATTGACCTGATAAAAGACCTACACATATCATTCGTTCCAACTTCATTCACGAAAATTGTCTATGAATCCGAACTTCGTGTGCGTATCCGAAAATGAATAAGAGTAGGTTCAGTGCCGAAGTTTCGTTTAAAATTCGTTCGTTTGCGAAACTTCGTTTCGAAGAAAGAGAGTTGACCCCCAGGTCTCAGGAGAGCGTTCCGTCGTTCACAAATATAAGCAAACTTATCTAAATAAACTCCAAACGAAATACTTTTTGTTTAGATAAAAATAATAAAGAATAAAAAAGAAGAAATAGAGAGTGACAGGAGAAGTCAGGGAGGTCTGAAAAAAGAAAATTGACGGCAATTCATGGAGAGGATGTTTTTGAGGCTTTTCAGAGAATAAACCATGGAATGTTCAATTCAAAAACAAGGAACGATGAGAGCTGATGTTCTCCATGTAATTGGCGAGTGTACACAATGATATTGAGCGGAAAATCTGGCTATAGTTATGTGTAATCGTGAGTACTAGAATGTGGAATTCTGCTCATCCTAAGGGATGGAAATGTAGGTGGGTTGAGCACAAATAGGTGCAGTAATGGACTGATGATAAAAGGCAGGTCCGGCGGGTTTAATTACTTTATTACAGAAATACTAGATCTGCATTTCATACTGAGACAGAAGGTCCACTAGCGGGAGCCAGATAGAAAGAGTGTACAAGCTGCGGATGAGAGAGCAGCGGAGTCTCCATTAAACCAAGCACACAAAGTTACTATGTGAGATAAAATTATTATAATTGTTGAACTGCTATTGTTGGGTGAGTTGCCAATATTTACCTTTAATGTTTTATGATACTATGAAACTCTGATCCACAAGGTTTTTGAACTAGATACAATTTACTGCCATCTAGCAATGATTATGGAACTAAATAAAAGTAAACCTTATCTCATATTATGGGAATGAGTGTAAGTTTGTTTGTTTGTTATGTTTTCACACTATGAATGTTCAACCAATTATCATAGCATTTACATTGTCTGAGAAACGAAAGACATGAAGTACCTACTTTGATCCAGAGAAGGATTATTGTTCCTACGGGATAACAAAACAACTTTCTACAGTGAAAAAGCGGGTAAAAGCTAGTTATCTAAAATATAAATTAAATCTAAGATACCCCTTCTTAACCGTGGTACGGTTGTCCAAAGTAAAGATTCTTCGGGAAGAATGAGCTGTTCAGGTCTATGATTCTTTATAAAACTGTCTAAGAAATGAGATTCTTTATATTTACATTAAATATTGTACCTAAGAGGTAATTGCTGCTTATATATTTGATTAAGCTACTGAAGCTATTGAACCTACTATGACTAGCATGAGCAGTCTTTATCGTCACAATAAATCCTCACTAAGAAGAAAGAGGTATTTACAGCCAAAAATATGAGGCTCACTCTACAAAGACAAGCAAATGCAGTTCTTTTAGACAATCCTACGGGACTCTTGATGAAATATATCATTGAAACATTATATTATTTAGCAAAGCTAACATTTTAAGAATTGAATTTCTTGGATATTTTGTATTGTATCAGCAGACAAATAGCTGCTTCATTTTACCTGAAATAAAGGTTTTTATTAACCATTTAGTGATTTGATGCATTTTGCTGCAGATCACTCCTTACTTTTTTGCATAGCAAAAGACTTACCATAATATAAACAATAGCCAGTAATGAGGCATGCTCCCAATTCCAAAATGAAACTATGGTGGGGGGCTGTCCAGTCTGGTGACGAGGCCCACAGAATGGCGCGGGGCGGAGCGCTTCCTTTGCCATTTAGATTCAGTATGAGAGAGATAAAACCATTCAAGATCACATGCCGGTCAACAGAGTCATAAAGAAAGAGAATAATCTAACTGAGAAGAATGGGTTTCACTGGTTGTTGCGTAGGTAGAGCTCCAATCCTATGTCTGATGTAGAGTCGGAATGTATGAGATAATATGTGCACAAAATCTAAATTGGTTGTAAAATCAGGAAAAATAATACAAGACTATTCACGAATCTTTAGAATCAGAATGAAAGTGATTATTCTACTCACAAGTCGATAAAAACTAAAGCTAGATTGTGGGAAGAATATAATAAACTCTTTGTCAATCTTTATTACAAACTAAAAATATTAAAGTAAGTACATCGTTCAAGTTCTTTAGGATATCTAATACTTTATTCCCTAAAACCTAAGCTTATTTACATATTCTAAATAGCGTTATTCTCCTCTTTCAAAACTAGGTGTTAGAATGTACATAGATTATGAATTTTAATAGGAAAGCTAGAATAAATATCGTTTCAAATGTCTTGAAAGATCCGTTGAGTTCCTGCGTTCATTTCATAGGGTTCTAACTACTAAACTAGACGATTCACGTGGCCGTAACAAAATTATTATTCGTAGTACTTAGGTCTCTTATTAAGTTAGGCAGGTTTTATAATTATTAGTATAGTATAGGACGGGGGGGTTTTTACAATGCTTGCCGTGATCAGGATTTGAATTATAGGCATATCGTCTTCTTACGATGAATACCATAATCAGGATTAATAGTATACTGTTTCAGGATCAGTGCATTCGGCGTCTGCGATTGTTCAGGTTTGGTAGGCAAGATAGAGTTGGTTGCAGTCATGAAGTTAGCACAAGAAAGTCTGTAAAGGTTTTGAGAATAAAAAGCAGGTATGATTACGATTATCTACTTTCTTTTCTACGTGTAGAGAAAACATAAAAGCGCTATGCTAACAAGAACGTCACTTCACGTATGAATCGACACGACTCTCGTGGCATAGTGGTTGAGAGCCATAGGACAGTTGTGGGTACGATTCCTGATTCATGTGACAAGTGATTATATGATTTTTCTAGGAATTTCTATGTATATCTAATGTATGTATTTCAGTCAGGTAGCACAGGAGAATAATATAGGATTTTTGTAGCAAAGTTTTGTAAGAAGTCCGTGGTTTCTGGCTACCCCTTCTAGGAAAATATAGGATTCTTTACATGCGTGTACTAACACGAGTACTATATTACTTACTTATTGATTTATTGAGGAATAAGGTAGACTTTTAGATTTTCTTCAGATTAATTTTATTTGAGTTGCGGTTCTTATCGCACAATGATGCTTAGTGAAGAAGGAGAGACTTTGAAACGATTATTCTAGCACATTTAGCTCAAAGTAGATTTTCTTGGTAGGCAGGTCAAATAACACAAAACAAGATTCTCTAGACAGGTAGAACGGGCAGCACAAGGTCGGGACTTCCAGCAGTAGAGCTTTTCTTACTGATGAGGTTCAGTCAGGTAGAACAAGGATTGGTATTTCAGTTGCGAAATTCTTCGTCTATTGATGAGGTTTGGTTGTAGCTTTGTAGCATAATTTGAGACGCAAAATCGTGAAGCGTTCCACATTTTCAATTAATTTTCATTAATTTGCAAAAATATTCTGATTGAAGTTTTTGACAATAGTTGTCATCAGTTCTATTCTTTGTGGAATGATACTAGGGATGTGCCGATGCGATCCGATTGTTTTCAAGAATCGGATCGAGGGCATACGATCCGAACGATTTTCGGATCGGATCGAGTCCATGCGGTCCGATTCGCGGATCGATGCAGCTCCATTGGAATCAGATCGTGTTCCAGACATTGTGGTTTTCAGACCATGTAAGACACAAAGTTAGATCTATAACTTTAGTTTACATTGAGTACGTTCCAAATTTAAACTGTCGGTAACTGTCGGTTTTAAAGTGTCGGTACTTTACATCGTAATTATGATTGGCGCTTGCTACGGTGTCATAGATGCCAACCTTAATTATTACAAAGTTATTTTTTATCGTAATAAATAGTATTTTCTTAGGTCCATGTAATTTCTGTTGCGTTTTAATTGTGGTTAGCTATTATGTTTGAAATAAATGTAATGTATTTGTGTAAATGTAGTATATTAAAATGTTTATTTTCAATACGATTTTTCGGATCAATTTTTTTGAAGATCGGATCGAGGAGTTACGATCCATTGCGATTCACGAAATCGGATCCAGCGTAAAAAAGTACATCCCTAAATGATACTTCCACAGTACCGTTAGAGACACGACAGACTATCGTGTGGTCGAGACGACATCGGACATCATTACATCATTGTCATTTAGACAGAATATAATTGTCAGTTGTTCTCTTCTATATCTGTGGTTAGACGGCAAAGACGACAGGGATAAAACTCCAAAGAGTAGAAAGTCTTATAACGTCATGTCGAGGTTCGATTTGAAAGGTTGGTTTTAATGAGGTTTGATTCCTAGACGTAGGTACACTAATGTAAATAGGTCGGATGTTGGTGTACCACATAGACAGGCTGTAAAAAGAGGCATTGCGAACAAAGTTGGAGATTTGTGGAGAAGTTTATTTCAGTGAGATCTGCAGTCCAGCAACTTCAGCTTGGTTACATTTGGATGGGAGATCGTTGGCGAAATTGTAAACTGAAAACTACACTGAAGGTACAATGGGCAGTCTTATCGCAGGGTGGTCTTATCGCAGGGCGGCCTTGTCGCTGAAAGCAATTTCTTCCAGGCAACCTATATTATTACAGTAGATACATTTAGATGTTAGCCTAGGTATTTTCAGTTTATAGGAATCCTCTAGATTTGGTCTAGATTTCAGCTGGTTTGACAACTTCAGCAGTCAGGTTATTGTCAGTTCTTTGGTACGGAGAAGAAGGAGGTCGCTGATTGTTCTGTGATGATTCTTGAGCAAAAGGAAGTCGTTTTTAGTTTTTATTTCCAGGTGTAGAATTCTAAAGGTAAACCTGCAGATTATTAGCACAGTGACGTATCCAGAACTTATCGGAATATAGTTTCGTTATAGGGTTGGAATATTTATGTCAATAAGCACTGGCATTTGCCTGCGGTCTCGCTTAATGTTGTTTTATTCCAAGATTGAACTTACTATTTTTGTGGAGTTTTATCACAATTTGTTCAGCACTCATTATTTATATAGTGTTGGCGTGTGGGAGAAACAAATATTTTTACGGACTTTGTCGTTCATAACAAGTTGACTTGCAAGTAAAAGACTTCTTGAATTTTAGTTTATTTCCTAGAACCTTAACAAATTAATAGTTTTTCAGATTTGGTTTACGTTGGTGCGACTCAACTGTGCGTTTCAAAAGACTTGCGTCTGTGCATGTTAATCAACTTTTTCATTTTAACTATAACTAATCTTCTGTTTAGAGATTTGACTAAATGTGTACATCTTGCATTAAGCTAAGTATGTACCTACCTACTTAACTTTGACAAATAATGAAGTAGATAGACATAGACACGGGTTAACTTTAGTAGGCTTTACTTAATTTTGGAGAAGGAACTTCAAACTTTTAGAGAATCACATAGGTACTTACATAAGCTGGTAAGATGCTACTTAAACTTAGGAAAGTACTAAAAGGATCATAATCATTAAATAAATTATCTTGTAACTATAATCAGATATTTTAACACATTGATTGCGGGTTACAGGTCGGTTCAATAAAAACAATTGGTGTTAGCACACAAGGTGTTAATATTTTGACATAGATATCTGCAACGCGTTTCCATAATGTCGCGTTCCACTAAAAAAATAAAATATAAATATATAAAAATTAAATATAACTTCTCCTTAATTTCGCATTATTTTCAAATAAATTTTAAAACTTCATATTAACTTTAAAACTTACGTACTTTTGATGAATATTAAGAGCTTCATAACATAGGAAGATAAGAAGACAGATGTACTCCTGATTCTCTGACTGAGGTTTTTAAATGTTTTAAGGTTTTGTTGCTGTTGTTGAAACTTTTGGTTTCATGATAAAACATCAGTGAGAAACCAATATGCAGTTTAGTTTATACTTTGGTTTCTGATTTGAAGAAATCATTCTGCGCTTTAGTTTAAGAAATGGGGGGTTGGTAGTAATAATTACATTAAGCTACTAATTTAAGGAAAATGTTCATCTTATACCAGTAGTGGAAGAAGTTGGACTATTGAATTGGACTTGATGATGGGTTTGGTGAAGGGCTTGATGATGATGATCTTAGCAATATTATATCTGTAGATACATACGTGAGCATTATCAGTGATACAAACTGGATGATGAAGGACTTGATGTTGATCTTTTACCAACATTACACCTGTACATCCTGGTACAGTCAGCATCAAAAGTAGATGATGAGTTTCAGAAATTCAATACAGCTGATAGAAATTTGCGTCAGAATTAGATAGCACTAAAGTGTTCCATAAATAGGTGATTGAAAAATATGCCAACAATAAGCTGATGACACTAACCACCACATGTACCTGATGACTTTAAGGTTCAAAAGTATCTGATGTAAAATAGTTCTATAAATATACTAGCTGCACCCCGCGGCTTCGCCCGCGTGGAAATGTATGTGTCAAAATGTGTTTCATTATTTACATAAAGGTTTATTTTTACCACGTTTTGCGCGGAATATAAAGTACTAACATATTATTAATGCATTACCTAGCATACCCGTAAACGTTCCGTTCTCGTTCCCACTCTTACTACCTTTTTCAATCAATTCAACTGCAGGTTAAGTATGATAAATTTTAATAAACTTACCTAACTTGAGAAATGATTGGTTCCCCATACAAACTTTCATCGCTAATCATACCCTGATCAAGTTTTATTTTCTTAATGTACTTTTTAGGAATCAATTTTAATCAAAGTTCATTAATAAAAATTGATTACCTTTAACCACCTTAGGGGTTGAAGTGCGGAAAATCATTGATTTCTAGAGGAGAGATTCTGTGCATTATTTCAAGTCGATTGGTAAAATTTTTTTTTGTTCCCCATACAAACATTGCCACCCCGTTTACAACTTTAGAGAAAAAAAAAAAGACGTGTGGCACTCGGGGACTGCCGCGGTAAAGCTATTGCATAGCATTTTGTATCAACTTATGCAATTATAATTATTTATTTATTTTATTTATGCAGTATTTCTTTTTCTTTGATATTAATTCAAGTTACACTTTTTGAGCGTGGTGACCGATAAGCAAAAACATTTTTTTTTCTGTTATTAAATAAAAATACGACTAGTTGCACGCACACAAACACCGTGTAGAAGACTGCCGAAAAGAAACGACGTTAGACAATGCACGGCCTTCAAGCCACACCTCCGTGCCCGTCGGAGTGGGGAGCGTGAGGTTTTTTTTCGTTACGGAATTTCTGGATTCGGTCCCCGCGCTCAAGGCCCGCGATAGAAGCTATGCAATAGCTTAAAATCAAAATTAGATAAGCTTTTGTATTATTCACTAAGCTAAACTAACAAACATTCACACAAACTTTTGTTCCCCGTACAAACTTTGCCACTCCCGTTAATCGTCTTAGGGATTTAATTTCGAAAAATCCTGAAACGCGTATTCATTTATTTTTAGTAGACAGTCTCTGTGCAAAATTTCAAGTTGATTGGTAAAGATTTTTTTTGTTCCCCATACAGACTTTGCCACCCACGTTCACCACTTTTGGGGTTGTTTTTTCAAATTTTTATTAGCTTATGTGTTATTCTGGCACCGAAACTATTAACGTGCTAAATTTCATCAAAATTGGTTTAGTGGTTACGGAGATACGTGGTAACAAACATTCACACAGACTTTTGTACCGCGTACAAGTTTTGCCACTCCCGTTAAAAGTCTTAGGGGTTGAATTGCGAAAAATCCTGAAACACGTATTCATTCGTTTTCAATAGAAAGTCTCTGTACAAAACTTCAAGTAGATTGGTAAAGATTTTTTTTGTTCCCCAAAGGAGAATGCCGAGAACCCGTACGAATTGCGTCAAAACCGAACGTATCCCATAAAATTTATAATATTTTATAAATGACATTAACATTTTCTTTAGTTTTACACACCGACTCGATTAATAATCAAGTAAAAATATATTTTGTTGATTTGGTTTCCGTTGCACGCCGCCATTAGACTACAACAACCAATGATATATACGTTGCTATGGCAATAAACATTGATGTAAAGTGTTACTATGGCAATAACCCTCATTTTTAATTATTTTGACAGTAGAATCGACTAAAAACTTATTGGATATTTTTTTTACGCACTCACTTTAGTCTTGGTACCGAGCGCCATACATCAGACGGCATTCTCCTTTCATCTAAAGGAGAATGCCGTCTGATGTATGGCGCTCGGTACCAATGCTAAAGTGATTGCGTCAAAACGAAACCTAATTTTTTTGAAAGATATTATACTGATATTCATGGAATACTAAGTATTTTTTAAGATAAACGTAAACAAATTGTTTTTATTTGATATTAGTTTTAGAGTTTGTTTTTGAAAAAAAGCTTTCCCGAGACCTTGTGTGTTCAGTTTTGTCTACATAATAATAATTACTACACTATAAGCATTTAAATATGATAATATCTATAAAAAAAGGTTTATATACCTCACAAAGATAGGTAAAAGGGTGTTTTAACTTCTACTTCGTAGGTAGGACATTACATACATTACTACTGTGTTCTACTTTATATTATTTTCAAATAATGATAGTGACGAGAAAGTAGATAGGCATTTACATCATTATAATAGGTATTAGTACTTACTGGTGAAGGTGAAATCCAAGCTAAGATCCAAGATCTTAACACATTAGTCACAACGACGAAAAAGCCATGGATGCCTCGATTGTTTATCGTAGATTATTGTGATGATGTCTAATAAAATATCTATTTTCAGAATAAACACTGCTACACAATGCCACAGAACACTCTAGTAATACATAAAAATAGGAGATAGTTTAGCAGTACCACAAAAAAGTTTCTGATCCAACCTCTTTGATTATACAAAGTGAAAAAACCTCCAATGTTTTCATTAAATTCTACTGTCTAAAACTAAAAGTGAGGGTGGTTGCAATGTCATGGCGCCGTGCGCCGGAAACCAAATAAACGAAAGAATTTTTTACGTGATTATTAATCGAGTCGGTCTGTAAGACTAAAAAAATTTTTAATGTTTTTTATAAAATATAGCCAATTTTATGGGATACGTTTGGTTTTGACGCACTTGGTACGGGTTATCGGCATTCTCCTTTGTTTAGTGTTTACGAAGATACGTGGTAACAAACATTCACACAGACTTTCGAATTTATAATATTAAATACATCATAATAATAATAAAGTGTGAATAAAAAAAATAAAAATAAAAATAAAACAAAAAATAGAAATGAAAATAAAAATAAAAATAAAAATAAAAATAAAAATAAAAATAAAAATAAAAATAAAAATAAAAATAAAAATAAAAATAAAAATAAAAATAAAAATAAAAATAAAAATAAAAATAAAAATAAAAATAAAAGTCGATAGTAATTCTTAATTATTTATTAAGAATCTATCTACTGAGCTAAAAGGTTAAAATAGATAATCAGTTATTTTTGCTGTGATATATAGTCAGTTATTTTTGAACTTATATCTTTATTGCCAAAATATTGCAAAGTAACATAATTCATATATTTATAAAACTATTTTACATCAGATACTTTTGACCCATAAAGTCATCAGGTACATGTGGTGGTTAGTGTCATTAGCTTATTGTTGGCATATTTTTCAATCACCTATTTTTGGAACACTTTACTGCTATCTAATTCTGACGCAAATTTCTATCAGCTGTATTGAAATTCTGAAACTCATCATCTACTTTTGATGCTGACTGTACCTACTTATGCAGTGGATTAAAGTGGACTGATGATGAAGGGCTTGATGATGATCTACGCTAAGCTTAGATTAACGCTAACATTATATCTGTAGGTACATGTAGTACCTTTGCAGTGGGATAAACTGGATCGGTGATGAAGGGCTTGATAATGGACTGTAATGTTGATGATGATGATAATTAGAATTAGTTATATTTATATCTAACGGTATTTAAGCAGTGGACTGTAATGTTGATGATGATGATAATTAGAATTAGTTATATTTATATCTAACGGTATTTAAGCAGTGGACTGTAATGTTGATGATGATGATAATTAGAATTAGGTATATTTATATCTAACGGTATTAAAGCAGTGGACTGTAATGTTGATGATGATGATAATTAGAATTAGGTATATTTATATCTAACGGTATTAAAGCAGTGGACTGTAATGTTGATGATGATGATAATTAGAATTAGGTATATTTATATCTAACGGTATTAAAGCAGTGGACTGTAATGTTGATGATGATGATAATTAGAATTAGGTATATTTATATCTAACGGTATTAAAGCAGTGGACTGTAATGTTGATGATGATGATAATTAGAATTAGGTATATTTATATCTAACGGTATTAAAGCAGTGGACTGTAATTGCTGTTGATGATAATTAACATTGGGTATATCTGTATCTTACGATGTCTAAGCAGTGAAAGACGTTGGCCTGATAATGATGATGATGATGATTGTTGACATTAGGTAAACTTATATGCAACGGTATCTATGCAGTGGAAGATGTTGGTCTGTTAATGATGATGATGCAGATGATGGTCTTGATGATGATAACTGGTAATATACAGCAGTAAATCAGATATCATAGCGCAGTGGACGAAGTTCGGTTGATGGATATTGATGATGATGATGATGATGATATTTAAGTAAGACTGAGAGTTTACTTTAACAATCTTACTAGGTGAGGACGAGAATATTGGAATCTATTAACATATAATATTCTGTGGTACTATCTACCTATGTAGAACTTGGGCTTATCTATAATGTGTTAGTAAGGTAGTACTACTTTCAGGTTTCCAGACTTAGAGTTTACTATAGCGTTAGGTAGTCAGAGAATCAGTCAGTAAGTCGGTCAGTCAAACAAAACAGACAGGGTGCTACAAAAAGAGTTTTATATTAAAAAACCTAACTAAAATAAACTTATAACTTAAAATCAAAGACATGATTTAACACAATAAAATAATCTATATATATAAAAGAGAACTATCCTCACTCACTCACTGACACACTCATCACGAAATCTCAGAAACTACAAGGTCTACAGATCTGATATTTGGCAAAAGTATTCTTTGTAGGGTGTAGGCGCTCACTAAGAAACGATTTTGGGAAATTCAACCCCTAAGAGGGTGAAAAGGGGTAAAAATGGTTGTATGAAAAATCGTATTCCTTGAACTTAGAAACTTAAAACCTGGGACATGTATTATTCCATACAACCAATGAAGATTGGTGTCATTGAAAAATTGAAATAGTCCTCGAGAGGGTTGCAATGGGGTGGTAAAGTTTGTATGGGAAATTCTTAATGCGTGGTGTGATTTTCTTGAAACTTCGTCAGAACCTTTTGAATATTAAATAATAAAAGACCGCATACCGGGTTTTTGAAAAAAATACCTTAATGGAGGGTAATCTATACATATAAAATCCTTTGTCCTGAATGACTGACGGATCAACGCACAGCCTAAACTGCTGATCGTAGAGACCTGAAACTTGGAGGGCGTGTTCTTTGTATGACGTAGGCATCTGATAAGAAAGGATTTTCCGAGATTCTACCCCTAAAGGGGTGAAAAACGTGGGCAAAGTTTGTATGGAACAACGTGATTCCTTGGTCCAATCTACTTCAAATTTTGCATAAACATTCTTTAACAAAATTGATGAAAGATGTGTTTCGTATATTATTTAAATTTATCGCCTAACGGGGTTATAAAGGGGTAGAAAGTTATTTTAGGGGTTATTTGCATCGAAGTTGATATCAATAATCCTTAGTGACACATGTTATGCCATTTTATTTTGACACTGTCGTGTTTGAAAACTCATTCCAAATTTATTCAAAAAACGTTGTTCTCACATAAAGGCTCCTACACACAGGTGCGTGGGCATAGGTACGTTATTATCGGCGATAATATCAGACAATATAACAGAATGTATCGCAATATCGCATGCGCAAATATTGAAAATGTTTAAGGTTTTCTGATATAGTGCCCCGATTCTTGAAATTCTGACATTTGCCTGTAGTTTCACGGATATGAGAGGGGTTGTTGTACATTTAGCACAAAGTAAATTCGTCACCTTTTTTGAACTCCATACATTGAAAGTAAATTCGTCACGTCTGCCAGAGGGCTTCAAAGTGCAATTTGAATTTCCAAAATCGGGTGGTAACTTTTTGAGATTTTCTAAAATTTGTCAAAATTCAACAATTTTCTGGATCGAGAATTTCCCAATTACTTTTTTTGAACTTGCTATTCAAGAAACGGAAAAAATGATATCTGGAGATTGAATTAGGCTACAGCTTAAGCCATCTTAGGAGGCAGACGGACAAAAACTGTAGGCAGTAGAAGGGCCTTTACGCGCAAAGCCACTCTGTCAAATTTTATTTCTAAAATACATTTTCAATGCCTGTGATAGTTGCGCGTAGTGTGAGATCTGTAGAATTTTAGTACATTATGTATTAGGACGGCTAAAAAGTTACATATTACTGCGTTAACGCAATTATATGCAAGGAATTGGGACGCATTATCGCAATAATAATAATTATAATAATAATTTATTTATTTATTCAGACAACATGGCCCACTGGGTTAGTAAAAAACTTATCATTAGGGGTTAGTACTTAATAACAAGAAGAGATTTGGTTCTTTGTGTGAGTTTCCACATTAGAGGACAATCAAATTTATGGGATATTGTCTTCAGGATACTGTTGCTGCTTGTGCGTACTGTGCGTAATAGGGAGGATGTTTTTTTGCGCCAGATAGCATCAAAAGTATCAACTCGCGCCTCCGCCAACATACCCGAGGCGCTACAGAAACGCGGGAGCCGCAACAATGCCCTGAATGCATTATTGAATTGAACCCGCAGAGCACTGTAAGCCCTTTGAGTATACCGGAACCACAGGCTCGCTGAATATAAGGATGTACAGTACGCTTTAAACAGGGTAACTTTAACAGCGTCTGTACATCGCGCGAATCTGCGAGCCAGCATGTTCACTCGGACCGACAGTGCTCTGCGTTCCCTCTCCATGTCAGCATCGTCCTTCAAATCGTCGGTTACCAAGTGGCCAAGATACTTGAAAAGATGAACCCTTTTGATTGGAACATTATTTAGTGTCACAGGTGGAACAAATGTAGGGCACTTGGTACCCGCTTTGAAGACCATGTACTCTGATTTTTTTACATTGTAAATTAAGCCATGAGAAGACGCATAAGACTCGCATACTGCTAATAATTTACGGAGCGCGCTGATCGAGGGAGCCAGCAGCACCATGTCATCGGCATAGCTTAGTTTGTTGACGCACACACCATCTATGAAGCAATAACACATGCGATATTAATAACACACCTGTGTGGGGGAGCCTTAAAAGCTTGGTGCAATGCGATACTCTTTAAAATTGGAATGTCAAATAAAAAATTATATTTAAATTGGATTAGAGTTCGAAATTTCAATTTCATTCATTTGTTCTTGGATATTTGAATACCACGGGGATAGCAAGTTTTATTTTACATAAAGACTTGAGATATAAATAAATACCTAAAGCGCTGAACCATGGGTGGAACCTTGGAGAAGGACTTGCTGCTTTTTGTTGCGAAAATGAAACATAAAGAGGGTGATTTAGGTAATGTAGTAATATGTAGGTACTTTTTATTCCATTTATATTTAGGGTTCCGTGTCAAATTGCCGGGCTTGGGAAACATTTCACATGAAAGGACATACGTAAAAATGAGTATAAACGCAAACGAAGTTGCGAGCGGGTCAGCTAGTAATATAATAAAATGCAGATACGTTTCGAAAATGAAATAAAATATTTATACAATTTAGTAAAAAGTTTGAACAAAAAAAAACCATTATAACCTTGTATATTTTGAACTTAAATTAATAAAAAAAAACTTTATAAAAAATAAGAAGGATAGTGAAAATGTGAGTATGGTTGCTCTACTGGGGGGTTGTTTCGCTACATCGGGTTCTGTTTCGGCTGTTAGGACAACAGTACAATTTATTCGCAGTTTCTGGTTCCATTGAGTTGATTAGTTATTTAAGGTGGCGAGAAAAGCAACGAAAGTTAATGCTATGACAGAGTGTGTTTAGAGTAAAGGTTTATTGGAGGGCCAAAATGATTAATCGATAACATGACTAGAAACGGTTTGTTAACTTTAAATTCAGACATTAAGAATACATACATGGACTTTTTTTGCGGGAGAGATGTGTTAGGCTTAGGTCAGTGGACATTCATCAGTATATTCAATATATAACTGATCCATAAGAAGTCCAACTCTACAAAACGTCTTTCGAGGCAAGGACTAAGCACACTTACATGCTCTTTAAAGTAAACATGTTATTGGTTGAAGAGAAGCTTATGCTGTTGGTGGAAATTCGAGTTTAGGTCAAAGGGGGTGTAAGTGTTCGAAAGGCTGCAGAAACGAGGTCCAGTAGAATGCTCTTACATCTTATCGCTAGGATATGACTTGCCTCACAACCAAGTTTCCTTTTGTAGAAATTGGATTCCAACAAGAGATATTGTTCTTGATCATTATATTATTAAGAAGTAAATGCTCCTTCATTTGATTCTTGTCTCTTTAAAGTTTAAATACTTTTGTCACATAGTGAGAACACACATTTTACATACAAACACTAAACTAACTCAATCGAGAAGTTAACAAATTAGAATTTGTACTTTTAATGAAATAACTTGAAATAAAATAAATTATAGATATTATATTTGTGAATTAATGGGGAATTTAAATTTTTCCTTCGGTTACAATTCTTTTCACCTGCGCAAACATTGGGGGTTGATTGTAACGAAACAGGTCTCAGGAGAGCGTTCCGTCGTTCACAAATATAAGCACAAATATAAGTACTTATCTAAATAAACTCCAAACGAAATACTTTTTGTTTAGATAAAAATAATTAAGAATAAAAAAGAAGAAATAGAGAGTGACAGGAGATGTCAGGGAGGTCTGAAAAAAGAAAATTGACGGCAATTCATGGAGAGGATGTTTTTGAGGCTTTTCAGAGAATAAACCATGGAATGTTCAATTCAAAAACAAGGAACGATGAGAGCTGATGTTCTCCATGTAATTGGCGAGTGTACACAATGATAATGAGCGGAAAATCTGGCTATAGTTATGTGTAATCGTGAGTACTAGAATGTGGAATTCTGCTCATCCTAAGGGATGGAAATGTAGGTGGGTTGAGCACAAATAGGTGCAGTAATGGACTGATGATAAAAGGCAGGTCCGGCGGGTTTAATTACTTTATTACAGAAATACTAGATCTGCATTTCATACTGAGACAGAAGGTCCACTAGCGGGAGCCAGATAGAAAGAGTGTACAAGCTGCGGATGAGAGAGCAGCGGAGTCTCCATTAAACCAAGCACACAAAGTTACTATGTGAGATAAAATTATTATAATTGTTGAACTGCTATTGTTGGGTGAGTTGCCAATATTTACCTTTAATGTTTTATGATACTATGAAACTCTGATCCACAAGGTTTTTGAACTAGATACAATTTACTGCCATCTAGCAATGATTATGGAACTAAATAAAAGTAAACCTTATCTCATATTATGGGAATGAGTGTAAGTTTGTTTGTTTGTTATGTTTTCACACTATGAATGTTCAACCAATTATCATAGCATTTACATTGTCTGAGAAACGAAAGACATGAAGTACCTACTTTGATCCAGAGAAGGATTATTGTTCCTACGGGATAACAAAACAACTTTCTACAGTGAAAAAGCGGGTAAAAGCTAGTTATCTAAAATATAAATTCAATCTAAGAAACCCCTTCTTAACCGTGGTACGGTTGTCCAAAGTAAAGATTCTTCGGGAAGAATGAGCTGTTCAGTTCTATGATTCTTTATAAAACTGTCTAAGAAATGAGATTCTTTATATTTACATTAAATATTGTACCTAAGAGGTAACTGCTGATATATTTGATTAAGCTACTGAAGCTATTGAACCTACTATGACTAGCATGAGCAGTCTTTATCGTCACAATAAATCCTCACTAAGAAGAAAGAGGTATTTACAGCCAAAAATATGAGGCTTACTCTACAAAGACAAGCAAATGCAGTTCTTTTAGACAATCCTACGGGACTCTTGATGAAATATATCATTGAAACATTATATTATTTAGCAAAGCTAACATTTTAAGAATTGAATTTCTTGGATATTTTGTATTGTATCAGCAGACAAATAGCTGCTTCATTTTACCTGAAATAAAGGTTTTTATTAACCATTTAGTGATTTGATGCATTTTGCTGCAGATCACTCCTTACTTTTTTGCATAGCAAAAGACTTACCATAATATAAACAATAGCCAGTAATGAGGCATGCTCCCAATTCCAAAATGAAACTATGGTGGGGGGCTGTCCAGTCTGGTGACGAGGCCCACAGAATGGCGCGGGGCGGAGCGCTTCCTTTGCCATTTAGATTCAGTATGAGAGAGATAAAACCATTCAAGATCACATGCCGGTCAACAGAGTAAAAAGCATAAAGAAAGAGAATAATCTAACTGAGAAGAATGGGTTTCACTGGTTGTTGCGTAGGTAGAGCTCCAATCCTATGTCTGATGTAGAGTCGGAATGTATGAGATAATATGTGCACAAAATCTAAATTGGTTGTAAAATCAGGAAAAATAATACAAGACTATTCACGAATCTTTAGAATCAGAATGAAAGTGATTATTCTACTCACAAGTCGATAAAAACTAAAGCTAGATTGTGGGAAGAATATAATAAACTCTTTGTCAATCTTTATTACAAACTATAAATATTAAAGTAAGTACATCGTTCAAGTTCTTTAGGATATCTAATACTTTATTCCCTAAAACCTAAGCTTATTTACATATTCTAAATAGCGTTATTCTCCTCTTTCAAAACTAGGTGTTAGAATGTACATAGATTATGAATTTTAATAAGAAAGCTAGAATAAATATCGTTTCAAATGTCTTGAAAGATCCGTTGAGTTGCTGCGTTCATTTCATAGGGTTCTAACTACTAAACTAGACGATTCACGTGGCCGTAACAAAATTATTATTCGTAGTACTTAGGTCTCTTATTAAGTTAGGCAGGTTTTATAATTATTAGTATAGTATAGGACGGGGGGGTTTTTACAATGGCTTGAATAATCCACACAGGATCGGACTTGAGCTTTTTATACAGGATCTGAAGCTATCCAGGTATGAAGTATCGCTTAATCCTATTCAGGATGCCCAGTATCTTAGGTGCAATTTGAGTTAGAGCACTATTTTCTGTTTGAAAGATAGCCATGTCCTTTTTTGTACCCTAACAACGTCCTTTTCTGTACTTCTGCCAACATATTGCGAAATTTTATGAAAGCGAAACAAATAATCCAACAAATATAAATATAGAAACAAACGTCAAGATAGTGGAATACTATAATCTTGTTATTTATAATTCAAATACGAACGAGTAATTTCGGTTTACCATTATTACTATTCAACAATGACATTAATCGTGTTCTAAATTACTATCAGAGCGCCTACAAATGGTATTGGAATTAATCATTGATGATGTCGATACACTGTGCTTAAGCAATTATATCGAGCCATTAGTAAACTATCCATTACTGTAAGTGAAATGGCTGGTAATATTATTTGACTAGGTTCTGCCCGCGTTTCCTCTCAGGTGCTACGTAAAATGTTCCTTGTGCAATGGAATTTTGGTTTTGAGAAAGAAACATTTTTCCAGCACACAAAAAAAAATTACAGAGAAATTAAGAAAAATACTCAAACTCTAACTTGAGAGAAGTGCTATGCAGAGAAATGATTAAAGTGCGAGGATTTTTTTAAAATGGTAACATTCTTTATTGGGTGGCCATGGACAGAAAACATCGTGAGGATAATGATACCTGTTATTTTTGGAGTCGGAGTCAGCTTTGGAGTACGACATTATAGCAACTACACTTCTCCCACGTCGGACATGCCCTCCTGCGCCGCCCACGCAATAGTTACCTACCTTGGCGTGCCTTGGCTGACACCGACTCCAAAAATAACAGGTAGGTATCTAGATCTACCTATGAGGTAAACGCATAGATCGTAAGGGATCAATTTATAGAAAAAAGGTGGATGAACCAAAAAATAAGCAATTATTTTAAACTTTTTAGTTTAACAGTTTTTTCAATAAATGTTTTTGAAATCGGTTTATTTTTATTTTAAATTATTGTTTATTTTTTCAATTCCAAATATCCCCAACCCGTAGGTATAGAGTATCAAGTATTACGTTCACCAGTATTACCCTACACTACGATAAAACAATTTTCTAAATCGGTTCATAAATGACGGAGATATGAGGTAAGAAACATAAAAAAAAATATAAAATTTTAGCCCAAAAAAGATTCATTCCCAATTTTCTCACCCTTCGGGTTAATATTTTTTCTTGAAATTTAAATGGGACCAATTGGAAAGTATACCCTTTCCAACGAAAAAAGAATTTTCCAAATCGGTTCATAAATGACAGAGTTATGAGCTAACAAACATAAAAAAAAGACGTGTGGCACTCGGGGACTGCCGCGGTAAAGCTATTGCATAGCATTTTGTATCAACTTATGCAATTATAATTATTTATTTATTTTATTTATGCAGTATTTCTTTTTCTTTGATATTAATTCAATTTACACTTTTTGAGCGTGGTGACCGATAAGAAAACATTTTTTTTTCTTTTATTAAATAAAAATACGTCTAGTTGCACGCACACAAACACCGTGTCGAAGACTGCCGAAAAGAAACGACGTTAGACAATGCACGGCCTTCAAGCCACACCTCCGTGCCCGTCGGAATGGGGAGCGTGAGGTTTTTTTTCGTTACGGAATTTCTGGATTCGGTCCCCGCGCTCAAGGCCCTCGATAGAAGCTATGCAATAGCTTAAAAATTCAACCGAATTGAGAACCTCCTCCTTTTTTTTGAAGTCGGTTAAAAAGTATACTTTTTTCTTCAAAATAAACATATTAGTTTCCTTAGAACCAAACCTAACAGCTTTGCCCGACCCTGTTTATAATTGGTAATGGAATCATTGTTATTAGAAAATTTAGCAATGCCCCATAACACAGAAATCATTGCTGGTTTAACACACATGTAGCTGTTGGGTGTCGTTCATACAACATGTTATGTTATTAATACATTACTGCAGAGGCCAGCAAAAGAGGCATTGATGGACGAACGTGTAAATGTGGCAACAAAATAGTTCCTAGACAGAACTTGTAAATTTTTCAATAAACAGCATTTTATTTGCAAGCCAGTTCAAAATTTAAAAAAACCCTTTGATTAGTTACCTCCTTGGTTGCCATGTATCGGAGCAAAAGATCGTTCCATTTTTAAATAACACGACAGATATGAGTTTTCATAGTAATATAATTGGCCGCTAAACACGACAGATATGAATTTTCATAACACTTTTGCCGGCCGCTGTTTGCATGTATTGGGCTGGTACAGCAATTTCGATTTAACACGAAGAAGGCTGTCAAAATAATGCTCTAATTTCCAAGCATGTTTGAGAAAAATAATGTTGTTACTGGAAAAGATGCCACAAGGTAGGCCAGCTTAAAAAGCTTCAAAATACATTCTCAAAAATACTGAAAGAAATTTCAATTGACGTTTGTCATGGCACATAGCATGTTTCGAAGATATTTCAGATTGTTTAGTATCTACCGAGTTCTCGATAGTATTTTATCAGACAACTATAGTAGAAATTTGGGGACGTTTTTGTGGATTATTATAGCGGTTTATTAGATTGTAGTCGATATCGTTTGTTATTTAGATATCGTGCTTGGGTATAATATTTATTTTGCGGCTTTCATTAATTGATTCTATATATTGATATTATCAATTTAAGCTAAACCGAATAAGGTTATTCTGTAACAGAGAAAGTTGATAGCATTATTGACTAGTAAATATTATGACAACCTCTGTGGCGCAGTGGGCGAAGGTCCGCCTGTGACGCAGAAGGTTGCGGGTTCGATTCCCGCCGCGGGACAAATGTTTGCATGTTCTGCAGATATTTGTCTCGGGTCTGGGTGTTTTCTATGTATGATATGTATGTATTTACAAAAAAAAAAGTATATTATGTAATATATCAATCATGTGGTTCCCATAACACAAGCTCTGCTTAGCTTGGGGCTACATGATGTTGTGTGATAGTTCAGCATTATTTAATTATTTATTTATATTTATGAGTTACATTTAAGTCAAATCGACTATTGGTTTAGTAATTGCTCCGTCAAGTTCTCTTTTATCCAATTAACATTTTAAGTCAAATTATCTTTTCGTCAAGTCTTTCGTGCGTAAAATTTTATTTACGTCTAGTACAGATATTAAAATGACTTCTAAGAGTTTTTATACACTAGAATAATTTTAAATGACACACAAATAATTTGATTATATTTATTTCCATTAAGTTTTATACTAAATTGGTACTCAGCCAAGCTTTATTGATCCGTAAGCTATTTTGGATATACTAACAAAGACCAAACGTACCTATGTACGTTTGGTCTATCCAATATCCAAAAAACTCTACTACGTCTATACGTAGTAGAGTTTTTTGTGAAGGGCTCCTCCGGGGAAAAATTACCACTATGCCTGTTTCTGCCGTGAAACAGCATTGCTGTGTTTTGCTTTGAAGGGTGTGATTGCCGGTGAAATTACAGGCACATGGGGCTTTCATGCCTCAAGTTGATGGACGTACGGCATTGCATCGTAGGGCCTGTTCTAAACAAACGTAACCTGCGAAGCAATACTTTGTTATAAGTAATGGTTACCACTTACCATCAGATGGACTGTGTTCTAGTTCCATCTTCAGTACCATAAAAAAATAGTATAACAAACAACAAACGGTAGCACAACAAGAAGCGCTCGTGGCAAAGCTTACTTTGGTGTTCTTAGTTTCATCTTGGTTAAGCAACGCTCCGCCCGGTCATTACTTGGATGGGTGACCGTTTAGCGGCATTTAGATCTGAGCGCTTCCGTGCTTCGGAAGGCACGTTAAGATGTTGGTCCCGGCTTTTCCAGCTGTTAAGCCATGTCGGAGGCCTTCTGGCTGACTAAAAACTCCGACACCAGAGTTGGCCACTAACTCATACACAGAAGAAGAAGAAGAAGAAGAAGCAAAACAAGGACATAAGTTTGTAGAAAGAGCTTTTTTTATGATACTTGAAGATGGAACAAGCACATGGTCCACCTGCTGTTAAGTGGTAACCATTACCTATCACAAAGCATCGCATCGTAGATCACGTTTTTTTTGGAACGTGCTTTATAATGAAGATGATAAGCCTGTTGTGCTTGTAATTTCACCGGCACCCACTTCAAACCAAAACACAGCACAGCTGCTTCACGGCAGAAATAGGCATGGTGACAGTACTTCCCCGGACGAGCCCTCCACAAAGAACTCTAGTACTAATAAAGCTACTACCTACTACTACTAGCTAATTTAATATCAGCACTATAACCCTAACAAGAATTTTACTCCAGACATGATTTAACTCGAACCAAATTCAGATGAACTTTGATACAATGTACTCGCTGCACAAATTAACGCAGCGTAGAGCTGTTACAGCCAGTTCATTTAGTGATAATAATATAACCGTATTTCAGATAATAGTTTGTATTTTAAAAGGTATGGTAAGTATTCAGGTTGTTTTGTAGAAAGACGTAGGGATTGAAGTAGCTGATCAAGGGTACCCATGTGATCATTTTGAACTACATAGTTCTATTATGAAAAGTGTCATGGTTTTTAAGTTATTCATATTGAAAAACGGGAATTTTCACGTACCGTTACATCGGTGAAGGCACCGACGGCGTTTCGACTCGTTAAGAAAGTCTTCATCAGGGTGAGTGAACGCGACGCTCTCCCTCCGCGTCCCGTCTTGCACGTCTTGTCAGTGTCTTGTCAGTGTCTTGTCAGTGCAAGACGGGACGTGGAGGGAGAGCGTCGCGTTCACTCACCCTGATGAAGACTCTCTTAACGAGTCGAAACGCCGTCGGTGCCTTCACCGATGTAACGGTACGTGAAAATTCCCGTTTTTCAATATGAATGAGTTAATTCACGTTAGTTTCATGGTTTTTAAGTTGTTATCAAAAGTAGTTGTTTCCTTTAATACGGGATTTTTCATATAGTAAAATACTAGATAAAGCATTAATCACTTTTATTATATGGCTTATGTAGTTCCACCAACCAAACACCATGTATAATGTTAAGAAATACTCAGGATTAATGTTACTTAGCTTGCGAATAAACTCAAAACGGCTTAGTTTTGTAAAAATTTCGACAGGTTTCAATGAAAATCTATCGAAATCGGTCGGAACCCCTTACACCCCAAAACCAACCTCACCAGCCCGTGGTGCGCCCTGCTGTATAACAAACGGGACTCTGACGGCTTAATTGCAGCATGTCTGCAGCCTAGCACCAGGCAGCAACGTTGGCGGTGCTAGAAGCCATACCCTGGGATCCTCAACCTGCATGCCCAGCGTGGGGATTATGGGCATATCCCCTTCCTAGAGGGGAGACATATGTCCAGCAGTGAACTGTATACCAAAAAAACAGATTTTCATTATCTAGCAAACTTGATTCCTAGACCTTATGTGTTGTGTGTGTGTGTGTTTTACACATTTGATGTGTGTTTCATCGACAAACAATATCGTTCACATAGTTGTGGCTGTGGACCAGCGTTCTACACTCAAGCTGCAATATTTGCCGCTGCAGTTGCTATTGGTAAGTTTGCCGTTATGCCAACTGTAGGAGCTTACGCGGGGCTAATTTGAATGAATCGTCATCATTAAACCAAGACTAAAAAACAATTACCTTCTCAAATGGTGAAATTTACTAAAAAATATACATATGAATTTAAAAAATATGTAATTAAAAACCAGATTTTCAGTAACTAGCAAAAATGAACTTGATCCCTAGACCTTATGTGTTGTGTGTGTAACACTTTGATGTGTGTTTTATCGACAAACAATATCGTTCTTATAGTTATGAGGCTGTGTACCAGCGTTCTACACCCAAGCTGCAATATCTGTTGAGCATGCTCGGAATAGTTGCCGCTGCAGTTGCTATTGGTGAGTTTGCCGTTATGCCAACTGTTAGGAACTTACGCGGGGCTAATTTGAACCAACTTCGAATAACTTCGTGTTTCATGTCTGATTAGTCTCATTAGAATTCACTTTATGCATGTATTGCTAGTGTTTTGGTGAAGTTACAGTTACGGTGCAGCTGACTTACTTGTTTAGTGAAGTTGTACTGAATCTTAATGGAAATTGAACTATCGGAAATAATCATAGAAGTTGTACTAGTAGTTCATAAAGTATCAACATTCATAATATGTACCTTTATTTATGTTTTTATATACCTATTAGTACATAGTCTTCTTCCTTTTCGTATGACACAACAACACAACAACAGCTTATTCAGTCCACTGGTGGACATAGGCCTCCCCTATAGGAAGGGGGATATGCCCATAATCCCCACGCTGGGCATGCGTGTTGGGGATCGCAGGGTACAGCTTCTCGCACCACCGACGCTGCTGGCCGTCGGCGGCCAGGGGATTTAGCTGTGCCGGTGTGAGGCTGCGCTATGCCGCAATCAGCCGGCCGCCAGAGCCCCGTTTGTTAGTTAGCAGGGTGTACCACGTGCAGGTGAGGTTGGCTTGGGTTCCGGAGATGGGGGTGAGAGCCCCTTACAACCCCCGGAGATGGGCTCGTTTCGTATGAGCTGGTTACTAACCCTGGTGTCGGAGTTTTTAAGCCGCCCGAAGCCCTCCGACATGGCATAAGCTAATTTAACTATAATACATAGTGAAAATGACTTTTCTTACGCACTTAAGTAATAACTTAGGTATTTTAATTGTCTGTGCTTTAATGACAATTTAAAATTTAAAATAATTTGTTATAATTGGTTTTCTGTCTTTATAAGTCTATACCATTATGTTACTTCAGCTGTTGGTTTTTCCTTCATAAATTAATAAATAAATAATAGTTTGGAATAAACCTCAACCCAATAGAAAGTAGAAAGTTTTTTAAACGGAATGTCTTTAAACGAAAGCACTTTAATAATTGCCAATGTTTAGAAAAAATAGCCAAAACGAAACTTGATTGATCACGTGCTGAACCAATCAAGCTTGGTTGGAGTGAGTCAAACTTATATCATAGACCAAGCGAATCGTTTGACTGGCTGCCTATCCATCCCAGTTCACTGAGCGTTAGTAATTAAACTCTATTAAAGACGATAGATTATCTGTACTGTAGCTATAGTTTGTAGCATCAGTGGTGCAGAGGAGATTAGAGACAGTATAGAGTTTAGAGGCACAAAATAAATAGGTAACTGAAGACAATCTACATACAAAGCGTGCTCGAGCAACGCAAATATGGACACATAATGACGAATTATATTGTTTATTAACACTCCGATGTATTTATTGCCACCACTTAATAATTTAAATACATATTACACAAAGGTTAGCTGGTAAAGAATGCTTCTTAGCATTAAGTTCGCCTATGTACATGTAATTTTTGTGCAATAAAAATATTGTCTATCTATAATGTGTATGTATGTATTTAAACAAAAAAATATAAGTAGTTTAGCATTCATCATCAAAATCAGCCTATAGCAGTCCACTGCTGGACATAGGCCTCCCCTAACGAGCGCCATTGTGCCTTGTGCTGAGTTCGACACAGTTAATATTAGTCTAATAGTTCCCACAAAAAAGGTTTGTTAATTTCAGTATCCAGCACTACTTTTTAATATGAATTAAATTCAGTTATAACGATTAGTATCGAATTTCTATAGGATTTTTGAATTTAGGCTCAACGTCTACGACCGATTTTTCCACCGATTTTTTGTAGGACAGTTAGGGAGGAGCACCTCATGCCAACCTCATGCACGGAGTGTATACCAACCAGGTTGGATCGACGAATGAAGTAACTCGAAAATGAAATTTTCATACATATTTGAAAGTGCACTAACTCCTAAACTATGAACTTTACGAAAAAAAGTAATAAAGCATAAAATACTAATATCAATATACGTACAATCCAATTCCAACCAAGTTTAGCCCTAAAGGCCTTACTTTCTGAATCCAGAACATATTTCAAAGGGCCCTAACTCCTTAACTATGAACTTTATGAACAAAAGTAATAGAACATAAAATACTTATATCAATACGTATAATCCAATTCCAACTAGAATTTCATTTTAAGGCCTTATTTCCTCCGTGAATCCAACCTGGTTGGTATACGTTCCGTGCATGAGGTTGGCATAAGTGCTCCTCCCTAACTGTCCTACAAAAAATCGGTGGAAAAATCGGTCGTGGGCGGAGACGTTTACTCAAGTTTTTGAACAGGATTTGTTGGACCACAGAGGTCTGACGGATCAGCTATTTTAAAAATAGAATTTGCAATTATTCCTCATAATACTGTACCTCCATGACTGTACACTTTTACTGCAAGTTTTAGTTTCGCTCACTGTCCGGATGATAGATGTGCAAATAAGTTTCAGTCATTAGTTTGTGTGTGAGAGATAAATGTTGTGTACTCCCGTCTCTCGCTTGACAGAAGTTTTATGTTGGAACTTAGTTTATTGTCTGTCTAGAACCATGAAACTTATTCATACATACTTACATAAATATACATGTTTTAAAGATTTATGTTTGTTACTCAATCTCTATTGATACTCATTTTAGTATTTATTTAAAAAAGTCATCAACATACTGATGTTGATTAGTATCCACCGTAAAAAGACAAATAGTTCACAGATTTAAGTGTTTCTACAATTATAGATGAGAGACTACATTTATATCATCATCATGAGCCTTTTATCAGTCCACTGGAACATAGGTCTCTTAATGAGCGCCATTGCACTCTATCCTCATCTCGTTGCCACCACCACCAGTTTCCAGCTTCCAGCTTCTACCGTTCTTGCCTAAACTACTGAATGCCAGCTGTTGCTCAAAGTTATCTAGACTAGGAATAACATAGAGATACTTATTTTGAACCAAGAGGAGTCGAGGGCGGAAACTAGTACAAAATAATAGTGAAGGGTCCATTGAAATAAATAGTACCAGTATATCGATGTATATAGAATGAAAACTTTGTCAGTACTCTACAATGTGTTGATATTTAAGCTGTTGGCGTTCCTATTAAATAAAAAAAAATATAAATAAAAAATATGTATATAGTATGGAAGGGTCTAAAAAATGTTATGCCAAAGTTTAGTCAATCATACTACATAGAAATCTATGTAGCTGCGATTAGTCATTGGTTAAAAGATAAACCTACCAATGTACACTTTCTCTAATTTTATTAAAAAAACGAGTCAGAAAATTCAAAGGTAAAATTTCATACTAAGAGTTTCCACAATCTAAACATCCATTAACAAGGGTCCAAGTATCCCCAAAACCATAGAAAAGTGACCCGAAACCATCAAAGCTCAGCCTTACACGTTATCTACCCAAACCCAATTTTTCAACTGCCCAATATTTAAACCCGTACAAAATCCACGTCAGCATTACCCTTAGCCCGCTCTAAAGATACCAGCTTATGATATTTTAAATTATTTTCAACCCAGAACGGCGGTACAAAGTGGACATAACACCTCCCACTTCATTTTCTACCTTATTTTGATGTAAATACCGAGTAAAGTGGTTTGAACGGCGTAGTCCCGAAGGTGCTTTTCGTGCCCCTTTATGGGATTTTCGCTCGTTTGTGTCCCATTGAATGTCCGTCCCGTATTTGGGTCATATTTGAAATAGTCGTGAATGGCTACCTTCAATGGAGGTATGATTTTTGCGTCATTGAATTTGAAAATGCGCAGGTGCATGAAGTTTTCAATATTTCAATAGATCCTGGCATTGAGCGAATGGTGGATTAATGGAGTTTCTAAAGATTTACGGTGAATAAATATATAATGCTGGACAGTATCACACAGCATCATGTAGCCCCAAACTCAGCAGAGCGTGTATTATGGCGGCATCTGTGGTGCAGTGGGCGAAGGTCTGCCTGAGACGCAGAAGGTTGCGGGTTCGATTCCCTCTGAGGGACAAATGTTTGCATGTTCTGTAGATATTTGTCTTGGGTCTGGGTGTCTTCTATGTATGATATGAATGTATTTGCAAAAAACAAATGTGTAATAAATCAATCATGTGGTTCCCATAAGACAAGCTCTGCTTAGTTTGGGGCTACATGATGCTGTGTGATTACGTCCAGCATTATTTATTTATATGGGAACCACATGACTGATACTATTTGTACATTTATTTTATAAATACATACCTACATATTTTCAAGTCCATCCAAAGGTTGCCTGGAAGAGATCGGTTTTACCGATAAGGCCGCCCATTGTATTACCGCGGATAAGTTCTACAGATTTGTTCGTTTATTTAAATATTTACAATGTTTAATGTGCAATAAAGAGTTTCCTGTCTATCTATCTATACTTAGAAAAGCTGATACAAATATCTGCAGATAATGCGGATAATATTCAAGAGGAAATGAAACTAAACCTTGAAGGGAGAATACAATAGGTAAATCTTTTTGGTTCAAAGCGCGCTTTCCCTAGTACGTTTTTTATGTTACCGAAGATGGAACAAGCACTTAGCCCACCTGATGTTAAGTGGTAACCATTACCTATCACAAAGCCTTGCATCGTAGGTCACGCTTGTTTGGAACGTGCTCGATGCAACGTCCTGTGTCAATCCTCTTGAGACATGACGGTGTCAAGCCTCATGTGGCTGTAATTTCACCGGCACCCACACCCTTCAAACCAAAACTCAGCAATGCTGCTTCACGGCAGAAATATGCATGGTGGCAGTACTTCCCCGGACGAGCTCTTCTCAAAGAACTCTACTACTTCGAAAACTCTACGTCATTTATTATTACAAAAACTTATTATTAGTAATTCTTTGTCAGTATCAGTACTAGTAGTTATTCCATGGTTTTTGTTGACACCAGGGTGCCTAGTGCGAGTTTTTTTACCAGCTCGATCGTGTTTGCGTTTACGCAAATTTGTATGGAAAGGAGTCAGTGCCACGAATTTTCTCACTAGATGGCGCTACCTCGTTTTCATATAAATTTGCGTAAATGCAAACGCGATCGAGCTGGTAAAAAAACTCGCACTAGGCACCCTGGTGTCAACAAAAACCATTTGTGGATGACCCAACCAATTTGTGGATGAGCTTTGCAAGGGACAGAAAGGAGTGTCGTGATAAAGAGGAGGTCTATACTCAAGGGGGTGTTAACGGGCTCAATGATGACGATTATTATTATCATTTCTACCCTAAAGACAAAAAAAAGATCAAAGTAAATTAAACTGGAATTAACGTATCAAAATCAGAATACCAAAACAGGAAAAACTCAATGAGCAAGGCAAATTTACATTTTATTATGAAAGTAAACTGTTTTTACCGATTTCCCGAAAAACTTACGTTAGTTGGTTTTCCTCAGGAACTGAAACTTGAACCATTTTACCCAATGAATATAGAAAGTGAGATATTACGACCTATACTTTTGCTAGAAACGTGCTCGGAATCCCTAACATCTGTTTTTCTTAGATAGGGTGTTAAAAAAGTACTCTTAAAAAAGAATGTTTCTGTTGATTTTTCCACAGACTTCCAATTATCTCAAAAGGTTTATGAAGTAGCTAGTACCTGTTCTTATTTTTATTTTATTTTATGGCTATATACACTGCGGCCATGTGGATAATTTCTTTTTTTATTAGTGGTGGGCATCGAGATAATTATATAGAAGTGGTGGGGCGATTATAGTTCACTGCTTAGTCCGGTTGCTAAGAGAAACTTTAGGACCTTTTAAGGTGTGAATCTTTGTAGCTCTTCTAGGCTTAAGGAAAATTTGCCCAGATTAGATTCCACGATTCTGAATTAGTGGCCCATACTCTCCTAGTAGATGAAGGGGCGATTCATCCGCCACTTTGCAGAACCTTTAAAGCCTAAACATGTTATTGTTGAACTTTTACTTTTATGAAGTATTTAAAACAGTACCGAGGCTCGATCACGAAGACTAGCCAAAATTCGTATTGTAGACGTATAAGTTTGGCCAATAAGAAAGAGTATATTCAAAATAACGCTTTGTCATTGGCCAAAATTTCTCACTATTCTTAGGATACGTCAGGTTGCGTGATCGCCTTACTGATTCTACGAAAATAGTGATTTAAGAAATTTAGCTTTAGGTGTGAAAACGCTAGTTATTTCAGTCTCCTTTTCTAGTTGAATCAAGCGGAACATAAAATAATGATAGGGCTGTCGGAAAACCATCAATCTGCTGACGAAGCAGATTGCTCGAACCAGTAATCACGTCAACCAGAAAAATCACGCTTTGATCAATAAACGGATTTAAATCATACGGTGATTTTTTGCTTGTGAGTGATTCATGTTTACTTGCACTCAAGACATACGTCCCAACACAAAAATACACTGTAATTTCCAACCAATGGGCCCTGGAATTTAACTTTTTATATCTTTCACTAGCTTTCACCCACGTCTTCCCTCGCGTGATACCCGGATAAATGGCTTATGTGTTAATCCCATAAACTATATATATATTCCAGGTTTCAGCCAAATTCTTTTTGTAGGAATTTGTACATGAAACATCCACCCAAGAAGAAGAGACGATAAGATGACGGTTTTTAGCTTACGTCGTTGAGCTTTGTGCAGATGGGTAATAAGTATTTTATTTATCACTAAAGTATCTGTCTATGTCAAGACTAAAATAACTTCTTCTTTATTTTATGTCCAACTGTTGATATCAGCCATCATTCTAAGCAATATACTTCACTTATCAGCAGTGGACATAGGCCTACCTTAATGAGCGCCATTGCGCCAACTGACAGTTTGTGAGGTTGTGTGCGCAGGATATCTACTTTATTAGCCGATTCTAAGGTGGGATTAACGTACTTACATATTATCCTGTGCACTTTTACAGCCTCTTTTACCTTGTTTTTTTGTATACTTATTATGTCGTGTCTTTCCAAATAAATTATTTCTATTTCAGTTTCTATCTCTATTTCTGTTTCTATCTCTATCTCTATCCCTATCCCTATCTCTATCTCTATCTCTATCTCTATCTCTATCTCTATCTCTATCTCTATCTCTATCTCTATCTCTATCTCTATCTCTATCTCTATTTCTATTTCTATTTCTATTTCTATTTCTATTTCTATTTCTATTTCTATTTCTATTTCTATTTCTATTTCTATTTCTATTTCTATTTCTATTTCTATTTCTATTTCTTGTCCTCAGCTCGACCTATGCCCCCAGCTTCTACAACCTTTCGGAGCTCGTAGTCACTCCACGTGCTTGGAAAAAAACGCACCCACGTTTGGCGATAAGCGTTCAACGCTCAAGAATTTATGTATGAAGAACTTAAATAGGTATCATTTATTTAATAGTAAATACAATTTATTTAGACAACAAAGGATTTGAATGATACTCTTTCCAACATGATGCCCGTACCCGCTCTACTATTGGCCGCCAAAACTAATGGCATCTGAAGGATCAGCATTCCAACGAAACAAATTCAGACCCTTCTGAACTAAGGGTTTTTGAGAAAGCGGTCGCCGTTTTTGAATATTCCGTAATTTTTTATAATACTTGATGTTGGACTAGCTTATATCTGATGTGAAGTGGTACCATTGCATGTAAGAAAATATTGCATTGTAGGATACGCATGTCAAATAGCCAAAAGGTGTTGGACCTGCAAGAGGTCCGCTGGTGAGCCCGAGCGTCGCTTTGATTAAAAAAAAAGAATATATTTTAATTATATTTAAGATTAGCGAAATTTAATTTTGAATATCTTCTAATGGATTTCCGCCAAACCACGCAGTCAATTAACTATAGTACCTTTTATATCAGGTTCATCCTTATGTACTTTTTCTAATTCTGTGAAACAACGCTTCACTAATATAGTATAAAACAAAGTCGCATCCCGCTGTCTGTCTGTCCTTATATATGCTTATCTTTAAAACTACACAACGGATTTTAATAGATATAGATAGAGTGATTCAAGGATATCTGTAATAGTTACGGAATAATCTACTGGTCACGATCACAACCTGTATAGACTTGAATTTACAGACGTAATAAATACTAAGATTGAAACAAAAGAATATATTATTATTATAATTTTTGTTTGTATTGAACTAGATCTCGTGTCTATATTTTTTTAAATATTGATATAAATCAGAAATAGAAATAGAAATCATTTATTTGGAAAGACACACCAAACAATATAAATACAAAAAAAAAAACAAAGAGGCTGAAAAAGTGCTCAGGATAAATAGGTAAAAACTTAACTTGCATCTTAGTAGGTACAGATATCTAAGTAACAGTCACACATACAACCAGAAATCAATAATAAGATAAATAAGGTAAACATGTAAAATGTAAATATCCATGAGGTTATTATTTCAAGGTAGTGATCCGATCTACCAATCGACTTAGAAGGGAAATATCCTGCGCACACAACCTCACAAACTGTCAGTTCAGTGTCTCACCAAAAAGGTGTCAACTCATCATAATGCTAAGCAGTCAGGTAGCGTACCTACTCAGCGCTGGTATTTTGTTCACCCCGTGTGGATAACGCACCAGACGCCAGAAAAATTGCACAACTTTTTGGTACTCAATTGATAAAGGCTGGTGCGGCTTGTTTAAATCGTAGTTTATAACGTCCGTAAAATTAAGTCGACCGCTGTTACACGAAACCTTGAATTGAGTGAGCCCTCGAAATAAGAAAGGCTCCAAAAAGAGTTTTTATTGAGAAAGTGTAAATTTTCTATTTGTTTATATTGACTTCGTGATAAATGTTTCAGCTGAAGCGTCGGGTCGAATACTTGTAGAATTGTCAATGCCCTAAACTTTGCTATGCCCTAGCCTTTTATTTGTCTACTAGGAGTAGAAAGCTCCGTGGCTTCGTCTGGGTAGAGGGTTTATACTATTATCCCCGCTGAGAGCTCCAGAGGCTTCTTTCCACGAAAACCTCTTTCTTATTGCTCCACTACACTTAGGCAAGAAATAATTATCCTCTAAATTAAAAATCTTTAAGACTTACCTACGGTTTTTAGTCAAAAACAATCTCTTAGATGAGACTTATGTTTTTTATTACAATTCAATTTCTGCCTCTAATTGAATTGATATTACCCTATATTTGTGTTAGTAATATTTAAATAAGAAAGAAAGAAGAATGTATTTATTTAGCACACAAAAAGGAAGGTTCACATACAAAATAATGATAGTGTAAGCTAACAAAACAGTTAAGACACAGTAAAAAACACACAACTCACATACCTATAATCATTTTTGCCCCTCCCTGTTGCGGCCAAACAGGCTTAGTCTCAGCGAAATGCATATAACTTATTTGTACACTTTGACGTTAACCAGAGGATATTATGAATTATAATATATGAAGATATTTGTCTCAATACTGGCTGTTATCCATGTATAATATGTAGGTATATATTTAAAAAATATATATAAATAGTATATCAGACATGTGGTTCCCATAAGCTCTGCTTAGTTTGGGGCTACATAAAGATCTGTAATGGTATCCAGTATTACTTTTTTATTTATGCTTTATGTTGAGTATTGAGTCGTTATCCATAGCTCCACGTATTGGTCAACAGCGAATATCCATCACTGAGTAAGCACTAAATAAAGTATAAACAAAGTAAACTTGTTACGTTTATGTGTTGCCATCAAAAACTCCATCATATTGATGAGACACTTTATGGCGCCCAACGCGGGTAATGCTCTTAATTCATATCCGCCATCTTGTATTGCCTTTACAGGATATTGCAGCGATTAAAATGGAGTTGGTACTGAATACTTGTTGCAATAGTAACTAACTTCAATATTTCTATTGAAGTTTTACAAAGTAATTGAAGGAGATTGTAATAATTTTGTAAGAGCTCGGTGTTGACTTCGATCAAAATAGGTAAATGTTTTTGTAACGCAATAAAAAACTTTGACTTTTACTTTGAAAAGTCATAACGCGTCCTTTTTAAAGAAGGACATAAAACTAGATCCCTTATCTACTACATCTGACCTTTGATCCGTGTTGAGCGGTGGAGTTTTAGATTTTGATGATGTATCTTTTTACTAAGTCAAAGAACAGGCAGGGTGTTAATTTTCAACCACTGGTATAAAAAACCACAAAACACATATGCTAGTAAAAACCATATCTTACCCATCGAGGTATAATTTACGCTAGTAATTATAATTCAATGATCTTATCACTAGTTTTCTTACAGTCTCAAGTCTTCGCCAAGTTGATTGAAGAGTGCAGTGATGCAAAAATGCAATAAATTACCTGAAATAGAAAGAAACATTAATGAATATCATAAGAAAAATATATAGAATTGACAAAAAAAAATTATTGTTTCATTAATTTGTTATTTCAAAATAAAGTGTAAAGGTGTTATTCCAACCTCCATCTTCGGATCCCAAGCCAACCTCACCTGCCCGGTGGTGCCTCCCGCTGTATAACAAACGGGGCTATTGCGACTGGCTGAATGCGCCACAGCCTAACACCAGCACAGTTGAATTCCCTGACCACTGATGGCCAGCAATGTCGGCGGTATGAGAGGCTGTGCCATGCGATCCAACTCGCATGCCCAGCTTGGGGATTATGGGCATATTCCTCTTTATTAGAGACGGCCTATGCCCAACAGTGGACAGATAATGGCTGATGTAGTGATTTGGTATGACAAATAAAATGAATTTCTTGTGTAGCGTGTGAGGCATCTATAAGCAAAGCTTGTAACATTTCTACAACAGACTATAAAAATAAAATGACGACTATTCCTGAAACATTTCGCCATTTGCAACCTTACAATCAAAATGGCCGTCAAAACATACCGTCAAGTGACCGCATTCCAAATTAAATGTTATGTTTGCATTCTGCGGACGGCGGTCGTCGCGAACAGACGTCCCGCCTCCACTTTTAATTACGTTTATAATTAAACTGCATGCTTTGTTGTCTGAGGTGATGCAATTGGTTTAGATGTCTGTCGTTAAATGCTTTGTTGCAAAGGAAATCAGATTTTACCTCTCATTTGCGTAAAAAATATTTTTCAAAATCTATTCAACCGTTACAGTTTTAATAAAAGCGTACGGCATTAGAATATTTCTTTAATATAAAGTTTAAAATAAAACCGAAACGAAAAATAAAATCTTAGATTAAACTAGCAACGTGCAAAACGTATTCGCAGCGAGCGAAATTAAAGCTATCGAGACGCAAAATAAAAACAAATCCAATACAAAAGTACAAGTAGAAAGTATCAGAGCAGGGAAGGTTTAGATGAAATTGAGTCTCCGCAGAGAATACAGGCTAGACTTAATAATATAGGAGTTTGTAGAATCCCCTCATATTGCTAAGATCAAACGTAAACTGGGTTTATATTGAAATTTCGGTCTCGAAGGTGGTTTGAAGTTTTCATCAATTCTTTTTATTTCAAATCGCCCGGAAAAGACTGTTTCGATATGTTTGGAAATGGAAAGAGGGAATGTGCATTTTGAAATGATTTTTCCAGAGCTTTTCTTCTCGTATCTGAGTTATTAAGCCGCTCAAAAGTCTCCGAAATGGAGACGACTGAGAAAGCCGCTAAATACCACCAAACGGTCACCCCACCAAGATGATGAGAACCGAAGTAAACCGCGCCACGTGCACTTCTATTTTCCAGATTGCAGTTAAAATACCTAAGCAAATAATATTTTACTAGGAAACCTATTTGTTCGAATAGGTACTATTTTAAGTAAATATATGGGGGTTCCTCACATTGACTTGTAGAAATAATGTAGTCCAAATATTGATTAAACTTGCGTACAATAATTAATTTAAATTTACAGTGTGATATAAAGTGTCCGTTGATTCCGATGGTTGACTCACAATCAGATTCGAGTGAAAGTAGCTGTCAAAAAAATAAAATTAAGTTTGACGTTGTAGCGCCCGTAAACGCGAACGAGCTCTTAGTAATAGGGTCCCGTTTTACTCTTTGGGTACGGAACCCTAAAAGCTTTATGAAAACCAACCGCATTTAAAAATCTGTAAAAAAACCTTTGTCAGATTCATTGATTGTTATCATGTTGGCCAATATCGTAGTATTTTGGGCAACTTTAAGGCGTAGGTCACACATATCGGGCGCGGACATGGCGCGGACATGGCGCGGACGTGGCACGGACGTGGCGAGGACATGGCACGGGCATGGCGCGGACATGGCTCGGACATGACGCAGAAATGACGTGACAGAGGCACATGTGTAGTGCAGTCTGTTGTCCGATATCGATGTGTCAGCATGTCATCCTCAGAAGACGAAGATGCTCTTGCTCTCGTGCATACAATAAATTAATATCAGATCAGGGCCCGTACAACCCCGATTTCGAGTTAGTTGCTTCGAAAGTGAAACCCCTTCATTGGGTTATACAGTTCGTTTGGGTATTCTCCTCCTAACACAAGCGAAAGTGTAACCCGTTCCTTTTGGTTTTCAGTCAGTTTGAGTTTCAGTGAGTCAACCTCATAACAGGGTAACCTGTTATGAGGTTAAACGAATGAATGGAGTTACCTCTTGATAGGTTTTTTTTGAATGTTACACAATGGTTATCATTACGCCTGACACTGGGTGGGGGAATTTAGATTTTGACTCTTGATTTATGTCGTCAATCATTAGGTATAAGTTCGGATCGCTTTATTTGGTTGAAGGAAGAGCGTCACTGCATTAAAGATCTTAAAATAAGAAACTAAAAACTGTCATGTAAGCTAGTAACGGATAACGGAACGCAAGTAAAGGATGAGTAGTTCTCGAGATATGGTCGATTTAAGTTTGACAGCTGTCATCGAAAATTAAGGTCTTGTCAATAGCTATCATTTGAGCTACTAAAGGCAAGTCTAAGATGAGTAGTTATCGAGATATGGTCGATTTAAGTTTGACAGCTGTCATTGAAACTTAAGGTCTTGTCAATAGCTATCATTTGAGCTACTAAAGGCAAGTCTAAGATGAGTAGTTATCGAGATATGGTTGATTTAAGTTTGACAGCTGTCATCGAAAATTAAGGTCTTGTCAATAGCTATCATTTGAGCTAGTAAAAGCAAGTCTAAGATAAGTAGTTCTCGAGATATGGTCGATTTAAGTTTGACAGCTGTCATCGAAAATTAAGTTCATGTCAATAGCAATCATTTGAGCTAGTAAAAGCAAGTCTAGGATGAGTAGTTCTCGAGATATGGTTGATTTAAGTTTGACAGCTGTCATTGAAAATTAAGGTCTTGTCAATAGCTATCATTTGAGCTAGTAAAAGCAAGTCTAGGATGAGTAGTTCTCGAGATATGGTCGATTTAAGTTTGACAGCTGTCATCGAAAATTAAGGTCTTGTCAATAGCTATCATTTGAGCTACTAAAGGCAAGTCTAAGATGAGTAGTTATCGAGATATGGTCGATTTAAGTTTGACAGCTGTCATCGAAAATTAAGGTCTTGTCAATAGCTATCATTTGAGCTAGTAAAGGCAAGTCTAAGATGAGTAGTTCTCGAGATATGGTCGATTTAAGTTTGACAGCTGTCATCGAAAATTAAGGTCTTGTCAATAGCTATCATTTGAGCTAGTAAAAGCAAGTCTAAGATAAGTAGTTCTCGAGATATGGTCGATTTAAGTTTGACAGCTGTCATCGAAAATTAAGTTCATGTCAATAGCAATCATTTGAGCTAGTAAAGGCAAGTCTATGATAAGTAGTTCTCGAGATATAGTCGATTTAAGTTTGACAGCTGTCATCGAAAATTAAGGTCTTGTCAATAGCTATCATTTGAGCTAGTAAAAGCAAGTCTAAGATAAGTAGTTCTCGAGATATGGTCGATTTAAGTTTGACAGCTGTCATTGAAAATTTATTCCAATTTTATTATAATATAATTATTATTGCGTAAAATAAACAATTAGTAGTCTGCATTTCCACCCTTAATGCTTAGAACACAATTACCGCAATTATTTTTAATCTTTTGACCGAAATTCTTTTCTCCATTATCTCCTATAACCCACTTATAACCCGTGTTACAATGATAAAAAGGGTAACCCTAAGGAATGGGTTTTGGAATAATACTATTGATAACCCTCATAATCAGATAACCTAATCAAAAGGGTTTTGAATTGTTTAACCTATCAAATAATAGTGTAAACCATACGGAGAGGGTTAACTAAACTTTTGGAAAAACCCTGCCGAAAACCTCTTCATCGGGTTACCAAATCGGGCCCTGATACAGTTGAAGAAAATACGCGCAAACGAATTTGCACAAGGATCAGCTAGTATTACCATGGGTATTACATAAAAAAATCTTAGTACCGGTTTAATCTCTCTCCGATTTCCAGCCACAATTTATCTTGAACATTTCAGTTACAATAATTGGAACGACAATGATCATAAAGCGTTGCATATTTTACAATCAATTCAAAAAATTCAATATTAAATTCGATATCGTCATTCGTCATGCATTTTTACATCACTAACGGACATATGTCGCAAGCAAGTACATACTACGAACTGGCGGCCATCTGACGCCCATCTGGCGGCGATCGGGCGCGGGCGCCGAAATGACGCGTCATACGTCCGATCAACGACATACCGTGTGTCCTAAATTGTGCTTTATTTCCATGCATTTTGTATGAAATTTGAATGGAATAGGAAACCGCCTGTGCCATGTCTGCGCCATGTCCGTGCCCGATGAATGTGACCTCGTCGGACGCAGACAAGGCACTGGCGGTTTCTTATTCCATTCAAATTTCATACAAAATGCATGGAAATAAAGCACAATTTAGGACTCACGGTATGTCGTTGATCGGACGTGCTTATGACGCGAAGTCGTCGAGCTAAATTGTGCTTTATTTCCGTGCATTTTGTATTAAACTTCAATGGAATAGGAAAGCGCCCGCGCCATGTCCGCGCCAGGTCATACAGGTGAGGCCTACGCCTTATATTCAGCAATAAATCAAGGCGGTACGTGGTCCAAAGTTTTGCAGTAAATCATATTTTGCATGAGGTCCACTGGCTTTTATTAATAAGCTGTTATTGGATATTGAGTTGTTATTGTCTGTTTAAGCCAGTTTTTTCGAACTTTAAAACACGGATAATAAAAATTTAGGGCTGTTTAGCCCTATACATTTTTAGTAATTACATAAATTATTATTTGCGTCATTACATAAAATAGTTAAGTTAACAATAGTATAAGTATTGTTAACAAAATAACTATTTGTTATTTTGTGAGCTTGAAAGTTAAGAAAGAAAATACTTAAATTTGTCGACTCAAATAAATAAAAAATAAAACAAAGGTACCTTACACAAAAACACAATAAAAACCAGACCGGTTAAGTGCGAGTTGACTCGCACACCGCGGGTGACGTCAGTGGCCTGCGATACTAATTATATAGTAAGGTTTCTTCGTAATTAAAATGTATACGTCCTATAGAAAAATAAAAACCTTTAGAGTTGGCAATTAATTAAAATGGCAATTAATTAGGGCCTTTCAGATAACACCATATTTGACTTGCTTTATAGCTTGACCACATGGTTATGGTTATGGTCATTTTTGGACTTTTTTCATCCTAAATCAAAAACTATGCATAATATCAAAAAAAATAAAAACGCATTTATATTGTTCAATTCAAGCCTTTTCATTTGATACTCCACTTGACCTAGCAATCACCATTTATTTTTCAACCCCCCCATTTTGGAAGATTTCTCAAAAAACTGTTTAAGTTTGGGACTTCGCTTGGGATTCTGTAATCCAGATCACAAACGATGCATATTATAAGTTTCGTATACACACATACGCTCAGCCGTAAGTAGTAACAATTAGATGCATTTATATTATTAGTGTTAACTTAAGATTATTATTTTTTATACTACTAAGTTAGCAAACAGACATACGGGCCCCCTGATGGTAAGCGGTTCCCGTAGCCTAAATTCAGTACTAAAACAACACGATATTGCATCAATCGTTGGATCAAAAACTGGATGAGACGAGGTTTGAACCATGGGGATTGGCACATACAAAGGGAGGCCTATACCCAGCAGATTCAGACCACCTTGTTTTTTTTGACAAGTGTATTTTTCTGGGCTGACTATTATTTTTTTTCAAAAATTCAAAATTGCATTTATTTCCTTTGAAATAAACCTATAGTTTTCTCAGAATAAAATCTTTTAACTACAAAAAAAAGGTAGCTACTCTCAATGAGGTAAAATTTTTCCTCGCCCTTATATTGTATCCTATAATTTTATAAATTTATATGTTTCCTATAATTTTATAAATTTATTTTTATATCTTTGACTATAATTCTTAACTGGTGTTTTTTATTTTATAGAAATAAAAGCAAAAAGATATTTCTTTGTTTCAACAGTGGAAAAGTATACTCAACAGTATACTTTCCCCCTGTGTGGTATAATACTAAAAAATGATAATGAAAATTGAAATGGGAATATATAACTTGAATAGCAAACAAAACTGTATATATACAAAAGGTTGGATTTTATTTGTCATATGCCCCTTTAAAATTAAATATTGATTCACCTACACGGTCATTGATCCCAGGTTAAGGCGTGTACACAACGATATTTTTATGCACCAAATGAGTGACAGACAAGAGGTTTGTCTTACAATCAATTAAATAGAATGACTATGAACGCGGTAATTCTATTCAAAAAATTTGGTGCCTTAGTGGCTTCAGACATCTTACATACAAGAAAGTTTTTTGCAAAGAGAATATTATTAGCGTGCTTTTTTATAAAAAAAATACTACCTAAAAATTTTCATTGGAATTATCCGTCTAATTAATTACATCTTGAGGGAAGCATAAATAGTACATAACTGTAGCCCGCAAAAGAGGCTTTGATGGACGAACGTGTAAATGTGACGCACACATACGTGAGTCCATCAATGCCTAGTTGTGCCCAAGGCTTGTATAGTACGTCACTCAAATAATGCGAGGAAATTAAAACTAAGTAGTACCTAGGCAGAATTTGTAATTTTTTCAATAAATAGCTTTATAGTTGCAAGCCAGTTCGAAATTTAAATAAAACCTTTAATTAGTTACATCCTTGGTTGCCATGTTGCGGAGTAAAAGATCGTTCGATTTTTAAATTACACGACAGCTAAGAGTTTACGTAGTAATTTATTTAGCCGCTAAACACGACAGATATGAACTTTCATACAACTTTTGCCGGCCGCTGCTCGCATATACTTGATCAGAACAGCACTTTCGATTTATTTCGAAGAAGGTTGTCAAAATAGTGCTCAAACCAAGCGTGTTTGAGAAAAGTCCATTTGACATACATAATTTAGAATCAAGCTCAGGGCTGGCCCCATTAGGGGAGGCCTATATCCAGTAGTGGACTGCTATAGGCTGATGATGCACTAGAACAAACACTAGTGGTCAGCGACGCAGAGGGGGACGAGGCGGCGCTGCGGCGCGGCGGTGTCGCGGTGCCAGGCTTTAGGCGTCACGTATCCACAGTGTAGAAGGGCGAAGGAGGCGTGGTGGTGGCACCGTGTACACGCCCGTTTATACTTTTTTGTAAATACATACATATTATACATATAAAACACCCATACCTGAGACAAATATATGCAGGTAATGTAAACATTTGTCCCGCAGTGGGATTCAAACCAGCAACCTTCTGCGTCTCAAGCGGACCTTCGTCCCCTACACCACAGAGGTCGTTTGAGGGGCAGGAAGAAGAAGGTGGATATGGTATGCCCTTTACATTTGTATTGCAATCGGCTGTGCCAAAGGATTTCCTAATATGGCGCTGAGCATCCTGCGCGCGCGCACAATAGCATATTCCCTATGCCATATATGAGCAGAGCTTTTTTGGTATGATGATCTTACAGCTTATTGGTTGTGGATTCTTTAATTTTCTTTTGTTGGGTTCTGCACTTAAGGGTGCATATACAGCCGGAAAAAATCGCACGACTCTCAAAAAATCACTAAATAGGTTATTTGGTGATTGTATTTGTATAATTCGATACCCAAATATCTGCACTTGTATAGTAGTAATTTAGAAAAAAAACAAAATTCAGAGGTAACTTTGTGACTTCATTTAATGAGCCAATATTGTTCTATTATGTTTTTAACAAATCGATTCCCTCAAATATATCCATTGAATTATCTATAATATACCTGTTTTAAATTTTAAACTTAATTGTTTAAATAAAATATACTTTGATACGCACTCTTAAGTATATTTTTATTCTCTCCCTTGGCTCAGATAAAAGGACAGACAGGACAAAATTAAACTTTAAAGGGACAGAACTAAGGGACGAATAGGATTTTTTCACTTCAAGGATAGGTTAAGCTGAACTCTATTTAGTCAATTAAAAGGTCTACAATAGCTAGTTTTATCAGCTTACTTAGCTCGTATGAAGAAGAAGAAGAAGTATACTTATATTCTATCAGCGGCTGTGGCAAGTAATGTAGGTTATCAAAATTTACATGTTACTTCGTCTCGCAGGTCAAAGGTATTATTCTAGGACCTATATCAATAAAGAAACTAGATCATAACTAAATATACAAGTGTTTTTTTAGTTTAATTAATAAACCTGTTGTAAGTACACAGAAAATAAGTTTATATTATACGTTTATTATACTTCAAAACATATTAGTGATATGTTAAAATATGTGTAATATATTATCTTATCTTATTGGCCTGTCTGATCCCACTGCAGGGCAAAGGCCTCCCTTCCCTCTTTCCACACATCTTAGGAATCTGCTTGCCAGGATACTGAAAAAACGTCCAGTTCGTCACGCCACCTCCGTCTGGGACAGCCACGCGGCGGTGTGGAATATGATATTACATATTATATTACACATTGATTCGAGGGCATCAGTGCTTTGGAAGGTATGTTCGGATATTGGACCCCACTTTTTCAGTCATGGATGACTAAGCCTAGAAGCCTTTCATGACTCAATGACTGAAAAAGTTCGCCGGAAGGCCTAAAAACTCCTCCGAGCTGGCCGCTAGATCATTTTAAATTTTCATAAAAAATTGTCTAGCGTTTGTCCACTAAATACGCCTGAAAAAAGTGAAGATGTAGTCTAAGATCGAGCTTATACGTAAGAGATTATGAATGTTGAAGTTGCGTACGCCATCCCTCATTCCGTAGGTAATAACAAAACTTATATAAACTTCGCGCTTGTTCTTGTTCAGTTTACATTTTAAACAATAAGAACTTGCTTCCTCTTGACTTGACGACTTGTTTCTGAATTTCCCGTTTCTATCCGAAACTTTAATTCCTTCGAATTCGTTGTACTCGAAGGATCAACTATTATTTTCTGGTTGAAGAGTTCTGGCTTTTAAACTTTCTTCGGAAAAAATGTCTTTATAGTAAACTCAACGCACAGCCCGTTCAGCTCGCGGGCTCAGTAGATAACTTTGTGGGTAATTGCATCGTCATAACAAGTTCAACAAAGCTTAATAACAAGTACTTGAAATTCAAAATGATCATTATTATCATCATCAACAGTCTCTAAAAGTCAACTATGTCAAGTACAATTTATCACTCGGGATTTTTTAGATAAGTAATTTATTAATGATATTTTCAAAATTATAATGGTCATCCCTTTCCACTTAGTACCACTAGTACTAAAGTAGCAAATTCTCGCAATCTTGACGATGTCGTCGTTACATTTTGTAAATCGTAGACTGGTCTTCGCAATGGCCTAGTGTGAAGACCATAATCCTAATAAAATATTTTTTTTCCAGCAGCCTTAGGACATATTGAGTTATGTCTCATGCATGCATTTGTGGGGAATAAGGGCATATACCCCTTCTATTAGGGGAGGCCTATGTCCAGCAGTGGAGAAATATAGGCGTTGTTGTTATTGTTGTAGAGCATGCTTAACCCAAAAAAAATTTAAAGCTCAGTTAAAAATCTGTAAATATTCATAACTTTTCTTAATTTTCATTTTAGTTCCAGAACATACGCCAGGTTTAGCTTATGTACGATTCACACTTACTGGCGCGCGTCGGAGAGCATCGGAGAGCATTTTATAAAATGCTAAAGGAAATTGAAACAACCACAAAGCTTAAGTTCTTTTTTTGCATGCAATTTACGCAGCTTTGAGCTTTGTCAAACACTGACATAAATAGATCCGTAAGTTGATATTGCATGCAAATAAGGATTTTAACTGCTTTGTGGATGTTTCAATTTTCTCTAGCATATTTTAAATTGCGCTTCGATGCTCTCCGACGCGCGCTGGTCGTAACCTTAAGGTTAAACTGAGCGTGTAAGCTACTAGTAATCTAGTACTTACGACATCTGTAAGCCTATATTAACCTATATAGGATCTCGGAAGATCTGTAGTGTGGTTACCAGGTCGGCCACAAGAGTAGATATTGTGTTACTTGTAGTTCAGTTGTTCAGTACCAAATACAATAAAATCATTTGTCTAAAAATAATTTAACCACTAGTAATTTAAATGAACTTGCTTCTGACTACTCTCTATTATTTATAATACTTGAAGATGGTTGTTTGGAACGTGACCTATGACGCCAAGCTCTGCGTCCATCAACGTGAGGCACGAACGTAATAAGCCGACTTCAAACACAAGTACAGTAAAGTAAAACAACATCAACAACAGCAAGAAAAGTAGAAAGAGGTAATGTGATAGAACCGGAGCAGCTCAAAAAGAGCTGTTATTTATTTCGTTACTTATATCATCTCAATTATATTGCGTATAGCTCGATATCAGAACTACTTTTAAATCTAGTCCATCCAAAGATTGTCTGATAGAGATATATGTTTAAGTTGGTGTGAGCACAATATAGATTCTATCTATCGTCTATACGAAACTGCTTATTAATATTCATAATTATCTTTCCTAGTTTTAGTAACTATAGCGTAACTGTTATGACACAAAAGGTATTAAAAACATAATCTCGTATTAGAATCGGGTTTCCGTGAGAAAAAATATACAGATTTCACACTACGCGCAACTATCAAAGGCATTGAGAATGTAATTTAGAAATAAAGCACATGATAAAATTTGACTTTATCGTACTGACGATAAAGTGAATGGAGCGCAGACTGGCCTCGCGCGCAAATAGTCTTTTCTACCGCCTACAGTTTTTCTCCACCCGTCTCCTAAGATGGCTCAAACTGTAGCTTAATTCTATACTGAAATAAATTTTGTTCCGTTTCTTGAATCTAGAAAAGGTATTGGGAAATTGTTTTGACAATGGCCCATCAGTGTACGTCTCATATTTGCAAAACTAAATGCTACAAGCAAATGTTAGAATTTCATAAATCCGGACACTATACTCGATCCGGAAAACATAAACATTTTCAATGTTGAAAAATCACTTAAGACTTGAAAACATGTGTTGAGAAAATGTGGTAGGTAATTCACTAGAAACAGAAACTTCGTCGGTGCAGTAACAAAGTGAAAAGCTTTTGGACTCTTGTTCCGAATGAACTCGAGTGAGTTGAGAGCTTAGTGAGCTACGTATAGCAACAATCAACTTATCTGTTATAGGTTTATTACAGGCTCAAAAGATGGACTTTGAACTCTTCACTTCACTTCTTTATTTATTGGCTTCTGGGATAGTTTTCCACAAGTTCACCGGTATCAAGTATAATCGCATTAATATTATAAATGCGAAAGTTTGTGAGTATGGATGTATGGATTTATGGATGAATGTTTGTTACTCTTTCACGCAAAAACTACTGAACGGATTTGGATTAAACTTGGAATATACACAGTTTGTGACCTGGATTAACACATAGGCAGACTTTTTATCCGGATACCACGCGAGCGAAGCCGCGGGCGGCAGCTAGTTGTTCATAATAATATGAGGCAGCGTAGTAGATACGGTTTATAAAAATTATAAATAATTATAAAAATTAATATAAATTATTAAATTTTGAATAATTTCTCTCTCTTTTTTTTTATAATATGGTAATATAAATACAAATTCAAAGTCCAGTCGTCCAGTCTTCAGTCAGGTCCTGTTTTCTGCTATAGCAATGGTGACTATTACAAAAAACTATCGACAAACAATTTTCTTCACCAGAGTATTCTAGCTCAAGATTTCTATTATTGCATTTCACTGCACTTGGGTCTTATTACTAAGGTATAAGCATCATGTCAATTACACCTAACCAAACCTAACCTAACTCACTTTTCAGTGCCCTTACAGGATACATGTACCTAAACTCACCACAAGCAGAGTACCTACAATACCACCCTAACCTGTCTATATAAATTGTATTACATGTAAGCATTGTTACTTACGAATAACGATTAAATCCGTAAGTAGCATCCGTCAATTAAGTTTTATAATATAAAAGTCATCTATTCAAATTTTAGGAAAGAATATTGGAGAAAAGAAGATAGGAGACCCCAGTCTAAGAGTTAGATATCCTTTCCTTTATTTTAAAATGCACACCAATCAAGCAGCAGTAGATAAAACTCGCATTTATCTAATTACGTCAGCTCATAATCGATTTTACAATCGAATGAGCGATCGTTGACCGAGTAACCCGATCTCGATCACCCTCGTCAACGCTCATGCATCACTAGTTTGACGTCTTTTAGTTGACCAGAATAAACTTAGACTACGGACCCATTAACACGTTGACTGTGGGTCTCGCTACGCGCCTCGCATGACCTGAAGCAGGTACGGCGGTGTGTTATTCAGCAATCAAAGCGTTAAGCAAGTAGTTTGGACAAATGGTTGCATTAATTGCAGATATTTGTCTCGGGTCTGAGTGTTTTCTATGTGTTATGTAAAAAATCTAAAAAACCTTATTAGAATCGCAAATTAATATCACAGGAAAGGTAGGCAGTCGTCCTAGGCCTCAAATCTTCAATTGAAGATGCGAGTTTAAATTGTAACAAGCCCAAACTTCGTTTTAGAGAACTGTATTTCTCATATAAGAACTTTACAGTTCACTTACTCGTATAATGAGCTAATTATCTAAATACATAGTTTATGTGGTTGGTAGTAGATAGGTAGGTTCTAAAATTCTCAGTAGGTAGGTTTAACATTGACATTGACATTGACATTGACATTCAATGACCCAAATAGAATAAGAAATCAAAGTTATATTTTTTTTAGATTTTGCAAGATTTTTAGGAAGCAGGCAATCAAAAAATACAGTAGGTAACGTAATTTGTTAGAAGTATTTTTGTTTTGTTTTTGTTTACGTTGATGTTCTATTATATTACTTTTAAATAATATGCTGTGAGTCGCAGTCAAGTCACTGTTCGCTGCATTGTAGTGCGACCACGGAAGACCAGCATATACGCATAAGCTGAGTGGTAGCCATTTTTATTACGTAGTTTTAGAAAATTTTACCTCACTGTATTAGTAATATGTTATCTGTGCTATAGTTAACTGTCCCTATTATTTGTGTAACAAGATAAACGTATTTTGATTTGATGTGATATTTATTAAAAATATAGAAGTAGAATATCAGTCATTTTGGTTCCTATAATGCTTGCCTTTCATTTCATTCCGCGTTACCGAGCTGCTATGCTCGTAGGTCATGGCTGCAATAATTCCTACAAAAGCATCATATCAATTAGCTATCCCGAAGGAGCACGTAATCCTGTCATATTTTCATTGAGAAGTTTTCTCATACGTTTCTCTTAGTGAAGTTACGTCGAACTTGCGACTTAGTGCAACTAATAAGCTCAACTGGTATTAGTTTAGTTTCTGTTCAAGTAAATTTCGTAAAGATGTGAAAATCGTGGTAACTTTTATAAATTGTGCTTAAAATAATTATTCTGCTCGTTTTAAAGTTATTTTTTTGTCCCTTGGGATTTTTTTCTGGATGAAAATAAGTCCTTTTCTGTACCCTTGACTACGTTTATGCCAAATTCATGATGATGGGTTGAGTAATTAAACATACAAGTTATATACTCACTTGAGCATTTTTTATATTAGTTAGGATTAGGACTCTTAGGAGACTTGAAGGGCATAACATGGATATAGATGACTAAATAAACTATACAATAATGTCGGCTCATCTTACTTATTTTTTATGGTTTTAAAAATCAGTTCGATGTTTTACCGAAAAGTATTTAAACTATTTTGGCTACAATGCACGTGAATAAAATCCCTGGCACTTTATTTATGTGAGCCCGTCAACTTATTTGCATATCGAGCGGAGCAACGAACGGCCTAAATCTAAAAACTCAGGCCAGAGATAGTCACAATAGCTTTTTAATCTCAACACGAATATTTCACGCCAAACTCTTCTTTTAGAAAAAAATTACCGAAAATTACGCGACGTAAGTTCCGCAGCTGATTTTGACAAGTTCGGCTGTATGCCATAACGCCCGTCCCATTACTAATAATGCCATAACGTTTGTCCCGGCTTTTCAGTCGTTAAGCCATATCGGAGGCCTTCGGGCGGCCTAAAAACTCCGACACCAGAGTTAGCCACTAGCTCATACGAAGAAGATGAAGTAGAGTTCTATGTGGGGGCTTGTCCGTGGAAGTACTGCCACCATGCCTATTTCTGCCGCTAAGCAGCCGTGCTGTGTTTTGGTTTGATGGGTGTGGATGCCGGTGAAATTACAGGTACAAGAGGCTTATCATCTTCATGCCTCAAGTTGATGAATGCAGGGCGTTGCATCGTAGAGCATGTTCCAAAAAACGTGATCTACGATGCAATGCTTTGTGATAGGTAATAGTTACTACTTAACATCAGGTGGGCCATGTGCTTGTTCCATATTCAGGTACCATAAAGAAATCTAAATTAAACGGTCCATTAAGTGACTGGGCGAAGAGCTCCAAAGTAAGCTTAGCCACTAGCGTTACTCACACAAATGAATTCTAAATAAAAAAGGATCAATAGTCTTGTAAGTCTGTACCTTGCACCTTTCACGCTCAATTAGCACATTCGACTTCGCGACATGCAATTAGTACTCACTACACAGCTATTGCATTAGGAACGGGTCATGTACTGAGCTAACGAGCGCGCTGCAGAATGATCTGTGTGCGGTGTAGCTCGCATAGCTCAGAAATCTAGCGGGGTTTTACCCTAGTACTTAGGTACAGTCAGCGTTTTCTTCTTCGTATGGGCAAGTGGCCGTAGCCAGTGATGGCGCAGCTTACTTCGGTGTGATTAGCAGATCATCTTGCATCACTCCTCCAGGTCATTTGGTTTAGTGGCGCTTTGCCTTGTACAATACCATTTATTTGCATTTAGATATGAGCGCTTCCCTGCTTCGGCAAGCACCTCTTTTTATTTATAACAAAAAACGGGCTTTATCGCTGAGCGATCACATCGCCCGATCGGGAACAAAAATAATAATATTCTAAACACTTACATACCTAATTCAAACTCTTAACTGCTAAGTTATATAAAAGCTGTGCATCATCAGTACAAGGTGCTGCCAATATGCTGTTACACAGGCCAATATTGCAGGCTAAGGAGTGACTAAAGATTATTCTTCTTTCATTAGCATTCCGGACGCATTCCATCAATACATGCTGAACATCTTCTATTGTGCCACAAACTTCGCAGTTGGGTGAATCTGTTATTTTCATTATGGAAAGCACCTTGAAATATTTCTCCACGCTTTTTTTGAAATACTCAATACTCAATATATTTATTGTCATCACATGGTTATAAGGTAACAGAGTTAACACAGTATTGTGTGGTAGTATCACATGTGGACCCCTTAGGCCATGGCAATATATGTTGAAGGCAGACCGAGGCTTTCATGCATTAGATTTTAGGTGAATTCAGGAAATGTCTTCGTACTAATACATATTTAATTTAGAACGTTTTTGAAATCAGTTTTGTTAATCGATATTAGTTGCTGACCTAGTCGTTTCTTAGATAATTTGAATAAAATCATCGATGACGCAGTAAACGATGTCCATCTGAGACGCAAAAGATTGCGGGCTAATTTCCCGCCGCAATGTTTGCATGAACTGTTTTTTACCCGACTGAAGTCTCCTTCAGTCAGGTTATGTTTTTAGGGTGTATGTATGTTTGCAATATTATTTGTCGGTCGCTGTAGTCCAAACGGTTGGACGGATTTTGACTAATGAGGTGTCGTTAGATTAGTCTAGATCACAGGAGTGACATAGGCTATATCAAATTTCAAAAATCCAATATGGCGTAAGAACTGACTGTAAGAAAACTGACTAAAAAATAAACTGACTAAGTACTAAAAACTTCCTATCTATGCAGTCGGGTTTTTTAATAAATACTTGTTTAGTGATTATCTACATAGAAAACATCCAGAACCGAGACGATAAGATATTACAAAAATTTGTCCAGAGGACTCGAACCCGCAAATTCCTGCGTCTCAGGCTTTCGCCCACTGTGAGTTCCTCTTCACTTCAGTAAGTTTATTTTTATATTCAGTTTATTGTACTTCATCTATTATTTACTTATTTATTTATGCTTTGTCTTTTAGTTATTTTTAATAAATATAAATAATAAATAATCACACAGCATCATTTAGCCCCAAACTAAGCAGAGCTTGTATTATGGGAACCACATGATTGATATAATACACATAATTTTTATTTTGTAAATACATACATATCATACATAGAAAACACCCAGACCCGAGACAAATATCTACAGAACATCCAAACATTTGTCCCGCGGCGGGAATCGAACCCGCAACCTTCTGCGTCTCAGACGTTTTGGAGTTAGGTAACGTATTATTTTTTACTGTTTCACATAAAAAATTGTAAGCACTACCAATCTATCTCCACACTACACAAAGGTTATCTGGAAGAAAATGCTAAGTAGCATTAAGTTCGCTTGTGTACTTGTTTCATCTTGTGCACTATGGAACTGTCTATCTATCTATCAATCTACTTCACATTGAATATACTACCTATAGGTTGCGAGATATTGGCGTTAGTGATGACGTCGACCAAATGAAAACCATTTTGGTTTGTCCAACCAATGAAAACCATTTTGGTTTTCGTCATCATTCCTTATTGGTCGCCGTGTCGTTCATTAGTGTCAAAATATTTCAACCGCACATCAACCATTGAGACGATAGTAACAGTATATAATATCAATGGCATCAACCTATATCACAGATATAAAAGACAACTAGATAAAGCCTTATAATTCACTATGCTCTGAACTTCAACTCTCCACTGATCTCTACTTTCTTATGTCCGTATATCATTTGCTGGAAATTGATGCATATTTTATCTCAATGCGATTTCTGCGACTTCGTACCAGGGCAATTGTTTGAACCTGCATAGAATTTTGTTCGAGCGCCCTGGTACGATTAATTTTTTGAAGTCGCATTGATATATGTATGCATCCCTTTCTAACTGATGATATTGGACATAAGAAAGTAGAGATCAACCGTATTGAATTTTAAGACTTTATATTTCACAAACTGTATTGCAACCAGGGTTATACTTCGTTATACTGAGTGTCCCGTACGTTATTGGTCCGTTCCAATCATACGAAATGGACCATTTCGGGAATTACTTTCTAAAATGATTGTTCGTTCGGTAAAATCCAATTAAATACAGTGTAGTTTTAAAGTGATGACAATTTTGTAATGGTATTGCTTCAAGCTGTTCTGCCGTTGGTTTTGTGTAGATTGTTTTAGGATAACATTTTATCTGACTACCAAATTTTATGCCATTTTCATCCCAACTTGATCAGTATCAGATCAGGTAGTCATGAGAGCTGCGTTACTTTTGATGAGAATCGTCGTGGCTTTGAATCTCGACTACTACTATGGATTCCGATTTTAAGAATACACTAGCTTTCGCCCGTGGCATCGCTCGCGTGGATACACCCGGATAAAATAACTAACAACTATGTATATTCCAAGTTTCCTCCAAATCCATTCAGTCGTCAAGGAGTTGATGAGAGGGAAAAAAGATGGTCACACACACACACACACACACACACACACACACACACACACACACACACACACACACACACACACACACACACACACACACACACACATACATACACACGCACACACACACATACACTTTGCGCATTTATATTAGTGTGACTACCATTTTACTATGTACTCAAAACAGTGCAGGAAAACATAACGAGGAAAGCGCCCTGGAGACCAAAAATGTCAATGACGTTTTCCCAATAGGACTGCAATAGGAAGTAGTCCGCATCAATTGCAATCAATTGTTTAAACTCGGCCCAATTACTAAATTGTAACTTTACTGGATTGCACTCAATTTGAACTGCAACCTACAGACAAAGAAACAGTCGACAGAGTAAGATCTCCTTCCTAGAATTAGAGATAAAGATATGGTTATATTTATTTATGTGGTTTTTCAAATTTCATGGTTGCTCATTAGGGAAGGCCTATGTCCAGCAGTGGCTGATTGATATAAGCTGATAATTATGATATTTGATTCAGCGAGTTGTCAATTTTTCATTTCAATTCATGTGTTCTTGTCGCCACAACTGATGCAGCTCCCTCCATCTGCCTCCCTCCTAAGCAGTCTCCTTCACTTCCAAAAACTCTCTTTTTTTTTTAAAATGTATTGGCTAGATTAATATTAGAATTTTTAGAAACTGCTTTAATTCTAAGATTCGTTTATCGAAAATTCAGACTTTATTTCAAAGATTAGTTTGATTTGTTCCTTCTCAATTTTTATATACCAACTATGAATAGTCTATATCATGATTCGACAATACTTTTTCAATCAATGTCATTATGAATTTTTCTGTTGATGATGATGAAGTTCTAACCGATTTTTATTTTACGAAAAATAGCCAAGCGCTTGACCACTAACACACCCGAAACCGGTGAAGATGCGGTCTAAAAAGAAGGGCGCCTGCCAAGAAAGAACCGATTCACTCTGGATTTGAAGAATCCCAAGTTATACTGGGTCGGGAAAACAGACGCCGAAAGCAAGTTCCACTCCTTATTACACTCACTAACAACAAACGTGGAAGTGAATCGTTTGGTACGACAAAGTGGGATGTCGACCAGGTATGGGTGGTACTTTGCAGTACGTCTGCTTGTCCGGTGATAAAAGGGGGAAGGATTCGGATTTCGGCTACAACGACTGTTTGTATTATATCATGATTAGAAAAGTAATTTCTGTTAATCAACTTGCATTGCTGACTGTACTCAGCAGTTTAGTGAACGTTCAATACAACTTCGGCAGTAGGATGTTCAGTTATTTCCGTTGTCGTTTCCTTCGCGAAGTTTCATCATTAAGTTTACGAGGTTCGTGTTTCTGCCTAGGTATTCCTTATTTATCTAGTGCAGCCTAGACATAACTGTTTGAAATTGTAAGATTTTTTTTACCAACTCACTCCAAGTCTGCCTCAGAATAGCAAAAAACTGCGAATAGCGAAACTATAAGTGACTACATTCAGCAACAGTTTGGGTCTACCGTATACAGATTATTTAAAAGTCCGGATAAAACCTTGATTTCTATTGAAAAATCCTGAAAAATACTGGAATTTTTCGAATTCTTGCGGAATCGTTATTTACAGCTTTGTAGTTCGCCCAAAGAAAAAAGTTTACTAAAAAAGGTATCATGTACATTCAGCAACAGTTTGGGTCTACCGTATATAGATTATTTAAAAGTCCGGATAAAACCTTGATTTCTATTGAAAAATCCTGAAAAATACTGGAATTTTTCGAATTCGCGCGGAATCGTAATTTACAGCTTTGTAGCCCGCACAAAGAAAAAAGTTTTCTAAAAAAAGGTATCATCTCAAATTAATTATGATAAAACAGATGGTTAGAATAGGTTTCATAGTTTCATAGTTAATAAGTGTTGATTTTATTTCTGGAATTCACATGACCAAAGTTAATTATAAATTAATTTTTAAATACTTAATGAAGATTATTATTGGTTTCTGTACATGATAAAAAAAACTGAAATATCTACTCTATTTTACCAAGCCAAAAATACCAAAAATCCTGAAATTTTTCCATATTCCAAAATCCTGATATTTCCTGAGTTTTCCAGAATCCGGCCGCAATCCTGAGAAAAGCCTACAAAACCTGATATCTCAAGACAAACCTTGAGATATGGCAACCCTAGCAACAGTAGTTATGTTTCAAATCATAAAATTATTTCAATGTTAGTGGTATTTATATATTGAAAAGTAAGAAATCAAAACTCAAAATTTTATTATTTTAGACTTTCACTAAGTTACAGTGTACCTACTATTTTTACCAATTTAAAAATGTCGTAAAAATATATAATACTGTAGATAATACCGTGATACGGAATGAAGTATTTTCAGAAATATTTTTAACTGTTGAAAGCTGTAGCCAACTTATTGCCTGCAAAAGCACGGATTAAAACTGGCTAGAGTTTATTTTTGTGAAGTTTATGAGTGCCCGGTTTATAATGGGCTTGAAAAATATTAGAGCTAAGTCTTGCTTGAAAAATAAATTCTTAGGTATACAGGCTCATGGGAGATCTATTGAGTCGTTAGAAGTAAGATTGAAAATTGTTCAGGGAGATAATCACACTTTGCCAAAAGTTTTTCAAAATCACCAACATTGATATGTTGTGAATATTATATTTTTGAAATCCCTTGTTTTTTGATAGCCGATAGATAACATCTTGGTGTACAAATAAAATACAATCGAATAGTGAACCTTCTCCTTTTTTGGAGTCGGTAAATTAATGTACTTTGTATCTTACGTAGGGGTTTCTATCCTCTATCTTCGGAACCCTTTTTTCTTTGGTCGTTGGTTAAATGCGTTATGCATGTTCTCAAACTCGGGGAGAGTTAGAGTCTGTCAGGCTCTCCGCCGGCGACTAGCTGTCACTAGCTAAGCGGCCTACCGAACAAAAACACACCGTGTTCCTTCACTCACTGTAGTGCTAGTGCATCATCAAACCATTCATCGCCTGGTGAAGGGCTCGATACTGCAGAAGAAATTGGCGGGGTCATGGAGTCCCGGTATGATTCTACCACGGCCCTGTTGTTTCTACCACGGCCTCGTCGGTCCTACCGCGGCCTCGTCGGTTCTACCACGGCCCCATCGGTAAAATAAATACAGGTAGAGACGGGTTTGGGCCCACTTCTCTCATTACGTTTAGATTAAAGTCGGGTGTTGTAACCGCCTTTCCATCGTCACGTACTCTATCTTCGGAACCCAAGCCAACCTGCCCTGACCAGCCTGTGGTAACAGACGGGGCTCTGACGACTAGCTGACCAGATAAGCCACAGCACAATCTAACACCTTCACAGGTAATTTTCCTGCCTACCGACGGGTAGCAGCGTCGGCGCGGGCAGTGAGAGAAGCTATGCCCTGCGATCCCTGACTTATATACGTAAGTGGTGGTAGTGTCTTACGTTCCATTTATTATACTATATATTATTTACCTAGCCTTATTATGCCCGCGATGTCAGCGTATAGTATTTATTTCTATTTGGTGACTTTAACTTTGAAAATGAAGGACTTTCCATACACAACTTCATACCCCTTTCCTTCGGGGGTGGAATTATTTTATTCTTTTTGACATTTATAACTTGATTTATTCAAATATGTTCAATCTGCTTTTATTATTATAAGTAAACTGACATTATTTATTTTGAGAAACAAAATTACAAAAATATATATATATATATATATTGCTGCGCCCTGTCAGGGTACATGTATAGACTAATTAAAGCTATATAGATCTAAGAAACCAAACAATGTACTTGTATGCAATAAATGAATATGAATATCAATTATCGGAGATACTGAGACACGTATAAATTAATTATTAATCGTCAGCATAAATACAAAATTTGAACATCCTTTCTTCGAAACTCACGGACTTTCATACTAACTTTGTTACCCTATTTTACCCCCTTAGGGCGGAATTTGTACCCCGTAGCTCCCCATAAGATGCTATTTGACTGTGACCATTTACCTGTAAAAATACAAATAAGTAAGGGATACAGTAATCCCCTAAACGTGATTTGTACGTGTGCTCCCCTAAGCAAGCCAATATGCACCCCCTCATATACCTTTGATTTATTTACAACATGTGCGGGTTAAACTTATGATATACGAGTTTATATTTTAAAAGACTTAGAAAGGACAACTAAAACGCTACTAAATCTTTTGAGTCTCAACTATTATGTCGCGCTGGGCAGCTACCAGAATAGAAGGTTCTGCAAGGCCAGTAGACCCACCTATAGCTGTAGCTGGGTTCAGTAAAAGACCGTAAGTAGTTTAAATATAACAATATAATTAGGGATTCCTAGTACAAGGAAGCTAGATTTTAGGTGTAAGGTTGCCTGAAGGGCTTAAACTAGGATAACTAGGTCTTAGGTCCAAAATTTTGCCTGATCGCTCGTTTGATTGTGGTAAATATAGTTACCAGAAACTACCTACAATAGGGATGATGCCTGGGTAGAAAAATAATAATTCTAATAAGTCCGTCAATTAGATTATCAAAAACTATTGGAGACGTATTTTTTTATTTTTAAAATTAATGGTAATCGATAAAGTTATAGAGCGTCAAAGCTCGTGACGTCACTTGTATGTAAAAAGTGTACTTACCCGTGACGGCACGCGGAACTTCAACGCACTATTTCTTTGTAATTTTTAGTTTAATTGACAAAAGAAAAATATGTGTCCAATATTTTTGGATAATGTAAATGACGGACTAATTAGAATTTTTCAGCATCTAGCCAAATTTTACATTAGCAAATTTTTTTTTTTAGAAATTAAAAACAACCGAGCGGCTGTTGGGCTTAAACTAGGGAATTTAGCTCAGATTAAAAGTGGGTACTGGCCTACTGAATCTGTATTATTATTATTATTGAGATTACAGGCACCCGATGCTTATCACCTTCAGGCCTGAAGTTGGTGGATGCAGGGCAATGCATCGTAGGGCAAGTTCCAAATATGTTAATGGTTAATGATATGTAATGGACCACTGCACCACTTAAATAACATAAAAAAAACTATTTGAGCCGCTGTTATTTGAACTTAAATCTTTGGAAGGCGTTTGAGTATAAGGGTAACAAATACATCGAGCTGAGATTAGTGGCCTCTCGTCTGATCAAATGGCGATTAACGCCGGAGTTCCTCAGGGTTCAGTACTCTCAGCAACTCTATTTCTGCTGCACATAAATGACCTGCTTAAGCCCGGAACACTTGGGTATGCAGACGATAGCACAGTTGTTGAGAGCTACACTTCAAATACACGTGCCAGTGGGGCGTAGATTCAGTCACTTAGACAAGGCATGGTCGATCGCTTAAATATTTCCCTTAAGGCTGTCTCCAACTGGGGTGATGCCAATCTGGTGAAATTTAATGCAAACAAGACGCAGGGTGTCTGTTCTCCGTCAAACGGAGTCAATTCCAACTTAATCCTACTTTCCAAAATGAATCCGTGCCTATATCTGACCACCTTGAGCTTCTTGGTATATCCTTAACTCCTACTCTTAATTTCGGCACTTACATCGAGTCCAAAGCACAATTGGCCGCCAAAAAGTTGGACATTCTCGCTAAGGTGAGACAATACCTCACACTAGGACAGTTGCTCAACCTGTATCAAGCACAAGTCCGTTCGTGTATGGAATACTGTTCCCACCTCTGGGACGGTTCAGCAAATTACCAGCTTGAGGCACTTGAGTTAATCGAAAAAAAGCCAAGAGGCTCATAGGCAACGAGGATTTGGTTGACGCAAGACTCCAGAGCTTAGAGCATCGTCGCCAAGTTCTTTTTTTTTATGTTTCTTGAAGATGGAACAAGCACATGGCTCACCTGATGTTGAGTGGTAACCATTACCTATCACAAAGCATTGCAACATAGATCACGTTTTTTGAAATGTGATCTACGATGCAACGCCCTGCGTCCATCAACTTAGGCATGGCATGGCAGTCTTTCTGTTTTTTATCGGTTGCATTTCGGAGAGTGTGCCGCGGAACTACACAATTTAATTCCACCAGCTCCATTTCACTACCGGACAACCAGGCGCTCTGCATGGTGACATCGGTATATGGTAGATATACCTCATATGTGCACAAAGCGTTTCTCCTCCACCTTTATCATACGTTCCGCCAAGGAGTGGAATGCTCTACCCGAATGTGTGTTCCCCGATGATTATAATCTGGGTGTCTTCAAGTCTCGAGTGAACAGGTTTCTTCTATGCAAGCGTGCTCCATCGTAGACTGCATCTTCGCTTACCATCAGGCGAAATGTAGTCAAACGTAAGCCTATTTATCATTAAAAAAAAACTTTCAAAAATCCGTGCTTGAGCCACGATCAGTCAGTATATACTTCGTTCTTATACAAATTCTTAAAATTCTTTTTAGTTTCCCTAAATACATCATTATCATCATCATCATCATCATATAGACTAGGTACCTATCGTATTGGCTAGTTATAGATAAGACTATCATAAATAAAGTCAGTAAACGTAGCAAAGTTCTTGAAACCACAAAGCAAATCATCATAAAGAGGAGTAGGTAAATTATCCAGCCATTTTGATCAACAATGAACTCGCTTTGATATAAACCAATTTCAAAGGTCTCTAGTACCAGGCGCTCTATCGATTAATTCTTTGCCGTTACCCTAATAATTCTCAAAATTACAATCCTATTAAAACCGTAGCTAATTAACCTGGGAGAACCTTTACAGCTAATAGAAGAACGAAATAATGGTAAGCCCTTTTAATTATCCATTATCGCGATCAAATTGTAAGAGAAATAAAGGGTATTTATTTAAACTTGTTTAAATATTCCATTACAGAGGACGGTCTATTTTAAATAATGTTTCTTTCTTCTTTGACGACCTCTGTGGCGCAGTTGGCGATGGCGTGACATGCAGAAGGTCGCGGGTTCGAGTTTCACCTCGAGAGAAAAGTTTGTATTTTACCTGCTAATATTTTTTCCGGGTTTGGTGTTTTCTATGTATTTACAAAGAAATATTTATGTAGTAATATTAGTCATGTGGTTCCCACAATAAAAGCTCTGCTTACGTTGAGGCTTCATATTGCTGTATGATAGTAGATGTAATACTAATCATGTACATACATTATTTATTAATTATTTCTATTGGCATGAAAATTTGCGGCTAATTCTAGATGACTAAGTGACTGAAAAAGCGAGGATCATACCCAAACGTGCTTTCATAAGCATGCAAATAATGTGCTAAATATCGAAACAATATTATAAGGTTACATGGATAGACATAAGAATTTATTGGTAAGATATTTTACATGTCAAAACTTTATAGTAACAATATATTAGATACTTTACTTATTATCACGAAATACAATTTAATGCTTGTAAAATTTGTTTTGAATATGTCAAAATCATTTTATATGCTACAAATTCCTCGTAACTGTAGAAGGTCTGCTCAATCAGCCAACGATTTAATCTGGCTTTAAATGCAGTAAAACTATCAAAAACTAAACTGCAGTTACATGAGAGTATGAGTAAAGATGGGACCCACTTTGCATGTTCTCATGTTTCAGTACACATTTGCCTGGAAGAAGCTCTTTTGGTTTTGTAGTATAGACCTTAATAATGTTAGGAAGTTCTATCATAATAATAATTATAGTACTTTGGTTGTTCTGTGTATTTATAAGCGTAAGCTTTACTAATTAGCTTTAGACAAATAGCAGAAGGGAATTGTGATTGCTGTGACGACAGCAGTGTTGTTAGGCGAGGCTGAAAAACAGCGTAGCTGAGTCCTTGACCTTTTCACTGGCTTACTTACCTTTACACAAGCCACATATAATTAAAATTTTTTAACCACATTCTATTAGAAAATCCTCAATAATGGAACATAATATTCCATCAGCAACCTCCGCCCGCGGCATCGCTAGCAGGGTGCGGGTATGAAGGTTGTATGATGATCCAAGTCTTAAACTATGTACCTATGTAACTATGTGTAAATTCAAAGTTTCACTCAAATCCGGTCAGCCGTTGCTGAGTTGGGTTGGAACAAACATACTCACTTATACAAACCTTGCATTTATAATATAGGTGTGTTATATTATGAGAAAAATCCTATTGTTAATTGAGGGCCTTACTTATAAAAAATCTGTAAAAAGATAAACGATGCTTAAACTATGGCCATACCTACCATTGGATATAGACAAACAGTGACAGGCAACAACAGTGGCAGGTTTAAGCAACGGCAAATTTTAAGTAGTATTAAATTTTAAGTACGGGGTTTATATTGTACTAAGCGGATATCATTGTGTAAACAATTTTGTGTGGGGTATTGTAAGTAAGTGAATAAATGTCTTTTATTTATTTATTTATTTTATTTATCTGCCGATTTCACGGATTCTGGTAGTTTATTGTATACTGTCGGCCCCATGACATGAGTCAGCTTGGTAGAGTTTTATTTCTAATAAGGCTTTGCAAGTAATACTTGCACGCAAGTTGTGTCCTTGCATGCCAGTGTTCCCATCGCGTATTCACAGGACAGTTCGTGAGATCACTCGTACCTATTCTTGCGCGAAACAAAAAACGTGCACCTACGTCAACGAGTCAGCTACTGGTATGCCCGTAGCTGTCGCGTCTGTTCACACGTACCAGTTTGGTAACCCCCCATGACCCTCCCTCAACGGGCATGCAAGTAAATCAAATGTTGTACTAGCTACATGTATGCCAGTTACAGGCATGCCAGTTAGCATACACATGACAGTATGTGGCACGTGCAAGGAGCTGGTATGCTAGTATGCAAGCTACGGGCATGTGTGTCCCCGGCTTAAAAAAACCAAACACAAGCGGGTTCAGCAACTTAGGTTACACTCTGGTCGCTATTTGGATGTATGGCCGTTTAGTGGCATTAGTTTAGTTTTAGATCTTGAGTGCGAATCAATAATACCTTTCCTACTGGAAGCCTATAAATCATTATACTGTGCTAAAACATTGGTCTGTGAGATAGCTTAGAGATAAGAAATGTTACTTAGTGATTGTCCAAAATCTTATACGCATACGATGGAAGGGGTGTTATCTCCGCTCGCATATGTCCTACCTAGGCCACTGATTCGTGATTCGAGGCCCAATTATTGGATTAAATACATATAAGAAGATGTGATTTAACACCTCGCAGTAACGAAAAAATATGTGAAATCGAGATATTATTTTTCCAAGATTTTAGATTATGGATAAAACAATGAATAAAACAAATATTTAATTTAAAAAAAAAACAGGAAGTGTATAGTACTTAGTCAGTTTAGTAGTTTTTTAGTTCTTCGTAAATTAAAAATGGCTTCTTACAGTTGCCATATTAGATATTTTGAAATTTTATATAGCCTACGTCACCCTTGTGATGTAGACGAATCCAACGACACCTCATTAGTCAAAATCCGTCCAGCCGTTTGGGCTACAGCGACCGAAAAATAATATTACAAGCATACATACACAATAAAAGATAACCTGACTGAAGAGGACTTCAGTCGGGTAAAAACTAGATGCAGTAAAACTTGTATAACCTTATTCAGGTTATATTCAAAAAGATTTTGATTTAATAAGCACAGTATAGACCGTTTTAATATGAAAATGAGCAACACAAAGCTCCATTCAAATACCTGCTGGCAACATTAAGCAAATATTATAAAATATTTAACTGGGGCCCTCCGTCATGATGTAAACAACAAACTGCCATTAGGGTTGGGAGGGCTAGGCTGGACACACATCAGCGTAATTTTGTCGACCATTTTGATTTAGAGACATTTTCACAGCGGCTACCTGACACTGTCACTTTAAATGGTAATTGCAATGGGAGCTATATAGGACACAGAAGGTTAACCCATGCTTAGGGTTCTTGCCTAACAGACTTTATGAAGCAAAGGACCATCAATGACAAAATCTAATGTCGACCTATGCTTCTACCGAATGACCAAGAGGTATTCCCCACTAATTATACGCTAAGAGAAAGCAAGCAAGAGCGTTCGAAGAAAACCTGCTGCAGCAATGTATCAAGTAATTTTCGGTCTTGCTTCTTACTACAGTGAATGAAAAATCTACACAATACAACGGGCATGCATAGACTTAAATACCCCGGCAAATGATAACTGACATGTGACGTATGGTCTTGTAAACAACGTATTCATAAAAAAAACTGCGAGAAATTCATTTGAAAATATCCACAATGAGGAAAATGTCATGTTGTCATGATGATTGTTTGTTTGTTGTTGTAAAGCGCAAACAAAATTGATCGATTATAGTTACCCCCTTTGATAAAAAAAAGTTATATAAACTAGATAGTTCTTGTCGGAATGTATTATATTGTCCATTTGTTTACACACATTCATTTCTCTAATAAGATATTATTAAATTATAAAACCAAATTAGTCTTTCAGTTTTTCTTTTTCAATTAACCTACATAATTATATTGTTTCATTGCTTGGCAAAGGTCTTTAATAACTAAAATAGAAATGATTTATTGTACAAAATGATTTAGATTAAAATGACAGAAAGGAGTACAAAAACCCCTATCATTAACAGGCAAAGGCAGGCTCGTATAATTTTAAATAATAGATTTGAATATTTCAAAGCTCATAGTAACAACTATCCTTCGACTAAAGCCTTTCACCATCTGCATTACGTAATCCAAGCTTATTTTCCACGGTAAGCCAACTTTAGCGGCGTTACTCTCCGTCTTTATGTACCATCCCTTACAATAAGACCGTGATGGTTAGCTCTTACGAAACCGAGTATACAATTACAGGTGTTTTTGTTCAAAATTGTTTTATTTTGTTTTGTTGTGCGGCTTCTGTGTAATTTGAGTTTGTTGAGTCTTTGGGGAAAATTCTTGAGTATTCTTTCCTACTGAATTAGCGGTGTTTCTCACAAAATCGTCTAAAATGAGGCCCGTTATAATATAATGTCTAAAATGTGTTTAGCTCGTAAATTCTCAGTTTTTTTTTCACAATCAAAACGAACACTTTAAATATAAAAAAAGGTAGGCTCAAAATTTTGCACAAAACCTTTAATAGTATAGGCATCCATTAAGAAACGATTTTTGAAATTCCATACCTAAAGAGGTAAATTAGGGTATGAAAGTCCGTCAGTTTCGATCTTAGAATTTTAAAATTTTGTATTTTTTGTATTTAGGCTGAAGATTGATAATTAATACGTGTGTCAATGGTTTTGATAATTCCACCCCACAAGGGTTGAAAAGGGGGATGAATATATTTGACATTATCTACATTACCCGAGTAAAACAGCGGGTGGAAACTAGTTTATTATACTTTATTTTCGTAAGAAATTGAGATTTTTCACTACCAAAAACTTTGTCATTACCAGACACAATTGAGAAATTACATTTTTATCATGATTCTAAAACACATTCTCCTTCAGCACAGATCCGAGGCTTTGTTTTGCCCATTACCTGGTCCCCTTTGTTTCCCTTCGTTGGAAATAATCAACTTCTCTATGGTCGGGCGGTGCTTCCAATCGAATTATGTTGATAAGTCTGGTGCATTGTTCTTACTTTAGCATGTTCAAAGTCAGTGTCATAGCATAACATTTTATGATGTTTTGTGTTTTTGAATTCTCATTTATTATTTTGATATGATGTAGTGTAGTATGTAGGTCGCACTCCGGCGTCTAGCTCAGGATAGGGCGTAATGGTGCTCATTAGGGGAGGCCTATGTCTAGAACTGGACTGCTATTGGTCGATGATGATGATGACATTGACTATGGTGAAGGAATAAAGCATAAGTTCAGTAAAATTTTCAAGGCTGTCACCAATAATTATAGTGGTTCACAAATAAATGATGACGATGGATCACTTTAGGTTGAATAAAACAAGCGATTGGTAAACAAACGAGTAGCCACTATCGAAGACCATAAAGGATTTCCGGTACAACATTCGAACAACGGAACAGCAAAGCCTATAAAGCACGCTCGTATGAAAAAGCGCTGAGGTATGAAATGGGCAGTGAATTATTATGCGTGGTCACGTGATCTCGTTATATATTGCCTGCCACTGTCTAGATACAGGCACTAACATTTAAAAGGTCAGGCATGGGATTTCTAGAAAAAAATAATTTTGCATTTTGAAAGCAGTGGCAGATTTTTCCTGAATATCCAGCAAGACCTACTCACCAAAAAATTGAATTAGGCAACATATTTTAACCTGACATGTTTTCATTTCTTTGAAATAAAATAGCTTATCCAACATTCTTCGTTTCCCACACATAGCTGAACTTTGCTTTTAATGAAACCACATGAATCGCTAACGCTACTTGAAAATTCTCACCTAACATATTTCCTTCTAATCCAAAATTTTTCAGAAACCAAAGAAATTCTCATGTCGTAATTAGTTTAAATAACGGTAGCCTACATACAATCACACTTTCACATTATTCTGGATACATTTCGAAACATCTTGTTCATTTTGATCTGAAATGTCATTCATAAGAACAATTTCGAATAATTTGATTCGCAATTTTGTTTTGTGAATGTTCTTAGAAAACCTTCAATATTAGATTATCCAAATACCAATTTTACTATTTTATTTTACAGTCAATAAAGTAAAGAATCAAAATCAATCCGCTACTAAATCAAATAAAAGATAAGACTTGATATAAACAAAAGAGAAAAACTCTAGATCCGAGAAACTTAGGTATTTTCTCAGGAAATGTATCGGCAAAATTTATTTCACGGGCAATTTGCAAGCAGATTTCAAGTGTTTCGAAATTTATTTTAGCTAATACTGCTGCTATACCTAGCTTTCATTCTGTGCGTAGTGCAAGTGGCCAATTCTGATGACCTCTGTGGCGCAGTGGGCAAATGCCCGCCTGAGACGCAGAAGGTTGCTGGTTCGATAACCGCCGCGAGATAAATGTTTATATATTGTACAAATATTTGTCTTGGAACTATAAAACGGGTTCCAGACCCGACAAAATGTGTATAAGGTATAAACAAATGTGGTTCCCATAATACAAGCTTTGCTTAGTTTGGGGCTACATGATGCTGTGTCATAGTTTCTAGCATTATTGTTTATTTAATTCATAACATGTCTTCAAGATTTTATCTGGAAAACGCTAGGTTGTGCCTTCTATATCACAGAAATGTCACTGTGAACTGGTATTCACTGCTTTGCAACATTAACTTCTTTACTTGTGATTGTACTTTAAAAGACTAAGTGCCACTCTTCGACTTATCCATATCTATCATTGACCAAACATATTGAAAATTAATTTAAAAAACATCACATTCGCTTATGATGACCAATTTTCATATACGGGAACTAATTTGATTTTCAGCTTCTTGAAAATTTTAGTCGTAAAATTTTCCACTTTGGACTTTTACATTTTGTGCTAGACATAAAACTAGGTCCGTATCGCAGTCCATTTTCCGTTGGCCCAACAGTTCAAAGCATACATAAATAAGCGAGTTTTTACCGTAATTCCTGAAGCAACGACAACAGCTATAACTTCAACTAAATTACTTTTACCCTTATAAAATATTCACGTCAACGGAGCAAGTTTGTAGCAATAATTATTAGTTAGAGCTTGATGAATAGTTAACGTGATGAGGATTCGTACTTAGCGTTATTTCTAATTATCAGGAAAGACCTCCGACTCTAATTGGGAAGAGGTCAAATAAAGGAAGAGTATTAATAAATCCGGAATGAGGAAATAAATGTTTGATTTGTTTATTATATTATGTTGTAATGTAGAATTTGTACAAATTGCTAGGTACCCAAGATAAATAAGTAAAATTGTATTGAAGGCTTCATGCACTATGGAAAAGCATCGGGAACCGCTCTGGTTTTAATTCTATGATTTATTTTGTGAATTGAAATTGTGGATTATGGTTATGCATAATTTTATCCATTGTTAGTGCTTGGACGAGGTTTTTTAATAACAAAAATACAGCAGCTCTCGGTTGTATACAAAATTACTTTAAAATATTGAAAGTAACAATATAAAGCATTGTAAATAAAACCATACAGATACGCATTATTGAAACCGACCGCCGGAGCATTCAGTATCCAAAAATATTGATATTGACAAACTTTGTATAAAATAAAACAGCGTTCGGTGTGCTCGGAGCGCGCCACTTTGTATTTTACCACGTTAGCTTAAAGTTTATATTCATTTAGCGTAAAGCTTTGCGTTAAGCTCACAGAACTTGTTTAATTTAGACCCGGCTCACCTTTGTGTCGGATGATAAAATAAAAAAGGGTTTTTCACTATATTTTCGTGATACCGAACGCTGGGTGACGTCAAAGACTGGATGCCGCAGCATTACATGTCGTTTTACATGCTTTAGTAAAATCAAAATTACTTACACACTAGCATTTCGTATTGTACACACAACATTCAAACATTAGGAATTAATGTTTGTTGATGGAAATTCATCAAAATCAAGTTCATTCTACTCAATTTGACAGCATAATCAGAGCTAATCCAGAATGTAGCAATCAAACGGATTCCTAAATAGCTTTCGAATGAGCTGCTCAACCCAATTCGCTCACAAATGCTAATGCCAGCTTTTAGTTCTATTTGCAAATGGAAATTAACAGAGTGTGGTTTAATTTCGGATAGTTTTACTGAACGAATCAATTGTATGAATAGTTTGTGGCGGCGTTATGGCGGGACTGCCACAGGGGTCGCGCTTCGGTCCTCTGTTAATTAATTTGTTCAGTGATGTTCAGTGTAAGTGGGTTCGATGAGACACTTTGCAAATTAAACCGGAATAATGTTTATGTCTGGTAAATACAATGTCATTGTAGGCTATCTACATTGTGTCTCAGAATATGTCTCCTATTCTTATTATGAAAGAGGAAAAATAGATTGAAAATGGATTACTTTAATAATAATATTATGTAATATATTATTTTATATACTATTATGTTATTTTAATTGACGTCTTCTTGGTTTTTTACTCATTGTGAGAAACATGAGAGCTTATATTTTTTAAATCAGGCTTTACTTTTTATATTATTGACAGTTGTCCCCTGTTTTCATGTTTACATTATTGTCATGTTTTCATTATAATCCAGAGACAATTGGCAAATTGTTACAAAACTGAGAGACACATCCGTCAGAAACATAAAGGCTTATGAATTTTTATTCAGGCTTTTATTGATAGACACCTTCTTGTGTATCTTTAGACAATTTGCAGCTTGTTACAAAGCTGAGAAAAAGCTGCCTTATGTATCTTTACGTAATAATCTCGGAAAACTTTAATTTTTTTACAAAACAAAGAAGTTTAACAAATTAAAAACAATATCCCATTAAACATAGCAAAGTTCTACACCTATCTAAAATAGAAATCCTAGACCTTTATACAGAAAACGTACGGGATCCTACAATATGAAATAACTACTCTTTGCTAAACGCTAGCACAATGCCGGTGCAAAATGAACAGCACATGTTCGCCTCGGGCGGACTTAGCGCACGATAATGTATACATTGCTGGTATAGAAAGACATAACATAATATTGTTCATATGCCTCGCAGCAATGCCCCATTACACTTTTCGCTTTGAACTGAACAAAAACTTGTAAAGAATTTTCAATTTTTAAGTGGAATGCGATTTTAGTCGTTTTTATTGTATAGTGCTTTTGATGTTAGTCTGTTTTGAATATTTTTTCACTACATTAAACTAAGCAATCTAACAGCCCAAGGAACTTATTGGAAAAAAACAGCAACAAGATAATGTTGTGCTGAGGTTGAATAATAGATTCTGTTGAATACTGCCCCCCTTATTCACCACAAATGTCATTTTATAACGCTCGATAAAAAAAACTTAAAAACTTAAAAGTAGTAAAAAATGTGTCCCAACGGCAAAATAAAGAATATGATGTAACAGGTCAGTAAAAATACCTCTTTCTGAATATGATTTCTTTACAGTGTAGATTTTTTTTTTATTGTATCACAAAAGTCAAATTGTCGCATAAATGAGTACAATATATCCTAATTTGTAGGTAACAGGTAACAGGTAACTGAAAAAACTAATAAAAGGAGAGGAACTTAACAAATTCGAACAATAATCGTTCTAGTATTCGCAAAATAATTAGTTTAAATAAATAAAAAGGTCCAATTTGTAGATAGGTTGTAGTTATTCACAAAATATTTAGTTTCAATAAAAGTGTTGACGTATTTTAACTATAAAATACAATGAAAACACAAATAAAAGGAGAGGAACTTAACAAAAGACAATGAAACATAAGCTGGACATTGGAGAGCAGAATAATTGTGAACAAAACGAAGATTTATTGTAGTCTGAGTACCGCCTTTTGTTACTGTCCAGAGAATAAACAGACGGCGAGGATAGACCGTAAATGTAGTAATGGACGACTGGACTATATACATACAGGGTGGCTAAAAGTAGTTTGAGATAGATATCATCATCATCATCCCCGGCCGTTAGATGTCCATTTTTGAACGTAGGCCTCTCCCATTCCCTTCCATGCACGACGGTCAGTCGCCTTTGCCATCCAGTGGTAGCCCGCGTATCCTTTTATATCGTCCACCCATCGTTTCGGAGGAGGAACCCTTGGTTTTCTATTCGTCCACGGTCTCCATTCGAGAACTCGTCTCGTCCATCGACTTCTATCAAACCTAGCATGACCAGCCCAACTCCCAACTCCTCCCAACTAACTTGAGATAGAGATATCTTGATATATCTCTTCCTGTTGTAGTGTGTGAACCCGTGAAGCGTTGTGATTATGAAATGCTATTCAAAATTAAGAACAAATTCCTGCAGTGGATGTTGAGTGAAAATAAGAAAAAAAAGCTTTAGATCTATGTCACCTGTGAAGCATTATGATTATGAAATACACTTAAAAATAAGTAATAAATTATATCCAGCAGTGGACGTAAAAGGTGAAGAATAAGAATGAAGTGGCAAAGCTTTTTTACTTGTCATAAATTTAAGATCATTCTTTTGCTGTCATAGTGTGATATGTCTTGCGATCATAGCATTCGCTTCGTCTGGGAAAAATTATTGCTATAGTTGCGAGTAGATACAGCCTTTTGCGACAGTTTTGTCCAGAAAATAAACAAACGGCGAGGATAGACCGTAAAAGAAGTAATGGACGACTGGACTATATACAGGATGGCTCGAAGTAGTTTGAGATTCTATCTCTCCTGTCATAGTGTGTGAATCTTTAACGGTTTGTGATTATGAAATCCTATTTAAAATTAGGAAATAATTATCCTGTAGAGTCCTGCAGTGAACATAAAGGGAGAATTTTTTTTGGAAGGTCAGGGCTCAGTGCGTTCATCTTACTCCAACTGAGCAGCCCGACTGGGGAGGTACCTCTGCTTTACAGAAGATCGCAGCCATAATAAACCTATTGTGTACTATGTCAAAGTGAAACCAAAACCCAAAACCAAATACACTCATAATTAATTAACTGTAGCTCCACCACCAGCACCACACCAGCCTATATCAGTCCACTGCTGGACATAGGCCTCCCCTAATAAAGGGGGATATACCCATAATCCCCACGCTAGGCATGCGGGTTGGGGATTGCAGGGTACAGCTTCTCGCACCACCGACGCTGCTGCCCGTCGGTGGCCAGGGGATTTAGATGTGCCGATGTAGGCTGTGCTATGCCGCAATCAGCCGGCCGCCAGAGCCCCGTTCGTTGTTTAGCAGGGTGCACCACGTGCAGGTGAGGTTGGCTTGGGTTCCGAAGATGGGGGTTGAAACCCCGTACACCCCAGCTCGCACCCCGATTATTTCTTATCTAATGAGAGTGACCTAAAGAAGTGATCAACACTGGTATTTTAAAATTTCACTTTAAGATGTCGTTTTATGATACCATAAGCTCATACTGTACCTATATAACTACATAGTGTTAGTCATGTCGTTCATATAATACAACCTCTGCTTAGTTTGGGGATACCCTTAGACAGGGTTCGTGTGAGATACCTAAAACTTCTAACATACAATTTAACACCATGTTAAAGCAATAAATGTATTGTATTGATATAATATACTGAGTGAAATATGTCCAGTATACTTTAACTATTTTTATTTTTAAATTCACCCAATATTATTTTCATTTCATCGAAATAAAAACTACCGTGATTGTTAACCTCCTTTGAGAATACTTTTTGAGTCACCCTGTACATAAAATAGTATACTAAACCTGTAGAAAATTGGATAGAATATTAGATTGCATAAGTAACAGAAAATATTTTATTTAGAAGGCTTGGCTGAATTTGATTACGTAGGTAGCCAAGAGTAAAAGACGAAGAAGTTTTGTGTGCCTAGTAAAAAACATGAGATATACCCCTAATAATCTAGTTTACCTATTATGCAGGCCGTAAAAGAAAGAAAAAAAGAAAGAAAGAAAGAAAGAAAAGAAAGAAAATATATTTATTTCACATTGCAGTAAATAGTAGTGAATACCTAGGTAACCATACAATAGGTATTAAACTTGGATGTCATAGATCAGAAGATAAAAAAAAAAAAAAATAGGTACCTAGATATGAGTAATGTAATAAACACTGGGTAAAACAGGACCCTACTCAGCATAAGCAGCATAGGAAAAGTCCTTATGGGCATCCACTAAATCAGCCTATATCAGTCCACTGCTGGCGATATGCCTCCCCAAATAAAGAGGGATATAACTATTATTCCCACCCTGGGCATGCGGGTTGGGTATCGCTCATGATGGACATTACCTCTTATTAGGAAAGGCTTATATCCAGCAGTGGACTGGTATAGGCTGTTATTTTTGGTATGTAATAAGCCTCACCTGCATAAATAAAGCTCTGTTGCTGATGGCAATTCCATATTTGTGGTAAATACTATAACACAGCATCATGTAGCCTCAAACTAAGCAGTATTATGGGAACCACATTACTGATATAATACTTATATAGATATAAGTATAGCATAGATCTATGTATTTAAAAAAATAATATATATTATTATTTGACGACCTCTGTGGCGCAGAGGGCGAAGGTCCGCCTGAGACGCAGAAGGTTGCGGATTCGATTCGATTCCGGGCGGCCTAGAAACTCCGACAATAGAGTTGGCCACTAACTCATGCGAAGGTAGGACCTACTCAATAATGTTGGTAAAGAGTAGGTTTTCATTGCAGTGTATTATCAGATGAAAATTACCCTCATACTAGTAACACAACCCGGCATTACGCGCCCTCATTATACTAACGAGGCGATTTTGCGCTCCACTTGCTAGCCTAGTGTTGTACCTCGACTTTCGAGGTAATGAAACTATTTGTGCTTGAACAATTAGTAAGGAGAACCATTTTTTTCATCTTGAACGACGGTTGTGCTATTTTTATTTTACTTATTATTTTTATTTATGTTTCTAGTGTTTATCTGATTTATGTCGTTTATTATTATTGGTATTTTAACCGTTATACGTTAGTAATAAGACACAAGTGCAGTGAAATGGAATAAAAAGGATTGGGACTGGAATAATCTGATGAAGAAAATCGTTTCCCGATCGATTTTTGTTAGTCGATTTCTAAAGCAGAAAACAGGACCTGACTGAAGCCCGAACTGTTGCCTCATATTCATGTGGAAACTATCCCAGAAGCAATTATATATAGAAGTGAATAATTAGTAACAAAAGACAACCAATCACGGCATTAAAATTAAATTAAGTTTATTTAACTAGCTAACCCACCTGCAACTTCGTTTGCAATACTTGTGCTTTCACGTAAAATGTTTCCCAAATATCTTAGTTATTTTCCTCTACCAAATACAAGCCATAGCAAATGAAAGCCTGGCTCAAAGAGCTCTTTGAAATGCCAAGGGGCAATCTAGAACTGCAAAATGCACGTTGTAAAGCTGACCTAATTCCTTGGCAGTAACGTTCTATTTGTGTCGGTCTCCGTCTCAAGTACCTGCTAATCTCGTGAAGCTAATCAATTTACTTCATGTCAGTGCTGAGCTGACCGAACACTGAAACTGTTTGCGGGTAGACCATAACGGATCCGTTTTTGTTCCTGTGGCTTTGACCGACTTATTCTACTAAATCCTCTTATCTAAAACTTTGGCTTTAGTATCTAAATTATTAATACAGTTGAAACTTTAACTCCCTATACGGGACGCTGCAGTGTTAGATGGAGGAGACTTTACCATCCTCTCAGCGTAGGCAACCTTATTATTCATATTCATATATGCGCTTAAGTATACTTCAACACAAAGTAATAAGCTTGTTGCGCCCACGCGGACACCGCAGGCTCCTTGGATCGCCTGCGCGTCCAAGGCGACAACATGTGAAACTGACTAATCTATTGGTGGTAGCCGATATCAGCTTTAGGTAAGGTTTTTGAATCTGTTTTATATTAATGAATCTATACGTAAGTCAGTGCTCGACTGTCGGACGGGCAAAATGGCTTTCGGCTTGGTCGTAGTACGGGAAATAACCTACTATCATTTGTATCGCACCTAAAGCCGGTCATCGACGTTGGGGTACAGGTGGATTCCGGGTACTTCAACTTTAAAAAAGCATTCGATACAGTGGAAAATAATGATGGTTATACTTCTCTCCAAATTGTCCATTATTGGATTCACACCACTTATCCGCGAGATCTTTGCGAGCTATCTGAGTGAGCGCCGGAAGTATGTCGAGGAAGCGGGCTATGACTCAATCCCATATTACACTCTTTCAGGCGTGAGCTAGGGGAGCAATCTTGGCCCCCTGGAGTTCTCTAAAATCTTCTTATAAACCCAAAGGTTTAGTAACTAGATGATTAATATTTTTTTTTTATTGATGGTATCTTTTACTCACTGTACGGGACGCTGTATTGCCTGGGACATGGTAAGATGGAGTAGGGCTGACAATTCTATCAACCTATGCTACCTTATTTAAAAGTTAATACGTGTGTAGCTGATTAAACCATCATTTTCTTGCCCTTATCCCACTCTAGGTCAGGTTGGCACCACATGATTTCTTTCTCCATTCACCCCTTTCAGCTGTCAACTCTGTATTCAGTCCGCAAGTAACCTATGCTACCTTATTTGAAAGTTAATGCGTGTGTAACTGACTAAGCCATTATTATATTGCCCTTATCCCACTCTAGGTCAGGTCAGCACAACATGATTTCTTTCTCCATTCACCCCTTTCAGCTGTCAACTCCTTTCACACTTATATCTACTTTCACACAATCCAACCATCTCATCTTCGGCCTCCTCTCTACTTGTACATCCAGTCCCACTCTTTTAGTTACATGGTCTTCATCACATGCCCATAATATGCTAGTCTGTATATACCATGTTACATATTATACCACGCTCGATGACTGACTAAGCCATGAATTGCCTTTTGCTGTTTTCCTTCACCATTTTGTGCATGTGATGTGTCATCCTGTCTTGCGCGGCGATTAAGGCAAACGCTCTTAAATAAGGATAGAGGCCAAGCGGGGAACACACTTGGACTTTTATTGGTTGAAGATGACGAATATTCCAATTAGCTCCATTATTAGTCACGCTGTTCTACTAAAAATGTATCGATATTAATTAGATATACCATTGAAGGAAAACATCGTGAGAAAACCCAGCTCTACGTCACCTCTATACGTCTGTGTCTTTCCTATTTGTAAGACGGACCAGGCTGAGAGGACAGTATAGGTGCTGGGCAAGCCTACTCCATCTATCCATGTCCAGGCAGAACAGCGTCCTGGCCATCGAGTAAGAGTTTACTTCCATTTAATTTCGCACAATAAATTGGCTCCCGTACATGATAATCTAAAATATCGAAGTGAAGTTGGTGTACATAACCTTTCTGTCACTCCAATAATCCACAGCTGACGCAAAAATTTTGAATAATTTACCTGAAAAGAAAAAAAGTCTATTAGCATCATAATTTAACTAAAAATGGAGTCAGAGAGGACGAATTGCAGAAGTCTGTTTAACTAAGTGAAACGAAACCGATCTTCATGAGACAGAACCGTCGTCAGAGAAAGTCTTAGATTGGTAAAGAATGACCTGAGGCCTCATTTACTAACTCAGTTGTACACTGAAATGATCGGCACCGGACCTTTATTTGCAAAGTTTGACATTTCATATGTCGAAATTCAAAGAACATCAATTGACAAACTATCAACGTTTGTAAAAAGAGGACCGGTGCTTATCATTTCGGTGTGCAACTAAGTTAGTAAATGAGGCCTCAGTTCAGAAATGTGCTTCCATAAACAAATATAAAATGTCATCCAAAATGTTCAAACTAGACGAAACTTGAACCCCCATCTCTGCCTAAAACCAGCAGCACTTATCCAATTGTGCGACAGGTCCGAGTAACGTCATGCTCGAAAATCTTGAACTTCTACAGCCTAATGATGAGGACAGTGACATTTTGCCCATTGTTTCCACAGACATAGATGAGCCCATAAAAAAATAATAAAGCAATCAAACGTAAGTTCTGATCTCTATTCCCGTAATGGAATCTGGGATAGGGCGGGCGTGAGCTGCCCGTAAACCTGTTCCGCCCATGGAATCACACACGGACGTCGTAAAATGGACTATCACATGCAACTTATAACCAGTAGTGTAATGTATTACAGCAATTAAGAACTTGTTTTAATTAATACCAACTGTTTATTTGATAGAAAATTTGACAAATAATGGACGAACGCGTTATGGAAGAGGAATTAAACGGTACCGTACACTGAATCCGTTATCGGCCGAAAAAGCTCGGACATCGTTGGTAGAATTCGGCCGATCGAAACAAACGCTGATGATGGATTTAGGCGTAGCGGTTCCATAACATCAAACCACGTAGGTATGTAAAATCATGAGAGCTCGTATACTACCGATATCGTCCAATTCTTGAGACATCTGCCATCGGCCGATTACGTCCGATCATACTTCGGCCGATGAAGGATTTGGTGGAGCGTACTCCCATTAGATGGACCGAAGACATCGTCAAGATTGTGGAAATCCTTGGGACATAGACACCATGTTCAGCAGTGATCTTCTATAGGTTGTTAATGATGGTGAATCTAATGTATGCTTGGTTATTGTGTTTTGAGCCCATATGATAATCCTTAACTATAAATTACTAAATGGAGAGATACAATCTGAAATAACCCTGACAAGAAACAATCAAATAAAAAAGAAAATGCTTAGAAATTCTGAAAATTTATGCTTACCTTTTCCTCGAACAAAATATGGTACTAAAAATATAATGTATGAAAGAGCTAAATTGTACAATAACTTACCAAAAGCTATAAAAGATGCAGAATCTATTAATATTTTCAAAAAGAAAGTGGCAACCTATGTTTTTGAAAATGTCAAAATATTTTAAGCCTTACTTCTCTGTAATTTATATAGAATGTCTTAGTATGTACCTACTTACTTTAACCTATCTATAATTATAAAAAAAAAGTTAAGTTAAATATTTTTTATATTGCATGCTCATAACACAAAATGTTTTTTAAGTTAGCTTAAGTTGTCTAATTTAGTGAAATTTTGTTATTTCTTAAGAGAATAAATATTCTCTAAACCGATAATTCGATAATTTGAATAGTGTTTAAGTAATCCGGCTTTAGCGCTGCAATTGCTTTTATTTTTCTCCAGCATATTCTTAACTTTTGTTACCTTCGCATTATCATCATCAGCCTATAGCAGTCCGCTGCTGGACATAGGCAATAAGATTGTTTAAGAATTATAAGTTGCCAAAAATAAAAATAAATATGCCTATAACAAGCCAGCGCACCCCTAACTTATATTCAGATAATATTTGCCATCATTTTCCTGGTATTGTCATTTTGTAACGTAGATACTCAATAGATCTGAAGATATTGAACACAGGAAAAATAACAATCGTATTTGCTTTTTGTTCAAAAGTCTGATTTGACTGGCCTCATATTCAAGTTGGTTGTAGCTCTGTTACGCTGTAGGTCGGGTTCAATCCCCAACAAGAACAAATATTTGTGTGGTGAACATAAAATTGTTCAGTGTCTGGGTGTTATGTCAGTCAGTCTCTGGAAGGCTCTGCCTAGTTTGGGTTAAGTGAACCTGTATTTTTTTTTTGTAAATATTTTCATATTTACCTAAAATTAGCATTTACCTAAACTTGCAATACTGTTTATATTCTACAGTGTCGTACCACACTTACTGAGCAGATGTGCCTGTATTCTGTGCGGATTTCCAGCATTGACTTCCGGCGGAAACGGAAATCGATAACTAGTTAGAGATTTTTATGGAGGTAAAATTGTTATATTTATACTTGTGTTATACCTACTGATAATTAGGGTTGTCAAAAGAGAACTAGATCATCACCAACACAGTAACATAACTAGGTAAATAGATAGGTAGATATTATCAAAAATAAATTATTACTTGCCATATTCCATAACAGGGTTTAGCTGAAAGCTACTTACCTAATCAAATGAGGGAATGTAAATACTTTGTACATAGGAAGTAAAAATGTTAATATTAGTGTAAAACCTACTGTAAAATGTAACATATAAGTTGAATGTTAGAATACGGATGGTAAATAAACAAACTGTTTTCCAAATTGAATCTAAACTAACAACTTACGAAAACACGAACCGATTTCCCGTCAACCGCCGAACGCAAAAAAAGAATAAGGCTAAAAATGAAATTTTCGAGTACTTGGTCTAGCCGCAAGCCTGTAATATCTGGCTCGATCCGACGTAAATTGGATTGGGCTGCACCGCGACTTTGCATTGCAACGTCTATTTTATTTATTTTCTACATATCTACAGTTAGACGTCGCATAAGCCAGTTGCATTGCAAAATGAGTTTTATTAAGCTAAGTTAAGATTGTATGAAGATACATTTTTAATTTGAAAACTGAGCTGTACTTGCTTGATTAAAATGCTAATGTTATTAATACATAAAAGTTACTACAGCAAATATTTTTCTACGATAGATTTTTTTTATTTTTTTATTCTTTTAAAGTAATAAGGATGGCAAAAGTTTGTATTAAACTAGTCTAACTGGCTAACTTAGGATAGATGTTCAACGTTTATAAACATTTTTGTTACACATTTTTAAGGTATATTAACTTTATACGTTATATAAACATTTAAGTCTCTAGTATGTAATAGTATATAGTAGTAATAATAGTAGTTATAGTAGGGTGTAAGGGGCTCCAACCCCCATCTCAGGAACCCAAGCCAACCTCACCTGCACGTGGTACACCCTGCTAACTAACAAACGGGGCTCTGGCGGCCGGCTCATTGCGGCATAGCGCAGCCTAACACCGGCACAGCTAAATCCCCTGGCCGCCGACGGGCAGCAGCGTCGGCGGTGTGAGAAGCTGTACCCTGCGATCCCCAACCCGCATGCCCAGCGTGGGGATTATGGGCATATCCCCCTTCTTATAGGGGACCCCTATGTCCAGCAGTGGACTGAATAGACTGTTGTTGTATGTAATAGTATCTTAGTGTCAAGTACCTATGTAATAATGATTAGTAGTTAGACAGAATTAGTACTACCACAGAATACAGAGAGGACAGAAGCTTCACTCCGCGCAATCATTTAAATAAATAGCGACTTTAGCTGCTACGCAATAAAGTGCTATTCAGCTCGCACCGAACGCAGTGCCTAACATTTATATTAACCTACACCTTGCATCCCTTTCTATCGTATAGCTCTATCTCTACTGACGTGGCACGTGTAACGTTAGGGTTGTCTTGAGAATTATTCTGTGACGAATAATAATAACCTGGCCGCCGACGGGCAGCAGCGTCGGCGGTGCGAGAAGCTATATCCTGCGATCCCCAACCCGCATGCCCAGCGTGGGGATTATGGGCATATCCCCCTTCTTATAGGGGAGGCCTATGTCCACTGCTGGACATAGGCCTCCCCTATAGGCTGTTGTTGTTGAACATTTTATTATCCAATTACCTAGCCACCTATTTCTTTTTAGGAACAATGATAATTCAAATAATATCTACCTACCTAGTATTAGATCAGAAAACTATTTTACACTGGCTGGCTGCATTAAGAGCTCAGAAAATAAGCATACCTACTAGGTAGGTACTTGGGTCCTTAACACTTACTTAAGTGTTTAGGTGTCTTGTGTACGAAAACTGAATAATCACTGTTTAAGGTAGGTACATCATGCTAAATCTTAAGATAAATTTTAGTAGGTAGGTACCTACCTAGATATTTGCAAGAGAAAAAAACAACATTTGGTTTGTAGGTAACCTAGGTATCTAGTTTTAGTTGTTAGTACACCTACCTTTAGGTAACTTACCACATCGATTTGTCTACCTACACCTACCTACCCGACTGTTTTTAAGTAGATAACCTACACTGCCTACTTAAAGTTAAACCAAATAAAAATGTACCTAGCTTGGGTTTCTAATCTTGCTCTCAGTCTACATAATCAAAATCATAATACCTACTTACTAAAGCACTATGTAGGCTTACCTATACCTACCAATGGCACAAAAATTGTCTATAAAAAAATACCTACATAATAATATTACGAAAAATATAGGTACATTAACAAAAACAAACTAAAATGCCGCGGCTGCTCAAGGACACTTTCGTTCCGGGCAGAACGCGGCAACCGACGTAACGAACCACGCTCGCAAGGCCGGCGATGCGTAGGTATATTTTTATACCTATTCTGCGGAGTGAAAGAGGCCTGGTACTACTTAAATTGAAAACAATAAAAAAATATATTTAAGTAGTTACATTTAGGTTAAATCACCATTAGGTATGAAAAGCACCAGGAATACAATTTGGGTTATTCAAGCAGCAGCAATTTCCAAGATATATAGTTATCTAATGAAGCTATTATGCTCTATATATTTGCTGGTACCTATTACGATTAGCTTTTTTGACTTGACTTTTGTACCTTGCTAGGTGTTACCGCATTTCGTTGGAAGTGTCAGTCTTATTTTGTATCATTTCGTGGCGTATTTTATTACATTCCTTATATCTGTCAGTCTTGCCTTCATCTTTGAAACATTTAATTTATCTCAAACATTTGGTCATATACCTACCTATAGTAAAGTTAATAGTAATGGTACATTTACCCTGAAAGGGCGCCGCATGCTTGGTATAATTCATATTTTTAAATTAATTAAAATAAATTAAATCTGAAATATATGAAAAAGTGAAACGTTAATAATATATAAAAAAGTTAAAATATAATGATAATAAAATAAATGTCAAAAGGTACAAGTAAGTTAGTAACAGAAATAGTTATTATAAAAATCATTTAAACAATTTAAATGACACATTCTAAGTTAGTTTTTAAATAAAAATAAGAATGATAGATATATATATAAATAAGATATGATATGTATTTTATCTTTTGCTATACTAACTAGCGGTTTGCTATCCATCAATTGGCAGAAACTTAAAAAATGTATTAAGATATTTTATTTTGTTATTCTCTTATTGTACGGTAATCTGACTGGCATGATAGCTAAGTTGGTAACACCTCTGCCTTCTGAGCTGCAGGTCGCGGGTTCGATCCCCGCCCAGGACAAACATTGTGTGGTGAACATGGATGTTTGTATGTTTATCAGTCTCTGGTACATAGTACAGGCTCTGCCTAGTTTGGGATCAGATTGACCGTGGGTGAGATGTCCCATATACATTTTTTTAACTCTTGTAACGGTTTTCTGAGATACAGGGTAGCCCTGTTCAGGAACCACCAGTAATGTTCCTTGTATTTAAATAATTACCTAATATTTTGGTAAATAAATACATTTTATTTTACGATTTTGATTACCGTAACCACAGAATACAAAAAACAATTAACTGCATTATTGTTATCTTAATTTGGTGAAGTGTACAGGATTCCAACTTCTCTTTTGAACCCCAGCCACGTCTACCTGTCCAGCTATAGTACACCCTACTGTATCAGAAACGGGGTTTTGGCGGCCGGTTGACTGCGGCAATGCATAGCAAACACTGAAACAGCTAAATCCCCTGACCACCAACAGGTGTTCAGGATCACGTTCGGGGTCCCCAACCCACATGACCAGCATGAGGATAATGGACATATCCCCATTCTTAAAGCGACTATAAGGGTCAAACCTCCCTCTCGCTCACACTATTCAACATTTTTGAAGATATAAAATCACTGAATGTAGTTATGCAAAATAGCAAACCTTCAAGGCCTAGAAAATAACAATACAAAGTTTCAGCAATAATATAATTTTGATTCTATCACGTTTTCATACTAAAAACTTGCACCAATGTGATCAATTTTGGTGCAAATTTTTTGGTAGGAAAACGTGTTGGGTTCTACATGATATTCTTGCTGAACCTTTGTATTGTTATTTTCTAGGCCGTGAAGGTTTGCTATTTTGCATAACTACATTCAGTGATTTTATATCTTCAAAAATGTTGAATAGTGCGAGCGAGAGGGAGGTTTGACCCTTATGACTATAAGGGTCTTAATGGGGAGGCCTATGTCCAGGAGTGGACTGTACAGTTCAGTCTGGTACTGTCGTTATGTATATTTATTTATGACGTGCTGTTTGATTACTTCGCAACAATCTGTACAAAACTTAAATTTGAAGTACCTAGTAAAATATATCCTGACGTAGCAATATGTATATTGTTAAAACAAATCAATAAGATAGATAGTAAAAACAAAGAAAAAATAATCTTTTAAGCTGACTCTCAGAAAATCATTCTTTGAAACACAATGTCTTTCAATCTGAAGACCATTTCATTGTTCCTTTGAATTGTCAGAAGCTTTGATATTCTTTGTTAACTCCGTTTTTGAAGTTGCGATCATAATGTTTCATAGAAAAGTTCCGGTTTCGACACCAACTTATGTTAAGGACCTAGCCATACTTATAAAAATCTGTTAAAAGATAAACAATTGCCATTTCTATGATTAAATATAAGTAGCTTTTATAAGTATGGGGTAGATACCTGATAACTAATGGACTATTAAATAAATAAATTAATTAATTAAATAATGCGGGACGTAATCATCACACAGCATCATGTAGCCCCAAACTAAGCAGAGCTTGTATTATGAGAACCACATGATTGATATATACTACATATATAATATTTTTTTTAAGAAATACATACACTTCACACATAGAAAACACGCAGACCCGAGACAAACATCTGCCGAACATGCACACATTTGTCCCACAGCGGGAATCGAACCCGCAACCTTCTGCGCCTCAGGCGGACCATCGCCTACTGCGCCACAGAGGCCGTCGAGATTAAATATAAGATATTGAATTTATGAATTAACTTCTACTTACTATTAAGAAACAAATTCTAATTTTCGCATTCTCTTGTAGGACATTCTTAGATTAACCTAAAAATAAAAATTCAAACAGGTATCTGTTAAAACCAAAATGATAAAATATTCTGAAAGGTTCCATTAAACTGTCAATTAACTTGTTTAAACTTCCATTACTCCCTTCAATTACTTTGACATTCGAACCTGAGCGCACGAATAATAAAAAAGTTCGATTGTCAAACTTTGTCATGAGGCGTTCGACGCGTGACGTGACGTCACACCATAAATTAAAAAGTTGACGCCCCGCCCCCCTCGCGTACCCCTTGTCGCTCGGTAACCTACAAACATCCCTATTCTGAACTTCGTAAGTGGGATCGATAATATTGAACGCTTTGAGTGCTAAAAACACAAACCTGCTGTAGGTGTAGGTTGGCGAAGAGGACCGCAGTCAACGTACTGGTGTCTAGTGTATGACGATTTGAGTGCTCTCCGCAAGTGCAGTCAAGGTGTGAAATACTTACAGTGTATACTGTTTTGTGTATCTACCTATCACCGATGTAGGTTTAAGATTTTGAATTTAATCTAATTAATATAATTATAATTTAAGATAATAATAAAAATATGGACCGATATGTTGAATGATTTTATAAATTACCGACAAAAAATGGATCATTATACTTATTATGTTGTATATAGATAGAATAGAGAATCAATAAATGAAATGAATGCATCAATCACTCTCTATTCTACTTCTTTTGTACCTCTCCACCACTCATAGTCGATTATTGTAAAACATTTTTTTTTCTTATAACTACACAAATGTCTAATCAATGTTCAAATTCAAAGCCACATAAGAATATGAATCATTTATTTTGTATCCCATCAAAACATAAATGTAAAATGAGAGCCAAGTTTAATATATGTCTTGGTTGTCGACCTCAACCACAAAAGAAGTTAGATCTAAATGGGTGCCAAGTTCAAAAGTCAGTCCTGGAATTTATTTATAACATCATAAAATATAATTTCTTCTTATAACTTAGGATAATATATGGATGCCTAAGGTCTGACTTGGCTTCAAAAATGTTCACCGGGACCAACATAATATGCCTTCCGAAGCACGGAAGTGCTCAAATCTAAATGACCGGGCGGAGTGTTGCTTAACCAAGGTGATTTGCTAAAAACACCGAAGTTAACCACGCCACGAGCGCTTCATTTTTTATTATCAAAAAAAGCTCTCTATCCTATCTCTCTCTATCGCATGTCCTATTTCCGGAATAAGCCCGCGAATGCATTTTTAATATTCTCGTTATCAACCCACGCCGTTCAGCGGTGGCAATTTATATAAACTTTGAACAATGCATTTTCCTAATGAATGGGCTCCACTTTTTTCATGGTGTTTTAATAGAGCTAATGAGAAAAGTTTAGATTGAATTTTCTATATTTATTCCAGGTGGCACTTTACCAATACCGGTGGTACACCTGCAGACTTTCACGGGTTTCCACGTGGAATACTCAACACCAATAACCTATGTGTTAATTATAACAGCCTGTTTTTTTTGCAGCGGCGCTCACACAGCATCATTTAGCCCCAAAATAAGCAGAGCTTGTATTATGGGAACCACATTACTGTTATATCACTATATTATTTTTTACAGACTCCAAAAAGGACGACGTTCTCAATTCGTCGGAACTTTTTTTTCGACTTTTTTTTTTAATGTATGTTCACCGATATCTCCGTCAATTGTAAACCGATTTTCAAAATTATTTTTTTATTTAAAAGAGTATACCTACTTCACAAGTGGTCCCATATAAATTTGATTCCTGAGGGATTGGTATTTTTCCCGGAAAACTCAAAAAACCTCATGCTCACTTGTAATTTTCGCCGTATGATCACCAATATCTCTGTCAATTGTAAACAGATTTTCAAAATTCTTAAGGGCAAAAAGTAAAAATTCATTTATTTGAAGTTGGTTTATTTTTTTATAAAAAGTTATATTATACTTGTTGTAGTGTAAATACGTAGGTAGCTGTATATATTATACAATAGAAAACACAATGTTCCACTAATACCCATATGTAAAGGAGAAAAAGCTTGCCTATTATAGTTCATGAATCTAACGTGAATTAACTCATTCATATTGAGAGACAGGGACGGTGACGCGCTCCCTCCACGTCCTGTCTAGCGTCGCGTTCACTCACCCTGATGATGACTCTCTTAAGAAGTCGAAGCGCCGTCGGTGGTTTCATAAATATTATGTGACAATAGTACCTACGTGAAAATTACCGTTTTTCAATATGATTTGTTACAGCTGTCGTTGCTTAGCTTGACCGAAGAATGACGACTGAAATTATACTATACACCGTACAACGACGATGATATTTTACAATGAACTTACAACGTGGTTTTGGCAAAATTCTTCTGGGAAAGCTCCCATCGTCGACCTCATCCAAGCTCACTCAAGCCTCGAGATCAAGAAACAAAAAAAATATGTGTAAATAACCCAGATACCATTATTAAAGAACCTAAATGAATTGAAGTTATGATTAGAATTTGAAACAATCAAATTGATAGGAACATAATATAGCGCACACACGGGTAGATAAAACGCAAAGATACAAGATAAAATATATCAAGATATCGTTGTTTGCACTTAATTAATTAGGTAGATTAACCTCTTATCTGCATTTTAGACACAATATAAAATCTACTTTGTCTCATTCCGATCTGTTTTAAAATATACAAGAAGTTAATAATCAATTGTATGGCCTCCCGATTAAGCTACGAATAAATCAATAATGCTGGGAATTATCACGAAGCCCCAAACTAAGGAGACCTTGTATTTTAAGAACCACATTATTGATATACTACTTGTATATTTTTTGCAAGTACATAGAATACACCTGATATAAATATCTGCAAATAACGCAAGCTCCTTGTTATCCAAGGAGATGTGAAGGATGATCTCTTTGATATTATACCTGAAAAGTGGCCTGAGATTGATGAAGATAGCATCGAAGACTTGGGTGATCAGAAGAAATAGTCACAAAGGTAGAAAACACTATGTTCAACAATAATGCTCTATTCCTATTCCTGATTGGTAATCATGTACACTACACCTTCATTGGAACGCTGGCAATCATTAGAGATTGTTGGAGAATGGACTCTAGAAAATCTTAATGATGTCCTTGAAATAGAAATACAGCATTCTCTGTAATTGTTGTGTATTTATTTTATGAACTACATAAATATTTTTTTTGTCTCGCGGCGGGAATCGAATCAACCTTCTTCATCTCAGGCAGACATTAACCCACTGCGTTACAGAGGCCTTCTCTGGCGAAATAGTGGAAATTGTATCCCAGATGATACTAATAAAGAATCGAATTAAATAAAAAAAAGTTAAAGTTAAAGTTATGATTGCCTGGTAGATTTTGATACGATTCAATTGTTAAGGAAATTATATGTTCGTACTAGCTTCCACCCGCGGCTTTGCTCGCGTGGTTCCTGGATAAAAGATAACCTATGTGTCCACAAACGATGTGTAATCAACGTTTCATCCAGATCCGTTCCTTCGTTACGGAGTTAAGTGGGAACAAGTATACACACGCACAAATTTTCGCATCTATAACATTAGTCTGATTATGTTATTACACACAGATAGATAGATAACATGCGAAGATACTAGATAAAAAATACAAAATATTGTTGTAGATTTTCTCCATTTTATTGCATCTCGATAAAGCTACAAATAAAATGCAAGAAAATAAAATAACAATATAACCATCACCAATACCATTAAACACCATCACCATTACAATATCACAGCATCGCTCGCTATAACGCCGTTAAACGACACATTTGAGATTCCGTTTAGTCGTCAATAAATGGGAATGACCCGGAGTAAGTAACATAAGATGAAGAAAACAAATTTTTACGACTGTCGTAAAACTCTTTAAGAATAATTGATAGTAATGGATAAGATAGTTTCAGGCAGTAATCAAATACTGGTTTGATACAATCTACGATTTTTATAGATTTTCATTGAACTTTTACTTATTTTATAGTACTTGAAGAAAGACACTTCCAACCCCCATCTTCGGAACCCAAGCCAACCTCACCTGCACGTGGTGCACCCTGCTAAGCAACGAACGGGGTTCAAGCGGCCGGCTGATTGCGGCATAGCACAGCCTACATAGACACAGCTAAATCCCCTGGCCACCGACGGGCAGCAGTGTCGGTGGTGCGAGAGGCTGTGCCCTGCGATCCCCAACCCGCATGCCCAGCGTGGGGATTATGGGTATATCCCCCTTCATTAGGGGAGGCCTATGTCCAGCAGTGGACTGATATAGGCTGGTGTTGTGGTGGACGAAGAAATAAATAAATAAGCCTTTATTTGTATTGCTTCCTATAATTTATTTGAAACTTTAATATAATTGTATCCTAACTTAAATTAACCCTTGTGACTATGCTTATCCAGTAATTAAATAAGTATGTAATTCTATCTTAATGTAATCAAAAAGTTGCCTCCAAGGCCTCTCTTAAATCCCGCTATACATCTCGTTCTCTGGCTATACGCATCCATTCTGGTACACACGGTGTGTAAAAAATCCCCTCTCTCCTTTTTGCTCTTCCCTGTTTCCTTTTCCCTTCTAATAGGATACACTTTGTAGCCCGTTTTGTTTTTCTTGCATTTTCTAATCTGCATGCAAGTCCTGCCCATTTTCATTTTAACTGTCTCTCTGTTTTTTCTATCAACAAATTTTTTGTTTTCCTTCCTTCTTGTTCCTAATTTTGTCAGATATTTTGAGACCATTATTTATTGGCATTACCAGATAACAAAGTTAGTGCATAGGTCACGGCTGTTAACGTACCCTACGATGCAACGTTCTGCGTCCATCATCGAGGTTTAGAGATGATAACCCTATAATGCGTCATAATTTCACCAACACCCATACCCTTCAAACCAAAACGCATCAATGATTCACGGCAGAAATGCATGGTGGTAGTAAAAATCTATGACTATATCTTCCTCCTCGCTTTGCGCTACTTATAACTGGTTGTAATTCCCCAGTAAGATGGTATTTTACTAATTTCTCGCTAACTTTGTGTGTCTATGACTGCGTAGAACGCAACATCAAGTTTGGTGTCCCGACGAGAAAGGACTTGGTCTATCCATTGAAGAAAGATAATGCATTTATTGGCCTACATTCCAAAATACAAAATAGGTTGGTACCAACATACACTTACAAAAGATATTCCGTTAGTCTATGGTACCAATAGCAAAATACACTAAAAGAATGCTTGTAAAATAATGATAAATATCACCTACTCAGCCTGTATACTACACCCTCTTAATCTTTTGCCGGCAACCTTCTCGGTAACTATTTGTTCAAGGTTATCCCCACCTTCTCTAGTTACTACTAAAACCGTAAAATGTGTGGATCTAACGAAATCAATACCTCAAACGATCTCGGAAGTGTCGCGTCAAACCTTTTTATCACATCAAAAGCAAACTTCAGTAAATAATTTAGGCAATTCGCTTCAAAGGGAAGGCGTTCATGCAAAGTTTGGACAGCCAATCAAGTGTTCGGGTTTCAATGAATTTTGGATTTACGTTAGTTTGTTTACTTTTAGAAAAAACAGATATGGAAGCTAGGTATAACAAAAAATTACGCTGAGTCTGTTTTTACCTTTTATGTAAAGAGAGGCACAGGACAGAGAAGGCAAAAACTAAGAGAGGTCTGATAGGCCAGAATCCCAGCAGTGGGTGATTCTGGAATAAGATGATGATTCAGTGGGAAGGAAGAAGGAGAAGGAAAATCTTAAGACTATGCGTTTTTCGCGATATCGTGGCGCGGGCGTACGCTTAATAATGAACTGAACTCAACTAACAACATAGCAGTGATTTTTAATACAGACAAACTTATTGTAAACGTTGTTCAAAATCTGGTATGGAAGGGGTTCCAACCCCTATCTTCGGAACCCAAGCCAAACTTTCCTGCACGTGATGCATCCTGCTAACTAAGGAACGGGGCTCTGGTAGCCGCTTGATTGCGGCATACCGCAGCCGATATATACCGTCACAGTTAAATCCCCTGACCGCCGACGGGCAGAAGCGTCAGCGGTGCGAGAATTTGTGCCCCGCGATCCCCAACCCGCATGCCTAGCGGATGCCCCGTATGATTATGGGCATATCCCCCTTTATTAGGGGGGCCTATGTCCAGCAGTGGATTGATATATACTGGTGTGGTGTACCTCTAAACTGTTTTCGCAAATATCTTTTATATCTATTTCTATTTATATGAAGTACAAAAGCTATTTTTGGACGCTAAATACCAGCTTACTCTTCGAGTATATCCCACACCTTCAAATATCAAACGTAGGTACCTTCATTATTAATTCCCACACAACATTCTAACTAACATGGCACAATCCAAAATGCTAAGCCAAAGGTTTTCAGGTTATCAAGGCGTGCAATACAGGGTGGGGCAATTTTACCTCATTGAGGGTAGCTACCTTTTATTTTGTAGTTAAAAGGTGTTGTTCTGAGGAAAGTATAGGTTAATTTTAAAGGAAAAATCAATTCCATTTTCAGATTAAACAAAAATACAGTCAGCCTAGAAAAGGTTATTTGTACTAAAAAACAAGTTGGTCTCAATCGACTCTATTTCCCATCAGAAACACTTTCCAAAGTAACTTACCAAAACAAAGTGTACGATTTCGTGAAAATTTTAAAAAAGTTTTTCGTACAATTTCTATGAAGCGCCATTCGCCACAAGATTGAGTTCATGCTTTCATTTCTATACTAAGTAGTAATCGGCGGTATCATTATTCTGCCAACATATTTATATTTCATTAATATGAAAGATAATATGAAAGATATATTTATATATATACATAATTATGAAAGATCAATTTGAAATAAGAACAGTCTATTTTCAGGCAAGTGTTGTTTTTTGTCTTTTAATTTTACGCCACCCTGTATAATGTGGCGCACTGAGCCTAACAAATAGGTGAATGGATGAAGCCACAGTATAGGCTTTATAAGTACTGACACAAGCAAGTGGACCATCAATATAGACTATGGCCCTGTATTATCTCTATTCAGTAAGATCTAAAGACCAAATACCAAACCACACCAACCTATACACTCCACTGCTGGACTTAGGTCTGCCTTAATAAAGGGGGATATGCCCATAATCTCCACGCTGCGTGTTAGGGATTGCAGAGCACAGCTTCTCGCACCGCCGACGCTGCTGCCTGTCGGTGGCCAGGGAATTTAATTGCCAGAGCCCCATTTGTTAGTGAGTAGGGTGCACCACGTGCAGGTGAGGTTGGCTTGGGTTCCGAAGATTATTTGAAACCCATTACAAGACCAAATACAAATACAACCAATTTGAATCTTCGGTAAATCATACACGAGCAGGGTTGCTGCTACCCCTCAGGCATGGCACGTAACGTCATGTCCGTGGTTTGCAGTTAACGTGTTAACAAACATCCTTTTCACCACACATATGTTTATTTTTAACTTGAGGACCTGCAACCACAGAATGTAGAGCTATTACCAAATAGGCTGATTATTTGGTTGCCCTCTATATTGATTCTTTGATTTTTTAATGTATGTGTTTATAAATCTTAAGTATCTGTGTAGCTTAGCTTAGTCAGGTATAGATCAATTCTCTTAATTGAAAAAAAAATTAAAGCAAAAAAAGAGAGACTTAACTCCAGCAAAGTCCGAGCTACCTGTTTCCGCAATGTACCTGTGACTGCAAATATTGTTGACTCGACAAAATGCAAGTTATCTTAAGGTTAACAATTATTATGTGCTAATTTGTTTAATAAAACACAAAAAACAACCACCTATGAACCCGACAAGAACAGAACCAAATACCACCAGTTTTTAAAACAATTTTGCCAGTTATAGAGTTCATGTTGCTGATAGTGCTGTGAGGAGGCGAAATGTCAGCGGCTCACCTTTTGTGCCAATTAACCCCATTTAGCGGTCCTATTGGGTTAGGCAGGTGTCGTGCCAATTTTATGGGCAATCATGATTTGTATCACCATTTAACCTAAAGCGATCACACCCAAATGGGACTGAACGAGACGAATGTCAGTGTTGAGATAACCGATCCTTCTGTATGAGCTAGTATTTTTCTCAAAGTTTTGCATAGTTGCCAATTCTGGTGTTAGAATTTTTATAGACAAAGGCGTTCGATTGGCTTTTTGTTTGTGGTAGAACTTCTTTGTCGTGCTATCCACAGCATGAAAATGGTCGAATGTAAACACAAATTCTTAGTAGAAAACTGAATTTTTCACGTCTGATGTACGTAAAAATTGAAGGCACCGACGGTGTTTCGACTTTTACAATCTTCTTCGGGGTGAGTGAACGAAACGCTCCTTTTGCATCAGTATTGGACGTTCTTTTAGTTTTTCAGTAATAAGGATCTAAATGCAATGCATTAAGCAATTTATTTTGTCACCGTGTAGAAGCACCCCTCGGCGTAGTTCACGATGCAGCAAAAAGACGCACTCTTAACTTTTCACTCAACAGACGGAGAGTGAAAATTGTGAAAACTTTAAAATCAAGACGCGATCAGTTGACTTTTTCTTTATTCATCATCATCATCATCAGTCTATAGCAGTCCACTGCCGGACATAGGCCTCCCCTAATGAGCGCCATTGCGCCCTGTCCTGACTTCGACGCATACAACTTCTACCAGCAGCCTTTCGCAGATCGTCACTCCACCTCACCGGAGGGCGTCCTATACTATGTTTGCCGAGCCGCGGTCTCCACTCAAGAACTCGTTTACCCCAACGGTTATCGGTTCTTCGGCAGATATGGCCAGCCCACTGTCACTTCAGCTTGCTAATTCTCTGAGCTATGTCGACAACTTTAGTTCTATGTAATATAGTCTCGTTGTGAATTCTATCCTTCAGAGAAACTCCAAGTATGGCTCGTGCCATAGCTCTTTCATTATTAGTACCGAATAATGAACTCCCAATAGTAAAACTCTTTGATAGACAAGAGTATAACTAACGAAAATCAGATCAAAACAAACAAATGACCGACAAATAACTATCAAAACTTCGTCATACCATTTATCGGTGCTGTTGAACTTGCTATAAATAGCCCTCGTACAAGTCTACACCACTCATCTGAATTGGCTTGACAAGTTCTGGAGCAATGCCAATTTTCAGCCAGTTACGCAAAACATAGCGCCCCTTAACATCATCGTAAGGCGATTCGGACTGCATCAGCGGGGTGATCGGCTAACTCTGTTGCAAACAGAAATGATTGACACCGATCCTGTTTTTACAAACTTTGACATTTCATCTGTCGAAATTCAGTGAACGTCTTTTGACAAACTGCCCCGCTGTTCTGACTTTTATGCTAAACTAAGACTAAGGTCACTTCATTTGGTAATCTCTCATTAAGATCACTCTTAATAAAAGAATGCTATAAATAACTAATGCTAGACGTTACCTCACAGCATCATGTAGCCCCAAACTAAGCAGAACGTGTTATGGGAACCACATAATTGATATACAACATAATTTACTTTTGGAACGAAGTTCCTTATCGCGCGTTGCAAAAGGGGGCTAGACGGAAAAAATTAAGACCAAAAGATGTAACGACACTTTTTGCTATAGTTGTCAGCCGTGCGGCGTCCAAGTTTTAATTACTTAGTGTGGGCCCTGAGGTGGCGGAGGTGCCCGAGGTGCCTGAAGTGCCGGAGGTACCAGAGGTGCCTGAGGTGCCTGAGTTGCCGGAGGTGCCTGAGGTGCCTGAGTGGGTGAAGTTAAAGGAACTTCGTTCCATACGGGTGTCCCTTGACACCTCTCAAGTTTTTTTTGGTATATATACATAAACCTATCATACATAGAAAACACTCAGACACGAGATATATATCTGCAGAGCATGCAAACATTTGTCCCTGAGGCCTGGGCCCTTTGGGCCCTGAGGTGCCGGAGGTGCCTGAGGTGCCTGAAGTGCCGGAGGTGCCGGAGGTGCCTGAGATGCCTGAGGTGCTGGAAGTGCCTAAAGGGGGCTGAGTGGGTGAAGTTAAAGGAACTTCGTTCCATCCGGGTGTCCCTTGACACCTCTCAAGTTTCTTTTTGTAAATATATACATAGAAAACACCCAGACACGAGACAAACATCTGCAGAACATGCAAACATTTGTCCCGCAGTGGGATTCGAACCCGCAACCTTCTGCACCTCAGGCGGGCCTTCGTCCACTGCGCCAGTCGTCAAAAATAATAAATTGGTAATAATTCTACTAGTTTCCTACTTATTACTATCACACTTAATATTATACATGCGAAAGTTTGTGTGTATGTGAGTATGTTTGTAGTCGCTTCTACCCGTAACGCCTGAACGGATTTGTATGAAACTTGGAATGTATATAGTTTGAGACCTGAATTAATACATCGGCTACTTTTTATCTCGGTTTCACGCGAGCGAAGTAGCGGGCGGAACCTAGTAAAAACTAAATTATATTCTAGACTAGGTGACCCCATAAAGTAGTACCCCCGTAGTAGGTAATAGATTTGTAATCCGAAGTGGCCAGTCTCATACAAAATTACCAATTTCGATTTTTAGACTGTTCCTTTTGATTTTTCCTAATTTTCTTTTTAACTAAACCACCCCAGTATTGAGGCGAACAAAACAAACAAAATATTCAAATAGCTCGAGTCATTTTCGTTTTTTTTCGAGATTAACGCAGTGCAATTGATTGTTATATATACAATACAATACAATACAATACAATTATTATGAATATCAACGGGATATTTACCATGATTTGTGAGTTCTGTTGTTTCCCGATATTACGACGCAGTTGCATGCCTCCCGTGATCATGGCGCAAGGAAAAATCCAAAGGAATATTTCGATGATATTCATAATTATGTTCACGACTTTCATAGTTTAAAACTTATAATACATTTATTGCTTTCACATGGTGTTAAATTGCATGTTACAGTTTATAAGTATCTCACATGAACCCTGTCTAAGGATATACTTATTTGAATTGAGTCTACATTTTTTTTACAGGGGCAGGTACTTTAATTTCAAACTGTTATTTTTCACACATCATGTTTGCGAACATTTAGCAGGCCTGGCCCCGTAGAATCATAGCAGGTACGAAAAAATGGCTTGTTTGTATAATTAGTTATAGATACGGCGAAAAAAAAAATGGCTCAATTAAATTTCACTCTTTATAAAGGTGGACAATATGTCGGGCTTATGCATTTCATTCAGCTTACCCGAGACTATCCATATAGCTTAGAATAATAGCTTACACATGCACTTTGACTTTTGGCTTCGGTTCAACTAGTTTTATTGCAGGACCTAGGCTCAGTACAAATAAATTGAAGTTAACCATTTTTAGTTCCGTCCTCTTTTCTTATAAGCCTTGCAATCTCTGTTGGTGTTTTAAGGCCCCCCCAAGGCCTCCGACATGGCTTAACGCCTGATAGCCGGGACAAACATCTTAACTTAGTACGAATTACACAATACGAAAACGATCATCATTTTTGTTTTCGAGCTCAATTTTAATTAAGTTTTTTGAAAATTACGCAACTTGTTTCAATGGAAACTGTTCGAACAACGCAGGTAATGTTTTCTTCTAGCAGACTGCAATGTTTATCACTCAAACCAGTTAGGCAATTAAAAAAAATACATCAAAATTGAGCTCGAAAACGTAAATTATGAAAGTTTTAAAATTGTACAACTCGTACTAGGGGTACAGATATAAATGCCACTAAGGGCACCCATCCAAGTAGTGACTGTAACCAGTAAGCCACGCAACGCTTCGATTACTTTTAGTCGAACTATAGAATGGAAATAGTACGTCAAAGTCTAGATGTGACAGATTGCGTATCTTCTCCACCCTATGTACCTAGCTTCTGTCTCTGGGTTTTGGAGCTAAGCCAATTGCACCATCCAGCTATGCAGCGCTTGGACAGCTTTAAGCTGTTGAAAGCTCTTCTGATCAATTGCTGTGATTTATCAGCTACAACTTTATGCTGCTATGAATATCGTAAGTGATACTTTGGTCCACGAAATTCTGCTGCTCTAACTTAATTAAGTAAAACTCAACTTATTTAAGTAAAAGTTTTTACTTCTTTATCTTGAAGTAGTTGTTGTTTTCTGAAATAATCTATATATATAACTTTTATTAACCCTTTTCGTCTCCCATAGACTTCCAGCTCCCTCTCACCACCCTCTTTTGAAGGCATCAAGCTCGTCAACGCATCTTCGGCCAACCGGCTGTTGTTTGTGTCCAGGCTGTGGTGATAAACGCACACCTTTAGGAAGTATTCCGGCTGATGTGTCCCAACCAATACCAATCCTAAATTTAATAATCATCAAAAGCTACTTCAATGATCTTCATGTTTTGCGATAGAATGACACAATACAAAAGATTACAACCAGCTATAGAGTGAATTTGTAACAAATTATAGAGGCCTGAAAATTTCATGAGTAGTTTCAAGAAAATGTACCATTCGGTGTCGCCAATTTGACTTAGCTTAAACCCTGCCACGTCCTGCCACATCCACGTTGCTAGGATTAAGTATATTTTAATTTGCAAAATAGATAAGTATAACGCATTGGATTCGTCTGTAATGTTATATCTAATAATAAACGAATTTGAATTGGAATTTGAAATTTGTCCCCAAAACTTGTAGGTACTTCATCATCGCTGACCTTACAATATACATAAAATGCAAACTGTTTAGTCCCTTGACTTTTCACAAGCCGTACTCAAACAAAAAGATAAACAGCCCACAGTTCCACAGTACTAGTAAAAGTACTGACCGCAGACCTTCGTCAATCCGAAACCGCGAAAATGTATTTAAAGCAACCCTTCGCAACTATTTGTTATTAATAACCTGTCCACATCGGGCCTCACACCTAAACCCATGTTCGAACAACCAGATGAGGTATTTAATTAAGATGCCTTTAAATTTAGAGGGTTGCCACAGCTTGGAGAAGCCATCTTGTTCACAAAGAACGTACGATATTTCATTCACCGGTACTCTTCTGTGAGATTGGTTTGATTCAGTTGTCAGACAGCATAATCTGAATATTTTTCCTTGTGTGATCTAGGAATTCTAAATGAATAAATGAATGAATGAATGAATGATATAATGAAAGAATGAATGAATGAATAAATCAATTAAATATTTAATCAATCGATTAATTAATTTAATGAACGAATGAATTAATGAATTAATGATTAGTACATTGGATGTATGTTTTAATATTATGTACGTAATGTACATGTTAAGTTTTATTTTAATGTATTATTTTAATTTTATTGTACATTGAACTGATGACCTAAAATTTTAAATAATTATGAATAAAATGTTTATATCTGTTTATATCTGTTTATTATGGATGTATGTCTGAATATGGATGTGTATTGTGTTATGTAGTACTCTGGGATTATCGTTCTCAATGGTACATTGGCAAAAGCGACGAACAAACTAAGTTTTTTCTCAAATACACACTGAGGGGGGTTAAAAACTGACATAGTATTTGCTTGATACAACAGTTTCTTATTTTTATAGCAGCGTCAGCAGTGCAAGAATTTGTACCTAGCGATATTATATGTACCTGGGGATATTGGGTTATCTTATCTTCTTATCAGGGGAGGCCTCTGTTCAGCATTGACTAATTCCTCTGCCCAGGAGTCTTCTGTCTAGCATTGACTGATATAGGCCGGAGTTGCTGGTGTTGTTTATGGATGGTTAGTTCCCTTTGACATTGCTATCTCTTATCCCTCAGGTGAGGTGGAGTGACGATTTGCGAAAGAATAAGTGGAGAGCTGGAAGCTTGATTCGTTTAGCTGAGGACCGGGCGCAATGGCGCTCATTAGGGGAGTCCATTGTCCCGCAGTGGACTGATTCAGACTGGTGATGATGGTGATTCTTATTCCGTTACTTCAAAGACCAACTCAGGACATGCGGCACTTGCTCTCCTGCCCGCTGTGCCCGACCACCTGCACGCGGGAAGACCTCAGTAAAGCGATCGACCTAGCCGTGGAGGTGGCTACTTATTGGTCCAAACTAATTTAAAACTAAAAAGACGGTTGAATCACTGACACGCAAAGAAGAAGACTTCAAAGACTGGTTCAGTGGTTCCCCACAGAGCTGTGGCTTAGCCCTCAGGTACGTTGTCTTTTGTGCTCTATTTGTTTAGGTGAGCCGTGTAAGTACGACAGAAATGCTCATTTCCACGCCATTGCAATTGCAGCTGTGGCACCTCTAGTTACGGTGAGTTTTTGCATGAGCAGAGAGAAATAATGGGTTACTTGCAGAGAATGGAAGAGATAAAAGGTACAGTATTTAATGAACCGTCGGTTTTGCTGTTATAAAGGTGTATTGAAATGGGTTTGTTTTAGAGCTGGAGGCGTAAAGCTTGGAGAAATTGATGATCTATTCAGGTTTTCCAGAGAAACTTCTAAAATTCAATTGATGACTAGGTGTAGTGCTTAGATGTTAACACTATTAAACATTTTGAAGAGCATTATAATGTTTTTTAGGGTTTCGAGTGAAAAATCAATGGATAGGTACTTAATACTTTGATTGCAACTTAAGCGGCATGAAAATAATACAAATAGGTATAAACTTATTCCATCTGGGGATTATCTCGTAGTTCAGACTATTTCAGTCCACTGCTGGACATAGGCCTCCCATAATGAGCGCAATTGCGTCCTTTCCTCAGTTCGACGCATCCAGCTTCTACCAGCAGCCTTTCACAGACAGTCACTCCACCTGGCCGGAGGGCGTCCTACACTACGTTTGTGGAGCCGCAGTCTTCACTCAAGAACTCTAAGCGGTGGACTTTTGGCAGAATATATGGCCAGCCCGCTGCCATTTCAGCATCCTAATTCTCTGAGATATGTCACACATACAGTTACATTTTTTATGACGTCTTCCAGCCAGGTGGAGAACCGATTTGCAAAAAGCTGCTGGTAGAAGCTAAATGCGTAAAGCTGAGGACATGATGTAACAGCACTCACTAGGGGAGACCTATGTCCATCAGTGGAATGGCTGATGATAATCCGAAACTCTACCTAACAGAACTGTCACAGACAAGGTCATAGCAAAGTTACAGCTATAAAATCATCTGCAGTAATTTAGCCAAATCAAATGGCCATAAAAAACTCATCCAGCCATATCCTGCCATAGATAGTTCACTAGTCACCACCCACCAGTAATACTGGCAGTATTTCAACCATTAAAGGAAGCTCGGATTTAACAACTTGTCCAACTTAGAAGCGGTAAAACTTTAATCAGAGTTTAAAATAGCTTGGTACAGCTGTTAATTCGTACCGTGTACTTTTATCTGTTTTAACTTTGAGCAATTCGTAGTGATCGTATAATATAGAATTATCTTGATAAAATATAAAAATGCTGTTATTTGTTATTTATTTTTAATACTATTAAGTTAGCAAACAGGCATACGGTCGTCTCAGTATACTGTGTAGTTGGCAAAGAAAAGCAAAATGTCTTTTCAATAGATAACTTACTCTATTTAAGTATTTAGCTGGACCGTAGTTCTATTAAGGTGGAATCGCCAAAGATTATAGGTGCTGGGCAAGCCTACTTTACTGAACCATGTCCCTGTCTGCAAAGCGAGGCATCCTGGTCAGCGAATAAAAAAGTATCACTTGGTGCTGTATATCCTACAATTCTTACTTTCGTCTCGCATCTGGGAACCCATGTTTCTTACCATGGAATCCTACACTTATTACGCCGTAACCAATGACGCTTCGTTTTCCCTTTAAAAGCTGTCAAAAATTAACAACAAATTTTGATAGTTTTGCAAGGAAAAACGAAGCATCATCGCTAAAAGCATAGTAGAGGAACCGGCCGTTAGCTAACTTTCATTGCGGCGCGGCGTCAAGGTTTTTAAAATTTTACCATGTAGGAACAAAATAAAAAAACTTGTCCTATTTTCTATCTGACTCAACGTCTAACAATGTACTCCTTATCCTAAGAATTTGATGGTAATGATGTCACGAGACGCCAGGAAGCGTCTATTTCGGGAACATAGTCATGCTGGAATTTTGATTGTGACTCGACTAGGTTATGTGGGACTTTGACAAGGCTGTTACGAAGGAGTCTGTAAATTGGCTAGCATAAGCAGCGAGCATATAATGTTTACAGGAAATAATATAAATTTGCTCAAGACTGGAAGAGGTAGACACGAATTTTAAGAGTTTAGTTTTTTTTAAACAGGTCTTTGGCATAGTGGTTGCTGAGAGACGATCATAGCAATAGGAGAGATAGCAAGATGAGTTGATGATAGAAAACAGTAGGTGGCATCTGGCTTAAACTAGCACAGGATCGAGGCAAGTGCCCCGAGTTGCATAAATAGAGGTTATTGCCCAGCTATTATGCTAGCTATGGGGTGTACGGGGTTCCAACCTCCATCTTCGGAACCCAAGCCAACCTCACCTGCACGTGGTGCATCCTGCTAAACAACGAACGGGGCTCTGGCGGCCGGCTGATTGCGGCATAGAACAGCTTACATCGGCACAGCTAAATCCCCTGGCCACCGACGGGCAGCAGCGTCGGTGGTGCGAAAAGCTGTGCCCTGCGATCCCCAACCCGCATGCCCAGCGTGGGGATTATGGGTATATCCCCCTTTATTAGGGGAGGCCTATGTCCAGCAGTGGACTGATATAGGCTGGTGTGGTGGTGTGGTGGCCTAGCTATGGGTCGAAAATGGCTGAGGTGATGATGATGAGAACTTTTTTCATGCTTGCATTGATAGTCATTTGACTAGGCTATGGGAATTTGTTTTCTCGTGCGATGGAAAGGAAAACAAAAATTATAGGAATTCAAAAAAGAAATATTTTTTGAAGATTTTATTATTTGTAAACAACAAACAGAATGTAGCTTGCTGCGTAGCTTTTTGTACTGTGACTATTTTGTTACAAAATGACTGGCTTAGCTAGTACATAATACTATTCAAACTTATAAACGTAGATAAGATAGGTCATTGAACTAATATCTAAGTGATACTGGATAGCGGAGCTGAAGTTGTAAATCAATACAAATCTCTTGATAAGACTTTTTATGTTAAGTCAAAGAATAAATTTACTGTACAGGTAAAGTTTAAAAACTTTATCCATCATGGCAGGCTGTTATAAAATCTTTTAAATAGAAACGCAGCAAAGGAATTTGAAGACATTCATTTTGGCCAGCGAAACCGGTAAATTGCTCGTCGGACTTGCCTAGGAAGGGTTCACGATATATACTTTAAAAATGCTTTTTATTATTTATTTTTATAACGGCAATGGAAATATACACTAGTTGGGATGGAAAGCGGAGTTTTAGTAATAGGGACCCGTTGAGCTAAACACCGATGGAACTTTAGAAGTTTATCACGAGAACCTGTCTAAATCATCAACTTCTCCAAGCTTTATTCCTTTACCTCTTTAGAGCTTTAACAGTTATCTTTAGTTTGTTTTAACAAACCCATAAAGAAGAAAAAGATGATGACACAGTTCGAAGATATGTCCTGTGTTTAAGTCAGCCTGCATCGTTCCACTGCTGGGAAAAGGTCTCCTCCAAATCCCGCCAACCATCTCTATTCTTCAAGATATCCCACCATCATCCTATTTCGATGGCTTCGTTCGAGTTCGTCCCATCAATCGCTTTCTTGGCCGAACACGACCTCGCCTTCCATTGGGCTGCAAGGCAGCCTTCGCCCTTCAATCCGAAGGTATCCGGCATAATAATATATTGAAAAACGGTGGTATTTTACACTAAGGAACATAATGCCTCAAGTTGATAACTGTACGGTGTAGCATCCTTTACTTCAGCCATATTGGATGAAGAATGTTTGTAAACAAACATTTCAACACTTTTTGCAATTATTCTATACGTAATATTTCAGTTAACTAATGTCTTAGATGAAACTTTTATAAGTAAGATATTAATGAAGTGCACATATTTATAAAACAAATAATAAAAAAAGTACTTTTGAGGTTAAGTATGGGTGGTTTGTTTATATTTATTCTTCATCGAATTTGACTGAAGTATATTTTGTCCGTGTAATAGTTTGACGTAAGTATGATAAGTAAAACCTAACGGCGAAGCAACAAGACGGTGTTGTGACGACCGCGATGCTAAACAACGTTCTGCAATACGATGCGTTGACGCAATGCAAAAATTTCATGACGTGCTTCTTTCTGCGGCACCGCATCGCAAATTTACATGATGCTTTGTGTGACGTCATAGATTTAGATATAGATATAGAGTATATATACGCTATAGAGTAGGCCTCTGTTCAGTAGTGGACTTCTATATGCTTTTGTTGTTATTGATAATGATAGTAAAGCTGGTTGCGTCATGCGTTGAGCTCAGTGTCAGTTATGTCAAGTAGCGGACTGCTATTTGCTGATGATGATGATGAAAACGACGAAAATGATGACGATAAACGAGTAGAAACTCGATCCATAGTATCATGAATATTCTTAGTTTCTGACACCAACAATATGAAGGCGAAGATTATCACAAATTACAATAAAACAATAGTTGATAACATCATTTCACACGAAAAGAAAACCTGTTGGCTGTTTACTCCAAAACAAGGTTAGTGACGAGAGTTACCGATCAGGGATGCTGTACGCTAAAGCGTCTATACAAATGTAAAAAAAAACTTGCTTGGTACTGCTAGTTGCTTTTTACGCTAAAGTTCACAACGTCAAATCACAAAAACACGTTGTTTACGCGTAGAATCTTTTCCATATAATTGTGTACAACAAAATAATCTACAGAAACGTGTTGTATAAGCACCAGAGTTGAATAAGCTAAGTAAATCCATACTCATGGAAGTCTGTGTATAAAATTTTTCCATTCCGGACCCATAGCACCCCTGAAAGATACCCCTGGGGGTGCTATGGGAACTAAGATTTATTCAAGTCTGTATAAGAAAAAGTTCCTTGTCTGTGTAGAAATTTACACTATACTTCTTATGCAGTAATTTATAGATTTAGCTAAATCGTAAATTCGTATAGTAATACAATACAATTTTAAACATACTTTAAATACATAGATTTATTAAAAGTGGTAGTGACAGTTTAGTGGACAATGTGCCGTTAAATGTCGTGAAGTAAAAGTCGCAACGAAAGGAAGAGTTTGGGAAAAAGTTGCGATAGAATGCTACTAAATCAAGGGAAAGTTATAGTTATTTGTAGCCACTTATATTAAACGTTAGTTAGTACCTACTTAGACGATTCGGGTCACACTTTGAGGCCTAAAAGTGCTCCAGCAAAAGTAGATATAAAAGCGATTTATCGCAAAATGTTTTTGTGCTTTGAGTGCTGACACATCTGCACCTCCAACGGCCAACAATCAACTTGCTAGTATCTAGTATAATGTCTATAGTCTAGTGTATACCAAGGGGTTATTCAAAAAAATATCATTGCCTTTACTAAAGGCATAATGTTGCCCAAAGCTCCACTGTCCCACTGGCTTTTGCGAGCAGGGCGTGATGGTGAGGTACCAAAAAAGTTTTTAATTTTTAGTAGTACTGTACATTTATTCAAAAAAATATTCCTAAAAATTTAACAAAAATAGGCCAGATCTTTGAGTATTATATTTCTATATCCTTTCTTAATTCCTATTAACTACTTCACAGCCAATACCTTCTGTAACTGACTTAGCTGAGGATTAGCAGGCTGAAGTGGCAGTGCGCCGACCATGTATGCCGCAGAACGGACTAAAACGTGTACTAGAGTGGAGATCGTGTTTAAGTAAGCATAGTGTAAAACGCCCCCTGGCCAGATGGAGTGATGATCTGCGTAAGTCGGGCAGACAGTGGATGAAAAGAGTCGAGGATCGTGCTCAGTGGCGAACCTATGAACCTATATAACAAATCACAGACCATTTATAGCATGACAAATATTAAATGTAAAACTCACTTTAAAAAATGGCTGTCTACTCTTACCTACGAAGAAGTAGTATTGCTTATACACGCAATAACTACCTACCTACCTAATAAATAATATCCATTTTTTGCTTTATGAACCTTAATTATATTTATAGTTAGTATTACACACACACATTGGAAACTGAAGCTTGCAGAGAACCCCACACACTTTATATACACTACGATACTAAGTTATGTAAAGTTTTGTTTCTTTTTTTACTTCTATTTTTGTGTTTATTTATCTTTACTTTTACTTTTAGTGTAAGTTTTGATGTCCTTGTGCTCCTCTAGTCTTGAGGTTGGGCGCTGAAAATTGCGAGACAGTTCATACTACTGCAACTCAGCGTCTCCACTGTATCTTTTTCTATGTAATACTTATGCCAAATAAATAAATACAAATACAAAATATGTCCAGCAGTGGACTGCTATAGCTTGATAATGATGATGATCTTCAGAAAGGTGGCAAATAAAATCATATTATATATTCCGATGTAGATATTCTCAAATTGCCTCGGGCATGCGCTTAGTAATTAGTCTCGAACGGCGCATAAAGAGCTCGCAAATAAACAGGAGAGAGTAAATAGAACGATTTGCTTATATTGAAAATGGGAATTAAGTTTATTTTCTTTATATTTTACCTGAAGCGGGATTTTAAATACTAGGAAATTCTTTTGAAACAAACGAAATATGTAGGCGATATGAATGCCTTTAAGTATTTTCTACTAGAGCCAAAATTTATGACCAATATAAATAGCCCAAGCATATTACAAATTAATTATTTATCTTAATATATACTGACTGTAAATCAATGCACAGGCCTTACCGTAAATTTGGAGTATAACTTGCGTTGTATGTGTGCCCATAGAAACCCTTTTCTAGAATGCAACGCCCAACGGGAAAAAACTTCTTTGCGTACAAAATCACGGGGTGCCTTGCCTACTAGTCTTCATCATCATCATCATCATCATCATCAGCCTATAGCAGTCCACTGCTGGACATAGGCCTCCCCTAATGAGCGCCATTGCGCCCTGTCCTGAGCTCGACGCATCCAGCTTCTACCAGCAGCCTTTCGCAGATCGTGACCCCACCTGGCCGGAGGGCGTCCTACACTACGTTTGACGAGCCGCGGTCTCCACTCAAGTCTCTACTAGTCTTGCAATAAGTTAATTGTTTTAAGCGAGGCTATCTCAAGAATCATTGAAAATAAACATTTCCAAAATATTTTCAGACACTCGGGTATCCCGTAATTAAGGAAGGGGCTTGTAAATGGTAGTATTCTGTAGCTACCTTAGCGTATGTTTGCACTCACGTCAATAATCAATGATTTTATTTGCTTACATAATTATTGAATAGTCCTAAGACGCGGGGTTAGCAGGGTGCACCGCGGCTGGTAAGGTTTGCTTGGGTTCCAAAGATGGAGGTTGGAATCCCTTACATCCCAATATAAAAGATGGTCTATGTTTGTTGTTAAATAGCCTAAAAAGGTTGTTTTTTTATAAATAACAAACACAGCTGATCTGCCCTGTGTGAAATAGGCGTACCGTTGGATTAGCGAGCATAACGGTAATGCCTCTAGTCCACGTGGCATTTGCCTTGTTTTTTTTTCTAGGGATGATAACTGCGTAAAAAAATAATAAAATGAATTAGTCCGTCAGTTAGATTAGCTAAAAATATTGGACATGTATTTTTTTATTTATTAATTAACAGCGTCAAAGTTCGGGGGTGGGGGCTCGTGACGTGACTTGTATGTAAAAAGTGTACTTACCCGTGACGTCACGCGGAACTTCAACACGATATATCTTTGTCATTTTTAGTTTAATTGACAACAGGAAAAATACGTGTCCAATATTTTTTGATGATGTAAATGACGGACTAATTAGAATCTTTAGGCATCTAGCCTAATTTGTTTTCTTTTGCGACAAAATTGTCTTCAAAAGGGGTCCGTAAGAGTTTCCAAAACTGTTGAAAATTTAAAAGCTCTAACGGACTCTTTCGATGACAATTTCGTAGGAAAAATAGATAAATAACTTTTAATTATTTATTGCTACATTTTATTGATTGTGAAGTAGCAGTAGGAGTTTTGGAATTTTCAAATGGGTCCGTGATTACAAAAAGATTAAGAATCATTGCTCTAAAGATTCTTGATGGTGATGAATCAAACTTTCTTAATGCAGAGACTTGCCGACCTGAAGCAGATCTTATCATAGTATTGTCAAATGAGTCATGAAAAACCGAGATTGATTCATTGAGTGATTCTTACCGGCTCATAGATAAATCAAAGATCTCTTGACACTAATCCATTTATTACACTATAATAGTGAGAGTAAATGTATCGTTTTTCCTCTAGAGTCGTGAGGCAATTCAGATAATGGATAGGGTATTTCAGCTGATCGGAGATAGGTTAGGTACGTTTTCTTCGTTGGGAAGGTACAAAAATTGTTTTTATTGATATTGGTTTATATTGGCTATAGATCTCATCATCATCATCATCAGCCTATAGCAGTCCACTGCTGAACATAGGTCTCCCCTAATGAGCCCTGTTCTGTCCAGCTTCTACCAGCAGCATTTCGCAAATCGTCACTCCACTTGGCCGGAGGGCGTCCTACACTACGTTTTCTGAGCCGCGGTCTCCACTCAAAAATTCGTTTACCCCTACTTTTGTCGGTTCTTTGGCAGATATAGCCAGCCCCCTGTCACATCAATGACATTATAATATCAATGAGCTTTGTGGCGCAAGGCCTGCCTTGAACCAAATTCTCCGGACCAGCATGGGACTCTGCCATCGTAACCAAGTAATTTGAACGCGTAATGCCTCTAGGAAGTGAACCCGTAAGCTGAGATGGCACTTAGAGCAACACCAAACGACGAGAGTAGTTACTCTCAAAGTTGACGCCAGAACAAAGAACTAGCGTTCGATTCTTACCCGCACTTCTTAACTAAGATAGTATAGTCAAAGTGTTGATTTCCAACATAAATAAACACTTCTGGCTTCTCATAAAAACTTGCTAAAACATTTTGGTTTGTGATTAGAGGTCCTTTGCATCACCTACTCAAAAAAAGATTATTTGAACCTCCGTTCAGGTAAGTCCTGTCCTTGGAACGTGGGCGTGATTCCTATCACAATACAAATAGGGCTCAAATTTGTTTGCTTTGAAACATTTGTGTGGTCTGTTGTAAGTAAACCCACAAAAACACGTGGGAAGGACTGGAATTTGTGTCCTTTGTAACTGCGTAAATTTTGTCACGTCTACGCATTGGTAAGTAGCTGTTCAGGGCATAGGAATAGAGTTCATTATCGTGCCAATATTTGCAAGGGTTCGTAATCTCGTGTTAAAAATAGTCCACCCACGTTGTAGTTTTGATGAAATATTGAGTGTTTCGTGTTTTTTTACATACTAATTTTATGGAACTCATTGATTCTTGTTCTTGAATAAACTTTCAAATTAATATTTATCGTATTTTATTTAAATTCCTCATCATTTACCTGCCCTTGATTCACTCTTGCTAGGTGAGTCGGAACAACATTTTTTTTTCATCCACTCACTTCTATCAGCAGTCAAATCTGTGCCCGCTTCTTTCATTCTTATAATAACCTTCTATCTCTTATTGGTTTCCCTCTATTCGTGCATCCAATCAAATTCATATCTATCACTGAATAATTCATCACATGATTTTATCTAAATACCTACTACGTTCTAAAAATAATAATTTATAATTTAAAATAAGTTAACTAAAATTAAATCAGTGTCAAAGAGCTGCTAACTAAAAGAAAATTTAAGTTCCACAAAACTTCTTAATGCTGTTTTTTTTTCAAAAATGATTACTGCTTTTAATATTGTCTCACATAGTCAAACTTTATGTTTTAAAAAGAATAGAATAATCATCATCATCAGCCTATAGCAGTCCACTGCTGGACTTAGGGCACAGGTCACACATATCGGGCAAGGACATGGCGCGGACATGGCGCAGACGTGGCACGGACGTGGCGAGGACATGGCAAGGGCATGGCACGGACATGGCTCGGACATGACGCAGAAATGACGTGACAGAGGCACAAGTGTAGTGCAGTCTGTTGTCCGGTATCGATGTGTCAGCATGTCATCCTCAGAAGACGAAGATGCTCTTGCTCTCGTGCATACAATTAATTAATATACAGATCAGGGCCCGTACAACCCCGATTTCGAGTTAGTTGCTTCGAAAGTGAAACCCCTTCATTGGGTTATACAGTTGACGGGATTACCCTTTCGTTTGGCTATTCTCCTCATAACACAAGCGAAAGTGTAACCCATTCCTTTTGGCTTTCAGTCGATAGGGTTACCCTCTTATGAGGTTAAACGAATGAATGGAGTTACCTCTTGATAGGTTTTTTTGAATGTTACACAATGGTTATCATTACTAATATTTATTAATTAATAATAATTTCGGATTGTCACTGTCACTGTCACTCTAAAACTCAAACTCAAAACTCAACTCAAAGCTCCACTCGAAACTCATTCTACAAATTCATCTGTAAATGGTTATATCTCTGGAACTACTCATCCTAGAATAGCTGTTAATTGCTCAAAAGATAGCTATCGACAAGATCTTTATTTTCAATGACATATGTCAAAATTGAATTTGCCATATCTCGAGAAGTACTCATCCTAGACTTGCTGTTACTAGCTCAAATGATAGCAACTAATAAAATCTTAATTTTCAATGACAGCTGTCAAACTAAAAACGTCATCGAAAATTAAGATCTTAACAATAGCTATCATGTGAGCTAGTAACGGCAAGCCTATGATGAGTAGCTCTCGAGATATGGTCGATTTAAGTTTGACAGCTGTCATCGAAAATTAAGTTCATGTCAATAGCAATCATTTGAACTAGTAAAAGGAAGTCTAGGATGAGTAGTTCTCGAGATATGGTCGATTTAAGTTTGACAGCTGTCATCGAAAATTAAGGTCTTGTCAATAGTTATCATTTGAGCTAGTAAAGGCAAGTCTAAGATAAGTAGTTCTCGAGATATGGTCGATTTAAGTTTGACAGCTGTCATCGAAAATTAAGTTCATGTCAATAGCAATCATTTGAGCTAGTAAAAGCAAGTCTAAGATGAGAAGTTCTCGAGATATGGTCGATTTAAGTTTGACAGCTATCATCGAAAATTAAGGTCTTGTCAATAGCAATCATTTGAGCTAGTAAAGGCAAGTCTAAGATAAGAAGTTCCTGAGATATGGTCGATTTAAGTTTGACAGCTGTCATCGAAAATTAAGTTCATGTCAATAGCAATCATTTGAACTAGTAAAAGGAAGTCTAGGATGAGTAGTTCTCGAGATATGGTCGATTTAAGTTTGACAGCTGTCATCGAAAATTAAGGTCTTGTCAATAGCTATCATTTGAGCTAGTAAAGACAAGTCTAAGATAAGTAGTTCTCGAGATATGGTCGATTTAAGTTTGACAGCTGTCATCGAAAATTAAGGTCTTGTCAATAGCTATCATTTGAGCTAGTAAAGGCAAGTCTAAGATAAGTAGTTCTCGAGATATGGTCGATTTAGGTTTGACAGCTGTTATTGAAAATTTATTCCAATTTTATTATAATATAATTATTATTGCGTAAAATAAACAATTAGTAGTCTGTATTTCCGCCCTTAATGCTTAGAACACAATTACCGCAATAAATTTTCATCTTTTGACCGATTTTTTTTTCTCCTTTATCTCCTATAACCCACGTATAACCCGTGTTACAATGATAAAAAGGGTAACCCTAAGGAATGGGTTTTGGAATAATACCAAAACCCAATACTATTGATAACCCTCATGATCAGGTAACCTAATCAAAAGGGTTTTGAATGGTTTAGACCCATCAAATAATAGTGTAACCCATACGGAGAGGGTTAACTAAGCTTTTGAAATTACTAAATTACTAAGCTTTTGGAAAAACCCTGCCGAAAACCTCTTCATCGGGTTACCAAATCGGGCCCTGATACAAATGAAGAAAATACGCGCAAACGAATTTGCACAAGGATCAGCTAGTATTACCATGGGTATTACATAAAAAAATCTTAGTACCGGTTTAATCTCTTTCCGATTTCCAGCTACAATTTATCTTGAACATTTCAGTTACAATAATTGGAACGACAATGATCATAAAGCGTTGCATATTTTACAATCAATTCACAAAATTCAATATTAAATTCGATATCGTCATTCGTCACGCATTTTTACATCACTAACAGACGTATGTCGCAAGCAAATACATACTACGAACTGGCGGCCATCTGACGCCCATCTGACGCCCATCTGGCGGCGATCGGGCGAGGGCGCCCAAAAGGCGCGTCATACGTCCGATCAACGACATACCGTGTGTCCTAAATTATACTTTATTTCCATGCATTTTGTATGAAATTTGAATGGAATAGGAAACCACCTGTGCAATGTCCGTGTCATGTCCGTGCCCGATGAATGTGACTAGCGTCGGGCGCAGACATGGCACTGGCGGTTTCTTATTCCATTAAAATTTCATACAAAATGCATGGAAATAAAGTATAATTTAGGACACACGGTATGTCGTTGATCGGACGTGGTTATGACGCGAAGTCGTCGAGCTAAATTGTGCTTTATTTCCGTGCATTTTGTATTAAACTTGAATGGAATAGGAAAGCGCCCGCGCCATGCCCGCGCCAGGTCATACAGGTGAGGCCTACGCCTAAGCCTCCCTAATGAGCGCCATTGCGCCCTGTCTAAAGAAAACAATGCTTTTATCAAATTAGCTAATGAGGTAGGTCATTCATGATATGAATATGAAATGAGCAATATGCCTTCCAAAGGGAAGGTAATGAAAGGGATGTATCTTAGCGGAACGTTTTTATTGTATTGACTTTGTGTAAGTCTTGTGGTGAAGACCAACAACCTATTAAAAGTGTTCAGCCATACACTTGTAATAAGTTGTTGTAGATAATGGTGATGATGAATAAGGAAATGCTTGTGATCTGATGCCTGCGGTTTCCCCTCAGAGCTACGATATGGGGTCCTTCAAAAAGCGGGTATTTCATCACCTCAAGGGCCGGCTGCGCATCAATATTGCCTCTGGTGATGCAGATGTCCATGGGCGGCGGTGACTACCTCCCATCAGGTAGCCCGCCTGTTCGTCTGCCAGCTTTGGCATAAAAATGCTCTTAAACTTTTTTGTTATGTAGCCAATTCAAGATAATATGAGCTTTGAACTTCGTACTTGGGGAATGCGCGCTTTGAATAAAAATCTGTGCCTGATTTTTCCCAATCAGGGATGTGTCTCGTTTCCTCTTATGTGTAACACTAAAGAGGAAACGAGACACATCCTTAAATTTGAAGAATACATTATGACAGATTTTTATTCAAAGAAAGAAAGAAAGAAAATGAATTTATTTGCAACAACTAGGCTTACATAGACATACATTACAGAGTAAAAGAATGGTATTAAAATGACCGTAAGCCCGGACATCACAAAAGGGACTCTGACTCAGCATAAGCTGGCTGGCTAGCAGGCTAGCAACCAACGCTGGTCTTCCGTCAGAGCCAGACGTTAATGTTACGGACAATCTACCGACTTAATAATATTAATAAGTATACATACAAACGGACAATAATAGTTAACATACAACATAATTTGGACAGGCTGAATCATAACAACATAAACTTATTATTACATAGCTAAAAAACGATTACAACAAAAAAAAAGCGCGCCCTCACTTACTAAACCTTCTTGAGATGAGCTAATTCAAGAGATTTATGCTCTCTGACTGTTTGATATACTTACAAACTTAAAATTAGAACATTAGTTTATTTGTTTGTAACGATTCTCAAACGATCATCATGTTTTGCATACACGTCAGTTCTACAGGAGTACCTTTCATCCAACAAAAAGTGGCTTATTCCCAAGAATTCCAAGAATTCTTCCCACCAGCACCAAAAATCTATTTAGAATAAAAATAAAGCCGCACCGTTACCTTTAAATCTGTCTTGGATATTAAAGTTATTCTACTTTTTACTCCATTATCAAGATGATGATGATACAATACAATAATTTTCAAGTACTGTTCCCAAGGGAAAGAAAATAACCTTAAACTTGAGCGAAGTCACGGATAAAAACTAGTTGTGATATAAATGGTCCAGTGTATAAGGCTTTTCATGGTCCAAAACCAAAAAAGGACCACAACCAGTATCAGTCATTGAATAAATGTAAATCAGCGTGTTTTTATTAATAACACAGTGTGGGTGGAAGCGATTACTTAACACTTGTTGTTTACATTATACATCAGAAAAATCTATTTAAATAGGGATCTATTTATCTTATTTCTTTATCTTTATAAATAATTTATTATAGACCGGATATTTACACGTCGAATTCAAAAGAATTGTATTTTAATAACAAAGCTCAAGCTTTTTACAATTTCCTACGTTGTTTATGATCATATAGAAGAAATATACACATTTTTTACCAGTGTTTCATTCCTGAATGAAGAAACATCTCTCACAGGGTATTTAAGGAAAAACCGGATAGTCTAAGTATGAACTAAAGTTTTTACCAGTGTTTTTGAAATTTTTGCATAAAGGTGAAGTTCTGTTACTGCAAAATTAAAAACAAGTCGCCAATGGCGACAGATAGATAGATAGAAAACTCTTTATTGTACTCACACAAACAAAAACATTCAGAATTATAACAAAAATGAAAATAATATAAGTACAATGGGCGGTCTTATTGCTTAGAGCGATCTACTCCAGACAATCTTTGGATGTACTTGATTTAAAAGACTGTAGCAGACGATGGTGTAATATCAATAAACACATCAAATATCATAATCCATTGCGGACTAGTAAAAGTAAATGTAAAATGAACAGTGTAAAAAGAAAAAAGACGTGTGGCACTCGGGGACTGCCGCGGTAAAGCTATTGCATAGCATTTTGTATCAACTTATGCAATTATAATTATTTATTTATTTTATTTATGCAGTATTTCTTTTTCTTTGATATTAATTCAAGTTACACTATTTGAGCGTGGTGACCGATAAGAAAACATTTTTTTTTCTTTTATTGAATAAAAATACGTCTAGTTGCACGCACACAAACACTGTGTCGAAGACTGCCGAAAAGAAACGAGGTTAGACAATGCACGGCCTTCAAGCCACACCTCCGTGTCCGTCGGAGTGGGGAGCGTGACGTTTTTTTTCGTTACGGAATTTCTGGATTCGGTCCCCGCGCTCAAGGCCCTCGATAGAAGCTATGCAATAGCTTAAAAAAATGCCCTCCTTAATTGGAGTCGGGTAAAAATGAGGCGTCATTATTAACAAATTGTTTTAAATAGGAATGCACTATAGGTGTGTGATGGTGATGGGGTAGAATAGGAGAAGATTCTTGCTTCAATCCTATATGGATTGGTTCAGTTTCAGACTGCTCCAATGAATGCATGTTTATTTTGTTTCTAATGTTCTTTATCTTTGAAGTATTCAATCACTAAAACGATTAACAAGTTGAATTCAATAGACGGCCTCTGTGGCGCAGTGGGATAGTGGGCACGATGCCCGCGACGGGACAAATGTTTGCTTTTTTTACGGATATTCATCCCAGGTCTGAGTGTTTTCTATGTTTCCAGTCTTGTGAATCCTATAAAACAAGCTTAGTTTGGCTACATGATGTTGAGTGATAGTGTACAGCAATATTTATTTATTTATTTCTAGAAATGGCCATGCCCTGCGATTGATTTGCATATTGTATTATTGAAGATTTTTTTATGCCCTGCGAGAAGAGAAAAGCCGATCAACTTATATCATCCCGATATTGGTATTTTTTAAATAAAACGACACAACATCAAGCTCGTTATCATGAAAATTGATAAAGAATCGGGTTATGAAGACGATAATTTTTGGCCAAAAGATGCATTGCTTGGGGCCTTATGCTCGGGAACGTTCGAAAAAATGTCTCTCGAGACGAAGTCTTATCTTGGCCAAAAACTTCTAAAAACACCATTGTGTTGAATATCCTAAAAAAACGAGAAACGAGACGAGTACTCTATCGAGTCACGGTCTCTAAGTGAAAACGTAGTAACAAAATATATCAATGGTGAATACATCAAATTACCAATATATTAAGCAAGTAGTATTTATCAGGCGTATGGTACCCATAATACAAGCTCTGCTATGTTTATGGCTACATGATGTTGTGTGATTGTATCTAGCAAAAAATAGTAACATTATAATGCCACATTTGCACTAATTTAGACCTTATGTTGATTGCAAAGTGTTCTAAGTGAGTGCGCCATAGGCAGCATACGCCAAATTTTCGTGCGGACATTATTTTCCACGTTTGTGTCTAGCTAGATGTATCTATCAAGATAACTAGTTCTGTGATTCAAAATGTTTTTGTCTGTTTTTCTTATTATAATTTGGTTACCTACATAGCTAATCAAGTGTAACATTGGGTAGAAATAAAGAACTAAATCTAAATCATTGTCATGTCACGTTGAAGTCATCTCCTCAGGTTTTTTCGATCGCATCCAAGAATAAGGCCCCAGAAGAAACACCATCAAGAGTTTATACAACAGTAAAATTGTGTTAATTAGGTGTTTATTGTTCGTCGAGTGCTAAGTACACGGCACACTCGACACAGAAACACCAGGGTGCTAACTAGCTCAGGGGGTACAGATAAGTGGTTTAGTGGGACAACACCTCGACTTCACATCGACCTCGTTAGTCAATTAGGCGAATCAACCGTCTGGATGGATGCCAGAGATTGCGGGTACGATTCCCGCTGCGGGTTTTTTTTGAGTATCTATTTTTTATCTATGACTAGCTTCCGCCCGTGGCTTCGCTCGCGTGGTACCGGGATAAAAAGTCAACGCTGTGTTAGTCCAAGTCACAAACTATGTATATTTCAAGTTTCATCCAAATGCGTACAGTAGTTTTTGCGTGAAAGAGTAACAAACATTCATTCATCCATACTCACAAACTTTCGCATTTATAATATTAGTAGGATCTACAGATACGTCTGGGTCATGGTAAGCAGGTAAGGTATGTGGCGTTTCTTGAACGCAGCCATTAGTTTACTAATGTTGGATAGCTTGATATGCATAGCCAATCACGTTATTTTCCGCATTTTACCTCCTGCCCCTCTTAGGTTGGCAGACTTTCTTTTCATATAAAAACTTAGTTTTAGTTTAGCAATGTTGGTATAACTGTAAATAGTAACAAATAGCGTAGTTTCCCGCGTGTAGGACACGCCAGTTTTTAGGTTGGTAATATGTAATTTTACTATAGTTACTAAGTTTTACGAGGCGACGCTCTCTCTCTGTTCCGCGACGCCATGTCGTGAACATCATCAATGTGAACGTATTGATATAAGTTGTGTTAAGGCTGGTTACTGTGTCCTCACCATCTGTGTGCTACTACATCCTGTCATGTGCTGTGTACTGGAATAAACCAATCATTTCAAACAACTTGGAGTTTTTATATTAACATAACTTTGGAGGAAGTTGGGAACCCGTCCACAAGCATCCCAAATTGGTGACCCCGACGTGATGATTGAGGTTAGAATTTTGTGAACAACCACCCATTTTGCGGAGTATTGTTGGTACAGTAGGTATTTCATTCAAACATGGAAGAAAAAACATCGACGGGGGCGCAGTCTCTGGCGCCGGAGGCGGAGGAGCTGAAGAATGATGGAGGTAATGATAAAATAAACAGAATTTCAATCAAAGTTTCCACCCACCAGTCCACCTTTTTGGCCGGAACGACCGGCACTTTGGTTTGCTAGTTTGGAAGCACAATTTCATCTGAATCACATAAACAAAGAGCTAACAAAATTCTACCATGCCATCTCGCATTTAGACACCGCCAGTGCTGGAGAAGTCGAGGATTTGATTATTAACCCCCCCGACAATGAACCATACACGAAACTTAGGAACACACTAATCCATCGATTTTCAGAGTCATGCGAAGAAAAGATACGCAGGCTGCTGGAGAAAGAGGAGATGGGGGATAGAAAGCCCTCCTCGTTCCTGCGACACCTGCGCACTTTGTCCACCGGAGGCGTCCCGGACCGTTTGTTGCAGACTGTTTGGACCAGCAGATTACCGCGGCAAATGCAATCAATCCTATTAACACAACCTAACGCCAGTCTGGAGCAACTAGGCGACCTGGCTGACAAATTACACGAAGTCAACCCCTCAACATCTGTACGGGCGGTAAGCGATATATGTTCACAGAGCGAACTGCAGCGGCTGACGAAGGTAGTGGAGGACCTATCACGGCAGGTGGCCAGCCTCTCTGCTAGCAACCATGACAGAGAAACGCACCGCAGCAGTGCACGTTCACGCTCTCGCTCGCGGTCACGCTCGAGATCGTCAAATGGTATGTGTTGGTATCATTCTACATACAATAATAAAGCCACAAAATGTAAGGCCCCCTGCAACTGGAAAAGCAACCAGAGTTCGGAAAACTTGACGGGCAGTCAATTATAGCGGCGACTGACAGCCATCCGCCAAGCCGTCGCCTATTCGTAACAGACAAAGAGACAAGATACCGATTTCTAGTTGATACCGGATCAGATATCTGCTGTGTTCCAAGGCGATTTTTACCTGAGCGACGCAGGCCTACTACTTACCAAGTTCGTGCAGCAAATGGAACGGTCATTAACACGTATGGAAACTTTCATTTGAAATTAAATTTTGGACTGCGCCGGGATTTTCATTGGAATTTTGTAGTAGCCGACGTGGACATAGCTATAATAGGTTCAGATTTCTTGGCTCACTACAACCTCTTGCCAGACTGCACAAACAAGAGATTGGTAGATGGGGTAACTGGTTTAGCTGCCAATGTTCAAATATTGAACACTGACCAAACTAGCATCAAACTTATAGCTGCAGAAGGATCAGAATATACTAACATCCTATCTGAATTTCCAGATATACTACGGCCACCTGGCATCCAGAGGCAAATGAAACACACCACGGTCCATTACATCCACACCACCGAGGGCCCACCGGTCAGCTGTCGGCCGCGCCGCCTTGGACCTGTAAAGCTGGCTGCCGCCAAGAAAGAGTATGCCGACATGCTAAGCTGCGGCACCGCGAGACCATCCAAGAGCCCGTGGTCATCGCCATTGCATCTGGCACAGAAACGCGACACATCCTGGCGTCCTTGCGGTGACTACCGCGCACTAAACGCACGGACCATACCGGATCGGTATCCCGTGCGCCACATTGGGGATTTCAACCAAGGATTAGCAGGTGCCACAATTTTTAGTACTATAGATCTGGCTAAGGCATACCAACAAATACCTGTCTACGAACCACACATCTGTAAAACCGCCATCATCACACCGTTCGGGCTTTACGAACATCCTTATATGGGATTTGGTCTTCGGAACTCTGGACAAACCTTTCAACGGTTCATAGACGAGGTCGTCCAAGGGTTAAATTTTTGTTACAGCTATGTAGACGATATATTAGTTTTTTCTAAGAACTCTACTGACCATACCATTCATCTTCGCACACTTTTCAAAAGACTGCAGGAGTACGGCATGGTCGTCAACTCATCTAAATGCCGTTTGGGACTCCCAGAGGTTTGTTTCCTGGGCTACCACATAAGTGCAGCAGGTACGCAACCACCTGAGGAACGAATCACAGCTCTAATGGATTTTCCTCCACCAAAGACAGTTCAAGGTATGAGACGTTTCTTAGGGATGATGAATTACTACCGGAGGTTCTTACCAAAGGTTGCACAGTATCAGGCTCCACTCATCGAGGCAGTTACCGCTGTCAATGGTAAAGGCGCTAAACCATTTCCATGGACGATAGAACTAGAACAGCAGTTTGAGGCATGCAAAAAGCATTTGTCGTCTGCAACACTACTCGCTCACCCTGATATTTCTGCCCCACTTGGCCTTTTCACTGACGCATCCAGCACGCACGTCGGATCTTGTTTACAGCAGAAGGTTGTTGAAGGATGGCAACCTTTGGCCTTTTTCAGTAAGAAATTAGATGCTAAGCAAGCCGTACAGCCAGCATACTACAGGGAACTTCTAGGTGTATACGAAAGTGTACAACACTTCCGACACATCTTAGAGATGCAACATGCAACAATCTATACTGATCACAAGCCCCTGTTATACGCTTTCATACAACGTCGTGAGAAGTTACCCCCTCAACAGCTAAATCAACTGTCTTTCATCAGTCAGTTCACAACAGACATTCAGCACATAAAAGGGTCTGACAATGTAGTAGCTGACGCCATGTCACGCACTGAATCAATATCATTTGAACCTGATTTCTCAGCTCTTGAAAAAGCCCAGGATGAAGATGATGAATTGAAACATGTACTAGAAAAAACATCTTTACAATTGGAAAAAGTTAAAATACCGGGTACTAATGTTTCTATTTTCTGTGACAGGTCCACGGGAAAACCTCGCCCGTATCTACCCAAACCTTTGCGCCGCGCAACATTCGATCGGCTACACAACCTGAGTCACCCTGGTGGACGGACGTCCGCACGTATGGTAGCGGAACATCATGTATGGCCCAACATGCAAAAGGAATGCAAAGCGTGGGCTCGTGCGTGCCTCGCTTGTCAAAGGTCAAAGGTATCGCGGCATAACACCGCGCCGCTAGGCAATTTCAATATACCATCTGGGCGTTTTAAGCATGTTCACATTGACATTATAGGCCCGTTGCCGCATTCCAATGGACACACATATTGCCTCACAGCAGTAGACCGTTTTTCACGGTGGCCAGAGGCATGGCCTATGAAATTCATCACGGCTACAGAGGTCGCAGAGAATTTTGTTTATGGGTGGATTGCCCGTTTTGGTGTGCCATCAACTATAACAACAGATCAAGGCCGCCAATTCGAGTCGACGTTATTTCAGCGGCTGACGAACATATGTGGTTCCCATAGGATAAGAACCACGAGTTATCATCCACAGGCAAACGGCATGGTAGAACGACTGCATCGGCAGTTAAAAGCAGCTATTATGTGCCACAATGACACATGGTTCAACGCGCTACCTATTGTCCTCCTAGGCCTTCGTTCTTCCCTTAAGGAAGATCTTCAATGTTCCGCTGCTGAGATCGTCTATGGCGAACCTCTTCGCCTACCAGGAGAAATGATAGTACCATCCAAATCGAACCTTTCAGAGGCCAGCGAATTTGTTACGAAGTTGAGGGCGAAAATGTCGTCAATGAGGGCTATGCCCGCATCACGACACGCTAATCCGTATTCTTTCATATTTAAAGACCTTGCGACGGCAACACACATCATGCTTAGAGACGACACTGTGCGTCGATCTCTACAGCCACCTTACACTGGTCCGTACAAAATCATCAAACGAAGTCCCAAGACTATAACTATAGATATAGGTGGTAAAGAAGTTGTAGTGAGTATTGATCGGGTTAAACCAGCGCACTTGGACACTGCAACCTGGCCCGCCCCTACCAAAGCAATATCGTCAGATGTTAAACTACCGTCTCTTATTACAGATCAAGAGCCACAAACCGTATCTCCAGCACCTTCACCAACGGCGCCGGAGCCTACGCCCCCTTCGCAAACCATTACAACTCGTTCCGGTCGTAGAGTTAGATTTAAACATATTTTCGACCTGTAACTTCGTTTCTCCGTGGGTGGGTGGTTGTGGCGTTTCTTGAACGCAGCCATTAGTTTACTAATGTTGGATAGCTTGATATGCATAGCCAATCACGTTATTTTCCGCATTTTACCTCCTGCCCCTCTTAGGTTGGCAGACTTTCTTTTCATATAAAAACTTAGTTTTAGTTTAGCAATGTTGGTATAACTGTAAATAGTAACAAATAGCGTAGTTTCCCGCGTGTAGGACACGCCAGTTTTTAGGTTGGTAATATGTAATTTTACTATAGTTACTAAGTTTTACGAGGCGACGCTCTCTCTCTGTTCCGCGACGCCATGTCGTGAACATCATCAATGTGAACGTATTGATATAAGTTGTGTTAAGGCTGGTTACTGTGTCCTCACCATCTGTGTGCTACTACATCCTGTCATGTGCTGTGTACTGGAATAAACCAATCATTTCAAACAACTTGGAGTTTTTATATTAACATAACTTTGGAGGAAGTTGGGAACCCGTCCACAAGCATCCCAAAGGTACAATGGTAAAATGGGCGGCCTTATCTTCAAGTGATTTCTTCCTGGCCACCTTGGTTGTAATACAAATAATGGAATTACTTCATACTAATCAGACTCAAGTACAAGGGAATGCGCGCGTATTCTTTCGTTAAGGTGTTTTGTCTCGTTTTCGCTTTAGTTCTACACAAAGAGGAAATAGGATATAACACCTCTTAAGGCATTTTAAGGAGAACAATCAAGCACAGAGTTTTGCTCCTAACCTAACCTAACCGATACTAAATAGATCCTCTTCTCAGTCGTTCACTATTGGCAGACCGGTCGTGGCTGGCTGATGGTGTTCACATTGAGGTCTTCGTTTTTGCTTTTCTTTCCGAGGTGCTGCAGCTATGGCGATGCATCTTCATTTATATCAGTTAGTTGCATTGCAAGAATACTGACCACCAATGTGGTCTTTAAAGTGACTAAAGAGATGAGCGCCCTGCACACGTAAAGATTTGTAAACGCAGTCCGATCTGTACGGCTTGGTCTGCGGATCAAACTGTCGTGATGCGCGATAATACTGTGAGATTTGCCTTCGCGTCGACATGCCAGATCGGACTGTCAGCCCCGCGCATCTACACGTACGTTTCGGAGTGCAGGTTGGAATGGCGCGTGCTGTTTCCCAAGGTTCGAACTTTACGTATGCAGGGCACTATAGATAAATGATAAAACCTCCTTGATGAAAGAACGCTATCACATCCTTAACATTGCTTGCATTGCTCCCTCAGATATTTGTCTAAAGCAAAGACCAACAAACAGGTAAAACTACAAAGCTTGGAACTGTATACAAAACTCAAACACACCAGGTTGGAACAAGGTACTCTGGTATAAATGCGGTAGTTTTGATCCCTGCATCTACAAAACAAATATTGGATGTTGCACGGTTGAAAGTGCGGAGTTTGCAAACTCCGACAACTTTAATAGGTAAACGGACTGTGCATAACTATGAGGCATCAGCATGTGATAAATATGTTCACATGACTCTTTGAATCTTTGCAATAAATTCTCTCACAAACATTCAGACTCATCATCATCATCAATATCATCACCAGCCTATAAAAGTCCACTGGTGGACATGAGCCTCCCCTAATGAATGCCATTGCGCCCTATTCTCGCGCATCCAGACTCTGTCTTTCCCAGAATGTAATTCAAAATCACACCAAAGCAATTGAAAGGATTGCTCATATTTTGCACTGCGTTCTAGAAAAGGAATAATACATGGAGTAATCTTTATGCTGGTTCTAGGCAAGCGAAGCTGCGGGCGGTAGATAGCGGGGAATACTAATCAGACTTGTTATATCTATGATTTTGATGTATCCCAAAAATTTCGACTCAGGCGGGATTTGAGCATTCTTGGAAGCTGAAACGTTTCCCCTGTAGGTGCAGCAAACGGCGCTTAGTCGTGACTGCCTGAAAATTTCGACAAGGCGAGGAATTGACTGGGTAGCGGAGTTGGTTAGCGCGTCCCGGTATTGATGGGAAGGTCGCGGGTTCAAATCCCACCCGAGTCGAGTTATTTGGGTTATATAAAAATCTTAGATTTTCCTATCACTTAAAATACGAAAAATCATGTTATGTTGAATGAATACTATAGAAGACAAGAGCTTCCTTCAATTATGTTTTATAAGTTATGAGAATTCAGTGTCAAAATATTTTTAGAGCAATATTCAGGACACTTAAAGAAGATAACTAGAAAAGGGCTACTACGCTATGAAGCTACTCTAGAGAATCCGAGGCTTGTCACATCAGTGCCAAAGTATAGAGTGAGTGGCGCAAGCTATTATCTGTGGTTACCGCCTTACGTTTTTGGGACATGGCATCCCTTTGTTGAACTGGTATTTCTGCTTTGAACCGGTTTATGAAAGTATTCCTTATACATGCCCAGGTTTTCGACAACGCGAAGAAAATTACTTTGAGATGAGCTTGTAAGTTTTAAAAAGAATTTGATTGAAATTCTGCTTTATTTTTCAACAAAGCTCTTTTGACTGCAAAAAAAATATTTTTAGAAGAAACGAAATTGTTCAGTTTTGTCCCATTTTCATTTACGTTTTATAAGAAAAAAAAATTGTAGAATCGTCAGAGGGTTCTACTGTTATTAAAACTACCAGTGCTGATAGCGGCAGAAGTAGGGTTTTCATTGAAGCATGTTAACATCTTATAGAAAGCTGCTGGTAGAAGCTGGATGCTTCGAGCTGAAGAAAGGGCGCAGTGGCGCATGAGGAGAGATCTATTTCCAGCAGTTGACTGCTATAGGCTGCTGATAAAGTTAATGATGATGCTAATATCACTTTGGTTTTGCTAGTGTCCATGGTCCACTTTCCTTAATTCTTCTATAGGCTGAAGATCATAAGAATCTCTGTCAGCAACATCAAACAAGCATTCATTTATCCACTCACCGTTCTAACAATTTCCCCTCCCCTCATAATCCAATTCAGTTGCAAAATGTTTGTGTAAGTCCCCCAGTCTGTTTGAACTTCCGCATTAATTACACCATGTACCCCATCTCCAGATTAATGATGCAAAGGAATGTCCAATATTAAATCAAACTTGACGTGGCGTTTCGCGTCACGTCAGATGAAATCCTTCATCAAGTTTGCTGGGTTCAATAGAATTCAATAGGTTCCATCTTTTGCTTGATAATTGTATCCTAGTAAGCATTACATCATATCATTCAGAATTAAAAGTAATGATGAGAGCCATGGCAAACTGGGCGACTTGTCGCGGCGGCTAGACGCAGAGCTATCCTTGTGTCGGCGACTAGTCGTTACGACAGACGTCGTGCATGAGGCGATCATGACTAGTAGAGTAGAGACTGACGCTGCGCTGTCGCGCAACTTTCGTCGTGTGTACGCGTGCACAGCGCGCTTAGACGCAGCGATAAGTAGTGAGCTCGCTCGACTCCCTCATATTCCCTCATCCTCATATTCATTATGAACATTATACTTGATACTGGGGAAATTGTGGAAACTATCCCGGAAGCCAATTAAAAAAGAAGTGAAGTGAAGTGATGTTACGATGTTAAGCTTTTCATTCGTTAAGCCATGTCGGAGGCCTTCGGGCGGCATAAAAACTCCGACACTAGAGTTGGTCACTAACTCATACGAAGAAGAAAAAGAATCCAAGTTTAACAAGGTGCAATAGAGATAGGTGCAATATTATAATTTATGGTTTCAAGCCCCCACACTATGATTCCTTGTGGTGTGGGTGGCTACTGGCTAGCATTTTCCAGTATATAGGTAAGCACATTCCACTTCGAGTACCAAATAATATCTGAAATGTAGTGAAGTGAACCAAGGCAGAAAAGACTGCAAGTACTCCTATACTCGCAGTTAAATTTATCTGTGTAAAAACATTGTTTCAATGCAGTGTCAACGTGTTCACTGCGAATCATAACTTCAGTTATCGAGTTGCAATAAAAACTCATTGAGCTGTTCACAGCACCGTGTTTTACGTGGCTTAGTCATAAATAAATTGTGGAGGTTTGCGATGGGGTTCGACAACGGAAACATGTTCCACGTTTGTACCTCTGAGGTCTACAAGATCTAACTTCGGTTTCGCTTTACTTTAATAATAACGGGCAATATATTCGTAGAATTAGTCAAAAACAGATGAAGTTATAACTAGAAGTGGGTATTGTAAGAGATGACAGATACAGCAAATGACTGAAAAGAACTTGTCCTATATCGTCAAAACTGGAGGAGCGATTACAGCCAAAATTTATATTTATAATATACCTCAAATACAACATTCTGTCCACCAAGAATGAGATCACGAATCCACCGAGCAATTTATTGGCAAACACTACTCAATAGAAAATAGGTCTTGCTAAGTAGCAAAGGTTAGTAAGTACTAAACCTAAAACCTAATCTTCTGAGTATCTGACTTTAACCTAAAATAGGTCTTGCTAAGTACTTACTAACCTTTGCTACTTAGCAAGACCTATTTTCTATTGCGTAGTGTTTGCCAATAAATTGCTCGGTGGATTGGTGACTAATTCTTGGTTGACAGGAAAGTTAACAATGAAGCCAAATCTAAAATTATTTACATTAATAACTTACACTATTTATGTCAGAATCGAACATGTATCGAATATGGGTACCTAGTTTAGTTAAACATGAGTGTTTCCACCTTATAAGTTGTACATTCTGTACGAAGCATTTTTTTAAAGATATCGAATATGTTGAAAACTTTTATGAGCATAAAAAGCGTCCTTTTATTGTGTGTACAAGAGTGGAATATTAGAAGAATGGTTTCAGTCACTATTTTTATTTATTTCTCTTTAAACGTGATCCATATAAATAAATGCTAAACAGTTCCAGGGATTACAAAGGCAAACGCGAATAGTCAGAATACTTCACATAATACAGACATGGAAATAACAAAGTATATGAGCCCGCACGTGCATTATTGATTCGTTGGATATCTCTAGCAGGAGTTGGAGGTATCTGACTATAACGATAGATAATAACGATTATAGAACAGAAACGTGAAAGAGTAAAGTTTCAATTCATTCACGTTCCTTCGATGTTATGCACGATTTAAACAATTCTTTCGATGAATTTATAAATGGCTTTTTGTGATAGCTTTGTGGTTTTGTTGCGACAAAACGGAAACGTTTAGTTCTTGTTGGTTACGGGTGTTTTTTAACTTTTTCTTGCCTTGTGTTCATTCTGTTGGAACGTTTAGTAGATGCACTAATGCTTTGAGTGCTTAAGAAACCGCTGTCCTTGTGCAGCAGGAGTAGCAGCAAGTGCTATAATGCCATAGCTAATTTTTATGGGACAACTTTACTAAAACGGCTCTACATAGAACTCTACCTGCTAAGTGAAAAGTTTGAAGTGTATTTGTCAAAGTACAATAGTGAAGTTAACTAAATATTTGATATTCTGGATATAACAATTATATACTAAGGTATCTCTCTAAGTATGATGCTCCCATCATTTATCTATGAGTAGAGTATGGGTACAAATAAAACCATAATTCAAATAATATCAATTTTATTTGTATAACATTAGTTTTTCTAAGCCGATACCCATTAAAATGGACACAAAACTTATTTAAATTTTTAGTGACTCATAATTATATTCTCTCAAAGCCCAGGAAAGAAAAATGGAACATGTTCAAAAAGTTGGCCAAACTTTCATATTGCGACAGTCTCCGCAATGCTTTCTGATGATTTGAGACCATATAACTACCAGATTATAAATCGGACAGCTGCCCAGAGTGATGGGAATACTGCCTAAAACCGGTTCGAACCAGTTACAAACAATGCAGAGTTGAAACACCATGGCCAAGGTCACAGGCAAGTTCAATGGTAACATATTGGTATCGTGTTGATAGTTGGATCATAAACGTTAGTTAGTATCTAACAGTAAATTTTTGGTACCCCAAATTTAATAAATAAGCTAGACTATAAATTAACTTTGAAAATGTTCTGAAACGGACTTCATAGATTCCGAAATCAACAAGGATATTTCTGACTATAAGTCCTCAAAAGTGTATTTTGCTCGCAGATTTTATAGCTATCATCACAATGAAATGAACACAGGCTGTTGGTAGAAGCTGGATGTGTCGAGCTAAGAACAGGGTGTAGCCTCTGTCCAGCAGTGGACTGCTATAAGCTGATGAAGATGATGACAGTAACTATGTAACTAATTAATTACTAATTGACTAATTAATTACTGTATACTGTGTTTCTAATTTGAAGTGGGAACCTGGGCCATTTCTTTGAATTTACCACAGTACCCGGGACTAGAGGTGAATAGTCCCCTAATCCATACCTAAAAAGCATATCTATATTAATCACTAGCGGCCTGTCCCAGCTTCGCACGGGTGGACATTTATTTTTTAAACACATAAATATACCTATGTTACTCAGGGTGAATGTAGCTTTAAAATGGTGAAATAATTTTTGAAATCGGCACAGTATTTTTTGAGTTTATTCATTATAAACATACACACAAAAATACAAAATTTTCCTCTTTATAATATAATATAGTGTAATAATTAGCGGTGATGGGCTTGCAACCTGTCACGTGGAATGCTAGCTGCTTGCAAAAAGTGGGCATGTATCGAACTTAATGTTTGGACTTACCTCTGACTGCCCCCGTTAAGGTATCCCCAATAGATTTGCGTACTGAGCAATATCTGAAGATATCCATAATAGGGAAAAAGTCGTGAAGATGTTTTTTTTATATAGTGTAAATAGTTTGTAAAAATTTGCCTAAATTTTAGTAAGATTTTCTTTGTTGTTTAACTTTTATTTGAATTTGTTAAAAATACTAATACCTATTCGTAGCTGTTCTAACTTACGAACACCGTGAATGTCCAACAATATTGTCCAGTTTTTATTTAGGTAAACGCTCTATTTTCCACGGGCAATAACTCATCTGATAAGTCAATGTATTTATGAAGCTGGTGAACAGCCTGTGTTGCCAGTGTAACGAACGGTATGAATTATTTAGCAACGTTTTTGTTGCTGATAGCGTTTTTGTTGCACGGTACAGTTTATTGTTTGTTCGTTGAAGTGGGTTTTTGCCTCCAAAACAACAACTTCAACAAGACGTAGTAGTTTTTATTTTAGTATAATCTTTTAATAACACAAATTTTGGGCTTTTTCGGAAATAAGATATCTTGGGAATCATCAAATTCTTTGAACAATTTTGTTATTACTAACTGATGCTTTAAAGAAGAAAAACTGCTGTCTTTAGTAGGCTTTAAACTATTTATAATTTAGATATTTCCTAGTTATAATTTCCTAGTAAAGAATCTATATGTGTACCATTCTCTGTGTAAACGACTAAATTCTAGACTCTAGAATATGACAGCATAATCTTTTATTCGGATGCCAAGCAAAGTCATATGAAAAAACTAGTAGAATATAAAAATGTTGACGGTGATTGATCCTGGATCACAAAATAGATCAAATATTGTGAACGACAGTTTGAATGAGATAGAGCGAGCCAATTTTCTGGGAATATTCACGTAGGATTTTCAGGGAAATTTGCTAGCTTCAAAAATATTTATATTTAAAAGTATGTGTATAGACGATGGAAAAGCAAAATATCATTGACTTCAGTTCGCTGCTTTGCTCATGTGTATAAATGTGTTTTTTTTTTCTACCTATCACAAAGCATTGCATGGTAGATCACGTTTTTTTGGAATATGTTCTACGATGCAACGCCTTGCGTCCATCAACTTGAGTCATGAAGGTGATAATCCTCTTGTGCCTGTAAATTCACCGGCACCAACCACATCCCCAAACCGAAAAACAGCAATGCTGCTTCACGGCAGAAATAGGCATGGTGGCAGTACTTCCCTGACGAGCCCTTCACAAAGAACTCTACGACTACTAAAAATGTATTATGAAATGTGTATGTGAATCCTAGAAAAACAGTAGGTACTATTTGAACCTGTTAAGTCAAGATTTTTTGTACACTCTCAAGTCAACTCTCTCTTGTTTTTCTACAAAGAGTAAAATCATTACGATTCAATAGCCACCAATCAGGAAGTAATAAAAACTGGGTGTTTCTGCAACACTCGTTTGGAGGGAGATTACAAGCCCCGGATAAGAATTGCCGTTTTTATGCTCTACTCTAGAGCCTACGTTTTTGTTGAAAATAAATCGAGCAAGTGCATTGAAACAAGTAGTTGTTTTTTTAATTTGAGTATTGTTTTTTAAAATCGCTTTAACCACCTCTTTGATAGCAAAAGGCCAGCGTTGGCCTTCAATAAAATACGAAAGTTTGTTTACCCCGACTAGCATTAATGAATGTTAATGTCAAGGATTATCTTTGTAAATAATGTAACATTCATAACAAGATAGAAGATAACAGCTAACGCGAAGGGCTTTCCCATAAAAATGTCGCAGTGAGTTAATATCGGCTCGGTCTAAAATGTCAAAATAATGGTTCTTTCTCTTTACTATAACTCTAGCAACTTGTAAAGGCATTTAAATGTCAAGAATGTTGTACAAATCGACATTTGCGTGACTTTAGCCGACTGTTCTTCGTATTTACAATGGTAATGGCAAATGCTGTCGTTAAAAAATGCTTGTTTTTATGATCGCACGGGCGATTAAATTGAGCAACAGCTGCAGATTTATCACCAGTACCTACTCTTCTAACTTCGGTTACGTGGTTATACTTTTCTTTAGTGCTTATGCGGTGGCATAACATATGCGTCCTTCGACGAAGATTTGCACGTGAGAAACAGCATACTGCGCTCCAAAACACAAATTGCTGATGTTGGCCATAAACCCGCCAGCTTGAAGTGGAACTGGGCTGGACATGTCTGCCGAATGTCCGACCACTTGTGGGCGAAGACGACAACAGGCTGGATCCCAACAAACACCAGCGACGTGGAAGACCCAGAAAAAGATGGCGAGATGAGCTTGACGCGTATTTAAGATCTTGGCCTGTGGTAGCGACGAATTGCGAGGAATGGAAGGAGGGGAGGGAGGCCTTTGCCCTGCAGTGGGATCAAAATGGCTGAATAATAATATAATAATAATAATAAGTGACGTTTATTATGTAGTGACTTTTCACTTAACTTCACTTCTTTATTAAATGGCTTCTGGTATAGTTTTCCAGAATTTCGCCAGTATCAAGTATGTAGGGTTTATAAGTCCAGTCGTCCAGTCTTCAAACTGTCAGGGTCATTTGGCAGATAAAGGGGGCAAACGTAAACCTTCACCAACCCGAAAATTATATTGTCATATAAGTGACAACATAAATACGTAGTATTTATGTTAATTCCATGCAATATAGTGACAGGAACAGTTAAAGTTGTCACTGATGGTATATCTGGCTTACAAGTTTTGTCAGAGTACAGCTGATATCATTCTGCCAGTAGGTGTAGCATTGCATAGTTTGCAACTATTAAGGTTTTATACTGACTCAGAATTCAGTGTTCCATAACGACTACTATTCAGTACACACAATTATCATATTCTCTTGAAAAAAGAACAAAAAAATTGGCTAAAAAAATATTGTATTTTTTCCCATCCGTTGAGCGACTGTCACTGATCTTTAAAGTGGCTCGTGTACCAACTACAGTTGGCAGCTACGCTTAAAATGTTGCCTTTTAAGTTGGCTAGTTATCAACGGTTTTTGCTGCGTGACAGATAATTTGATTAGCATTCCTCCATGCAATTGATTGAACAACATTGGTTACATCATGTGATCGACAACAGATGAATATAATGAACATTTCACAGGTAGAGATCCAAGATTTTCATCACAGTCTTATATAACTAAGTAATTAGAGCTCAATATTGCTTGATTCATTCATGATGTCAGGAAATGACGGAAGATTTCTAAAGGTCTGGATTGAATGTGAATTATAGAGTCTAAAAACAGGAGATTGGTAATCCAAAACGTATATTTTAGCTCATTTCGATATAAGGGTTGACTGGACTCTTAGTTGTTAGTAGCTCTGCCTTCTGAGCTGCAGATCGCGCCCAGGACAAACTTTTGTGTGATGAACATGAATGTTTGTTTTCTGTCTGGATGTTCTATAGATATCTATGTATGTTTATCAATCTCTGGTACTTATAATATAGGCTCTGCCAAGCTTAGGATCAGTTGAAAGTGTGTGTGTGAGATGTCCTACTAATTGAAAAAAGGACTGACCGAGAAGAAAAAATAAAGAGTTAGTAATTATAATAGCAAGTCTTTATTACTTTGAACAGTTTAGGAAATACAGCATTTTCATTTCATTCTTCATGCAGTTGTTAGCATAAAACAGGTACATCATCGCATGCTACTAATTAGATTATCATGCGAGCTACTCATTTCTCAGGGCCAAGTCTATTACAGACTCTATGAATCCGTAAGACGTAGTAAGCTCAACAAATCTATTATTTACAAATGAAGCCATTCCAAGTTGCAATAGACATAAGAACATAATATACCTCTTAGATCTTTGGCTGCTTGGAATTTTATTGTTCCACGCGTTACTACAAAACATATTCATCTTGCGTTTCCTTCATCAGTTGTCAATTCAACATTAATTTCTTTCTTACTCATGCCATTTTTTCACACAATTCATCTTTCCTTGCCTGGTCTTAGAATATCTACGTTGTATTTTTCCACTCTATATTAGTAACAAGGCTTTGCTAATGCTATTCTTTTGACTCATTTATTGGTAAATCCCTTTTGTTATTAACAATTCGATTGTTTTCTGTGGTTTAATACCTGATTGGTTTTTAACCGACTTTAAAAAGGAGGAGGTTCTCAATTCGTCGGAACCTCTTTTTTTAGACTTTTTTTATGTATGTTCACCGATATATCCTTCTATTGTATACAGATTTTCAAAATTTTTTTTTGTTTATACGAATAGACTTCATAGGTGGTGGTGGCTTCCATATAAATTTTACTCCTGTGGGATTGGTACTTTTCCCGGAAAACTCAAAAAACCTCATCCTCACTTGTAATTTTCGCCCTATGATCAACTATATCTCCGTCAATTACTGTGAACCGATATTCATTTAGGGCAAGAAGTAAGAAGTGATTTGTTTGAAGTCAGTTTTTTTTTAATGTTTTACTTTTCTATATATAAGATTTTCATTATCACCATAATAATCATCGACGTTTCTTAGCTATACAAACCAACCTATTCACCGTACCAACAGTATACCGGTAGTTAACGGTATCTGTCGTATTGGGCAGTAATGCATTCTGAGCATGTGTAGAATCCGTATTCTAGCATTAATGCGAAATTGAATCAGGTCTTGAGTAGCTTTCAACGATACCTACATATATATATCTATATTATAATTTATTATAGGTAAGATAAGCCTAACTAGGTAACTCTTTTGCTCTACTAGGTAGTTATAGTTCTACAAAAGGTTATCCAACGTGATTTATCCCACCGATAAACAGTCTCCTTAGAAACGAGCACGTCCTCAATGTAAACACGATTCAAACAACACACGGCGTGTACATAACTGACCTTCAATAGCTACAACGTGGTCCCTTATCTGCTGGGCCAGCAATGGATCAGGCACCATCTCCACTAGGTCGTAGAGAGCGTAGATCGAGGGATGAACGCTCTCGAACCTCTGAATCTCCTGCCGTATCGACAGGGAGGTGTTGAGGCATGCCTGGGAGTGTTGTCGTGTACACATGGTTCCCCTGTACCCCAGCATCGTATCCGTTTATAAAACACAACACTGCATTCTCACTCAAACATAAAACACACGACGCTTGTTGATAAACAAACTAAGTAATAGGTAACACTGCACTGTGTTGGTTATGATTGTGATGTAAATAAAGTAAACAACTATTTAGCGGTGATGCACGCGATAGAGTCAACCACCTCGACGGCGGCCATTACCGAACTGGCGCGTTCCCGTTTCGGTCGTACGGCTTGTGTTCGCTTTTCAAACGGAGTGATTATTGTTGAGAGCGACATCTATTGGTTTTGTATAGTATTACAATGGTCGCTACTACTGGACTGACGCTTGATGTTGCTTGAGGTGGTCGTAGTTTAAAAATTTATAAACAGATGGCTTAACTGCATTATTTTTATTAATAGAGAATGGTAGAGGGCCGGCTCTACCATTCTCAAACTCTCTCTCTCTGCTATACTCTCTATAACTATCTCTAAAATCTAAAATGAAGTCTGATTATTATTATTTGTCACTCAGGCAATTTGGGCCTCATTTTAATTATTGATTCTCTGTACCCACAAAATATGTTTGACGTTCAACTTGCATCCAGTTTAGTCGATTTAAATCGATTGTCATGCATTAAAAAATAGTAGAGGGTTTTTCCACAAAACTTGACATTATCTTTGCCATCAAATACGGACATCAAAATGTCGCCAACGGTCTAGTAAGTTTTTCGAGAGTCGCGTAAGTAGACATCCAAAAATCATATTATATCGATGGGTAACTCCACCACCACATTCCAAAAATACCCACTGATTTAAATACCTTGAGTTTTTAACATAATTCTCATAGGTTACGTTGTCTAAAGCCATCATTAGAATAAAAAATTGTAAAAAAAAACAAAATTTTGGTAAATTTAAATTTAAAAGGACTCCTTTTCCCGCAATTAGCCGCCAATTTTTACGCGAAGTTCGTCAAATATTGTGCGTGTGGGACTTAGCCAGCCTAACTCCGCCCAGACGCACAGATGTTTCTTGGGGTCTTCGCAGGCTTCGTGAAGTTACCTCTGGGTTCCAAGGGTTTTGTTCGTGTTGTAATGCAACTGAAATGCATGGGGCATTTCAGGATTACCTAGGCTGCAGATTGAATGCCGAATGAAGAATTATCATCATCGAACTGAGGATAGGGCGTAATGGTGCTCATTAGGGGAGGTCTATGTCCAACAGTGGACTTCTAATAGGTTAATGATGATGATGATGATGATTATGTATTTTATGTATAATGTGTATAGATGTGTATGTGTTAGAAAGCCAGAGGCGGAAAATTCAAATTAGGGTAATAAAGTGTAAAAGGAGAATGCCGAGAATCCGTACCAACTGCATCAAAACCAAACGTATCCCATTCATTTTATTATATTTTATAAATGACATAAACATTTTCTTTAGTTTTACACACCGACGGGATTAATAATCAAGTAAAAAAATATTTTGTTGATTTAGTTTCCGCCGCACGCTACCAGTACACTGCAACAACCATTGTTACTATGGCAACTATGGTTTTTGCCATAGTAACACTATAGCAACAATCCTCATTTTTTTATTGTGACAGGAGAATCGACTAAAAACTTATTGGTTTGGTTTTGACAACAGTTAAAGAAGAGAACTAGATAAAGCCTTAAAATTCACTATGTTCTGAACATCAACTCATACGGCTGATCTCCACTTTCTGATGTCCAATATCATCGGTTAGAAAAAGACTCTTACATATATCAATGCGACTTCAAAATCAATCAAAGATCAAAAAGATCATCGTACCATGGCGCTCGAACAAAATTCTATGCAGGTTCATACATATGCCCTGGTACGCAGTCGCAGAAATCGCATTGGGATAAAAGTATGCATCCCTTTCTAGCAAATGATATATGTACATAAGAAAGAAGAGATCAGCCGTATGAGTTGACGTTCAGAGCACAGTGAATTTAATGGCTTTATCTAGTTGTCTTCTATATCTCTGGTTTTGATGCACTCACTTGTCTTGGTACCGAGCGCCTTACATCTTACGGCATTGTCTAAAGGAGAATGCCGATAACCCGTACCAAGTGCGTCAAAACCAAACGTATCCCATAAAATTGGCTATATTTTATAAATAATATTAACATTTTTTTTAGTCTTACAGACCGACTCGATTAATAATCACGTAAAAAATTCTTTCGTTTATTTGGTTTCCGGCGCACGGCGCCATGACATTGCAACCACCCTCACTTTTAATTTTAGACAGTAGAATTTAATGAAAACATTGGAGTTTTTTTCACTTTGTATAATCAAAGAGGTTGGATCAGAAACTTTTTTGTGGTACTACTAAACTATCTCCTATTTTTATGTATTACTAGAGTGTTCTGTGGCATTGTGAAGCAGTGTTTATTCTGAAAATAGATATTTTATTAGACATAATCACAATAATGAACGATAAACAATCGAAGCATCCATGGCCTTTTCGTCGTTGTGACTAATGTGTTAAGATCTTGGATCTTAGCTTGGATTTCACCTTCACCAGTAAGTACTAATACCTATTATAATGATGTAAATGCCTATCTACTTTCTCGTCACTATCATTATTTGAAAAGAATATAAAGTAGAACACAGTAGTAATGTATGTAATGTCCTACCTACGAAGTAGAAGTTAAAACACCCTTTTACCTATCTTTGTGAGGTATATAAACCTTTTCTTATAGATATTATCATATTTAAATGTTTATAGTGTAATATTTATAATTATTTAGACAAAACTGAACACACAAGGTCTCAGGAAAGCATTTTTTCAAAAACAAACTCTAAAACTAATATCAAATAAAAACAATTTGTTTACGTTTATCTTAAAAAATACTTAGTATTCCATGAATAACAGTATAATATCTTTCAAAAAAATTAGGTTTCGTTTTGACGCAATCACTTTAGCATTGGTACCGAGCGCCATACATCAGACGGCATTCTCCTTTACCCAGGGTTTTCATGAGCGGATTTGCAATCTGCTTGGGGCTACTTGATGCTGTGTGGATAGATTTTAATTATTATTAACCAATGAGGCTGTGTGTGTATAGAATGAGAGTTGCAGAGAGAGCCCTGAAGCGAGCTATGCTCGGCATCAAACTTTTAGATCGGGTCCCTAACGTCGAGACCTGAAAACGGACAAAAGTCCAGGACATTGGATATCGACTTATGGAACTCAAGTGGGGACATATTGTTAGGCGTGGTGTAGGCAGGTGGAACAGTACATATACCGAATGAATGGTGGCCAAGGGTAGGCAAAAAAAGCGTCGGAAGACCAGTAGCGAGATGGGTCGATGACATAGTACGCGTCGCTGGGGGTTTGTGGATGTGACTAGCAGAAGACCGTGGTTGATGGCACAAGCTTCGGGAGGCATATATTCAGCAGTGGATAAAGTCGGGCTGTGGATGACGATGATGATGATCATCATTCATCATTTACCTACAACCGAGTGTACCTGGGTCCTACAGACCAACAGACTAATAGCATTGTGAATCTGCCAAACACAGTAGTTTGTTATTAAGACTAGCAATAACCGCAGTGCGAAGATTACAAAATGTTTAACAATATTTTGTTAGCAAACAAAATAACTGCGTAAGCATTATCTACCGGTACAGCAAAAATAAACTGTCAACAATCTCACCTACTTAATGTTGTTTCAATATATTTAATGATACTGAGACGGTACGGCAGGGAAAGTTTAAATATAAATACCTATCGCCTATGTACAGTCAGCATCAAAAGTAGATGATGAGTTTCAGAATGTCAATACAGCTGATAGAAATTTGCGTCAGAATTAGATAGCACTAAAGTGTTCCATAAATAGGTGATTGAAAAATATGCCAACAATAAGCTGATGACACTAACCACCACATGTACCTGATGACTTTAAGGTTCAAAAGTATCTGATGTAAAAAAGTTCTATAAATATACTAGCTGCACCCCGCGGCTTCGCCCGCGTGGAAATGTATGTATCAAAATGTGTTTCATTATTTACATAAAGGTTTATTTTTACCACGTTTTGCGCGGAATAAAAAGTACCAACATATTATTAATGCATTACCTAGCATACCCGTACACGTTCCGTTCTCGTTCCCACTCTTACTCCCTTTTTCGTTCCCGTTCCCACTCCTGTTCACGTTGATCATCAATTCAACTGCCGGTTAAGTATGATAAATTTTAATAAACTTACCTAACTTGAGAAATGATTGGTTCCCCATACAAACTTTCATTCCCAATCATACCCTTTTCAACAGTTTTATTTTCTTAATGTACTTTTTAGAAATTTTAATCAAAGTTCATGAATAAAAATTGATTACCTTTAACCGCCATAGGGGTTGAAGTGCGGAAAATCCTGAAACAGGTCATTTATTTCTAGAGGAGAGATTCTGTGCAATATTTCAAGTCAATTGGTAAAAATTTTTTTTGTTCCCCATAAAAACTTTGCCGCCCCGTTTACAACTTTAGAGAAAAAAAAAATCTAAATTAGATAAGCCTTTGTATTATTCACTAAGCTAAACCAACATTCACACAAACTTTTGTTCCCCGTACAAACTTTGCCACTCCAGTTAATCGTCTTAGGGATGGAATTTCGAAAAATCCTGAAACGCGTATTCATTTATTTTTAGTAGACAGTCTCTGTGCAAAATTTCAAATTGATTGGTAAAGATTTTTTTTGTTCCCCATACAAACTTTGCCACCCCCGTTCACCACTTTTGAGGTTGTTTTTTCAAATTTTTATTAGCTTATGTGTTATTTTGGCACCGAAACTATCAACGTGCCAAATTTTTTCAAAAGTTGTTTAGTGGTTACGGAGATACGTGGTAACAAACATTCACACAGACTTTTGTACCCCGTACAAACTTGCCACTCCCGTTATAAGTCTTAGGGGTTGAATTGCGAAAAATCCTGAAACACGTATTCATTCATTTTCAATAGAAAGTCTCTGTGCAAAATTTCAAGTAGATTGGTAAAGATTTTTTTTTGTTCCCCATACAAACTTTGCCATCCCCGTTTACCACTTTTGAGGCTGTTTTTTTTCAAAATTTGATTATGTGTTATTCTGGCACCGAAATATGTGATTAATGTGATTAATGTGATTTATAATATTAGTGTGATGTGATATTTGGATAGGATAGGATTAAGATTATTAGGATTTGGAATTAGAATGAATTATATTACTTTGCAATATTTTGGAAATAAAGACAGGTTCAAAAATATCTGACTATCTATCATAGCAAAAATAACTGGTTATCTATTTTAACTGGCCTCCTAGCTCAGTTGATAGTTATTCTTATTTATTTTTTAAATATAAAATTTAAAAAAATAAAAATAAAAATAAAAATAAAAATAAAAATAAAAATAAAAATAAAAATAAAAATGAAAATAAAAATGAAAATGAAAATGAAAATGAAAATGAAAATGAAAATGAAAATGAAAATGAAAATGAAAATGAAAATGAAAATGAAAATGAAAATGAAAATGAAAATGAAAATGAAAATGAAAATGAAAATGAAAATGAAAATGAAAATGAAAATGAAAATGAAAATGAAAATGAAAATGAAAATGAAAATGAAAATGAAAATGAAAATGAAAATGAAAATGAAAATGAAAATGAAAATGAAAATGAAAATGAAAATGAAAATGAAAATGAAAATGAAAATGAAAATGAAAATGAAAATGAAAATGAAAATGAAAATGAAAATGAAAATAAAAATAAAAATAAAAATAAAAATAAAAATAAAAATAAAAGATAAGATTAACTATCAACTGAGCTAAAAGGCCAGTTAAAATAGATAATCAGTTATTTTTACTATGATAGATAGTGAGTTATTTTTGAACTTATATCTGTATTGCCAAAATATTGCAAAGTAACATAATTCATATATTTATAAAACTATTTTACATCAGATACTTTTGAACCTTAAAGTCATCAGGTACATGTGGTGGTTAGTGTCATCAGCTTATTGTTGGCATATTTTTCAATCACCTATTTATGGAACACTTTAGTGCTATCTAATTCTGACGCAAATTCCTATCAGCTGTATTGAAATTCTGAAACTCATCATCTACTTTTGATGCTGACTGTACGTTTCACACTTACCGGCACGCGCCGGAGAGCATCTGAGAGCATTTTATAACATGCTAAAGGAAATTGAAACATCCACCAAGCAGTTAAGTTTCTTATTTGCATGTAATATCTACTTACTGATCTATTTATGATCTATTTATGTCAAAATTTACAGAGATAAAGAGCGTCAAAATGCGGGAGTAGGGGCTCGTGACGTTACGGCTATGTAAAAATTGTACTAAGCCGCGACGTCACGTGGAACTTCAACGCACTACATCTTTGTCATTTTTAACTGACTTCAAAAAGGAGGAGGTTCTTAATTCGTCGGAACCTTTTTTTCGACTTTTTTTATGTATGTTCACTGATATCTCCGTCAATAGTGAATCGATTTTCAAAATTATTTTTTTGTTTAAAAGAGTATACTTTACAAGTGGTCCCATATAAATTTTATTTTTGAGAGATTGGTGTTTTTCTCGGAAAACTCAAAAAACCTCATCCTCACTTGTAATTTTCGCCCTATGATCACCAATATCTCCGTCAATTGTGAACCGATTTTCAAAATTATTTAGGGCAAGAAGTAAGAAGTGATTTATTTGAAGCTGGTTTATTTTTTATAAAAAGTTTATTAATTTAACTGAAAAAATAAAAAATACGTGTCCAATATTTTTTGATAATGTAAAAAATGACACCACACCACCACACGAGCCTATATCAGTCCACTGCTGGACATAGGCCTCCCCTAATAAAGGGGGATATGCGCATAATCCCCACGCTGGGCAGGCGGATTGGGGATCGCAGGGCACAGCTTCTCGCACCACCGACGCTGCTGCCCGTCGGTGGCCAGGGGATTTAGCTGTGCCGATGTAGGCTGTGCTATGCCGCAATCAGCCGGCCGCCAGAGCCCCGTTCGTTGTTTAGCAGGATGCACCACGTGCAGGTGGGGTTGGCTTGGGTTCCGAAGATAAGGGTTGGAACCCCTTACACCCCTAAAAAATGACAGACTAATTAGAATTTTTCAGTCACAGACAACATCATTGCCTCTAGAAATAGCACTTATGTAAGGTACTATGTAACTATATTATGTTTTTTGTGTGAAAGAAATTATCTTATATGATCTTATCTTATCTTATCTTATCTTATCTTATCTCATCTTATCTTATCTTATCTTATCTTATCTTATCTTATCTTATCTTATCTTATCTTATCTTATCTTATCTTATCTTATCTTATCTTATCTTATCATTTTCCACTAATACCTACTGGCAAAATTAAAAACTTTTTTGATGATGACCTGAAGATGGAACTAGCACACCCACCTAATAAGTGAATGGTAAGTGGTAACCATTACTTATAACAAAGTATTGCTTCGTAAGTCACGGATGTTTGCAACGTGCCCTACAATGCAACGCCCTGCGACCATCAACCACCTCGTGTGCCTGTAATTTTACCAACACCCACCCCTTCAAGCTGAAAAACAGCAGTGCTTCTTCACGGCAGAAATAGGCATGGTGGCAGTACTTCCCCAGGTTAGAACTCTACTACTTCTAAAGTTACTACTCGTGTAAAAATACTTGTCTACTTCGTATTTTGATACGCTCGTGGCGTGGTTTACTTCGGTGTACTTAACGTTATAGTGTCATTACTTGGATGGGTGACCGTTTAGTGACATTTCGATTTGCGCTTCCGTGCTTCGGAAGGCACGTTAAGATGTTGGTCCCGGCTTTTCAGTCGTTAAGCCATGTCGGAGGCCTTCGGGCGGCCTAAAAACTCCGACATCAGAGTTGATCACTAGCTCATTCAAAGAAGAAGACTTTTTGATTATTTTAAAACTGTCAGAAAATATAGCAAAATGCATAATATGAGATTCCTAGTTTGGTGTGGGGATATGGTTAAGTAAATGTGTGTGTATGTACTTGCCGACGATATTTTAGATTTCATAGGTATGAAGTTATTCCCCAACGAAACCGTAAAATTTTATAATATCGGTATTACCCACAACCTTCCCATCATCATTATCATCATCATCAGCCTACAGCAGTCCACGGCTGGACATAGGCCTCCCCTTATGAACACCCTTGCGCCCTGTTCTGAGCTCGAAGCATGCTTCTACCAGCAGCCTTTCGCAAATTGGCAACTCAACCTGGCCGGAGGGCCTTCACATAAATAAGTCAAATTCGAAAAAAGACTGAAAGTTTTAAAAATCTTCGATTTTCCCTGAAGTGTAGACTAACATTTTAAACTAAAAATTCATTGGAATTATTTATCGTTGAATCTACTCAACATAAGTATTTTTTCCAAACTACAAAACCTAATTTCATATCTCCATCATGTATAGATTTCAAAAAAGTCTTTTTTTCTAATTTGATTTCAAAATAAACACGTCTTTAGATCTGCAATTGACCTTACTTTTAGTATTATGTTAATTTTAAAAGCGTGTTTTAAGATATATAAATTTAGACGTTGTTAAAATATAACTATGAGTATTCTTTCCATGTTATCAGATTGTTGTAAAAAAAAAAAACTACATACAAATAATTTAAAAGCAACAACATAAATAAAGAATAAGCATAACCAAAAATATCTCAACTGGTTAAACAAGTTTCGATAACACATTTAATATTTTTTAAATACTTAATACAAATAAATTACCTCATAATCAGCGTCAGCATTTCCATTTCCGCACCCTAAGCATTTTATCCGCAAACTAAACTTTTCACTGTTTTCCACATTCACGCCATTGTGTACCGACAAATTGCAACATCCTGTATTATTTATTTGCCTTTTACAAATTACAATGATATTCGTATCTATGTAGTTTAGATACATTAGGCAGAGTCAGTGTTCGTTTGTCGGTTGGCGAGAGAGCGCGTCCGTTTGGTTCAATCAAGACCGTAACTCGATCCATTGTATATAGTTCCATTGTGCTATCATTTTATTTGTGTACGTGAAGTTTTCATGTGTCGGAGATGTCAAAATTCAAGGTACGTGGAGATTTTAAAATGAAGTTTTGCTCGTTTCTATAGACAATTTCGGTGAGCTAATGCTCTATGATTGCTATTAATATTGGTGTTATGTGATTCAGTAACGATACAAACGATCCTGGATATGTCAAATGCCTAATATACATTGATATATATTGTTACTATCAATGCTAATATACCTAATAATTATTTGCCGATTACGGTAGTAGATATTGTCAATATTATCAAAAATAACAACGATAATGATTGCCCAATTAGAACCGAAGTAATGATCTTATTTTTGAATGCAGTTTATGCAGTCAACTGATCCCAAACTAGACTGAGCCGATACATAGATAATTAGATACCTACAAAAAGATTAGATCATTAGTAACAGGCAAGGAGTTTTTATTATAGGAGTGCGCGCTTTGAACAAAAATAGTGCCTAATGTATTCTCGAAAGGGGGGTTGTATCACGCTTCCTCTTCATGGTTACATATAAAAGGAATTGCGACACAACCTACCTTTGGACATTTTTATCGTGTTTTGTTCAAAGGGCAGACTCCTTAGTAAAAACTCATTGGTACCAAGCCTGTTCCAGAAATATTAGATCTTTATTTATAGTCTTTTTTAAGAAAATCTCACGGTAATTAGCGGAACTAAAATCTCGGAACCATACTGTATCGGTAGATACCATGGAATTACCAATAGCACAAAGATTTGCTTTGAACAAAAATCTATGTCTAATGTATTTTTCCAAAAAGGTTACGCGTCTCAATTCCTCATTAGTGTTACACAAAAGAGGAAACGAGACACAACACCTTTTTGGATACTTTTATTGAGAATATCTACTAGTAATATCCTAACGTACAAGGGAATGCACGCTTTGAACAAATATCTGTGCCTAATTTATTCTACCAAAAAGTGTTTGCTGTGTAACACATAAAAGGAAACGAGACATTTTATATATATATATATATAATTAGAATATAATTTGAACGGCCAAATAAAACCACTTACTCTAACTAAAAGAACTAACTTAATTAAATTAGATTAATAATGATAGTAGACAGATAGTAGTAACATAAAATCGTCATGCATACACAATTCATCAAAACAAAATAAAGTGTCAATGAAAGAAGATAAATATTAAATACAAATTACGTCAAAACCGAACAAATAAATATTTCCATTTTTACTTCATATATTAATAATTAATAATTCCATTTGGGGCATTTTTATTGAGAATAATCGGAAACAGATTTCGGTTCAAAGAGCGCACTCCCATATAAAAACTCCTTTTTGTACGAAGAGCGCACTCCTTTATAAAAAACTCCTTGGTAGATACCTACTCAAACTCCTTGGTAGATACCTACTCAAAATGCTGCGACTAACTCGTCCGCTAAGTGTCCTGATTATCACACACCCACCCAAATAGAGAAGTCTATGTCCTACATTAGTTTAATACATCATCATCATCGGCCTTTAGAAGTCTGCTGCTGGACTAAGGCCTCCCTTAATGAGCGCCAATGCGCCCCCTGTCCTGAGTTTGAGACAACCAGTGTATCAGCACCAGCCTTTTAAAAATGGTCATTCCGCCTGGCCGGAGGGCGTCCTAAACTACCATTGCCGAGCTGCGTTCTCCACTCAAGAACTCGATAACCCTATTGGGGTTCACTGAAGAAAAAATATAACTACTATTTTTTTCCCGCGGCGTCGTCACATTTCCCTTTTTCCCTTTTCTGTACCCATGAAAACGTATGCTTAATTTGATGTTGATTGGTTAAATAAACAAACACATTCACATTTATGTTAAGTACCTACTTGCTGTCCCGTCCGCAACTTTGTTTGCGTGTTTACTTGTGCTTCTAAGTAAAATCTTTTACTTTATAAGGAAAACGGAATTACTTACCAGCCCCCCTATTTAGTAAAATTGACAGCTCAGTGTACAACCGACTCTCGGTTGGCAACCGAAATGAGTGGGCAACTGAAAAAATAATTTATTCGGTATTCACTACAGTCGATATGTATGGGTGCCTTTCAGAAAATCACCGGACGTCTCTATTGTTTTATCGATAATATTTTTGAGTTTTGACAATCGTTTGACGGCATGAATGTCATTTTTTTGTGAGATTTCATTATAAGGAAAGTGATTGTATTGTGAAAAGTGATTTATAAAAAATAAGACTTAATAATACTTACTATAAATAAGCTTACACTAGGTACTGCTTATCACATCTAGCTAAGTAGGTATATAGTACACATAAAGAAACACCCAACAGGCAGATAGAAACATAGCATTGCTTGACCCAACACAATCATATTCTCCTGTGTATCAAATCCTTCCCTTCTCGTGGGTATTCGAAACTACGAGTCCACCCACCACAACACCCATACCCGGAACAAAAAAAATGGCAGATAATGGAAACATTGTCTTGCAGAGGAAATCGATCCCGCAACCTCTACCTCTTGCGTCTCAGCTGGCTTTTCATCCCTTGCCTCAAAGAGGATGTCTCTTCCATATTTTCATTATTAAAAACCAAAATTGGAATGCAATTTAGAGTTGGCTAGGTCACTGGTCCTCATTGAATGTCATAATACTAAAATACCTAGGTAACTCACTGCTGGACTTAGGCCTTTTCCAGTAAGCGCGACTGAGCCCGATCTTTGGATCTCTACATCCACAAATAATTATTATATTATTATCAATTTAACACGTATTTTGTTTTTATAGTTCTTCAAAATGGGAATTGGGCTACCCCGTTGCTTTGGGCGGACGATCTAGAGTGGAGTCGGTTCAAGGTTGAAGAGTGTCAAATGGCTGCGCTGCGCTGGAGGGTATCGCGTCTGCAATCGAAAGAATACTCGCGGGACAAGAAAACGACCCTATGCGTCGAGACGAGGGCAACTAGTCTCTCGACTACATACATCCAACCAAACAAAGTTTCACATTTAATAACTAGAACACCAATCGAGATTATTTTGATAGCTATAGCTAAGCACCGCGCTTAGCTACCTGAATATTGATGGACTACCTTCCGTCCTCAGAATTACCTACCTGAGTGTACGCTTAATAAGTAAGGAGCAATAAAACATTGTTTTTTCAAGACAAAGTGTTTCAATTATTATTTCGTTAGCCTAGCAAAGTAGTTGCTCAATAAACGAACAGCCATCTTCTGCAGCACAAAATAATATGGTCTTGATATCTACAACATTTTCCCACAGTTCAATGCTGTAAGACAATGCTGTGGAAGTAGCTGAAATAAACTAGTTAACAAATCTGATTCTACGTCAGAAAAAGGCTTATTACACCACGCGGTATTCAGTCTGTCTTAGTAAGACTGCCTTACTAGATTTACTATGACCGACTTAGTGGCTTACTCTTATTACACTACGCTAAGTGCGAAGACAGTCTTACTAAGACAGACTGAATACCGCGTGGTCTAATAAGCCTTGTTAAAAGATCCTAGCTACTGCCTAAGCTGTAGAACCAAGTCTGTTTGGTAACCCATCTATGTGAGCGCTCCATTTACTTTAAAACAAATAAATAAGATAATGAATAATCGTTTATTTCCGGCACATATAAATGATTAAAAAAGCCCATAGCTATTCGCCATAGCTTCTGCTTCGGTGCCGCTTCTCTATAGCTGGCTGAAATCACTGGGCTGAAATTCGGATCCATGAGTACCTACATCCATGTGCTTTGCCAGAATCTGGAGAGTAGGACTTGAAACCAATATTTCTACTGCTCTCCAGCCTCTGAAGTGACATTGGGACCGACCCCTGACACCGACCCCGGTCGTCTCATCAAAACGGGAGAGGCAAATCTTGATAGTCGGCTGGTATCGCGGCGGTACTGCGCTTGTTGCGGGCCGAATCTCTGTCGAAGTGTCGACGTATCTTCTCCACAAGGATAAAGTCTTCCCTATCGACCTCATTCCTGTCAGGGATATTGACCTTCGATTTTTCCAAACTCTTGCGTTGGAACTCGACGCAAGGCGCCGGAAGCGATGGCTGAGGTTAGCGAGACACTTGCGCTTCTTCTGCTGGCGAGGACGTGAAGCAGGAAAAGGCGTACCTAGGTTTACTAAGGTTGTACTTACCTGAAAATATAGTAATATCCTAAATATATTTAAATTTTATCTTTTATTTAGTTTTACCCATAGATAAAAGTATACTGTTAGGTTAACCTTAAGGTTATTGGTAATTAAATTTAACCTTCTTCGAGGTTTTTGAATGAGCTATTTTGCATGCATTTGGAAATGGGATGGCAATGCAAAATTATTTACATGAAGCCATGAAATCTTGATGACGAGGGTCTGAAGATGGAGCCGCAAGAATGCAACTGGAACTCCATGATGAAATGTGCTAAGAAAAGTATTGTAGAAGCCGGATTTGTTTGCTTTGTTGTCTTGAGTAGGTAATTTCTAGGCCTACCTAGTATAGAACGTGCTTCTTTAGTCTTGTACCATATGAGGGTGTAAGCGGTTCCAACCTCCATCTTTGGAATCCAAGCCAATCTCACCTGCCCGTGTTACACTCTGCTGTATAACAAACTAATGAGGCTCTGGCGGCCGGCTGTATGCGGCATAGCGCAAACCGGCACAGGTAAATTCCCTGACCGCCAACAGGCAGCAGTGTCGGGTACGAGAACGTGCCCTGCGATCCCCAACCCGCATGCCCAGCGTAGGATCATTATGGGTATTATCTCCCAGTGAACTGTACTCCCAATGGCTGGTGTGATGTGGTGCGGTTTGGTGGTTCTATATCTCCTCAAACCTTACCTCAAACCACGAGAAATTTAACTCGTACTTGAATAAAAATGTAAACAAAGAAATGCCAAACGTAAATTTGACAGCTTCGGTGGGCAACCGAAGTGAGTGTGTAACTGAAAAAATAATTTATTCGGTATTCCGTACGAGATTGTGAGATGATGCATCAAAGGTGGCTTTCAGCAAGCCACTGAACGTCTCTAGTATTCTATCGACGTTATACGACTGATTAAAATATAGCCATGTTACCACCAACCGAATGGGAATAAAGACTATCTTTAATTATTAGCGTACTTTCGCCATAGATAAATTAAACGCTACCCACCTTCACGTTTTGAGTAAGTAGGTAGGCTAAAAGGAGTTAGGTTTCAGTGCTAAAACAAAAATAGGTACGACAGTATAGCTAGCTAGATAGAATACATACCTAAATTGCTCGTGTAGCTATTGTTCTGAATCTATCTTTGTTTTAGTTTATAAAAGGAAGCAAGATTAATATAGATACTGGATTAGACTCTATGTATTTTCCATTTACAAATTAAGTTTATTGAAAATTACAAGTTTACACATTTTTATCCCTTTATTATCTCAATGTGAACCCTGTGTATGACATAAGGTTGACCCCAGTTGACCCCAACTTAAAAAGCAGACACTGATCATTACGTGGGCAGGGCACGACCGCAACAGCCCTCTTCAAGAAAGCCTACCTACGGCAGCCAGTTGTTTCATCAGTAGTTGGAGACAGGTCACATAGCTAGGCAAATAAATCAAAAATCCTAATGATTTTATGATCAATAATGTAAACAAGGAATCAAAAAGAATCAATGCCACTACATTTTATTAAAAATCAGACAAAAAGTTTATTTAAATATACTACCAAAATACAAATAATGTAAATACAGAACAAATTCTAATAGACTACCTCACACAACAATTAGTCGAATAATAGTGCCGATCACTTCCCAATCATCAAACACTGCTAGAAACTAGTTCCTTTCGCAATGCATTTCACCAAGGAGATCGACTACCAATTTGATCTCCACTTTGGATACTGAATACCAAATGATAAGATATCGATAGAAATATTCGATGTAAACCGATGACGTCATCACAGTGTTCAACTGCAGATAACATTCTAGCCACCTAGCCCCAAAGAGGTTGGATTTTGTTTACTAAATCTATGCCTAGCCCGGTTCATAACATTGAGGTGGGCAACTGAAATAATAGGTAGCAGTATTATTTAATTTTCCTACCGATCCGTAGGTAAATGTTCAATATTCATATTTCATTACCAGTCACACAATGTAGGTTTTAGTAAAGCAGTACATTACTGTTTCTAGCTTTAAAAGAACAAATTGTGTTGAGATAATAAAACAAATTATGTTAATTAGGTATAATATTATTTTATCTCACGGTGAGGTACAGTGCCCATAATCCTCAGCCACCAAACACTGTTACAAACTAGTGTCTCTCGCAGGACCTTATACCAAGAAGGTCGGTTACCAATTTGATCTCCACTTTGGTTACGGAATACCAAATAAATATAAATTCGATAGAAACCGTCAAAACAAACAGGCATTCGTTGTACACTGTGACGTCACCCAGACGCCCCAGTTAATAACGCAATTGATGCACACCGATGACGTCATCCTAGTTGGCAACTGTAGTTAGCGAATACCAAATCAATCATTTGACGTACATTTGTTGCACACCTAGCCTCGGTGCTCATCATTTCGGTGGACAACTGACTTAGTGAATAGCCCCTCAGGACGTTCAAGAATAAATTTCAGGGTTCAAGGAATAAAGAAACACATGTTTAACGGTCAATCTAGCATTCCATGATAAATATCTATTATTTAAAAATATATTAAGTATGTAATAATTGTTTTTACGCATGTTTTAGTGTTACGTAAAAGAGTTTAAGAGAAACACCCCTTTTTGGCATTTTTATTGTCAAAAATCACCGCAGATTTTTGTTTAAAGCGTGCATTCCTACATAAAAACTCCTTGGGTTTACCAAAGGCTTACTATAGAAATCCAAAGCGAAACAAAAAAAGAATTTGGTAACTAATTCGAAAATAGAACTTCGCTAAAAAAACTCGTTTTGCTGATAGACACCATAGATTAAAAGGTGGCTATTAGTAAAATTTGGTGGCAAGCCCCTAATTACATTCAAAGCTAGTTGTGGAGGGGGTGGGGAGGGGACCCTGGGGTGGGGGAACCCAAGCTAACCTTATCTGCCCTTGGTGCACCCAACCAACTAACAAACGGGGCTCTGATGGCCGGCTGATTGCGGCATAGCGCAGCCTGACACTGGTACAGCTACATCCCCTGGCAGCAGCGTCAGTGGTGCGAGAACCTGTTCCCTGCCAGCGTCTTATTAGGGGAGGTCTATGGCCAGCTGTGGACTCATATAGGCTAGTGTGCGTGAAGTGTCAAGGCTACGTAAGTGCCTGTTGAATGATTATAAATCTACCGATAGGTAAAATCAAATGCATAAGGGTAGCTACACACTTAAGCGGGCCGGCACAGTCGATTCGGCAGTGAAAGTGAAAGTGAAAGTGAACATTTCTTTATTCAGTAAGAACATTACAGTACACTTTGAATCGTATTTTTTTTATTTTACATTATACGTAACGCGACCAAACAGAGTTGGAAAGAAACTCTGCTAGGCTTATATTTTTTTAATGCACGAACAGAGCCCTTCTTCTGGAGCACCAAAATGGTGTTGATATCTGCAGCATTTCTACGTCTTATGTTGACGGATTCTTATGACTGCGTATGCTGCAGAACTGAATCTGTTCAACAATTCATCTATGTGAGCGCCCCATTAAAGTTTATTATCTTAAAGTTGTGCCTAAAAATACAGTAGTATCCACAAGATTTAAATCTTCTAGAGTATTTGTCGAAAAACAAAGCCGACCCGAAGTGCTTATTGCACTTGTTCGGCTTGTGCCGATTGGGTAGTTCATTCGGGTCGATACATCATTCGATTGGTCAGCAACGAAAAAGCCGACCCGTAGCGACTACTATATACGTTCGATTCCAATCGGTTTTCACTCATACACACCATGTTCTTAGCTGAACTAAAATTTAAGCCGAGTAGTTTTTTTTTATTATTATTATATTTGATTCACTGTTGTTATATAATACAACATCATTTAAATCTAGTGAGGAAATAAGAAAACACAAAACTTATAATCCTAAAACTAAACCTAAACCTAACAATAAATTATTTTACTAAGCCATTAATATAGGTACATAATTCTAAAATTTACACACAAAACTAGCACAAAACAACATAATAGGAAAGAAAGAAAGAAGGAATAGAACATAAAAACTACCGTAGAATTATAATTCAATAAATACTTTAAGCACTCTCTTAATTCATTACATTAAATTTTTATTTCTATCATTTAAAATAAAATATCAACAAAACTAAATAAACTCAATACCTTTTATTTGTGACAAAACAAAATATTCCAAACCATCATTAATAAATAAATCAGTATTAATAAAACAAAATCCATATTATGTAACATTATTATAACTTAAAAATATATATATAACACATATATACACACATACATATATATATATACACATACATGTGCATACATATATTATACATATACAAATATACACACATATATGTGTGTAAGCCGAGTGGGTTATGATTCCCGAACATTCAAACAAATATTTCGATTATACCGCCCGGCTTTGCCGATGACTGCCAGCCCGCTGGTGCTGCCCGCCAAGTGAAAGCCGAGCGGCCTTTCTCGAACATTTATCTACATATATTCGATTTACCACCCGGTTAATGCCGATCCGCTTATGTGTGTAACTACCCTAAGAATTGGAATCACATATTTCGCACAAAAACATAATTATTCTACGTGTTCTATGTACCGTGTGAAAATTCAACGTAAGCTTGTTTTGGTTTGACATGCAAATATTTATGCTGACGCCTAGACACGTACTTTCATTAGTTATCCGACCGCTTGCATTTATAACGATAAGTAGGTATGTTATTGTTTTGTCAACCTATGTGGCGAAGGATCCATTCCCGCCGTGAGACAAAAGTTTGTATGATCTGCAAATATTTGTATTGGCCAGGTGGCCTGATTATGACGATTCGATGAATTCTATTAAATATATATCGCGAGAACTGTCAAATTTTCATACAGATTTTAACAGTTTCCGCGATATATAATAGAAATCTACGAGAATCAAATTTATGGAATCGTCAGAACCAGGCCCCTTTGTGCTTTCTTTGTATAATAGTATGAGGTGAGATGGCGGTCAAACGTAAACCTAAAAACTGTAAAAAAAATACCTATGCTGCGGCTCAGTGAATATTAGTGTAGGATGCCCTCCGGCCAAGTGGGGTGAAGGCTGCTGGTAGAAGCTGGATGCGTCGAGCTCAGGACAGGGCGCAATGGCGCTCATAAGAGGAGGCCTATTTCCAGCAGTGGTCTGCTATAGGCTAGATGGTAATTATCGATTATAAATATGTAGGTGTATTCACAAAAAAAGTATTTAAGTAGTATATCAGTCATCTATTTCCCATAATACAAGTTCTGCTTAGTTTGGTCAGAAATAGCCACCCATTATTCTGCTGCTAGAACAAGTTTTAAAAGAAATTAAAGGTATTAATTTCTTTCAAAACTTGAATCTAGTTTTTGATTATTTTTATTATGTACATTTGTATAACCAGTAATAGTTCTATACAGACTGGGGCTACATTTTACCGGCCACCTTTTCTTTTGTAGTCAGAAGGTTTTGTTCTGAGAAAATTATAGGTTTATTTTGAAGAAAAATGTAGGTAATGGCATTTTCGGATTTAAAAAAAAATTACAACAAATCCTTCTAACTACAAAAGAAAAGGTCGTGTCAGTTACACTATTTATAACTCAAGAACGGATAAACCGATTTGGCTTAAAATTGGTGGGGAGGTAACTTAAAAGCAGGAGACAGACATAAGATTTTTACTTTTTATCCCGTTAATATTTAAAGTAGGGGTAGGGGTAGGGTAAGGGGTAAGGTAGAGTAGGGTAGGGGTACGGTAGGGGTTGTGTAGGGTAGGGTAGGGTCGTTAATGTTGTTGTTATTTTATCCTCATTGATTACTTTTTCCACTTTGATATACTCTTTGATTGTTTCTTCAACTTCAGTATTCCATTTAATAAGTACCTACTTAGAATTAAGCAATAATCTATGTTTATTGTTAAGTGTTTTCTATGTATGATATGTATGTATTTACAAAAAAAATGTATATATGTAATATATCAATCATGTAGTTCCCATAATACAAGCTCTGCTTAGTTTGGGGCTGCATGATGCTGTGTGATAATGTCCAGCATTATTTATTTATTTATTTATTATTTAAGTCTTATTAAGTCTATTGTAGTGCCCATCAGGGTCCATAAGAACTTACCTTTATAACCTACCACCTGTATGCCTACTTACATAAGGAAACAATAAACATATTGAGTATTAGCTTCTCCCACATCGATTTCCTCATTAATTGCTTCTTTAACTTCAATACCCTCTTTGAGACAGGAAATGTATGTCGGGTCAGCTAGTATAATATAAAATAAAATTAATATATAATCATATTTGTTTCAGGCAATATGCACATACAATTTGATTACAGAGGTTCATAGTTACCTTACAGATTAACATAAATTTTGTATATACTACAAACTACTTACTAACCTCAGAGGTAGGCATTTCCGCTTAGAAATGATCATACATAAAGGCGTCTGCACGATACCTTCTGGCCAGAAATTCGGATCCATGAGAACATCCTTGTGATTTGCCAGAATCAGTTTTTTTTTTACAAAATCTGTTATTGAATCAGCGTCTGTTTTTCCATTGTCACGATCCACGACCCTAATGGCTTAAAACATATAGTTATTAGGGATCTTCTGGGAAAACTCGCCAAACATGTTATTAAACGTAACCTTTGTAATAAAGCTTATTATAAAATTTCTGATTATTTAGATGACAAAAAAGCTTGGGATGACACTGTCTCCAACTCCCTCAAAAACAATGTAATGTTAATAATAAACTTTGTAAAAAAACAAGACTTTAAAAAAATATAAGCCAAGCAGAGTTTCTTGCCAATTCTTCTCTGTTTGGTCGCGTTACGAATTGGTGTAAATTCAAATTAAAAAAGTTGACTTTTCAAAGTTTACTGTATGTGCTTATTGAATAAACGTATTTTTATTTGATTTGATTTGATTTAATAACTCGTACGGAAGAAGTTAGGAAAAATTGATCGAGCTCTTACCTAGTAGAAAATGATAGTGTCGTTGGCGTTAGTTCTGAGTATATTAAATATTTTGATAAATAAATTATTTTTAAAAATTTAAATGAGTTCTTCTTCTTCGTATGAGCTAGTGACCAACTCTGATATCGGAGTTTTTAGGCCGCCCGAAGGCCTCCGACATGGCTTAACGACTGAAAAGCCGGGACCAACATCTTAACGTGCCTTCCGAAGCACGGAAGCGCTCAAATCTAAATGTGACTAAACGGTCATCCATCCAAGTAATGACCGGGCGGAGTGTTGCTTAACTAAGGTGATCTGCTACGAACACTGAACTAAACCTCGCCACGAGCGCTTCAAATGAGATGATTTTTAAGTGAGTTAATCTATGTATATAAAAGAGTCAATTTATAAAGATAATGTAAAAAATATTGTACTTTATTAACGTATAAACTTTAATAAAGTACAATATTTTTTACATTATCAATTATTAGTACAATATTTTTTTACAATATTTTTTAATATTTTTTTTTTTACATTGAATTTTTTGACATTTTATTATGTTCCTAAAGTTTCCATTATCAATTCATTTTTATCATTTAATTATATTATTTGATGTTTTACCTCTGTATGTAGTTGTTAAGCTTGTGTGCTTTATTCTGTTTTAATTGCTGTTTTTCTTAGACTATTCTTTATCTTCTGGGCGCTTTGGAATTCATCTGTTATGCCCACCTGTATTTTTATGAAATAAATAAATAAATAATAAACGTATTTAAATATTTTAAGGGATAAGCTTTGATATTCATTTAAGTAAAAATTGTTCTTTTGAGTAAATAAATTCGTTAAACTGAACTGATATTAAAAAATATAATAGTATTCGGGACGTCTCACACACGGTCAACTAATCGTAGTGAGTGCCTATACTAGGTATGTAGCACAACAAAAAACGACACCAGCCTATATCAGTCCACTACTGGACATAGGACTCTCCTACAGAAGGGGGATATGCCCATAGTCCAGCCTAACATCGGCACAGCTTCATCCCTTGGCCACTTACGGGCAGCAGCGTCAGTGGTGCGAGAAGCTGTGCATGCTCAGCGAAAGGATTATGGGAATATTCCCCTTCTTATTACAGGAGTCCTTTCCAGCAGTAGACTGATATAGGCTGGTGTTGTTGCTGTTATTGCTCACCCATCCAAATGTCACCGGGGGGAGTTTAATTATTTTGATCTACTAAGCTATGCCACGAATGCTTTAAAAACTTAATACTACGTTTCATCTATCTAACTAACCAATAGTTTAACAAATGATAGTAAAATACTACCCCAGTAAATAAAATTAAGTAAGTAAATTAATTAGAAACGATAGAAAAATCATGTTTTAGTAAACAAAATCAAATAAGTAAATTAATTAGTAAAATAAACAAACCAACCAAAATTGCTTCACGCCGAATGTTGACTAAGCTAACGATAGTTGAAATAGCTTCTCCGCCACGTTGATTGTAACCAATTAAAACGTTTAATTTGGATCTGTGTTTTTCTTTATTTCGGCTTAGTGTTCATAAAAACTAGTATATCATCTGTGTGTAGTAACTGTTAAATAAACTGCAGTGTAATAGAATGATTGAGGCAAAGAACTGTGACTCAAGCATAGAAGAAATCTTAAAATTCATTTATGCTCTGAACATCAATTCATACGGCTGATCTCTACTTTATTATGCCCAATATCATCTGCTAGAAAGCGATGCATACTTATTATTATTGCTGAACATTTAAATTTTTATTCTCTAGGATGTGAAGGTTTTCTATTTTTGCATAGTCGGTGATTTTATATCTTCAAAAATGTTGAATAGTACAAGTGAGAGGGAGGTTTGACATGTGTCTGCCTTAACGCCTTGGTGACAGTTTTAAAAAATCAGCTGGCGGTAGTTACCGTACTCACATAAATTCTACTATAGTTGCTTGAACCAACTACTACTGATAGTGTTTTTATAGTATATAGTTTATAGTGCTGATATCACTAAAAAAAGACGTAAAGATATTGTTTGCACTAATAATACCGCAGTGAAACATGCTTTCACTTGCAGATTTTTTATGTTCCTAGGGCCATACTTGTATAAAAGACTTAATTGTACGCTATGTATCTACGCAATGAATTACATAAACTGTAAAAAAAACTCTTCTGACAGCCCTAGCAAATCTATCTTACGAGGAAACAGAGGAGTTATTGACTGTAATGAAGTGATTCTATAAATATGTACCTAGCTATTATTATAGATCTTAACATATTCCTAAGCATTTAAAACTAAGATTATATTTAAAACAACAACTTTTAAGTTAAATATTACCTACCTACTAAAAATTAAGTTTTTTGATTTGTTTATTCATGTTTATTATTAGCTTTGTTTTACGCCTGAGATACAGGATTTATCCTAGTTCAGGCACAGTGTAAAATATTTACTTATAATAATATATTCCGTATTTGTCAATCTTAGCTTTAAGAAATTGAATAAAGATTTATTTATTTATTTATTTATTTATAGATTTAAGATTATTTTTGTGTCATAATAAAGTATAAAATACTCTTTATTCAACTTCAAAATTTAAGTATCAACACGATTGACGATTTGCGAAAGGCTGCTGGTAGAAGCTGGATGCGTCGAGCTCAGCATCTTTCACTCTCATGTCTCATCACATTCTTCATACATGCTCGTCGGTTCAGGGTACTCTTGACCGGAATAAATTATATTATTGAGGCTCCCCGCACACGACAGATTTTTTCTAGGACAGATACACACGTCATGGACAGGGCGAATACCAACCAGGTTGGATTTACGGAGGAAGTAAGGTTAAAATAATAAATAAAATTTTCGAGTTAAGTACTTATATCAATACGTAGAATCCAGTTTCAACGAAAGGAGAATGCCGTCTGATGTATGGCGCTCGGTACCAAGTGAGTGCGTCAAAAAATATCCAATAAGTTTTTAGTGATTCTACTGTCAAAATAATTAAAAATGAGGGTTATTGCCATAGTTACACTTTACATCAATGTGGTTGTTGTAGTCTAATGGCGGCGTGCAACGGAAACCAAATCAACAAAATATTTTTTTACTTGATTATTAATCGAGTCGGTGTGTAAAACTAAAGAAAATGTTAATGACATTTATAAAATATAATACATTTTATGGGATACGTTCGGTTTTGACGCAATTGGTACGGTTTCTCGGCATTCTCCTTTTCAAACATATTTGAAAGTGTCATAACTCCAAAACTATGAACTTTACGAAGAACAAGTAATAGAACTTAAAATACTTATATCAATACGTACAATGTAATTCCATCCATTTTAACTCTTGAGGTCTTACTTTCAGCACTCAAAGCGGTAATAAACGTAGGCACTTCAAAAAAGTTATCATGTAAATGAGTTATAAAGACATATCACATTAATAATTAATGTTTACTCAAAAATCATGCGCATTATTTGGAATGACATTTTCGATGAGACAAGGTCACCTAAAAACATCAAACATACATACCAAGAACTTAACATGCAACTCAGTCGATTGCTCTGAAAAATAATTATATGCAACCTTAAGAAGACCTGCTTAGTATTTTCCCCAATACCTTAAGTAGAGGATAAATGAAGTTTTGTTGTAGGTATGTAATCCTACTCCATTCCCCACACTCATATCATTTTCACACAATCCATCCATCTCACAGAGTAAAATTAAGTACTCCTATTGATCCATCTCTTCTTTGGCCTTCTTCTACTCGTAGATCCGGTCATATTCCTATCCTATCCTTTAAAGATCCGCCTCAAAATGTATAAATTTTTAGTATTCAAGGAATTCATATCTGTCTCTCTTTTCTATTTTCGTAAATCTATAGAGGTTTTGGACATACCAAATTCCGTAGATTTGCTATGATGTTTAAAAAAGCCTTATTGAGTATTGGAATCGAGATTTTAATTATCATCATCAGCCGATAACTGTCCTCAGCTGGATATAGGCCTCCCCTAATTAACTCTATCGTACCCTGTCTTCAACTCGACTGAATTCTCTTTAACTTTCATTCAATGCTTATTTTACAATAACTGACAGGATTATCGACTCAATTGCACCGGTAACTCAAGGGGTTAAATGATTAGTAGCAAATCATTTGACCAGCGTTAACACCTAGACCCCAAAGAGGTCACAGAACCCAATTGATTCTAGTGTTGTGCAAGAGATCATCAATGTGGGGGAAGTCCCTCCCTAGTCCCTATATATCCGTCAAACAGTTGATCTGATCTGACAGGCAAATTGCTGTAAGACTATGCCCTGGCAACACGAATGACGCGTGTAAGGTTTCAATGAAGTATAATTCAGATAAGTAGGTTTTAGGAGACGATTTCTAGAGTGGAGACCGCGTCTTGGCTCTCCGGCCAGGTGGAGCGATGACTTGCGCAAGGTGGTTGGCAGAAGGTGAATGCGAAGAGCCGAAAATCCGTAGAGGCCTATGTCCAGCAGTGGACTAATATAGGCTGAAGAAGAAGCAAAGGGATCTAAGAGGTTCTAACCTCCATCTTTAGACACTAATTCAAACATTGCCCTCGATGCACCCTGCTAATTAATAAACGGGACTTTGACGGTCAGCTGACTGCGGCATAGCACAATCTAACAACAGCTCTTTAAGGTATCGAAAGCTGCTCCCTGCGATCCCCCACACACATGTATATCGTGGATGTTATAGGTATATTCCTCTTGTTAAAAGGGAGGCCTCGGCATCTATCTAGATAGCACCACCCAGATAACATCCCATTCTCTGTTTCTTATGACTTCCATATGGGAAGAAATTGGAAGGGGGCTCCACGGGGGTTATTTTTCGTGGACTCCGGTGGCTTGACCAATTACCGGAACCATGAAAAATTGATATATTTCACTAGAATTGGAATTCGATCTTACAATTCTGGCTAAAGATAGTTTTGTGATCGGATCAAACACCTGACTTTTCATGGAACTATCACGGCTGACAGTCCATCTTGGCAAATAAAAGGTGGCTTATGACTTTGGATTATACACTATAAATGAATCAGATCTGTTATATAAATCAAATGACGCAGGAAGCCGAGTGCAGCCGGGTGTCACACAGGGTCGAATTAACTCCAATTACTGCCAGCACGCGAGCTCTCATCCGAGGGGAAATGCTGCTTGGAGAGCAAAAAGTAGATAACTTTTAATACGAGGCTTTCTGGCTTTATCCATCCCTCTGAACATGTCTCATGCTCTTGTTAGTACAGTGATAGTGCAGCGACCAGCAAAAGAGGAATTTTTTAAAATAAATAGCTTTCTATTTGCAAGCCAGTTCGAAATTTTAATAAAACCTTTGTTTCGTTACCTTATTTTTACCTCCTTGGTTGCCATGTCTCGGAGTAAAAGATCGTTCCATTTGTTAAATTACAATACAGAGAGTTATTTACTTTTATTTTTAGCCCTTAAAACACGACATATATGGATTTTCATACAACTTTTACCGGCCGCTGATTGCAAGTTTTTGGCCAATACAGAAATTTTGATTTATCTCGTAAAATGTTCTCAAAATAATGCTCTCTCCAAGCATGTTTGAGAAAAAAATATTTTTCTAACGCTTGGGTGCGGTACTTTTTTGTGAATGAAACGTACCTACCTTATGTATTTGAAAATCAGCGCTGACTTTCTATAGTGTGAGGCAGGAATAATTAGCGCAGCAAACTTTCCTATCGGCATGTTATATATCCAGATATTTTTATATAATTCGCATTTTCTCAAACATGCTTGGAAATTGGAGCATTATTTTGACAACCTTCTTCGAGATAAATTGAAATTGCTGTACATGCGAGCAGTGGTCGGCAAAAGTTGTATGAAAATACATATCTGTCGTGTTTAGCGGCCAAATAAATTACTATGTAAACTCATACCTATATGTCGTGTAATTTAAAAATGGAACGATGTTTACTCTGAAACATGGCAACCAAGGAGGTAACTAATCAAAGGATTTATTTAAATTTCGAACCGGCTTGCAAATAGAATGCTTTTTATTGAAAAATAATTCTATTTCATTATTCTAAACCTTGGCCACAACTAGGCATTGATGGACTCACTTATATGTGCCTCATCTTCACCTCAGCCTTCATTTACACGTTCGTCCATCAATGCCTCTTTTGCTGGCCGCTGCAGTAATGTACTATTTTAGTCGCTTCCATTTATGGTCAGGTCTTAAATGACCAGCCTTCTTTCGATATCGGGCACTCCTAAAGCATAGTGTGAAGCGTCATGTCTGAGGCCCGCAGGCATGAAAGCGTAAACAAAGTCATTTAAAATATTAGTTTTATTATCTAAATGTTTAGGCATTTCTCGTCATCAAAGTTTTCTTTGGCTGCAATAGTCGTTAACGCCTCGAGTGCTAAATAACACACTGCCGTACCTGCTGCAGGATGACCCGCAGTCAACGTGTTAGTGTATAAGCCAGTTCGGAGGCCTCTAGGCGATCTAAAAACTCCGACAATTGAGGTGAGCTAGTGCTCATACAAAGAAGGGAGAAATTGGCTGCATTGAATTGTTTTGTGTCATCATCGGCCTATAGCAGTCCACTGCTGGACATAAGCCTTCCCTAATGAGCGGCATTGCGCTCTGTCCTGAGCTCGACGCATCCAGCTTCTACCAGCAAACTATCGCAAACAAAACGAAAACACGTATGCCGTTTGCGTTTGTATTGTGTAGATTTCATTATTTTGTGCAAACTTTAATGCAATTCACTTGACTTTTATATTCAATAGCTTCTGGTTCATAATAATATGAGGCAGCGTACGTTTTATAGGTTTACGGTTTATAAGTCCAGTCGTCTAGTCAAATGAGTCATTTACTCGTAAAAGGTGTGACAGCAGCATTTTAGCTACACCATTGTAAAGCCGTGGGAAGCAGTACAATCTGTTATCAAATACAACTAATTAAGTACTTATGTAATCTAGCCGATTAATGTAAAACGTGTGTTTAGATAAGGGTTGGCTACTATTGGTTTCTAAGTTTCAGTACAAACATGTGACTCTTCTGCAACTTATAAAAAGGGTTCTCATTTTGCTTGTACGTTATTATTATTTAAATATAAGAGCCTAGCTCTTATCGGTGTAGTGATGCAATTCTCTCCATTTAACTCTTTCCGTTGCTGTCTCTTTCACTTCCTTAAACGACATAACGGCGATCTTCTCTTTTATCTGGCTTATGCAGCTTATTCTTGGTATTTCTCTTCTACGCTTTCCTTCTAATTTTCCCTGGATGATGTTGCAATGAAGCTGTCGTGTCGTATGAGGTTTCCAATCATTTTGTTATTTTTCTAAGGTAAAGATAAAGATAAAAATAGTTTCTTAGCTCTTAATAATGATAAAAAAAAATGTGATTATTTACTTAAAACCAATGTCTCGTGTTCAGCTATTAATTATATAAAGTGCGAATTATAAAACCTAAGTAGGTCTTGGTTCTATGGTCAAACTTAATATTAGAAAATAAAATCAATAATAAAAATTACAATAAAAAAATGGGCCTACTTTAATTAGATGAAGATTAAGACCAAATTGTTTTGGTCATTTTCTATGCTGACTGTACAATGTACATTTTTTCAAAAATGCATATTTTTTTGAAACCTATAGTTTCTTCAGACCAAAACATTCAAATTACAAAAGAAAAGATAACATTTTGCCTCATTCTGTACTGTATACAGAACAAAGCAAAATGTCACCCGACCTAACAGAAGAATTGGCAAGAAACTCTGCTTGGCTTATTTTTTATTATATTTCATCATTTTTAAGACGGTCGCTAAATAAGGTCTGGTTGAAAAAATATTACTTTTATTCTACAAAGAATATCTTAGTTTATTACTTATATAATAATATATATTAATCAGCTATACTTTTTTGTTTACTAAAATCATTGTACTACCCACAATGTTCCAAAACTCGTTCTTAGAATTAATTAAAATTCTCTAGTATTTCTCAAAGTCAAAGTTTATTATTGCTTGAAATACATGTAAGAGGTTGTTATTTATAATAAGGAAACAATGTATTCTGCCGTATAAAATGACATGCAATATTTTTAAATTTACAATGTATGCTTAATAATATAATAACTAATATAAATAAAAAATGTCAACTATGGAAAAAAATATCAAATAGAATAGAATTAATTATAATATAAAATTGGTAGCTGTCGTCAAATCAATTAATAACTTAGCTTTAAATAGATTTTCTACAGTTTTCTTAAGGTCGCTATCGGTTAAAAATCATACAAAGTGAATTGTATTCTGTTTTTAACTGACTTCATAAAAGCCTCCTCCTTTTTAAATAACTACCTCCTTTTAAATAAATGAAATTATTATATGTGCTATGTACCTATCCATATGTTTGAAGTCGGTGCCAAGCCATTTATAGGTATATACTGACGGTCCCGCCACATCACATCACCCAACTACTTGCTCTCATAGATACCTACTCTAATTACATAGCTACTGTACCGAATTCAAACAGATGAGAAGGTACCTAGCACATATAATGGTATTATATTTTCTTCTTTGAATTAAATATGTAATTAAGTTTAAATTTCGCTTAAGAATAGTCAGAAGTAGTTTTTTATTGAAGATGGTTTAATTTTTTTTTTAAGTTTATATAATTAACAAATAAATATCTTAAACCGTAAAATGCACAAGCGTATCGACACGCCATGTATAAAAAAACTAATTTGTAACACTTCAAGCACGTTCAAGGAAATACAATAGATCTTATAAACTAATGGAAAGAGAAAACAGATTGGTGCCGCAAGTACTTGTCATAAAAACGTTGATTGTGTCACAGTATCGCAGAATATCTCGTTTGATTTTATAATGCAGTTTGATAACAAGGCCTTGTGTTACAAAAGAAATAAACAGAGTAAGTAGCTTTAGTTGCGTTTGTTTAGCAACGAAAGATTATAATTTGAAATTCAGTGATTAGTTAGTTTAGTTTTTCTATTCTGAAATTAAGATTCTTACGTAAAAACTGAATAATACAAAAATACGACATAAAACACGTAAGAATTTATCGATAAAAAAAAATTAAATGTCAATTTATGATGACTTACATGAATAGATAGTCAGTAAAAGAGACTAAAAATTGAATTATTTTAAGCTACTTAAACTGAAACTTAAATTAACTTAATTCTATGTAAATATTAATTAAATTCATTGTAAATCCTTAAGTTTTTTGGATACATCGCCCGAAATGAGGGCTTGATGGTTCCTTCCTTCGTCGTATAAGTTAGTGGCCAACTCTGGCGTCGGAGTTTTTAGGCCTCTGACATGGCTTAGTGACTGAAAACCCGGGACTAACATCTTAATGTACCTTCCGAAGTACGGAGGTAGTGCCAGATAGAAGGAAAAAGGGCATGGGACCAATCACCAACTCGCTGGACAGATGCTGTAAAAAGATACCCACTAAGGTAGGTGCAGTGTTCTCACAATGCAACTAAATGACACAAATGGAGATCCATCTCTAGAGCTGCAGCCCTCGGAAGGAAAACTGAAGACGATGACCCCAATGTGGACACCATCAGCACAACGACCACTCTGCCAAGAATAAAAGACAGAAGAAGTAATAATGATCTTTTAATGATAATTTTTTTTAAAATATTAAATACATTATTGTATTGGCCATAGTAGATCTATCTCGATGGTATTGGCATTCAATTTCCGAGACTTTCCAACTTTTTAATTTAACTTTTTTTATTTGGCCGCCTAGAGGTTTTTTCTGCTGCATTCCTGGTCATGAAATATTCACATAGATAATCCTTCGCTCGTGGAAGTATCTCAATGAACCCAGTTAAGTAAAGCAAGATACAGCAATTAAGATATCCAATTCCTTTTGGAATTATTCTGTGTATTTTTAAACTTTATTTCTTAGGTTTTCCTTAAAGGAAGAATAATGGTTCTTGTTCTAGATATAAATAAAACGATATTCTCGCATGCGGTCAATTGACCACAAGCGAAATGTGATATTATAAAATATCTGATTATTTAGATGACAAAAAAGCTTGGGATGAAACTGCCTCCATCCAACTCCATCAAAAACAATGTAATAGTTATTAAGAACTATGACGTTAAAAAGATATAAGCCAAGCAGAGTTTCTTGCCAATTCTTCTCTGTTTGGTCGCGTTACAAATTGGTGGTAAATTAAAAAAATTACGTTTCAAAGTGTACTTACAGTTCCTACTGAATAAATGAATTTTGACTTTGACTTTGAAATGGCATGGAAAATATCAAGAATAAAAAAACACTACACGGATGATTTATTTATTTGGTAAACTAACAGCTAATTATACATGTTTTTATTTAAAGTTATATAACAGACAACGTTTATTTACTAGATAAGCACATACAAATAGGCATTATTACTTAATTTAAGAGTTTATGGATTAATACCTAAGTACATAACTACTTTAAGGTAAAAACAGTCAACAGTAAATTGAGTAAGTACAAAAATCCATAGTATTTTTGTTTTGTATGCTACAGTAGGAAACAAGGTCTCGACTTAACATTAGGTATGCTTTTATATCCAAAGACAGCTCAGCGCTGAGATACAGAGTCAAGTGATGTCTTGACTCAATGACCGAGAGTCAAGATATCACTTGACGCTGTCCTTGAGATATAGTTAAAGAATAGAGTAGGCTTGACCAATAAACCATCTTCCCGACCTAGTCTGCCTTACCCGTAAGAAAGCCATGGTCAATACAACAACACCAGCTCAGTACACTGCTGGGCATAGGCGTCTTCCTTAAGAAGGATATGCCCATAAACGTATGGACTACACGGACGCCCTCCGGTCAAGTGGAATGACGTTTTGCAAAAGGCTGCTGGTAGAAGCTGGTTGCGTCGAGCTCAGGACAGGGCGGAATGGCGCTCATTAGGGGATACCTATGTCTAGCAGTAAACTGCTATAAGCTGATGATGATGATGATGATGATGCCTATGATTTCCACACTACGCATGCTGGTTGGGGATCGCAGGGCACAGCTTTTCACATCACCGACGCTGCTGCCCGTTGGCAGCCAGGGGATTTAGCTGTGACAGTGTAAGGTTATTTATGTAACATAACACGTATTGACCATGTATTGTCTGTGGGTAAGGCATACTAGGTTCAGTAGTTATAACATGAAGCATTTATGAACGTAGACGGCCAAAGAAATCGAAACGAATGAAACGATCTCTAGTCTGTCAGCGACCGCATGCGGTCACCCCCTCAGTCTGTCAGAGACTCCAGGCTCAGTGTCTCCAGGCCATCTTGCGGAGGCATCACAGACAAGAGGTAGTCATTTATTAAAATGCCTGAAGAACTTAAAGTATAGGTACTTTCCTAAAAAGTCAGGGAGCAATAGCGCTCATTATGGGAGTCCTATAGATCCAGCAGTGGACTGCTATATATAGATGATGATGATGATGATGATGACGACTTAAAGTATGAGATAAATAAATAATGCGGGACGTAATCACACAACATCATGTAGCCCCAAACTAAGCAGAGCTTGTATTATGGGAACCACTATTCTTGTACTAGATGAAACCATATCCAAGAAAAACTTTAATAATTGGTTAATAATTAAAGGCCTTACTTATGAACATCTTTCAAAAGATAAACGATGCTTAGACTATTGCCATCTCGGACCGTTCGACGATGACAAACAGTGACAGGGCTAACTTTGAGCATTGATTACCTTTAAGTAGGGTTCATAAGTAAAGGGGTAATTGTATTATAGTCATAATGAATATTTAATAATTAGTTTTGCTGTAACGACACTAATAATATTTGCATGCCTGCATGCAGACTGAATACATGTACTATCATAGCTCTAATATCATACTATCAGACCTAAGTGTGAAAATAATTTTATGTTTTCTAGCAAATAAACATTTAAATCTTGAATCTTGAAAACCTTTAGAATAGATGTCGCGGGCATTCAGCTAGCTGAATATGAGACTGACCCGGAAATACAGTTCTTGATCTAAACATCGAATTGTCTGAACACTCCCAGTGACGTAGGCGTCACGTAATTCAATAGAATCCAATCAGTGCCTTAGCGTTGCGTGAATCAATATACTTCCTTACTGCTAATACATTTTAGACAGCGTAATACATACTTGAAACCATTGCGTTTACAAATAAATTCAACATTACAAAATCCCTGACATAAAAGCCTCATTTCACTTTCCTACTCCATCATCAAATCCTGATCCTGTAGAAGGAGTTGTCTGAAAACCAGTGCTGCATCAGCAGGTAGGTGGTACCTCGATATGGGATAAAGCTGAGACACGGCACCTATTTTTTGACGCATTAGCATAGTTATGTTATTTTCCTGTTTATTTCATTACGTTGTACTGGATAAAAATAAATGTATTTCTTTCTATCTTTCATTCTTTCTGATCACCATCTATCTAAGCCCAAGCAAGTTTATGAGGAGTTTGATATCCTGCAGATTTTAGGTGATAAAGCATTAAGTCAAGATTACCTCAATTTTGTAATATCATAGATGTGACAGAATACTAAATCAAGAATCGTTCAGACCAATAGAAGTTGCCCAGTTAACAAGAAATGAGCTTATGTTCTTCAAGCGTCAGAATAGATTAGTCCTATTCATCATCATCATCATCATCAGCCTATAGCAGTCCACTGCTGGACATAGGCCTCCCCTAATGAGCGCCATTGCGCCCTGTCCTGAGCTCTACGCATCCAGCTTCTACCAGCAGCCTTTCGCAGATCGTCACCCCTAGTCCTATTGGGGCCTATTTTTTGACGCATTAGCATAGTTATGTTATTTTCCTGTTTATTTTTTTTCCGTTTCATTACGGTGTACTGGATAACAATAAATGTATTCTATATGTTCTATCTTTCTTACTTTCTGATCACCATCTATCTAAGCCCAAACAAGTTTGTGAGGAGTTTGATATCCTGCAGATTTTATGTGATAAAGTCAAGGTTACCTTAATTTTGTAATATCATAGATGTGACAGAATACTAAATCAAGAATCGTTCAGACCAATAGAAGTTGCCCAGTTAACAAGAAATGAGCTTAAATATGTTCTTCAAGCGTCAAAACAGTCTTCGAGATCGAAAATTGGATCTCACCCTGGTACCGCGACAATGTATCCCACTGAAATGTAATATTTTCATCCTAAAGTTACATTTTTAAATTATTTTTTACTAGTTTCCGCCCGCGGCTATACGTGGTACCCGAATATTAAAGTCTTTGTGTAAATCGGTCATTTGCTATGTACATACTTAGATTCCAAGTTTCACCCAAATCCGAAACTAACTTCAAAACAAACATCCATACATCCATACTCACAAACTTTCGGATATATAATATTAGTAGGATTTCAACACATTCACAATGCAAGCTATTATGATGCACGTGAGTTTATATAAATCAGGTTGCCCACCAAAGCGCAGCGAGGTAAGATTCAAAGATTCCAGTTCCTTTAAAAAGATGAGTATGCCCAAATTGTCTTGTTTCAATTCCAGAGTATTTTTTTCTATATTTGAATAAGTAAATGTGAATTATAAGTGTTTTATCTGAAATCACCATAAAAAATATTGATTCCGCATTTTACTATCTGCAACGGCAAAATTGGACTCTCAGTGACTTTGCTCTTAAAGGTTTTCCCCGCTGCACCGGTTCAGTAGCTGAATTTTTTGAAATCTTTCTCAGTGCACCCCTACATTAAGCTAAGAACATACCCACCAATTTTTTTGTTAATAAGGCTACTAGACTGTCCACATTAAGCGATATACGCGAGAGTCGTGTTGTGCGTAGCCAATCAGATAAGCGAAATATCACGTGGAAGTAGTCCAGACGATTGGCTACGCGCGATTCGACTCGCGCGCGCGTAAATCGCTTCATCAAGCTGTTACGGTTTGGGCTGTGCGTTAATTTTCAGTCAGTTACTATCAGTTTATTTATTTGGGAGAAAGAAACCAAAAACCTGACCAGCAAGTGCTACTTCTTGCCAAACAACGAACAAGGCTCTGACACTTCACTCACTAGACCAGTCAGCGTGGTATATTTGAAAGTGCCCTTTTTTAATTTTCTAATATCTATGCCACCATGTACTTTGGTTTACAATCACCTTTATGTTATTGAGCACTTACAGTCGCACTATTACCGACCACAATACGGTGATTACCTACACCGTACCACCAACAATACCTAATGCCTTGCTATGTACCTCCCATGCAAACTATTATGGTATGGCTATAATCCACAATAATATGTTTGAAGGCTAGTTCTTCTCTTTGAGGTAAACTGGGGCCTAGAAAATTATATTACAAGCAATCCGCTTATTGCAAGTAAAACTAAGGTACAATATAATTTAGACTTGACTAGTCTTATAAGAAGCCAATCAATTATTTAACGGATTTTTAATACCAGCTAAAAGTATTAACTGATGGCCTCTGTGGCGCAGTGGGAAACGGTCCGCCTGGGACGCAGAAGGTTGCGAGTTCGATTCCCGCCGCGTGACAAATGTTTGCATGATTTTCAGATATTTGTCTCGGGTCTGGGTCCTTCTATGCTTATATGTATGTACTCTCAAAAAATGTTTTAATTAGTTGTCAATCATGTGGTTCCCATAATACAAGCTCTGCTTAGTTTGGGGCTACATGATACTTAAATAAATGTTATTATAATTAAATTATAATAAATTTTATTGATGATGTGTAACTGCATATACCAAGCTGCGGAAAAGGATCTCTGCCTATACGGTGGTTTCGTCTAGTTTTGTAGGGCTGATTGTGTTTCCGCACCGCTTGATCCAGCTTCAGATGCTGGATCTAACAAGCCCAACAATATGCTGAATCTAGCAATCCAGCATTGCAATCCCTACATACATTAAGCCCACCTTTTTGTTACTAAAAGTGCAATAAAGTATATAAATAAATAATACATTGCACAAATCTATATTTTAAATTTGACAAATTCAAATTCAGTCTCTCACACGTTCACTCAAGCACGTCAAAAAAATTATAGGTAAAATTGTATTAAAGTATAAACCAATGCTCATTATTAGTTGGGTTGGCAGTAGTGAGTTGGAGCATAAACGCTAAACGGTCACCAGCAGCACCACGAAATGGTAGCTAATCCTAAGCCTTGTATTTAGACATCCTTTATGATCATTATTAGACTAATTGGGTTGGTAAATCACGCCACGACCGCTTCAGTAGGTAATTGGGACGTTGGTTTGCACTAAAGGTATTATCTATTTACTATTCAAAGTAAGTAAATAGATAATTATGTAGAGGTGAATTAAATTATTCGTGACACAAATTCTCGTTTCAGAGATAAGTTAGACGAGTCTGTTTTTCTAGAAAATAAAAATATTGACGACTTCTGTGGCGAAGTTGGTGGAAAGCCCCCTGAGAAGCAGAAGGTTGCGGGTTCGATTCCCGCTGTGAGGCAAATGTTTTTGTGATCTGAAAATATTTGACGCGGTTCTGGGTGTTGTTTTATTTATCATCATCATAATCAGCCTATAGCAGTCCACTGCTGGACATAGGCCTCCCTTAATGAGCGCCATTGCGCCCTGTCAGCTCGACGCATCCAGCTTCTACCAGCAGCCTTTCGTAGATCGTCACCCCACCTTGCCAGAGGGCGTCTAACACTACGTTTGCCAAGTCGCGGTCTTTTATGTATATCATGTAGGTATATACAAACCAAACAATGTATCTATTTATTTTACCGCTTACCAACAGGAGGACCGTATGCCTGTTTGCTAACTTAGTAGTATAAAAAAAAAATACCCATAAAACAAATTCTGCTTTGGTTGTCACACAGCATAAGATATTGTGAGAAAATTTCCGGGATTATTTATAATTTTTTGGACCTTCCCTTGATGCTTGGGTGATCAACGGTCAGATGGATAAATTCCCACTACAAGACAATTTTTTGCATGATCTTCAAATATGTTATTATTGGTATCATGGGACTCATAGGTCCTGAAACAAGATGAAATCCTAAGACGAGTTTAGAGCCATGTCTAAGTTGCTATTTGGAAACAGTCTAAAAACCGAAACCGAAAATTGTCAGTTACCACGAGGATAACACTATCTGTGAAGCAATTCGAAAATAGAATGAAAGGAGATAAATGATTAATTTTAGTTTTTAACTAATTGGCTGGAGGTGCGGTAGCATCATTAAACGTGCTATTTTGTATAAACCGCCATCTAGTGTCGAGTAGATAAGTAATTTGAAAGTAAAATATTATTTTATTTTTTAAATAATTGTAAAAGATTTAGCTATAATTTGAGTTCTATTTTACAATTTTTTTTGTTTGTACTCTTGACCTAATTAATTTACTACCGGAAACCAGATTTTAAAAGCGTCATCTATACATCAACTTAGTAAACAAGGTTTTCAATGCTTTTCAATAGATGTCTCTAGCTGCTGCGAATTTTTTCTAGTTTCAGCCAACTTAGATTTCCACTGAATTACTTAAACAGTACAGTAGGTTCCCACTTACCTAATAAAATAAAATTTACCATAATATACTATCATCCAATTTAAACTTCACACATAATTCACGTCGGTGATGAGACATTGACCCGCCCTCGGTCACTGACCTCCGATCAGGTGAGTGTCTGCTGCAGTACGTAAGTAGGTAGGTAGGTAAGTACTTAGATAACTCACTAGTTAACTCCTTGAGTTGCCTGTGCAATTAATTCAATAAGAAGGATCGTAGAGCGTAATACGGTCTACTCGGGCCTTACCAGAGCTAAGTTATAAACAAAAAAAATTGTTCAAAGAGTGTTGAGGCGCTAAAAGAGTAGTTCAGCAAACCAAGAAACTTACAATTTCAACGTTTATTTATGTTTTGCTCTTTTGCAAAAACCGGCAATACACACAATTGACAAACTTGAGATGTGTGATAAGTCTGCGATCACATATGATCGTGATCATGATCAGCCTCTAAAACATCTTAACAACTGACACAATAGCATTAATCTATGCTGTCCCACTGCTGGGCAATGTCCCCCCATCTCGTTCCATGACTTACAATCGCTCCCTCCCACAAGTTAGTACGAAAGGCAATGATATCGTCACGCCAACATTTCCAAGGCCTGCTCCGGCATAAAATGGATCATCTGCAGCACCCAGTGGGTGACGAACGATGCCCTTCTATCAGGGTGCATACATTTCATCCCATTCTGGGTGTTTTCTATGTATGATATGTATGTATTTACAAAACAAAAATTATATGTGTATTATACCAATCATGTGGTTCCCATAATACAAGCTCTGCTTAGTTTGGGGCTACATGATGCTGTGTGATTACGTCCCGCATTATTTATTATTATTATTTATTCACCCTATTTACAATACTATAGCGTGTGCCAAGGGCCTCCAGGCCAGCACGGTCCATCCGGATGCCTCAAAGATATCCGGACGAATAGTGTCAATGTCACTCAAAGGTTCCTGACTGTTGGCAATCCGCGTGGACTGACAGTCGAAAAACAGGCGGGAAGAAATATGATTATTTTCCACTAAGTTGATTTTATAGTTTGTTAGCTACGTTTGTGAATGGAAAACACAAAATAAATTACTTTCGATTAGTAAACTTTATAATAATAAATCCAACTGGACTATCCGACGTGAAAATACCTTTAAGTGCGAATTGCAATAAAAAATATTGTTGGTTTTTCAATCCTATCCTAACCTACTAAATAAGCGTGAAAGTAATGGATAGATCAAAATCAAATAAAAATACGTTTATTCAGTAAGCACATAAAGTACACTTTGAAACTTCAATTTTTACACCAATTCCTAACGCGACCAAACAGAGAAGTATTGGCAAGAAACTCTGCTTGGCTTATATTTGTTTAAAGTCTTGTTTTTTACTAACTTTATTCGTAACTATTACATTGTTTTTGAGGAAGATGGGGACAGTTTCATGCCAAGTTTTTTTGTCATCTTAATAATCAGAAATTTTATAATAAGCTTTCTTACAGAGGTTTAACAACATTTTTGAATTTATTTACAGATAAATTAATCACGTAATTTGGGATTTTGTCAAAAAATCGTACATTTATCCCTTTTAACGATTGACTAGCTTTAAGGAGCCTTACAGTAGGAACAGGTAGTTTATCCTTATTTCTATTATGATTGTCGCTATTTTTAACAAACAAATTAATATGTTTTCGGACATACCTACATTAAGTTTTCATATAGGTATTGGCACGGAACTGTCCTAACATTTATTTCTTTAAACTTAGTTCTAAGTGATTATCTGGGGCCCATATTATAAATTGCACGAACAGCCCTCTTCTGCAACACAAATATGGTGTTGATATCTGCAGCATTCTCCCACAACAAAATGCCGTACGACATAATGCTATGGAAGTAAGATGATTTTTGTTACTCTTTCACGCTACTAAATTGTTATTATTGACTTAATAACTAGAACGGCTTGCGCCAATTACTCTAATTATAAAAATTTGGTTGAGTTTACATCTATACATCTCTACATAGTCAAAATTCAATAAAAATAGTCAGTAATAACAAATTCAATAGGTAGTCAAATAAACATTTTGCTACTGATCGGATTTGGATGAAACTTGGAATATACAGTTTTATATTTAAGTAGTTCATTATTTTTAAAAGTATTTGTTGCTTTGTAAATAATCCTGGACGTTATCACACATCATCATGTAGCCCCAAACTAAGCAGAGCTTGTATTATGGGAACCACATGATTGATATACTACATAGATACATTTTTTTTTGTAAATACATACATATCATACATAGAAAACTCCCAGACCCGAGACAATTATCTGCAGAACATGCAAACATTTGTCCCGCAGCGGGAATCGAACCCGCAACCTTCTGCGTCACAGGCGGACCTTCGCCCACTGCGCCACAGAGGTCGTCAACAAATAAAGCGCCCTCCACCCCACCAAATTTTGAATTTTTTTCTAATAACTAGCCCTAAGACCTAATGTTACCTACATTTATTTATGCAAATAAATATCTTGTATCTTGTATCATTGTGACCTGGATTAGGTAGGTAAATTTTTATCCATCTACCACGCGAGTGAAGCCGCGGGCGGAAGCTAGTTAATATAAATTACATACGAGTAGACAGTATTGAAGCAAGAAAACCTAAGAAACAAGTACACATACGTAGGTACAATGTGAAGAATGAATGACCTCGATTTGCATGCAATATTTGTTTGCACGCACAAAATCTGGGCCGCACGTATTGTGATCACATCGAATACTTTGATCAGCTTTGCTATGACGAAAAATTGTTTATTATTGACTAATAAACTTCGGTGAAGCAGTTTCTAGAAGGCCGAGACATAGATGCACTGCAACACAATTTATTAATTTGTCTTATACAAGGTGAGTTCGAAATTAACGAATTTTCGAATTATGTTATCTCGAAAAGGGGTAAATCGACGAAGGTCAACAAAAATTTTCGAATTTTGTAGTTTTTATTGAAGAAATTACTTGTAAAGTTAAGCCATTATTTAACTAAAAAACTTGTTATGCCATGCCGCCCTAGAACAAGAGAATTTGTAAAACTTTTTCTTTGCTGATGATAATTGTAGATGTGCCTTAATTTTAGAGCGGCCACATATAACACTGATAAGCCTAAAGTTTTTGGAGAAAAAGAATGAACGAATGAGTGAACACTTTGTTGCGTAGATAGATAGATAGATAGATAAATTCTTTAACGTACACGAAAAAAAAAAAACAACAATTCAGAGGAAAATTTACAATTAAATAAAAAGGTACAATGGGCGGTCTTATTGCTAATACATATTATATAAAAAACACAATTACATTTAAAAATGGAACAATGGGCGGTATTATTCTGAAAGTGATTTCATCCAGGAAACATTTGCACGGAGAAAGCGATAAAAACTAAAAAAAACATAAGGGATGGCAGCACAGTTTAAAAACAAAAGAACATGCCTGCAACGAACAAATACAGTCAGCAAATTTAAATGAATACGAAATATGAAAATGTAAATGGACTCCCTTTTCCGCAATTGGACTACAGTTGGTCCATTGTGCGTGTGGTAAAAAATGAATACGAATACATACATTATAATAATAGACTAGTACATACTGTATTAGACAATAATAAATAAATACTACATAATTAAAATGGAAAAGATTTGTATTATGTATATTTTACTGAGGTTCTCACAACTCCCAACATACGAATGTAAATTCATTGTATAAGGAAACATGGTTTGCACAAACAAACAATCTCTCACCCCAAACGCATATTTACCGTCTCTGTTCCGTCGTGGCTAAAAATTACAAAAATAAAATTATTAAAATTATTAAAATTAAAGTACATTACAGAATCACGTCTGTGCGGGTTCTTATACAAGGCGGAACGCTACACCACTGAAGGCTGTATTTCAGGATAGCCTTTTTAGGATATTTTGCAAGAGTGCCAGAAAAGTCAATTTATCTGTGATTGTTGATTGTCAGTCAGCTTCAGCTTCATTAGATTTAGGGCGGCCATATACATTAGAAATTCTGTTTCGAAATTCCGTGACGAAATTTTGATTCGAAATATCGAATCGGATTCAGTAAATACATCACACACATGCGTTTATTTCCGTTTAGAATAGCAAGGCTCAGTTGAGAGACGATAGCCATTTAGTTAAGACATTTTCCGTGCGGGATTCCAAACGCACAGGCGTGAAATTTCGAATCGGAGAAAACTTCAAACGAAATACTAATAGGTTCATAGATTTTTATGGATTTACTGCGTTCGCAATTTCAAATCAATATTCCGAAACAGTTTTTCGAAACAGAATTCCTTGTCCGCCCTTATAAATAGCTTTTGCCCGCGGCTTTGCTAACCTTAAAGTTATTTTTATATCCCTTGAGAACAGTACTTTTTCTGTACGAAAGGTACCCTAAGTTTTTTTATGAATTTCATGCTGATCGTTTGAGTAGTAAAGGCGTGAAAGAATAACGAACGACAAATAAACTCACATTGGCATTTATAATACGCTAGGACTACATTTACATTAGACATTATATATATTAGGATAAGTCGCTCTAACCGCTACCTTCGGATCTCAAGTCAACTTCACATGCCCGTGGTGCACCTTGCCTAATGAACGGAGCTCTGGCGGCCGCAGATTGTGATATAGCGTAGCCTAATACCGGCACAGCTACATCCAACCTGACCAACCCTGATCTGCAATCCACATGCCCAGCGTGGGGATAGTGGGCATATCGGCCTTCTTATTCAGCAGTGGACTGAAAGAGACTGGTGTTGTTACATTAGAAGATAATAACGTATGCATAATAGGTAAAGCTACTTCTACCATAGGAATGTGCGTGCTATAAAAATGCGGTCTGCACAAGAAATGACTGCGGTCGGTCTAGGACTATTAAAACGACATTGACGCAAAACAAGTTTTAATAAAAAGTGTAACTTACATTTTTAGATTTCTAGAGCGAAGCTTGCTAAGAATTTTTGCTGTGAACATGGCAGCTAGATAGCAACTTTGTATAAATCATATAAGTCCGCGAACCAGACTTGGCAGTGAACTTACAATACACTTTTTCTTTTAGTCAGTGTCACAATTTTTTTATATAACGTAATTTTTTGTACCATTATTTGGAAATATGTCGACAAAAGCGTTGACCGAATGGCCAAAAGATGTAGGATACAAACAGGGGAGATCCTCCAGCGAGATGGGTTGACGATATCAGAAAAATCTTGGCACCTTGAATCAGATTAGAGTTGGATCAAAGCTAGTGGCACAAGAGGTGCATCTCTTGATTATGCCCAGCAGTATGCAGCTCCAAAATTGCTGAAATTATGATGATGTGTTAGAATAGTCTCAGTTAACCCGAGTGACCGAGAACGTCGTTTGATCTCGGGTGGACCAATGCACTTCTTAATTCTTATACGCAAAAGAAATTCCTACGACAAGTCAACAAATTGAGAACTTCTATATTCTCTAGAAGTTGGATAAAACGGTAAAACACTGCTGGCCGGTAAACAACACCGGACACACAGCGCGTGGGAAACGCGGTATTAACATGCCCATGCGCTTCGAACTAGTGCAACAAGTTAACTGTGTGTTTACTTCTATCTGATCCAACAGACGGATAATGAAATTAAATATTTGAAAGTTTTTTCTCTGCTCACAGAGATAATCGTATAGGTATGGAATGCAAGGTAGATAGATACCGCATAAAAATTTAACTATAATTTATATTAAAATTACAAGGGCACCCAAATGCGAGTTTGGGGCTCCTCCGTTCCATTGGATTGCATTGGTGCCGATCTTAAGCGAGCTTAGACCAGAGTTTTCCTGCAACCTCTAGTAGAGTCGTCGTACTACCGTTTCTTAGGGCTTTTGCACGAGCATGCTCCGTCGCGCAGCTACCAATGGAGAACACGTTCGCTCCATCGGTCATCCTGTGCCAACGTGGCTCATTTCCACTTTATTAGCCGACTTCAAAAAGGAGGAGGTTCTCAATTCATCAGAACCTTTTTTTTTTTCGACTTTTTTTTAAGTATGTTCACCGATAAATCCGTTAATTGTAAACCAATTTTCAAACTTCTTTTTTTGTTTAAAAGACTTCACAGGTGGTTCCTTATAAATTTTATTCCTGAGGGAGTGGTGCTTTTCCCGGAAAACTCAAAAAACCTCATCCTCACTTGTAATTTTCGCCCCATGATCATCAATATCTCCGTCAATTGTGAACCGATTTTCTAAATTCTTTAGGGCAAGAAGTAAGAAGTGATTGAAGTAGTTTATTTTTTAAAGTCCTACTTGTGTTGCTCACTTCGTCGGTCACTTTACGTGCACTACGGGCAGGTGAGTTAGCTAGGTTTCCGAACTCCATCCATAATATTTAAGTAGTCTCTAATATAAAAAGAATCTGCTCTAAAATAACTCGGTTCTCTTACGATCTGGACCTGTTCATAAATCCCAGCACGTAGCGTGTCCAGGTATAAATTATAGTTAAATGTTAAATCTAATAAGTTACATATGTACATCGTTGTTTATTTAATTGTTTATTGAATCGATACAAACTTTGTTATGGTGTCGCATTAGCCATCTTATTGCACTGTATCTAGTCGTGTCTCCTACCTTCCACTTCCTCAAGTTATCCCATCAGACTGTCAGTGTGGTTCTTATAGCGTTCTTTACGACTTGTGTAGAAACTATTAGTGAGGGCTTCCCTATAAAAATATCATTTTATATGATACGTTTGTGTTTTCCCATAAAAAAGTAGGGTTATTGAGTGAGAGCAAACGTTTGCCTTAGTTTACGGAAGCAGAAAGTGTATTTGACTAAGCAATACACTGGTCACGCTTAGCGAAAGAGTTTTTTTTTAATTAAATAATTTTATGGATTAAGTTGTGATCAACTATGATAATAAGCGAGCTCAATGTGGATAATTGGAATACACTTACATAACAAGGTAAGTAAAAATTACGAATTAAGGCATGTAAAATGTAAATGTTTATTTTTTCCCGAAATCTACTTTGTTATCGATAGTTTGTTAATATAAGTCCCGTAGCAGGATTAATTAAGAGTTTATTTGGCATCCAAAGACTTACATGAGGGGAGGCCTATGTCTAGCAGTGGACTGCTATAGGCTCATGATGATGTTGATAATGAAATACCTAAATTATTTGATTATACTAATAATTGTACGTTGCACGCTATGGTAAGCAAAAAAGTAAGACTTAAAAACTATGAGTATTACCCCCGATATGAAGGTTTTTAACTATTATCTGTATTCATAGAAAAACAATAACTCTCATGTGCATTGTATTTTACTACTTTCTGTACTTGAGAAAGAAGCAAACATCAAAAGTAAAAAAAAACTCAATTTAGCAAGATCTATAATAAGGCTGTTAACTATATTCTTAAAAAAATAATAACTCTCAAATTGTTATCATGTGTACAAAGGAGCAAAAAATGTATGTTAAAGTAAAAAACAAAAACTCAAGTTAGCAAGATCCTTATAACGTTGCGTAAAAGCCTGTCGAGGTAGCCAGGCCAGGTTCTATGTGAATGTATGTTTAGAGCAGTGCTCCGCAAGTGTACGATGAGAGTATGAACATTGACCTATGAAGTATGAACTGACATTCTAAAAGCAATGACAGTGTTGGAAAATTATAACTGAATGTAGCTGGGGAACCATTTTTTTCATCTTGAACGATGGTTGTATCATTTTTACTTTATTTTAGTTTATTTTATTTTATTTTCTAGTGCTTTTCTGATTTATATTGCTTAAATTGTTTATTAATTTAACCAATCTACCTTAGTAATAAGACTGAAGTTTAGTGAAATGGAATAAAAACTTATTTGGACTGGAATTCTCTGATGACGAAAATAATTCGCCGATTGCTTTTTGTTATAGTTTCCATTGCTATAGCAAAAAACAAAACCTGGCTGAAGACTGGACGTCTGCACTTATAACCCATACTACGTTGCCTCTTAGTGCTATCAAACTCAATAGTGAGAAATTGTGGATAACTATCCTAGAAGCCATTCAATAAAGAAGTGAAGTGAAGTGAAAGTTGCTGGATAAAGGATGAATTTAAGTGACAACATGACAACATGGTATGAAAGTCACTGGCATTCTATTTGATGGTAGAAGCGCTGATTCGCTTGGTCCTAGTCAAAGCCAATAAGTGCTCAATCACACTAATATTATAAATGCGAAAGTTTGTGAGTATGTATGGATGTATGGATGAATGTTTGTTACTCTTTCACGCGAAAACTACTCGCCAGATTTGAATGGAACTTGGAATATACATAGTTGACCTGACATATTAGGGGAGGCCTATGTCCAGCAGTGGACTGATATAGGCTGTTGTTGTTGTTGTTGTTGTTGACCTGACATATGACCTGGATTAACACATAGGCTACTTTTTATCCGGGTACCACGCGAGCGAAGCCGCGGGCGGAAGCTAGTACTCAATATATATTTATTGTCATTACAAAGTTTAAAGGTAACAGTGCTTGTTGTATAGTGTAGTATTATACTAATATAATATGTGGACTGGACCCTTAGGTCATGCATTCCATTCCATGCAATAAGTAGAAGGCAGACCGAGGCATTTTTATGCAGAGTAGTCATGGTTGTGCTGATGATGTCTACATTGGGGTCGTCGTCGTTAGTTTTCCTTCTTCACAAACTATGTATTATAGTTTATTCCAAGTTTCATCTAATATAATTATTATGCATGAAACTAACGTGAATTAACTCATTCATATTGAAAAACGGGACACGTTGTTTCGACTCGTCGGGACGACGGGAGGGCGTCGCGTTCACTCACCCTGATGAAGACTCATATCGAGTCGAAACGCCGTCGGTGCCTTCACCGATGTAACGGTACGTGAAAATTCCATTTTTCAATATGAATAATTATTATGATGAAGTTTTAATGAACTCGTGACGCCACAGGTGATCGCCTTACAAATAAAAAGTTATACGTCACTTGCGGACCCGGATTTGACTGACAGCTGATAAGTAAGGTACATTATTACATCTCTGAGGCAGTACCGTAAGGCTAGTAAACATATGACTCAACGAAGCGCCGCGGACGTGCTTTGAGAATGTACTGCTCGCAATACAAGTGGTACTGTCTATCTGGTGAATAACATCATCAATAACCAGAGGAAGCTTATCACTGATTACTGTATAATTATAATACCTACTGTTTTATTACTTATTACTATTCTATCCTACTAAGTTTGTGAGTATGGATGTATAGATGAATGTTTGTTACTCTTTCACGCAAACACTACCGAACGGATTTAGATGAAACTTGAAATATACATAGTTTGTGACCTGGATTAACACATAGGCTACTTTTTATACGGGTACCACGCGAGCAAAGCCGCAGGTGGAAGCTAGTCATTAGGTACTATTACTTGAACCACAATCTTATCAAAAGGTCTGTGTTTTTGTGAGCGCCATTGTTAAGTCTATGTTATCAATGAAATGTTTTTTTACCTATCTACATATATGATGTTGCATGTTTCTTTAGTTATTGTAATTGGGGACTACCCGTATTAATTGAAATAAATAAATACTAATGTTTTCTATGGCGGTAAGCATTCCTCTTCCACTGTATCATTCAGATAATTTTCCTAAACAGCTGACGCATTTTATACCTATTATCATGCCCGTTGCTTATGTACCTACTGATAAATCTGTGCCAAAATTCTAGCCATATTATAAGCAGTAGTCTTGCCTGCCAGGCAGGACTGTCAGGCTGATCTCTCAAGTAAATCTTTGTGTATATTGTTATCTAATGGCTATATACTTTAAAACGTAATAGGACTCTCTTTGGTCAGGAATGATTTCTTAGTCAATGCAATATTTACCATGATTTGTAAGTTTTTTTCAAAAGGGTCTAGCCTCCATCTTTGGAACACAAGCCAACCTCACCTGCTAGTGGTGCGCCCTTCTAAATCTTTAGGAAAACTTTAGAAGCCGGTGCTTAGTGCAGCCTAACATTGGCAATGCTATATCCCCTGAACGCCGACAGGTAGCACCGTTGGCAGTCCGAGAAGCCGTGCCCTATGATCCCCAACCCTCATGCTCAGCATGGGAATTACGGGCATATCGCCCTTTTTATTAGGGGAGGCCTAATCTAACAGTGGAGTCTTATAAGCTGTAAGTTTTATAAAAGGTAATAAGAGTAGAATTTAAAGAATATCGAAGCTGCTGCCATTCCTTTACACTGTATTTCCTTTTATTTCTTAGTGTTGTCAGTTCTGCATTATGATGACTGATAATTTTACTGATGATGCTTCTAAAAACAAAGTAGTTACCTACTTACCTAATAAGAAACTAATATCAGTGCCTGTCTTCAAAAAAACCAAATATATGCCTGTTCATATTTTCTGCGCTATGTTTCCTCAAATCTCAAACTCATTAAAATATTTGGAATATCTCACCATTTTCCTGTGTGATTATACCGGTGTACTTATCTGCGGAGCTTGTAAGTTGCACACAAACAAGCACATTCAAGGCAAAGATTATGTATTGGATTATTGCCAGCAGTTGGAATCCTGGTCTAAAATACTATATACTAGTTCTAGTAATTATTGTTTTTTTTATTTGTCAGCTTAATCTGGCTTTGTTTTTTTAAGTGAAACCCGGTAACTATAATTAGGCTCGGCTAACACCTCAGTTCAAGAAACGGGGTATGCTGAAAACTAGCCCTACGTAGACTCAGTTTGCGCAGAATAGTGCTAAGCCTATCCCAATTGCCTATAAATTGTTTGCGGAGAATTTTTGCGGAGTGCCGAAGGTGGACAGCGAGTCTATCGTTTCCTGATGATGCCTTATGGGGAAAGCGAAACATTGTCGAATTTCTGTTGAGTTTTTATGAAACTCGTCAGAGAGAGTTGGCGGAATTTGTACTAAATATTTTTGATTTGTAATTGTTTTTGTATCTAATGCTCAAAAAAGCATGGGGGTTACGGATATCTAGTCCTTCATAAATGAGGGGCCCATATGCAGCTGTAGGCTGAATAAGCTATTATTGTTACTGGTTAATTTTTTTATTTATTAATCTTTGTTTTGATGTGTAGAAATGTATTTTTATCAATAAATAAATGAAAATCAAAAAAAAAATTAAGAAAATCATCAATAAAAACCTGCACGTATTCATGAACCGTGATCAGTGGAATCTATCCTTGAGCATTGATCAGAGCCTAAGTTTGTACTGAAAACTGTCATAAAATCTGCGGTTGAGTCGCAATAACCTTTGAATAGGTACCACCAACACAAACACCAGCAGCTAGGTGATATACCTATATACATCATAGGCCTCGCCTTATAAGAAAATGGATATGCCCATAATCCCCACGTTTGGCATGTGTGTTGGGTGGGAATCGCAGGGCACAGCTTCTTGCTTCTTCATCTCTTCGCTTCATCTCTTCGCACCACCGACGCAGGGCAGTTAGGGGATTTACCTGTGCCGGTATTAGCCTGCACTATGCCGCAATCAACCGACCCCCTAAGCCGCTTTTGGTACAGCAAGCTGCCTAGAGCTGGTGAAGTTGGCTTGGGTATCATAGGACCGTAATTAGTATGACCTAATTAATACTAATAGGCAATTTAAAAATGAAGTATGCCAGTACAATAATGTTCCATAAAATATGTTTTATGTCTGTGTAATTTCAAGTTGAGATATGGACATAAATAGTGTAAATTTGTTTTGAGTTATGGAAATTTATGAATACTTAGTTACTACCTATAAATAATTATGCGCTTTTATGTTGATAAAATATTTCACGGAGCGATAAAATACAAATATGTTTGTACGTACGAAAATAGTTATAGAATAAAGTATAGATAAGTAGATACTCTATAGTATGCGGAAGATATATATACTCGTTGACTGCGGGTTTCAGATATGATGCTACGTTCCATGCCCGAGGAGCAGTATCAGGATGGCTAGAGCAAGTGTGTTTTCAACACTCAAAGAGCTATCATACTGTCCGTTCTCTAATAATCATCAAAAGAACCAAGGAAGTAGATCCCACCATCTCCATTCTCCATTCCACTTCAGAATAAGCAGACGCACGGCTCAGTACCATCCTTACTTAGTTGATATACCACCTATTGGCACTAAACGGTTTTCTTCTACTTTTATTATGCATACTTCCAAGGATTTGAACTACCAGCTTCTGTATTTCCTGATAACCATAATCCGAGATTCTTTAAGTATAGAGTGAATAGGTGTCTTCTGGACCTTCGTGCTCCATCTGAGACCACAACGTTACTTAACATCAAGTGAGTTCGTGGTGAAACAAAGCTCCATACAATGGAAAAAATAGAAGAAGGCCATGGAATCCAAAAATCTAGGAATCGTCGAAAAGTAATATCCATTTTCCTATCAATAACTTAAAAATAATGTTGCCATCCAGACACCAGCCTATTGAATGCTCTGCTGGACATAGTTTCCCCTAAGCAAAGAACTCCTTCAATATATAGGGAAACCCATATGCAAATATTCCCCACGTTACGGGTGCTGCGTCTGCTTATGCGGGCTACGGATCGCAGGGCAGTTCTCCTACCAAAAACACTGTTGTCCGTCGGCCAGGGGACTTAGCTGCCAGTGTTAGACTTTAAAAACCGTATACCGCTATCAACTGACTACCAAAGCCTCGGTTGTACAGGAGAGTTAACCACGGGTCTGTTAGGTTGGCTTGAGTTTGAAATATGGAGGTTGGAACCCTTCCTCATATCACAAAGTAAACCAAGTTTTTCCTGTGGTTTTCGACTAGCGTGAGAAGAAGGAACAAGTACTACAGCCCTACTCCATCTAACCATGTCCCAAGTAGTACAGCGTCCTAGTCAGTTAGTACACTGCTGCCCATTGGCCAGGGGATTTAGCTCTTCCAGTGTTAGACTTAAAAAACCGTATGCCGCTATCAGCTGGCCTTGTTTGCTCCAGCTGGGTTGTACAGCAGAGTTAACCACGGGTCTGTTAGATTGGCTTGTGTTCGAAATACGGAGGTTGGAAGCCCTTACACCCCATATCACAAAGTTGACAATTTTTTCCCTTTGGTTTATGACTAGCCTGAGAAGAAGGAACAGGTGCTTTAACCATGTCTCAGGCAGTGCAGCGTCTCCGTCAGCGAGTAAAAATTGCTACTTGAGGCCATTGATATTTACTGTTATTATGCTAGAGGCTATATAAACCTAGACCAGATTCAAAAGCCTAATTAAGGTACGGAACCTAAAAGCTACCTAAGCTGTTAAGGTTCCGTACTTCGATCATTGACTTCGATAGATTAAAGGGATCACTTTGTTTTTGAGGGTGTAAGGAGTTTCAACCGTTCCAACTTAAGGCAACCTCACCTGATCGTGGTGTACCCTGCTGATTACCGAGGCTATGGCGGCCAGTTGATGGCATAGCGTGGTGGCACAATTGAATTCCCTGACCGCCAAAGGGTAGCAGCGTCGGCGGTGCGAGAAGCTGTGCCCTGCGATCCCCAACCCGCATTCCCAGCGTGGGGATTATGAACATATCACCCTTCTATTAGGGAGTCCTACATCCAGCAGGCTATAGGTTGTTGTTGTTTTTGATAATGATGATGTAACGAAAAGGCAAAAAAATATCAAAAAAATCAGGAAAATCGCGCATCTGCAAAATTGACAAGCAATCTATGACCGAATACAAGTGCGCGTGTGTGCGTGAGTTGCGCGCGCGCAGCTCAGTCATCGTCCGAGCCGGCGACCGGCCGTGCGAATGCCATAACGAGAGTGAATATATTATTATAGTTTAAGTTTTAATGTCGTTTGTCGGACTTTCTTGACTGAGACTACACGCCAGGTATGTTGATATTTCTTTTTCTCTATTATGCAACTTGCTTTTGCGAATTAAATTAGGTTTTATCCAAAAAACTTAGGAAACCAATATTTTTATACATCGATACTTCAAGAGATAGTTTTATATCGGGCTCAGATAAACTTTAGAAGAGGATGATAGCAGAGTCGAGATAGGAGTTTAAACACTAAACAAGACAAACAAAATATTGCAAAATAATGTTGGTTTTCGAAGCTGCCAAATGGTTATTTAAAAAAAAAACAGAAAAATCTGAATGGATATAAATCTTTTTACTATTCTTTTCATTTAGCGTAAAAGAAACATTTATTTTTTTTATTTCGAAACAACTATAACGTCATTATAGTTATAACATAACATAATATAATATTGCATGGCCAAAGCAATGTAATATTTAGATTATAAGTATACATAATATCAAAAGCTTAGAAAAGGCACAGTAATAGGAGCCTACCTAAACAGGGAGGTATGTAGGTGCTATTACTAACATTCAATATTATATTACTAAATTAATAATACTACTATTACTAGTTAATTTGACGACCTCTGTGGCGCAGTGGGCGAAGGTCCGCCTGTGACGCAGAAGGTTGCGGGCTCGATTCCCGCTGCGGGACAAATGTTTGCATGTTCTGCAGATATTTGTCTCGGGTCTGGGTGTTTTCTATGTATGATATGTATGTATTTACAAAAAAAAAATATCTATGTAGTATATCAATCATGTGGTTCCCATAATACAAGCTCTGCTTAGTTTGGGGCTGCATGATACTGTGTGATAACGTTCAGGATTATTTCTTTATTTATTATTTATTTAATATAATACAAAACAAACATTTTCATGAGTTTCATCAAGTCGTAGTAAAAAACATGTATATTTTAAGTAAATACTTAAATAAATAGAGTTGTGGTTCAGTTTTTGCTTTAATTAAGGCACAAAGACGGTTTTTTAATTTCTTATTGTAAAAAGTACATGTTATGTAGATGAAGTAAATGACTGCGTAACTTATAATAGCCTTAACATTAACCTAAGACTTGCAATTTTAAGGGAACGTTCCTAGCATAGTGTTAATAGATAGATTGATATATAGATAACACTTTTGACCACCACATTCATACAAGAAAAAGTATAAGTAATTTAGTCTCAGCAATATGAAGATAACACAATTGGCGGCCTTATCACTGAAAGCGATCTCTTCCAGGCAACCTTACCAACCAACGTGGGGGTGCACAAAGATATAGCTTTCTGAAAGTAAGCCCCGAAAAGTAACAGTAACGAAACTGAAACCACAATAAATAATGAAACATTTTTCACTATTTTACCAATGAACAGTTATGAGACATTATCATAAATATTTATTATTCATCGATTATGTTTTGTCTTCGAGGATAAGTACGGTTCTGTACCGTTATTCGGAGAGCATACCTAACTGTTACACTGGTTACTTCATTCATTTTATTCTTATAAAAGAAAATATAAATTGCCTTTTAATATAGTCTTCTTCTTCTTTGTATAAAGATTTCAACTCTTTTGTCGGAGTTTTAAGGCCGCTAGAAGGCCTCCAACATGGCACGACTGAAAAGCAAAAACCAACATCTTAACGTGCGATCCGAATCACAGAAGCGCTCAGATCTAAATGCCACTAAATGGTCACCAATCCAAGTAGTGACCGGACGGAGTGTTGGTTAATCAAGATGATCTGCTCGGAACTACGCAGTAAGCAATGCCACGAGCGCTTTAGATAATCCAGTATTTTACTTTCACGAGTATTTACTCTTTTAGTAAAAACTTTTTTATGGCCGTTTTGGAAAAATAAAAAGGGTAAAACACGAGGAAAACCCGTTACATAATTTTACGTCACTACATATGAAATTGGCGTTATTTCACTCTATTTTATTTTGTACATATTTTTTTAATTCAACAGTTTGTAAACAAACAAAATTAATTTATATTCAGAGTGTAACATTAATGCAAAGCTTTAAAATAAAATAATTTTTGGGTTAGTTCATCCCCAGAAAATTATCGCTTTCAACGCATAAATTCGTTGTATTTTTTCATGAGTTACTTTTCTTTTTTATGTAAGGCTACGCATACTTTTCACAATATTGTCCAAATATACACACAATATTTTTGGGGAATAGGATTTGTAGTTCCAGACAAAAATACAAGAGAAATAAATTTTCTATAAATCTTCCATACGTAACGTCAATTTAATATGCAATTACCTATTATTAATCCATTGAATAAATTCGCAAAATGTATACAATTACGCGTTTATTTTTAATTAATAGTACAAGTGATAGATAATTAAAAATACAGGCCTATAAAAGAGGTAGGTACTCCTGGCTTTTTCCTTTAATTTTAACAATAGAGAAATGATAACTTGCAAAAAAAATTGGCAATTGGCTTAGAAAATATTTCAAATATTAGAAGAGTAAATACCTAGGTAGGTTTTTAGGCAAGCGTGCTGAGTAATGCGTGCTACATTGTCTACCGCATCATCACTTACCAACAGGTGTTTTTTTTTTCATAGCCCATCACTTACCAACAGGTGATTTTTTTTTCTTAGCCCAATTTGGGCAGGCTAAAGTATTTTGACCATACTGCCAAGTATTCCGTTTTATTTTGTGAGTGTTTTTCTTCCTCTATTCCATTTCTTGCGTCCTTTAGTCCAGTCGTCAGCCTTCGGTCAAGTCATGTTCTGTTATAACTATGGCGGCTATAAAAAAACAATATAACAAAACAATCAGCAAAAAATGGCTTCATCTGTTCTGAGAAGTCCAGTTTATAACTTTTATTTCATTTCACTACACTTGTGTCTTCTTACTAACGTAGGTTGGTTAAAGCGCCATAAACTTTACGCAACATAAATCAGAAAAACAATAGAAAATAAAATAAAACAAAAATAACGTGTGATACTTCGTCGCGGTACCACGGTGTAATTAAGACTAGATACTAGTTTTAAAAAAATGTACGTTTAATGTACGTTATTGTACGTCCAAGTAAAAAAAATGTACGTTGCTATTTCACTGAAAATTAACGTGTCGTCGTGGTACCGCCAGGAAGCATCTTTCCCAGCGGTACCACGCTGTGTTAACGGAAACCACGAAAGGTATCTGAATACGGTTTTCTGGAAATAAATGTACAATAAATGTACTAACCGGTTCTAGAAGTTGAGAGTTTGTACTTCAAAGATTTAAGAGTAATAGCCAATTCAAACTCAAACTGTACCCTGCATGACCCTCATTATTTCACACAAAAAAGTAGCAGTGTTAACAGAAACTACGAATGTTATCAGAAAACAGTTTTTTGGAAATAAATGTACGAAACATATTCTAATCTGTTGTAAAAGATGAGAGTTTGTACTTCAAAGGTGCATGAGATAAAGTAATGAAAATAATTTGATATTTTTCACTCGAAATGCTATTTATATGTTGAGTAAGATTAAAATTTGTATTTAATCTCAAGTTGATAGCTTAGGTAGATGGATAAAAAATTAGTAGTGTTAACAGAAACTACGAATGTTATCAGAAAACAGTTTTTTGGAAATAAATGTACGAAACATATTCTAATCTGTTGTAAAAGATGAGAGTTTGTACTTCAAAGGTGCACGAAATAAAGTAATGAAAATAATTTGATATTTTTCACTTGAAATGCTATTTATATAATATAATAATAAATAAATTAAAATAAAACAAAATAAGGGGGGTAATACAATAATTTATATATTACGTAACTCTACGTTTCATCAAAAGCTTTTATCAATCCTCAATGTCTCTCTCAATGCTGGGAAAAGGCATCTGTCCACCCTCTTTAACCATCTACCTAAGCTATCAACTTAAGATTAAATACAAATTTTAATCTTACTCAACATATAAATAGCATTTCAAGTGAAAAATATCAAATTATTTTCATTGCTATAACTCGTGCACCTTTATAGTACAAACTCTCATCTTTTACAACAGATAAGAATATGTTTCGTACATTTATTTCCAAAAAACTGTTTTCTGATAACATTCGTAGTTTCTGTTAACACTGCTACTTTTTTGTGTGAAATAATGGGGGTCATGCAGGGTACAGTTTGAGTTTGAATTGGCTATTACTCTTAAATCTTTGAAGTAAAAACTCTCAACTTCTAGAACCGGTTAGTACATTTATTGTACATTTATTTCCAGAAAACCGTATTCAGATACCTTTCGTGGTTTCCGTTAACACAGCGTGGTACCGCTGGGAAAGATGCTTCCTGGCGGTACCACAACGACATGTTAATTTTCAGTGAAATAGCAACGTACAATTTTTTTTATTGGACGTACAATAACGTACATTAAACGTACATTTTTTTATACTAGTGTCAAGTTTTAATTACACCGTGGTACCGCGACGAAGTATCAAACAAAATAACACTGTTGTTCTAGATTTAAAAAAAATCCCGCCTCTTATTACCAACAGGTGAGATGGCGGTAATTTTTTTTTCTTAAATAAATAAATAAATAATAAATAAATAATGCTGGACACTATCACACAGCATCATGTAGCCCCAAACTAAGCAGAGCTTGTATTATGGGAACCACATGATTGATATATTACATATATACATGTAAATATAAATATATAAATGTCATTATACTATCTTTCTACCAACACGCCACGCGACTATATTGTATTCGACTGTACTCAATATGTCTTGAAACTGATGGGAAACAATGTATTGAATTTATCATTTTGAGAACGATGGCTTAGATTATCTACAGAGTATTCACGAAACTTGAGTTTAGTTATAACTAGGTATTAATGTGCTTAGGTTATCATCATCATCCACGACCTAACTTCACCAATCTGCATGGTATAGGCCTCCCCATGTATGTGTCAATATCTCTCGAAACTCGTCTCATCCAGTTCTGGCCCATATCGTAATTAGGTATACCTCCTTACTAACAGACTACATCTGGTTATGTATTTATGCATTGGGATACAACCACGGTCCTAGCCATATGGTTTGTTGGCTGATAATAATATCATTCTATTATTAATACATATTATTATTTTAATTAAAAAGATTCTGAGGGGTAGTTGGTAAATTTACTTCAAATTTAAATGGAACTAAACGGGAAGTATATCTACCCAAACGAAAAAAGAATTTTCTAAATCGGTTCATAAAATACACAACCGAATTGAGAACATCTTCCTAAAAAGAAGAAATGTTGTGGATATATTATTTGAAGATTGGATGTGAAGACTCCTACACACCTAAAGTACTTAGCTGAAATTTTGTACATATTAGACTTAGTTCAAGACCAAATGAGATAAAGGTAACTTTTATTCCTTATACCACGCAAAAAAAGTTGGGGGCGGGAGAAAGTTATTGCATCTTGTTCAATATAAATAAAATAAATTGGCCATAATTGTATGAAACACCATCTCTTGAGAACAGATCGACCGGTTTAAATATAAGAGAATGAGCATTTTATTTAGGTGTCGTACGCCGTGAAGACGAAGTGTAGGGAGACAACATCAAGATTGCAGGTAATCGGTGGATGGAGAGGGCTCAAGACCGTTCTTCGTCGAATTCCTTGGGAAGACCTATGTTCAGCAGTGGACTTCTATAGGTTGTTGATGATGATAATGATGATGTTCATAAATGTCAGGACAAGGTTTGCATAAATTTTTTTTTTGGGAAAATCCACCGGAAAGTGCGACGTACGCCACAACAGTTTGTAATCACACTAATATTACAAATGCAAAAGTTTGTGTATGTGTGTGTGTTTGGGTGAGTATGTTATTTCCATGTTTCCATTCAATTCCGTAACGGTTGCACAGATTTGGATGAAACTTGGAATATACATATTTTGTGACCTGGATTAACACCTAAGCTATTAACTTGGTACCACGCGAGTGAAGCTACGGGACGGGACCTAGTATAACATAAAGATACAAATAAAATGTGTGTAGTTGTAACGACATTGGCAAAATCAGGAATCCTTGACATTATTACAATTAAATCCGGTTGCATTGCAATAGCTTGTAAAACTGTACAAAGCAAGCGAACATTGCAATGTTGAAGCTTGAAGTGTAGCTTGCATAAATATTTCTAAGTAAGCAAACAGGCATACGGTCCTCCTGGTTGTAAGCGGTTCCCATAGCCTATTAACGTCTGTAACACCAAGAAGTGTGACCATTTCAACATTTTAAACGCCCTTTTTTGAAAATCTGCATAGTCTCTGGGGAAAACCTCGGTAGGGAGACCATCCCACAGCTTGATTGTCCGCGGGAGGAAATTCCTAAAATGGCAAACGGTGCAAAGATAAATATACCTATTCTTTAAAAGATATCTAACATTAATATATTGATTTGATTGATTGGAAATTACTCCATTATGTCATAGGAAAAGCGTAGAGAAAGGATAAAAGTGGCAAGCTCAGGCGCACGTGGGAATTGACCCGTGACCCGAAGAAAGCGAGCTACTATAAAGACTATAAAGAGGACATGTCCACAAATTATTCATGACACCAGATCAGCACCTGTTCAAGCAGAAAACAATGTTTGTTTGATTTCATTCGTTATGCGCATTGTAATAAAATCTATTGTACCTTGTATAACCCGACCATTATTTTAGAAAAGTAGGTACGTGGATATCTTATATAATATTCCATGACGGTTGTAAATAATAAAGCCCTTAATTTCCTTCAAAAGACAGGGTACAATGCCGCTCATATGAGGTGGCCTTAGTTTTTTTTACAATATTCAATTTCATACTTATACCTAATCATGTTCTTTATTTGCCATTCGAACAAAATTGGAACACTCTGGTTCGTCAAATTCACGTATTTTCGAGAAACGGCTATTCATAAGCCTTGCCAATTTTTTGTTTATTATTGTAAGAATGGGGGAGATCTTTGTCCAGCTGTGGGACGAGATGTTAAAAACGAAGAAACGAGTCAATGGCCTACCATCATCTTTATTAAAGTACTAGCTTCCGCCCGCAGTTTCGCTCGCGTTTTACCCGATAAAAAGTAGCTTATATGTTAATCCAGACAATAATCTTCCGACTGTTCTTGCGCGAAAGAGTAGCAAACATACATACACCCTGACAAACGTTTATAAAATTAGTAGGATTGCAACGTGGGTCACGTGAACGTACCCTACAATGCACTGCCCACGTCTATCAACTTCATCATCAGCCTATAGCAGTCCACTGCTGGACATAGGCCTCCCCTGATGAGTACCATTGCGCCCTGTAAGATAAGATAAGATAAGATAAGATAAGATAAGATAAGATAAGATAAGATAAGATAAGATAATTTATTTCACACAAAAACTTAATATAGTTACATAGTACCTTACTCCCTCCCACTGTAAGGCTCCATAAAGTTAGTCAATCTTTTAAAGGGATGTCTGTACGATTTTTTAACAAAATACCAAATGATGTGATTAATCTATCTGTAAATAAATTCAAAAATGTTGTTAAACGTAATCTATGTAATAAAGCTTATTATAAAATATCTGATTATTTAGATGACAAAAAAGCTTGGGATGAAACTGCCTCCAACTCCATCAAAAACAATGTAATAGATATTAAGTACAATGACGTTAAAAAATATAAGCCAAGCAGAGTTTCTTGCCAATTCTTCTCTGTTTGGTCACGTTACGAATTGGTGGTTAATTAAAAAAAAATGACGTTTCAAAGTGTACTAACGTGCGCTACGTGTCCTACTGAATAAATTAATTTTGACTTTGACTTTGACTTTGACTTTGACTTATGTGCTATTTCTAGAGGCAACATTATCTACAGAAAGACAAAAATAGCGCAGGCACTATGTGGCTCAGAGTTCTTACCTCCCGTGCTAGTTGTCAACTGTGTTACGGCGAGGAACATAAGCTCTTCACCCCATTTATTAACCAAAGTGTGCTAATTGCTACATTAGTTACCCACAAAACATTCAATTAAGGTCTGATTATAGATAGGTACAGTTCTATTACAGTTATTAGAGTATCCTAAAAGACTTACATACTATTTAAATATAAAAACTAAAACAAGACAAGGTAAACAATATGAGACAATAAAGATAAGGATTATTAAAACAACATAGAAACTCAACATTACATCACAACAGAGTAAACAGGAGCAATAATAAGGAAAAAGAAAAAAAGACAAATAACGAAAATTTAGGTACGTAGATAAAAAATCAAAACTTACTTAGGTTACTTAAACAGGCACCTGTAGTGAACTATATCCCAAATATTGGTCAAACTATCCTAGCTCTATTTCATAATTGCAATAATCCTTCGGTAGAGTCGTAGTCTTCGCCTGTCCTCAGCTCGAAGCGTTCAGCTTCTACCAGCAGCCTTTCGTAGATCATCACTTCACCTATCAACTTGTGTGCCTGTAATTATACCGGCACCCGTACCCTTCAAACTGAAGCAGGCATTATGATGTTCAGCAATGGACTCTTAAATAGGCTGATGACAAAGATGCTTTCTTTCCGTACATGCCTTATGGCAACCGGGATACTTAAATAGCATCCGCTAGGTTCTAAGCTGCGGTATTGCGGTCGCCAATCCCTCTCCCAAGAATTCTAATTAGAAAGAGAGATACTATAGGTATACGTATACTTTGTTATAGAAAATAATTACCACTTAACATCAGGTGTGACTTCAAGTAGGTACTACAAAAAAATATTTAAAATACAAGATTTTGCATAAGTGTAGGTAGCATTTGGCCTTAGGACTAGTTATTAGAGGTACAGGATTTATTCACCCTTTTCGAGCATCGCAAATTTGGCGGGGTTGAGAACCTCAACCTGGTCATTGAACCTTTAAACCATTGACCGATGATGTACGATCGCCAGCGGGTATCGATCGATCAAACATGTAGATGCGATCTCCAGTACGTTGACTGCATATTGGATCCTGTTCCTTTTAGCAAGGAATGTGTCAATGACCTAACGCAGTTCAATAAACTATGGTATGAATGCCCTATCTAGATAAACAAATTAAATTTGTTCTGGATAGAAGTGAAGGGCTTGCAAACTATCACGTAGAATGCTAACTGCTATTGAGAAATGAGCCTGACGGACCATTGCACCCTGTCCTTAGCTCGACGCATCCAGCCTGAACCAGCAGCAGATTCACAGATCGTCACTCCCATCTAGCCGGAGGGCGTCCTACACTACGTTTGCCGTTCGTTTGACGCGGTCTCCAAAAAGAACTCATTTAACCCAACGGTTGTCGGTTCTTCCGCAGATATGGCCAGCCCACTGCCACTTCAGCTTGCTAATTCTCTCAGCTATGTCGACAACTTTAGTTCTATGTCAGATAGTCACGTTGCGGATTTTATCCTTCAGAGAAACTCCGAGCATAGCCCGTTCCATAACTCTCTGAGCGACGTGTTTACTAGCCGTATTGTGAGTATCCATGTTTCGGCTCCGTATGTCGTCATGACATACGGGTAGGACTTACTGATTGAAAACTTTCGTTGTTAAAGATTGCGGTATGGGTGACGAGAAGACTCGACGTCATAGGATCACAAATAGATGTACACCAATTTTCTATCTGGGAGTCGTGGATTCAAATCTCGGCCGTGCTCTAATTGATTTTTCATTTCGGAAATTGTTTGTGCCCATTAAAAAGGGTTATGAAGATAAACCCATGGATTAATCGACTCCACACGTATTGACCATGTGTTTTCTGGGGGTAAGGCCGAGTAGGCTGAGAGTATGGTATAGGTGCCATACCGTATGACTATATCCCAGGCACTATAGCTTCCCCATCAGTGAGTACACTTGACACTATTAAAATTATCTAATCTAGATACAAAGTCCTGAGATTTAATTGCAAAAAATAGGCATGTACTGAACCTAATGTAACAAAAAAGATTTTTTTTTTCACTTGGATTTTAGTGTGTAGTGTCCAAAATCTAGAATTACAAGCCATAGTGAATTGGTTCCTTCTAGCCAAGCGTGCTCTATCTTAAACCACATCTTCACCTATCTTATGTCAAGCGTTTGACCCTGTGATAGTGGTCAAACGCTTGACTATTTTATATAATTTTTTTTTTTTTTTTAACCCTTCCCACTGTTATGAAAAGGTCTCCCCCATATAAACAAACTCCTCTGTCCCGAGACAAAAAATCAATATTTAATGAATAAATTCGTATTATCAGTATTTTATTTTTATTTTGTATTTTTAACCCTCCCCACTGATAAGAAAAGGTCTCCCACACAGACAAACATCTCTGTCCCGAGACAAATAATCAATAATTAGTGAATAAGTCGTAATAGTTTAATTAGTGTTAGTTCTAATTTATTTTACGTTCAATCTGAGGATTAGTTGCTCGGAGACTTTTATAGGTTATCTTAGGTTACTTGTGAATGTTGTGATGGTTATGAACCGGATTTATTGTCGGTACGTCTAATCATTGTGTGTAAAGTTACCGCTTGACGCTGTTAGTTTCGTCAATAAAGGACTTAGTATTTTTTTACAGTTTAGAAGAAATAGATTATATTGATAATTTTGAAAAATACTTTCACTGGTCACTAATATAAATCTAATAGGCGGTTGGTAGAAGCTGAATGCGTCGAGCTCAGGACTGTGCGCAATGCCGCTCATTGGGAAAGGCCTATGTCCAGCCGTGAACTGCTATAGGCTGATAATGATGATGGTCTTACGGGTGAAATATGCTTAAGAGTTGCCTATGTTCATGATTGAGCTAGTGGAAACCAACGGTAAGGGTAGCATGATTTTTTTTATCTCATCATCGAAATAATTACATATAAACATATCTTTACTTCTTGGCCACGTCTATTATTAAAACATTAAAGATGCCACGTGGATTCAAAATTCATGATGTTTATTTGCATAACTAAGTGTAGTTAATGATCTTAATGCTAAACATAAATGTACTTAAAAACTTTGTTTCTTTTTTCAAGCATCTGAATGTATTTTATGTATTTCAGTCATCAAAAAAGATTTAAAATGGCTTTGCTATGCCACCATTCTACTAAGCCTAGTACACCACGTTTATGGTAAAACACTGAATCATTAAGATGTTATGGAAACATTAATAGCATAAGCCAGATTATCTCCCAGCGTAGATAAGACGGACTTAAAGATCCCTTTGTTTCATCTAAGCACTGGTGTGCATCAGACCGTGCACGCCAAGGACTCTACAGTGTTAAGGCAAAAGTACTCGTATTTACCAGTATATGCTATTTTGTTAAAGCTAATGGTGACAAAATTGACTAAAATCTACAATACATCTACAATAAATCACACTAATATTACAAATAGCAAGAGAATTAGCAAGCTGAAGTGGCAGTGGGCTGGCCATATCTGTCGACGAACCGACAACTGTTGGGGCAAACGAGTTCTTGAGTGGAGACTGCAGATCGGCAAACTTAGTGTAGGAAACTAGTAAATTAATAATTCTATCACACACTATCACTCAGCATTATATAGCTCCAAACTAAGCAAAGCTTGTATTATGAGAAGCACGTGACTGACCTACAAAATTTTTTTTGGTAGGTACATAGAAAATACCAAGCTTGTACCCGAGACAAATATCTGTAGAATATGCAAACATTTGTGTGAGGATGAGGTTTTTTGAGTTTTCCGGGAAAAGTACCAATCCCTCAGGAATAAAATTTATATTATACTTGTGAAGTAAACAAAAAAAGAATTTTGAAAATCGGTTTACAATTGAAGGAGATATGAGTGAACATACATAAAAAAAGCCGATAAAAAGGTTCCGACGAATTGAGAACCTCCTTCTTTTTGAAGTCGGTTAAAAATATGCTTTTTGTTATGAAATGCCTGTTTTGCTATTGCTATTCTGGAGTTAATATCTGGTATACATCTTAAATCCGCAGCGGGAATCGAACCCGAAACCTTCTGTGCAAGCTTTAGTCCACTGCGCCACAGAGGTCGTCAAATATCGCTTAGATAATCTCAATACCAAATTTTATAAAATAGGAATAGGTAATATAGAGATTCTTACGTTTTTGTTATTATTTTGTATTCAAATCATGATTTGATTTGGTCTTGTATGTAACGAAACAATTTCACGGTGTGATCAAGGAGCTCGAATTATTTTGGTCTTCATACTTTTTTAAACATTCAGATGTCAATGTCACAATGACTTTGATAAATTGAATGTCATTTTTTGGCGGTTTTCTACTGCTTCGGTTTTTAGCCTGGTTTTTAGTATTTTTCCACAGTTTTTAGAATTATTATAATATTAATGTTTTTCTCGCAATACAACAGTAAGTGGTAAGAAATATAGGATCATGTGAGCACCTACCACATGAAATCAAAAGATACCTATGTACATAACTTAAAGTTACGTTTTAGTTCAAATATAATTCCTACTAAAGCTACGGCAACGTTCAGTCCATAGAAATTATATGAATTCAAAATGACCAGTACTACTCATAATATCTAAATATAAACGTTATCTGTATGCTTGTAATGAGGTTTACTGTATCAGCTCACAATATACAACATGCAAATGAGTTTGGACCAATATCTTCCTGGGTACGACTCAAACTATCTCGATGGTTCAACTCTCGTAACCTATCTACTGCCTAACTTTATATAATAAACAAATAATGAATGCTTGACACTATAATTAATGCTATCACACAGCATAATAGAGCTTCAAACTATGCCCAAATTAAGCAGAGCTTTTATGATGGGGAACACATGACTGATATACTACATCAATAATATTTTTTTGTATACATATTATTATGTACATAGAAAACACCCAGACCAGAGACAAATATTTGCAGAACATACAAACATTTGTTCGTGGTGGGAGTTGAGCCCGCAACCTTCTGCTTCTCAGGTTAGCTCGAAGCAGTCAAATAAATACACGCTACATTTGTTTCGTCTCGTTTGTATTTGGATGTCTATTGTATTTTAAACATAATTTGGACTTGTCACACCGTCTTTCCGGTTGGTTTTGAAAAATTATCTCCATCCAAAAGTTGCCTGGAAAAGATTGATAGAAGCCATAAGGTCACGCATTGTGCCATATTTTTTAATGTATTTTTCATTCAGATGTAATTCTTTGTAAGTATGGTGTGCAAAGCTATTATCTATCTACTTAACAATTACAAGTTGAAATGCTTTTGTTTATGAGTAGATATTATCTATTTTTACTTCTTCGACTATACTTAATGCTTTCAAGATAAGGTCATACATTGAGGGTAGGTGGTTTGTTCATTCCCGCTCACCTCTGTAACAGCTAAACGGATTTGTATAAAATTTGGTAAAAGGATGAAGAAGATTATACCCTGGCTACAACAAAGTGTCAAGAATGATGCCTTTTGCAGTGAGGTTTCGATCTCTGAGCTTTGAAATGTGTAACTTGTTACCTTTAGATACGACGAATTTACATTGGTTTTTAAATCTGCTGCCCTGCCATCAACCGGTGCACGCTGGTCCGGTCACTGCTGGTTCCGGTTACTACTTGATGGTTAACCGTTTAGTGGCATTTAGATTTGAACACTTCGGTACTAAACCATGTCGGAGGCCTTTGAGCGGACTCAAAACTCCGACACCAGAGCTGGCCACTAGCTTATACAAAGAAGGAAGGAACTCTAAAAGAACATAGATAGGATTATTAATACATTTTTCTACGATACCCGAAGATGGAACCAGCACATGGCCCACCTGATGTTAAGTGGTAACCATTACTTATAACAAAGTATTGCTTCGTAGATCACGCATGTTTGAAACGTGCTCTACGATCAAACTCCCTGCGTCCATCATATTGAGGTATGGAGGTGTAAGCCTCGTGTACCTGTTATTTCGTGGTATGTAATGTTATGTTATACTTTCAGACAATGCTGAAAATAGGCGGTGGTGGCGTGCTGATCGCAGCCATTGTGGCTGTGTTCGTGATCGCCACACAGGGCCGGGATCCAGATCTAGAGGCACTGGAACATGAGGGTCGGGAGTACATCCAGCAGTTGGACCGCATGACCGGCGTCAGGCGGAACCGCGCGAGCCTGGCGGAGTGGGCATACGCATCCAACATCACGAAGGAGAATGAAGATAGACTGGTGAGTGTTTTCATCTTGGAGCAGTTGAGCCTATTCAGATGCCCCCCGACTTCCCATCTGGAAATTCCGAATCTCGGACTTTTACCTAACATAGGGATCTTTTGTTTTGAAGGACAGGATCCGCAATGAGACTATCCGGCATAGAATTAAAGTTGTCGACATAGCTCAGAGAATTAGCAATGAAGTAGCAGTGGGCTGGCTATATCTGTCGAAGAACCGATAACCGTTGGGGTAAACGAGTTTTTGAGTGGAGACCGTGTGTCGGTAAAAGTAGTGTAGGACGCCCTTCGGCAAGGTGGGGTGACGATCTGTGAAAGGCTGCTGGTAGAAGTTGGATGCGTCGAGCTGAGGATAGAGTGGAACGGCGCTCATTGAGGCCTATGTACAGCAGTGGACTGCTACAGGCTGATGATGATGATGATTTTTGGATTCTGTTTTATATGCGCAGCGAAACCCGTGATTATTCCGAAGCTTGGAAGCGCTCAGATCTAAAGGAGAATGCCGAAAACCCGTACCAATTGCGTCAAAACCAAACGTATCCCATAAAAAATATTATATTTTATATATCACATTAACATTTTCTTTAGTTTTACACACCGACGGGATTAATAATCAAAAAAAAAATATTTCGATGATTTGGTTTATACGTTACTATGGTAACAAACTTTGATGTAAAGTGAACTATGGCAATTAACCTCATTTGAGATTATTTTGACAGTAGAATCGACTAAAAGCATATTGGAAATTTTTTTGACGCTCTCACTTTAGTCTTGGTACCGAGCGCCATACATCAGACGGCATTCTCCTTTCACTCAGCGGTCTCCCATCCTAGTACATAGTGACTGGGTCGAGTGCTAAGCAGCACTCGACCCTTAGATCTACTTAGAACACTGAAGTATGTCAAGCCACGAGCACTTTATCCCAAAATACTATTACTTTAATAGGAATCATTTCAATTTTTTGAGTACCTACATTATTTTGTGACGTACTGGTCAACTAATAAATCAAGAAACTTCTTTTTCCAGCTGCAAATCCGTGTGGAGTTGTCAGAGCAAGAGAAGAAATCATGGGAGGAGACAAAGATGTTCCAATGGCAGGACTACCAGGACTTCAGCCTCAGGAGGATGTTCAAGAAGTACAGTGAGCTAGGCATCTCTGCACTGCCAGAAGATAAATACAAGGTACGTAAGATACTAGAAAATAAAATGAGATTAAAATCTATGCCAAACAAGTCGATGGCCTTATGTACTTGCTGAACTAATCAGCTGTGACAGACGGACAGATGGACAAAGTCGCACTTTATGGGTTCGTTTTACCAGTTTAGTCGTTTCACGTCACCCAAAATTGAATGTTTTAGGGTTTGGGTCTAGCTTGTCTTAATGTTGGGGTGTACGGGGTTCTTCGGAATCCAAGCCAACCCCACCTGCCCGTGGTGCATCCTGTTAAACAACGAACGGGGCTCTGGCGGCCGGCTGATTGCGGCATAGCACAGCCTACATCGGCACAGCTAAATCCCCTGGCCACCGACGGGCAGCAGCGTCGGTGGTGCGAGACACTGTGCCCTGCGATCCCCAACCCGCATGCCCAGCGTGGGGATTACGGGCAAATCCCCCATTATTAGGGGAGGCCTATGTCCAGCAGTGGACTGATATAGGCTGGAATGGTTGTCTTAATGTCCTTGACTTTCAATTAACTGGCCTGAACTGAATAAACTCTGAAAGATAGAAATGGTAACATTTATTTTTTGAGCTAGAGGCTAACCCTGGTGGAGTTTTAAGACCACCTGAAGACCTCCGACATGGCTTTAATGAAAAAACTGGGACCAACATCTTAACGTGGATTCTGAAGCACGGAAGCACTCAGATCTAATTCATGGTCATGTGAACATCAAAATAAGACGCCCTCCGGCCAGGTGGGGTGACGATCTGCGAAAGACTGCTGGTAGAAGCTGGATGCGTTGAGCTCAGGACAGGGCGCAATGGCGCTCATTAGAGGAGGCCTATCTAGTAGTGGACTGCAATAGGCTGATAATGATGATGATGAACAATTATGTTTCTGAGCGAAACAAACCAACACCAGCCTTTTCAATCCACAGCTGGACATAGGCCTCCCCTATAAGAAAGGGAATATGCCCATAATCCGTACGCTGGGCATGCGGGTTGGGGATCGCAGGGCACAGCTTCTCACACCGCCGACGCTGCTGTCTATCGGCGGTCAATGGATTTAGCTGTGCTCGTGTTAGGTTGTGCTATGCCGCAATCAGCTGGCCCCCGTTTGTTAGTTAGCAGAGTGCACCACGTGCAGATGAGGTTGGCTTGGGTTCTGGAGATGAGGTTTAAAACCCCTTCAACCCCAAACAAAAACAAACCTATAGAATATTATCATTATCGATGTCATCGTAAATCAGGTATAGTCTAGACATTTTTTAAATGGTTGATGCGGTTACAAAATCGTAAAATGTCTCAATAATTTATAAACCACTTTTTTTAGGTTCTAATGAGAGCAGTATCAGGAATGGAAGCCAATTATGCGACCGCCAAGGTCTGTTCTTTCAAAGACCCGACTAAATGCGACTTGGCTTTAGAACCAGGTAATATGATTTCATTTTCAACGATTATAATGTCAATTGTCAGGTATTAGCTATCTTTACTAGAAATGATATAATACTTTTATTAGAAAAACAAACCAACAACACCAGTCTATTACCACTAATGGCGACGATGCTGCCAGTCGGTGGCCTGCAGCCCCTGCAGGGGTGTAGTGGTGTAGGCTGCGCTATGCCACTGTCAGATACCTTAAGCTGGTGAGGTTGGCTCGGGCTCTGAAAATGGAGGTTGAAACCTCGTACACTCTTTCCCCTATATTATTGTTACCGTTGTTTCAGCTTTTTAAATTAAAAAATATGGAAGAAGTTCAGTATTTTTTTTTACTAAAACTACTTAACCCTTATACAATATCCATACATAAATCAATGTGCTGAATCAATTTATCGATATTAATCAAACTTTAAACCTAACTGATGAAGTTCAAAATGTTTCAGATGTAACAGAGATCTTCTCGAAGAGTCAGGACCCTGAAGAGCTGAAGCAGCTGTGGGTGGAGTGGCATGCCGTCGCCGGAGCGAGGGCCAAGCCGAACTTCACGGAGTACGTGGAACTTTACAATGAGGCTGCTAAACTTAACGGTACTTACTTTATTAGCTTATCTTCCTCAATATGTCTAAAATAATATCCTAGGTCCCATAACGTCTCTGAAGGATAGAATCCGCAACGAGACTATCCGACAAAGAACTTAAGTTGTCGACATAGCTCAGAGAATCAGCAAGCTGAAGTGGCAGTGGACTAGCCATATATGCCGAAGAACCGATAAACGTTAGCGTAAATGAGTTCTTGAGTGGAGACCGCGGCTCGGCAAACGTATTGTAGGACGCCGTGCGGCGAGGTGGAGTGACGATCTGCGAAAGTATACTGATAGAAGCTGGATGTGTCGAGCTCAGAACAGGGCGCAATAGCGCCCATTAGGGGAGGCCTATGTCCAGCATTGGACTGCTATAGGCTGATAATGATGATGATAATAACCCGTGTAGTGAGTTAAAGTCTAAGTCTAAGATATAAGGAATAAATACAAACATCAGGTTAAACGTAATATAAACGATAATCTGTTATCTCTTTAGATGACAAAAAAACTTGGGATGAAGCTGTCTCCAAATCCCTCAATCAATAAAGATTGTAATACTTTAAAAAATATATAAGCGAAGCAGAGTTTCTTGTCAATTCTTCTCTTTTTGGTCACTTTACGACTTCGTATAAATTAAAAAAAATTACGATATAATGTGTTCCTGGTAGTTCCAACTACATAAATGAATTTATTACTTTTACTTTTGGCAGTGACCATGTGTATACTGGTCCCTGCTTTTAGTCATCTAAACTACATGCAAGAAGATTACTGTTTTTAGAAGAATAATTCTAAATGATTCATCATCATTATCAACAACGTAATATATCATTCGGCCTTAAAACGTTACTCTCTGTTTATGGCAAAAGATTTAAATTACTCGAAATCTAGGTTTGCTTTGGTCTTGGTTGTTGGTTAGCCGCACAGAAATGTAAGCCGTATCGAAAGCATATTTCACGCAATAAAAACATAATGTACTTATTTTAGAGAATATTACTACATTTACAAAGCGGCACGAATCGATACCTTTGTTGAAACACACGTTTTGTTGTTGTAAAATTCTTATAATAGTAAGTATAAATAGTTTTCTGAAATTATATTTTTTGAAGTTTGAAATTATATTTATGAGTATATTCCAAGTTTTATCAAAATTCGCTTAGTAGTTTTTGCGTGAAAGAGATACAACATCCATACATCCTCACAAACTTTCATGTTTAAGATAAGATGTAGGAAGTAGGATTGCGGAAGTCAAAACGATGTTTTCCATCAACTTATTTTAATCCTTTCACTTGTTTTGTCTGAGTAACCACGTTTTTTATGCTACAGATTTGTAGTGCGAGTACAATTCTACAATCCTAAACGTACCGTACCTACTTTATTTATTATATATTCAGCTGGTAACATCCACTGCTCATTGTCTGCCTCTTCTCTATCACGCCACTTCTGGCAATCTCGTGCCAGCCGGATCCATTGCCTTCCCAATTTCCTCATATCTAACTATCTATTTGTCTACCTACCTACTCATGTATATGCGACCTACCTAACTACTTTATTTACGACCCTAGAATATAAGTGTCTGGATACTGCTCTGACGCTTTTGTTTACTTAAAGTTCATAAGTAATTCATATTGAAAAACGGGAATTTTCACGTACCGTTACATCGGTAAAGGCACCGACGGCGTTTCGACTCGTTAAGAGAGTCTTCATCAGGGTGAGTGAACGCGACGCTCATGACTAATGATGGTGTTATAAATATGCATAGTCAGTCACCATCTCATTCCATATACTTACCATTCCAGGATACGACAACGTAGCAGACTGGTGGAAATCTGCTTATGAAGTGTCCGATTTCGAACAGCAACTAGCCAAGCTGTGGGAAGACGTGAAGCCTCTGTACCAGCAACTGCACGCTTACGTGAGGAAGCGTCTAAGAGACAAGTATGGTGACCAGGTGGTGTCACAGAAGGGGCCAATTCCTGCACATTTGTTAGGTAAGGAACAAAACAACTGGCAAGAGTCCTTGGCGATTCTAAAAATCACGATTTTTAGATACGCAAGTATGTTGAGGATACCATACAGGGGCCATCCATAATCATCCATTGAACATCTATGGGCCGTAAAATTATTCAATATATTTAAATTTTTTGAAGGATAAATTCTAAAGATGTGATCTCATATTATACAAGATATAGAAGTGAAACCCCTTTTTCTCCTAAACAAATAAATCAGCATTCCCTCCAATCGTTCTCCCCATAGTTGAGGATCTTGATTCCATAGAAGGATACTATTAATACTTTTCCTTCATCTGCCTTGGTCTTTGGCTTGTTGAAGCTGTCATTAACGTCGCATGAACTGGAGTTTCCAGCTCTTCCAGCACCTAGGCAGACTATTTGATTGATCAGAATCAAACCGCACTACTGCAATAAATTTTTCAGGAAACATGTGGGCCCAGACATGGAGCAACATAGAATCCTTCACGCGCCCCTACCCTGACAAGAAAGACTTCGACGCAACCCAAGCGATGAAAGAACAGGGCTACACGCCACTGAAGATGTTCCAAATGTCTGATGAGTTCTTCAGATCGTTGAATCTGACAGCAATGCCGGAGAAATTCTGGAAGAACTCCATCATAGTGAAGCCTAATGATAGGGATATTGTGTGTCATGCGTCCGCTTGGGACTTCTATGATGGTGAAGACTTCAGGTGAGTGCTATTGGTGTTTAGATGCTTATCGCTTTGTACCAATAATTGCTTGTTGTTTGTAAAATTATAAAAAAACAGGACCTGGTTCAACTTGATAAGTTTTTATCGTGTAGTTTTTGCAAGTTGACTGATTGTAGAAGATTTTGTCAAAATTATATATCTAACGTATTTGGCTTAATTTAGGATCAAACAATGCACGACGGTCGATTACGAATACTTTCAAACGACACATCACGAAATGGGACACATTCAGTACTTCCTTCAGTACAAAGATCAGCCGTTTGTTTTTCGCGATGGAGCTAACTCAGGTGAGGTTAAGATAGTTTTTTTTGTACAGGATAAAAATGTGCACTGTGGTGAACAGTGCACACTTGAGGACAGTACACCATGAGATGGGGCATGTGCAGTATTATTTGCAATACAGAAGTCTGCCGAATGAGTACCGCAGCGGGGCAAATCCAGGTGAATTCAGATTCTTGATGGGGTTTCACATGCTCAATAATATGCACAAACCTTAGCTCATAAATAAGAGCAACACCACCAGTCTATATCTACTGCTGGAAAAAGGGTTTTTCTAATAAGAGGGACATGCCCATAATCACGCCAACACTGCTGTGCGGCGTGTATGTCAGCAAATTTAGCTGTGCCGGTGTTAGGCTGCGCTATGCCGCAACCCGCCGGCCGTCAAAGTCCCGTTTGTGAGTTAGCAGGGTGTACCACGGGTCGATGAGGTTGGCTTAAGTTCTAAAGATGGCCAAGATGGTTCAAGGTTTTGGCATAATGGCGCTAATATCGTGGTGGTTATGGCCGGTATAATCATTTTTTGCCCCGTAATGGAATGATATCCATGAGAATTTCCCCATGTAAAAAAAAGGTTCTGAAGATGGAGGTTTGAACCCTTTAAATTCTTTCGTAGCTCATCGTCTCTTTATAAATTTACCTCGAGAATTGCACGTCCAGAAACTGATCCTCAGCTTATATTATTATCCCTTCCGCTCATGGCTTTGCCCTTGTGCAACACGGTTAAAAAAAAAGAATAATATGGTATTCCAGTTACAATGTATGTAAATTCCATATTGTATCCACACCTATGCAACCGTATGGAGTCAAGGGGGAAGAAATATACACACAAACTTTCTCATTTATAATATTAATGTGATGTGATTAACTCTGCTTTTACATCAGGCATCAGGAGTACCCGATAGATCCTTGTTTCGTCCTTCATAAAATCAATGGTTCATTTAATTATATTTGGTCCGTTTTTTGTGTCAAAATATACCTTTAATGGGATATATTATGAGACTAAAACGACTAAGAATGTGTCATGGTTTAACGAAAAGTTATGTTGTAATGTTCGTTGTATTTGTTTGTACTGTCAAAATCTCTCTGTCCTGGTTATGTAGGGTCTTCTTCCAATTCGCTCATTGTCATATTGTGTAATATTTGTTTGTTCTGTTGTGAAATGATTTTATTAGTTTAGTTCTTGACTGCAAAATTACTTCACCAAATCAAGTCCCACATTTATTAGAACTCGGGTTTCATTATAAATGGGTAATTTAATATCCAAAGCAAAGTCTCATCAATAACCTGGTAACACTTCAGGATTCCACGAAGCGGTCGGTGACACGATAGCGCTCTCCGTATCCTCTCCGAAGCACTTGCGAAGAGTTGGCCTCGTGAGCGGCGAAGCTGAAGATGAACAGACTGAAATCAACCAATTGTACAAAATGGTAAGTTTCTAATATACTGTACTTAATAGGAAAACGTGTTCCTGAGATATTCATTTTTAATGTGTCCATTTTTGACATTGAAATGGAAAAAAGGATGCTCGTGTCGAATACTTAAAACTGGATATCATGCTATAACACTAAAAACAATGTCATCTATCCACTACTGAACATAGGCCTTCCCTAATAAGGAGGAGAATATGCCCATAATACCCACGCTGGGCATGCGGGTTGGAGATTGCAGGGTACGGCGCCTCACAACGACCCTGCCCGTTGGTGGCTAGAATAGTTAGCTAAATCGAGCTGTGCCGATGTTGGGCTGCGCTATCTCGCAGTCAGCTGGTAAAGGTACCATGCAAGTTCTATTGGAAATAAGCTGATCCTTATTAAAGTCATATTTAGATCCAAATTTCGTTGTTTTATGAATGTAAAACATAAAAAATTGGAAGAACCTGTTCAGCAGTAGACTTCGACGAGCTATTGATGATAAATAAAACTTACAAAAATTTTCCTCTTCCAGGGGCTCGACAAAGTGGTATTCCTTCCGTTCGCGTACACCCTGGACTTGTTCCGGTACGGCGTTTTCCGTAAGACGACCACCCCCGAAGACTATAACTGCCATTATTGGAGGCTCAGGGAAGAGCTGCAAGGCGTGGAGCCGCCAGTGAATAGGACTGAAGAGGACTTTGACGCTGCAGCCAAGTACCATGTGTCAGCTAATGTGGAATACGCGAGGTGAGGATTTTGAACCTTCATGATAATATATGTATTTAGATTGATTTAGAATAGTTGATTCAGTTTTTAATTGTATTTGCTTAATGGACGTTGATCCGTAGGCCGATCACGTAATTCTATTGCTGTGAAAGATTTGATACTAACAAATAAATTATACTATCAAGGTACAGCGATCACGCATCTTGTTGTTATCATTTTACTATCGTTCCTTCGGGGTGATTGGCTAACAATGTTGCAAACAGAAATGATTGACACCCATCCTGTTTTTACAAATTTCGACATTTCATCTATCGAAATTCAATGAACGTCAATTGACAAACTGTCACAGTTTCTTTTAACAGGATCGGTGTCAATCATTTCTGTTTGCAACACAGTTAGTCGATCACCCCGCTTGTCAAAGATGTAGTTTTGATGCTATCCGGTTTTTATTGCAATCGAAACTCCTACGTAATCGCAACGCTGCCAAAATTAACAGGTGCGACTAGGTTTTGATTGCAACAAAAGTTACGCTATCGGCATTCATGTCTGCGTTATCAAGGGAAAGGAGGTTAGCAGTTAGTATGAAAAGAAGATTTACGCTATAAATCTTCTTTTCACTACTTTTTTTTTTCGGAAATACAACTTAGTTTATGTTATGCTGCTTATGGTTTACGCTATTAAATTTTATTTTAGCTCACTTTGCTTTTTCAGAAAATGCATTTTGGCGTCTGGATCTTTCATAGATACTTTTCATTCCAGATACTACGTCTCGTTCATAATACAGTTCCAGTTCCACCGAGCGCTCTGCCAGCTGGCTGGAGAGTACGCGCCAAATGATCTCACCAAGAAGCTAGTGGACTGCGATATCTACCAGAGCGTGGCAGCTGGCAACGCTTTAAGGTACCTTATAATAACGAACCTATAGATACAGTTATTGTTAAAGCTGCTACAAAAGCAAACGGGCCTGATAAAAGTAACCGCTACCAATAAGGACTTCTTACTTGATTGATGCTGTTGCACTGCATTGAAATAAATGTACCACCCACGGGCGGGCGTGGCCTGCGATGGCGGTGACATTCAGTTGCAATAGCTTGTTCATGAAAGAATTCTTCACACTGGCGCGAACGTGATGTGAGCAAAAGCTGTTCCAGAGGCTAGATAAAAAGTACTCGTATCGTAGATTAAAAAGAATTATTTAATGTTAAAGCGTAGATTCAAACTAACGCTTTGTCATTGGCTAAACTTTTTTCTTTCACTTACGATACGTCAGAAAATTTTCGTAATCGCCCTACTGAAGGTGGCCTAGGTTCGACTTTTTTCGGCAAAGACCATATGACCATCCCCTCAAAAAGTATCAATTTTTGGTGGAATGGTCATATGAACGTTAGCCTTCAAAAATTATGAAGTTTGTTTCATATTTGTTGGTAGGTACGTCCCAGGCAGGAGAGTGCTATGTCCCATAATTGACTTTTATTTTATTGGCTGTAGAAGTTCAAATCATGATGGTTGTCTTAATGGTTGCCCTTATAGTTCTTGGTAAAAGCCTGTTGGGCTACAGGCCGCGCGATTGCTTCCTGCCCAGGACAAATATTAGTATGGTGAAAATGGATGTTTGTTCTTTGTCTGGGTGAATGTTTAGCATCCTCCAGTACAGGCTCTGCCTGTTTTTGGATGAGTTGACTTATTATTATTTATTTATTTACAATTTGTTCCAGTAATATGCTGAAGATGGGATCCTCTCGCCCCTGGCCTGACGCAATGGAAGCGCTGACCGGGCAGCGAGAGATGAGAGCTGATGGCTTGCTCGAGTACTTCCGCCCGCTACTCGACTGGCTGACAACTGAGAACCAGCGCACTGGCGAACATATCGGCTGGGAGTCCAGTTCTACAAGTGAGATTCTTTATTATTTCTCGATTTTGTGCGATCTCGTTGCGCGCCCGCGTCTTATTCGCTACGCGCCCGTTCCTCCCCGCAACATCCAATAGCAAAGGCATCCTATAACAAAAAGTTTTGTTGTTAGTAATTGTTGCTACATAATTAGCATATATATTAGTTAGTAAGTAGATTTAATCCGTTCTTCTTTTACCAATTTTTTACTATTCATTGTACTTTTTTGTTTTGGGTAAAAATAAATGTATTTTCTTTCTTCTTTCTTTCTTTCTAGGTAATGTAGCGTTACCCAACTTTCGAACACAGTCAACATGTAGTAACTATCGATAAAAGTGAAAATCCCGCCGGTTATTATACATTGTTCCCAAAATAACTTACCAAATTTAATCGTAAGAGTTCGCGAAAATTACAAAAAGTTTTCCATGCCAGTTCTATAAAAAAATTCGTCATTCGCCATAACATTGAGTTTATGAGCAGAAGTAAAATTAAGATACTTAAATACTAATATAAATCATTTTACTTCAATAAAACATGTTAAAACTTTCCTTTATGTTTATGCAATTAGGGGTAGAATATTATTTTTACAAAATAACCTTAAAATATTGTCAAGAGGCCGAAAAACATATTCAAATTACTTAGCTCATTTTGCAGCAAATGGAGGTGTAGTCAAAGCCGAATAATATCGACAGGGTGCAGAGCGGGACGTCTATCCCATCTCGAAGGTCGAACCAGAATGTTAGAATCCACCGCCTCGGACTCCCTGACTACCTTCTATACACTTCCCCTCTGTACCACCTCTGACTACTTTAATAACATTTTATACCTCAAATAAAATGTTATTAAATCAGAAAATACCTTGAAAAATAATATTGATTTAATTTTATCTGCAAAGTAATAATATGAATTTCAGTTTTAGGCTACTTCAAAATAGCTTCCGGTAACAATTATTTTTGATACAAAATCATTGTTACCGGAAGCTATTTTGAAGTAGCCTAAAACTTATTTTTATATCTTATATCTTATTTTTTTATATCTTATTCTTATTAATTTCTTTCTTATATTTTTATATCTTATTCTTATATCATATCAAAAATAATTGTTATTTATTTAAAATATGTTACTAAAAATTACATAATTAATTATTAACATAATATTTAATCTGTAAAATTTTTAATAATATTAGACTGATTTTAAGGAGGTTTTACTAATTTCAATATTTAATTTGACAAATTACTTACAACAGTAACTGCTATTTTATTATACTTATTCATTCTCACAGTATCTGATAAGTTCATGCATGCAATTCGCGGCATTGTAGTAATCGGGGGTATCACCATTCTGCCAAACATTATGAAAGGTAAGTTTAAAATAAGAACAAAGTATTCCCTGGGAAGGTGTTCGAATGACATAAGGGATTCAATGTAGTGGCGAATAGATATTGTATGATTTTTCTTTAATTTTCACGAAAACTTACAATTTGATTTGGTAAATTACTTTGGGAAAAGTGTTCCTGTTAGGGAATAGAGTCGATTGACACCAACTTGTTTTCTTTTTCTGGGCTGACTGTTAATTTTATCCAAAAAGCCATTATATTTGTCCCTGATAATAAACCTATAGTTTTCTCAGAACAAAACCTTCTGACTACAAAATAAAAGGTAACTGCCATTATCATCATCATCATCATCATCATCATCAGCCTATAGCAGTCCACTGCTGGACATAGGCCTCCCCTAATGAGCGCCACTGCGCCCTGTCCTGAGCTCGACGCATCCAGCTTCTACCAGGAGCATTTCCCTTACCGTTGGGGTAAACGAGTTCTTGAGTGGAAGACCGTGGCTCGGCAAACGTAGTATAGGACGCCTTCCGGCCAGGTGGGGTGACGATCTGCGAAACTGCCATCAATGATGTAAAATTTTGCCCCACCCTGTATATTCCATACGCACAATTCTACGAGCGTTGACGCGCTTATAAGCTCGTATAAGCGCTGTTCGAGCAAACACGGGTGAATAAGCGCGTGTATGCGCATTGCATAAAATGTGACGCGCCGGTAAGATACGAGCTTATACGCGCGAAAATTACGCTGGTCTGAAAACACTCTAACTAAAGAATTTTTCTGCCTTCCAGATTACTGCACAGCAGAGCAAATAGCAGCATTGAACGCGAAGACAACGCCGAAAGCCGAATCACAAGCGCCGGTCGAAGCATGACGTCATGTACTTACCTTAGTCTAATTTATTATAGGCAAACAGTATTCATAATAAAATATTTTTAGATATGATTTATCTCATTTTGATCCTTTCGTATGATTAGAGCTGTATTTTTCCCTTTCTTAACTCATATAAAAGCTTTCACTATATTCCATTTATCGTCTACTAATATAATGAATCAAGCATTTCACCTAGTAGAGCTTGTAGCTTTATCAATCTGTGGTAATGGACTTATCATCAACATCAGCATAATGTAATCACTGCTGTGTACATTGGACATCCCAAATGAGCACCATTACGCTCTGTTCTCAGCTAGAATCGGCTTTTGCCCGATCATTCTATTCGACACCACCAAAACTAAACCACCGGTGGTGTCGTTTGGAATCACTATTCCGTTCGACACTACCCTAGTGATGTCTTGAACAATATTACAATGACAATGACAATATTCTCACTTTTTCAAAACACTCTCAGAGGCACTATCAAAGAACACAAGACACAGATATAAACTTTATGTACCTCCGTGTCGTCTACAAATTGTTAAGCGGAACGTTTACCATCACGCCATTATAATCTACACCAGATTACCAAATGATTTTAAGGACTCAAGTTTAAATTTATTTAAAAATAAAAATGAAGGTCTGGTTGTTGGAGCATTGTTTTTATGATATTAATGAATATTTAAATTATAAGAAGGTTGGATATTAGAACTATTACTATTTTTTTTCTCTTGACTATTTATTTTTATATCAATTGAAATTCTATAATTAAATTTTTATTAATATGATTGACAATTTGCACGCCTGATCGATGTAGGATACAATTGGACATACTAGAATATGAGAGCTTTTGTACATATATTCATACAAATAAATAAATGATGATGATTAAATGAATGAAAAGAAAGCTACTTACGTACTTACTAACTGTATTAGAACTTCTTGAATCGACACACGAGTTATCAAACTTATCAACAATCAAGTACAGTAAATTGTAAAGATATGAAGGGAAATATATATAAGGGTGATAGCTAGTAGGTATGTAGAATACATACCTATGATTTGCAGCACATCACAATAGTCGCTAGTGTCGAACGCAATAGTGATTCCAAACGACATCACCGGTGGTTTCCTTCTGGTAGTGTTGAGTAGAATGAACGCTTCTGTCAGCATATTCTGCTTCCCAGATCATTCCTGCACCCACCGGCCAGCCGTCGTACACTACGCTTGGAGAGTCGTAGACTCCTCTCATATGAATCCCAATGGTTGTTTGTTCTTTGGCAGATATAACCGGCCAACTGCCACTTCAGCTATATTTGCTAATTGCTAATTCTCTGAGCTTCTTTGACATAATGGCTGTGTTCTCTGTCGGATAGCTCAGTCTAGTATAGTATGTAGGTGAAACGTAGTAGCAGTAGAGTTCTTTGTGGAGGGCTCGTCCGGGGAAGTACTGCCACCATGCCTATTTCAGCAGTGAAGCAGCTGTGCTGTGTTTCGGTTTGAAGGGTGTGGGTGCCGGTGAAATTACTGACATAAGAGACTTATCATCTTCATGCCTCTAGTCGATGGACGCAGGACGTTGCATCATAGAGCACGTTCTAAGAAAACGTGATCTACGATGCAATGCTTTGTGATAGGTAACGGTTACCACTTGTTGCATCTTCACGTACCATAAAAAATCCAAGACCTGGGCAAGCCTATTTCAAATAAAACGATTATATTCTTGCATTTCCAAGGCATCCCGTAAAGTGAAAAATAACAACTTTACACTTCAAATCGTGATTGGAGAGTGCAAATTCGAATATCCACCACCGCAGTTCTAGGTGGTGGATATTCGAATTTGCACTCTCCTACTTTCCACTACCTCCTTTGCACTAAGAAATGCATGGTTCCAAAATTACAATTCAACCTAGAATAATACCTAATCATTTTCCTAAGAAAAGGCGAACTTGAAATTGATGCGTAAGAGATTTAGGTCCAGTTTCACCATACTCTGTTAGTTAATTAAATGCCCTGTTAATTGTTTTAACAGATTGTTAAGGTTAACGAGTGTTCCACTATGTGCTAACGATTGATTAGTTTTCTTAATCAGTTGTTAAACTTAACGGCTGCCCCACAGGTCCGTTAAATTGTTAACAGACGATTATTATTACAGTCAAGAATTCAAGATGGACATGGCGTATAATTTTATTTTCGAAAACGAAGACATTTTAGACAATTTAGATGATTTGGACAATTTAGTAAAACGTCCTAGAATTTACAAAGAACTGCGAATGTATTTCGAAGAATACGATGTCATTGATTTTTGCACGAGGTTTCGTTTATCGAAAGAATCTGTTTTGGATGTATTACAATTAATTGAAGACAAGCTTGAATAACCATCAGATCGATAAGTTCCTAATTTGCTTTACCTATGTAAGTAGGTACTTTGCAAAGGTATATGACATCATACGCTAAATTATTTTACTATTTTCACCAACATTATTATTTAACATAACCTCTATTTGTTTACAGAAATGAATCTATTTCACCTATAAATCAATTGTTTTTGACATTAAGATACTATGCAACTGGTTCGCAGCAAATAACTGTAGGAGAACTATTGTGGAACAAGCAAGTCTACATCTCACAATACATAAAGTAACCGCAGCAATAGCCTCCCTCAGCCGTGAATTTATCAAGTTCCCTGAGTCCGGGGACGAGTTAAGGAAAGCACAATTAGAATTTTATAATATAGCGCGGTTCCCAAAGGTTTCGGGTGCTCTTGACTGTACACATGTACGTATTAGATCACCTGTTGGAGAAAATGGAGAGTATTTTAGAAATCGAAAAGGCTATATGTCCATTAATGTGCAAGCCATTGGTAGTGCAAACCTAGAGATATTAGATTTGGTAGCAAGATGGCCAGGCAGTAGTCAAGATCAGACTATATGGAATGCCTCATACAGAAATCCACACCACACACCACACCAGCCTATATCAGTCCACTGCTGGACATAGGCCTCCCCTAATAAAGGGGGATATACCCATAATCCCCACGCTGGGCATGCGGGTTGGGGATCGCAGGGCACAGCTTCTCGCACCACCGACGCTGCTGCCCGTTGGTGGCCAGGGGATTTAGATGTGCCGATGTAGGCTGTGCTATGCCGCAATCAGCCGGCTGGCAGAGCTCCGTTCGTTGTTTAGCAGGGTGCAGGCAGGGTGGCTGATAGTGGATATATGAATCGACCATATATAATGATGCCATTAGAAGACCCAAGGACACCAGAGGAGGTATCCCGCTTGCATGTTAAATGCAGAGAGTCAAGGATATTTCAATTTGGTCACATCACATAGCCCGTGACGTACCTATTAAACAACTAGCTGAAATAGTGCACATGTTTGCATCAAAGAATTATCAAATAATGACATTTTGTATTGGTCGTTTTAGAAAGTGAGTGAATGATAAATGAGTCATTCGGTTAGATGCTAGATTTAGTAACGGTCTGTTAGATTATCACAGTGGGACATGAAATGTTTTAACAGCGTTGTTAATTTTAAACACTAATTAGCTAATCACTGATTAAAAAGAATTTGGTGAAACTGGGCCTTAGACTGCTTAGGAACTGGCTCTAAATAACTTTAAATTTAAACTCACCAGGTTAAAATATCAGACAAATATTGTCATATTTAAGATAACATATAACATGGAGATTATTGGACATTATCAATGAAGTGGTGTCTAGAAGTATTCGATAAGCCAAATTCCATCTTAGCTGGAGTAGTCTTGTATCTCCGGAGACGAGTGGTTACCTTTGGTAAAGTAAAAATTTTAGCAGTATTTTTTTAAAATGGTATCACTAGCCTTTCCTTTAGTAGCTTCACTCACATGTAAGCGTGATAAAATTTCCCTAATTATGTTATTCCAGGCCACAATTATTATGTCCTAAGTTTCATCTAAATCCGTTCATCTGTTAAAGTATTTCGTGGAACTCAAATGGGTGAGATTAAACACGAAAACTTTTGCATTTAGAATTAGTGTGATCATCAATAACAAATTGTTAAAACGAGTTTTGTTCATATGTATACCTATCAAGTATACATATGAACAAAATAACTTTTAAAATTAAAAAAATTGAAATAGCCTAAAAATATATTCCTACATACAATATATATATACAACAAATGACCCTATCGTTCACATTTAGCTAGTCTATGTGCAATCACATAGACTAGCTAAATGTCCCCGGAATGCACACAATAGAGAAGTGAACGATAGAGTCATTTGTTGTATATATATATTGTATGTAGGAATATATTTTTAGGCTATTTCAATTTTTTTAATTTTCAAAGTTATTTTATTCATATGTATACTTTATAGGTAGGTACACAATCCAGTGTTAATACTTTTACTAGAAATATACAATCAGTAATTACATGGGTACATTTTTTAAGCATCTTTATCAAACTTTTAAATCAATGTAAGTATAGGTAACGTAAGAATTTAATCTTATTTCTTAGGCCATTGCCTTAAAAATAATTCAAAAAATATCAATGAACTAAAAATCCAAATCAAATGAAATCGACAATAAAATGAACTATTTTGACTACATCTTATTTAGTACCTACCTTTAAGAACAGTGTGACCTTTGTTGATTCAATGACAAAATGCCATAAATTAAATTTGTACTTCATCTCATTACTTTTGTCCTAATAATATTTCTCACAATATTTCATTATTGTCATCTACTGCCCGATATCACTGCTGGATATAGGCCTCAAAAGTTTTTGCCATCCATTACATCTTCTGTTTGTCTCATCCACGAACGCACGGGGCGACGTGTACTATGTCAGCGATCCATTTCGCGTTTTTTAGTACTACTCTACTCTACGTCGTCCTTCCATCCTCAGCTACCACTCACAGCCGGTTCCGGCCCTTGAAAAAACTGTCAATATTTCAACGCCTCGTTGTTAATTTTTGACAGTTTCACTTCACTTCTTTATTAAATGCCTTCTGGGATGGTTTCCACAATTTCGTCAGTATCAAGTATAATAATATTTGTTCATAATAATATGAGGCAACGTAGTACGGTTGACAAGTCCAGTCGTCCAGTCTTCAGTCAGGTTCTGTTTTTTTGCTATAGCAATGGCGACTATAGCAAAAAACGATCGGCGTACAATTTTCTTCATCAGAGAATTCCCGTTCAATCTTCTTTTATTCCATTTCACTAATACTTGTGTCTTATAACTAACGTATAACGCTTATAATACCATGACTAATAAACGACATACATTAGGAAAACACTAGAAAATAAAATTTTATAAAAATGACACAGCCGTCGTACAAGATGAAAAAATGGTGTCCTTTTGACAGTTTTTCAGTGGGAAATGAAGCGTATTCCATGGTTAGTCAAGTCCTACTTCACCAGTTGTCTTGCAATATGTCCATCACCACTTGAGTTTCCTTTATTGATTTCTAGTACTTTTCTTTTTATAAGCAATATTAATATTATTTTGCCTTTTTATATGTTTGAATAGAGTCATACAGTCAACTTAATGAATTAGTTAATGACTTAGATGTGTATTTAAAAATAAATTTCAACTGTTCTCGTTAAATCAATTTACCTCAGTTTAAGTTTGTCCCACGTATGGGCATTGAATCATCGATTCAACGAAGATGTCGTTCATAGTTTTGTCTCAATGTCACTATTGTTAATTAGCTAAAATTGGGCTAAAATACAGTACCAGTATGCCGTTCATTCTATAAAAGGCGTTTGGACAGGTTCATACAATAACAGAAAATTTTATTTTCCGTACTTACTTATATACATCATCATCACCCTGCCTATTTCGTCAGTGAAGCAGTATTGCTGTATTTCGGTTTGAAGGGTGTGGGTGCCGGTGAAATTACAGGCACAAGATCTTCTTCATATCTCAAGTTGATGGACGCCGGGCGTTGCGTCGTAGCACGCTCCAAAAAACGTGATCTACGTATGCAATGCTTTGTGATAGGTAATGGTTACCACTTATCATCAGATAGGCTATGTGTTTTTTCGATTTTCAAGTAACTACTATAAAAAACATATTCACCAGGCGCAATATTCACCGGCTAGCGCCGTAGCGCGGTATTGGCATATGCCATTTTATTCAGATAAGCGGTGCCCGCGATACTTACATTCTTGTCAACACTTTTTTTATACACAAATCTGCAAATGGTGAAATACGCATTTTTATCAAACGAATCAATCAACATAATAATATGCCTCCCTTATTGAACGAGATTGCACCCTGAATCAGCTCGACGCTTCCAGCTTCTGCTGGTAGAATGCTGCCTTTCGCAGATCGTCACTCCACCTGGCTGGAGGTGTTATCAATAACTGAACATTTTAATTATCAAATAATCCATTATGTTTCACGAAACAAATAAATACCTAAATAATAATTTATCAATACATACACATGCATACATAACATCGTCCTCATCTACATTTGTTTCGGGTACAAACTCCTACACAAAAGGCTTCAATTCCATCCATGACAGACAGACCAACATGCTAATTCATTTGCATGATAATTGTTTTACGCTAAGATTGTTTTTCAGTCTACCGTGAGGACGTAGTTTTTGTGTTTTCGGTGTTTTTGTATTTTTCAAAATTGCGCCGGTTAAAAAGATGCCCTGTGGTTATTGCAGTCACAATGCAAAAAGGGTGCTCTATGTGAGTCTTCTAGAGTATATACCTCGTTTAGAGATCACCATCATCATCATTATCATCATTCACAGCCTAATTTCACCCACTGCTGGGTATAGGTCATTCAGTTATCACCCTACTCTACCTGTCATCAGCACGCCTTGCCAGTTGCTGTTCCCAACTCCATTTTATTTCCGTTTTCCGGTTCCCAATGTTTTTGATAGCGTCCAAGACCTGGGTACAGAAACGTCAGTCGTCCAGCAGCAAGATGGGTGGACGATATTGCATCTATCTTCAGCAGCAAGATTAGCGGTTGATATTGCATCTATCGTGGGCCGAAACTGGATGAGGCAGCATTGGACCGTGGAGATAGGCACATATAAACCGAGGCCTATGTCCAGCAGTGGGTGATGTCGGGTTGATGATGATTATGATGGGTATAGTATAGGGTATATATATATATATATATCCTTTTGCCTTTGCTACTTGCCTTCTGGCAAGTGGCAAACAGTCCTTCTAAACAGTCCTTCTCTGGCCTATAATAAAATTTCCATTGTTTTATTCTCAAAGCTGTAAGAAACATTTGACGCTCTCATGTACTAAGGTAATATTTAGACCGAATCGAAGAAACCTTGACTTCTGTTTTGCCTTAGTTTTTCTGGTTACAAATGTAATGCAAACAGGATGACTGTGGACTGTGTATTTATGTATGTTTATCAATTGATGGTACCCATAATAAAGACTCTACCTAATTTGGTATAAGTTGAATGTGTGCAACATGAGCTATATAAAAAAAGTTTCACACGTCGACTGCAGGCCTACTGGACTGGACAACTGGACTGGAGGCTAAAACAAGTGTGTTCTCTACACTCAAACCGTTATACATTAGACAACACAAGCAAGTTGACTGCGGGCCTCGGACTTGATGCTACTTGCCATGCCCGAGGCGCAGCAACAGCCCAGCAAAGAGCAAGTTTGTTTTCAGCAAAGCGTAAAGCTTCTCGGTATTATATAATTGTAGGAAGAAGAAGTTGAAAACCTCCAAATTTTTAGATGGTGATGAAGATTCTCGGTGAACTATGTCTTGTCGGGGCTATAGCGTCGGTGTTCATCGTCGCTGCCAAAGGACGGGCGGCGGAGAAGGCTGCTGAAGAAGCAGCTGGGATGGACTACATGAGGACACTGGACAAGCTGATGTCCAAAACCAAGAACAAGCTGACCATCGCTAACTGGAACTACGTGACAAATATTACAAAGGCCACTGAAGAGAAAATGGTGAGAGTTAAGTTTTGGCTGGGTCTTAATTTTGCGATAGATAATTTTGGTTTTTGCTGGATTCTAGTAAAAACTTCTAAAAAACCTGTTAAGAAAGATTTTTATGTTTTAATAAGAACATTTTCACCATGATTTCTCTATTTCTTCGGGCTTTTAAATTTATAACTTTATTTTAACAAATTAAGACGCTAGTTATGTCGTGACTGTTTTAACTAAAATCCAAAAGTTGGAGGAGATTTTTTTAATTTAATTAAATTTTATATTTATTAGTTATTTATTGGGTCGCCGACAAGAGATACATAGATACTTAAACAAAATAATAGTACTTAGTTTTTTACCACAGTGGATATTTATTGTTTCTTGTCCCATGAGGAATTCAAGTACTAGGGTTTATCTAAAACAAAACAAAATCCAAACTCTTTGGATTTTTTTAAAGAACTAAATTTATGATCTAAAACGTACTATTAAAAGTAATATTCCGTATACAGAGTGATTGGAAAAGGCATATAAGAAGAAGATCTAAATTTTCAATTGAAGTTACAATTGGTTACAAATCTAGATTGCTGCTTTCAGTTGCAAACATCATTAGAAGTGGCGGAAGAAGAGAAGGAGTATTGGAAAGAGACGATGAGTTACTTCTGGCACGAGTACGACGACGGAGATCTCAAAAGAATGTTCCGGAAATACGCGGAGGTAGGTATACAGTATAGTGCATTCGTGTACAACCCTAGAAGATAGAAAGATAATCTATTCTAGATTCTGATCTATTTCTTTGAAAATATAAGTTAATGAGATTGAATGATGAGATACTGAAAAATACGTGGAGCTAGATACATAGGCAATGTAGTTCAGTCATGGACTCTAGATGATAGAAAGATTATCTATCTCTTTGAAAATATAAGTCGATGAGACGGCAGCCAGGGAATTTAGCTGTGTTGATGTAGGTTGCGCTATGCCGCAATCAGCCGGCTGCCAGAGCCCCGTTTGTTAACAGGGTGCACGCGTGCAGGCGAGGTTGGCCTGGCTCCCGAAGATGGTGATTGGAACCACTTACACCCCATATGCACTATTGGAAGACATTAAGTTTGATAATGTTTCTACTATTTGCAGCTTGGTACCTCAGCTCTGCCTGAGGACCTGAATGAGAGGCTCATTCAGGCCATCAGTAACATGCAGTCGACTTACGCCAAGGCAACCATCTGCGACTATCAGGATAAGACCAAGTGTGACTTACATGTGGAACCAGGTGAATCATAATCTACTAATGATATGCACCTAACTGTAGCGTCTTTTATGATTGCTCACTTTATATACTCTTTCTATTGACTACACAATGTTGATTATTAATTCTTTCTGCAACGGAAATTGATCCTGCTCTCATATGTGCATACACTGCTTCATCAAGTTCATCGTATAGACGTGATAGGGGAAAGCCTCTCATATAGCCTAACGACTACAAAACCGGGGCCGGGACCGTGTTTTCCGAAATAGGAAAGCACGTTATCTTTACCAAACCGAAGACAGATCCACCGAAATCATCAATGCGTGTGAACTTTCAAAATACCGATAGCCAAAAGGGGATTTATGCAGCCAACTTAAAGAACCTCCTCTTGTTCAAGTCAGTTGAAGTCACATGATAGGTGTTTTTTAGCATATTTATAGCAGTTTTTACAGTAATTTTCTGGCCACTGCCTGCCAAACAACCCTTTTTTATTCGTGCGGTCTTTAAAAATGTTGCGGGCGTTAAGGATATTGCGCTATTTCAGACGTAACCGACATATTTGCCAAGAGTTCCGACCCTGAAGAGTTGAGATACGCCTGGCTGGAGTGGCACAAAGCAGCCGGGAGACCATCAAGGCAGGATTTTAAAGAGTACGTGGCTATGGACAACGAAGCTGCTAAACTCAATGGTAATGAACATAAACAGTTCCTGCTTTTAATACAAAGCAAAACTTCTCATTCATCATCGGCCTATAGCAGTCCACTGCTAGACATAGACCTCACCTAATGAGCGCAATTACGCCCTGTCCTCAGTTCGACTTTTGACCTCCACGCCTTGTCAAAATATTGGTTCTTTCTACTGTTCAGCGTAGTTGGTAGCACGTCCTGGATTTATGGGAAGGTCGAGGGTTAAAATCTTGTCTGAGTGTAAATTTTGGCATATTATAAAATATTTTTAAGTGAGTTGTGTAGAGAGATATCTTGGAGCGTTAATTTGGATTTTGCTCGATAATCATTTCCAATGTTATATTTTACATACCTACATACTGTCACGCCTTTTTCCCAGAGGACTAGAGACAGAGAGACTACGGATCTCCACTTGCTAAAATCCTGTTATATTTTATTTTGTGACCACATTCCTCGAGTTTGACGGGGCGAGAGGTGTATCACGCGGGGAACGGGCGGACTACAACCTTTGTTCACTGCTCGGTGCCTCCCAAATCATTCCTTACTCCCCTACAAGACTTAGGGAGTAGTCTGAGTGATCCAAGGTCTACGTTATGCTTTTAATGATTTGCAAGATTGGTCCCAAATAAACTAACAAGGAAGTTTAAAGTCACGTCAACTATCGTTAGTCTTCTACAAGAACGTCGAACGATTTACATGTCCTTATAAAACATTTTTGTTTTACAATTCTTAGGGTACAACTCAGTAGCAGAATGGTGGTTGAGCGCATACGAGGCGATTGATAGCGAGGATCAGTTTGCAGCCCTCTGGCAGCAGATCAAGCCGCTGTACCAGCAGTTACATGCTTATGTGCGCAGGCACCTGCGCGAGAGATATGGAGAGAACGTGGTACCTGCTCGGGGGCCTATACCAGCGCATTTATTAGGTAAATCATCTCATCTCCATCATGTCCTTCCCACTTTAGGGCAAGCAGACGCACGGTTTAGTACCAATCTTACTTAGTAGATGTACCACATATTCACACTAAACGGTTTTCTTCTACTTTTATTATGCGAACTGCGAAGGATTGAAACTCTCTACCAGCCTCTGTCTTTTCTGATAACTATAATCCGGAACTATTTAAGTCTAGAATGAATAGGTGTCATCTGGACATTCGTGCTCCATCTTAGACCACAACGTTACTTAACATCAGGTGAGTTCGTGGTCAAACGAAGGTCCAACCAATGTCAAAAAAAAAATTTTTTTTTAAACTATAGCCTAGTTAAGTCCAAGGATCTACTAATGCTATGCGACAATACAAGGACTAGATAAAGTGGGTTAGTAATTGTTTTTGCAACGAAAATTGAAACTGTTCTCAATGCTTACACTCATCCATAAAGTTCGTCATGGACAGAACAGATAAAAATTACATACCCCAGACACTTTTCAGAGAATGCAAAAAACTTTGGTTGTTTACTTCGGTGCTTTTAGCCGATCATCTTAATTTAGCCATCTACACTGAGTCACTATTTGCGTGGGTGACCATTTAGTGACATTTAGATCTGAGAGATTCCGTACTTTTGAAGGAACGCTAAGATGTTGGCCCCGGCTTTTTCATTAGTTAAGCCCGTCTGCATGTCTGGCCTTTGGGCGGCCTGAAAACCCCGAAACTAGAGTTGGCCACTAACTCATACGAAGAAGAATAAGAAGAAGTGTACGTACATGGTGCTGTACGTGTACTGGTGTGTACTATTATGACTATTATGACTATCTCGTTCGCGATGACCTGCGCTTCAGTGTATGAACATGACTTCAAACTCGCAGGCGGGGTAAGGTAGTTGGGATTAGGGTGAAAGGGGGAGATGGTCCTTTCTGTACGTAGTACTATTGTGACTGTGTTCTGTGATTACGTAATACATATTTTTGCTAACATTAAGTAGTTCTAATAAAACGTAACAAAATAACATTTATTACAACTACACCATAATTTATAGATTATACAAATATAGCTACGTTCATTGATTTTCCTTTCCAGGAAATATTTGGGCACAGACCTGGAACAATGTGGAGAAGTTCTCAAAACCTTATCCTGATAAACCAGATATTGACATTACAGCAGCTTTGATTGCTCAGGTAATTTTGTCTATTCACTTGGTTATGGTTGCTCTGAAAATTCTTTACATCATTATCAGTATCAGCCGTTTCAACCCAATGCTGGGCATAGGACGTTTTTGATTATGCCACTTGCCTCAATCCTGCGCTTGTCAGAGCCTAAGGTCTTTCTGATATGGTCGATACATCTCGCTGAAGGACGTCTCCTATTCCTGTAACGACGAACTTTTGGCCACCACTTGGTCAGCGCTGTGGTCCACCTGTCGTCTTCCCTTTCTAGCCAATTCTGTATATAGTTTACTTAAACCAAACATGTGAGTGATTCTATGAGCTTAATCGAAGTCCTTAGGCGCGGGACAAATACAAGTGGTGTCGGGCTAGGGCGAAGCGCAGGCAAGGTGTGGGGCGCAGGTGCAGCGTAGAATAGGCGCGCTAACGGTATCGGAAAGGCGAGACGCGGTCGAATACAGTGTATACATTTGGAGCAATCTAGTGTTGTCTGACATGCCACTGCTAAGTGCGTCAAGAGCGAGGAAGTGGCACCCGCGCCCCGCCGTCTCAGTATGTCTCTTGCCCCTACTCTTCTAAACATTTTGTATAATAAAATATTAAAGGCACAGCGCCCGCGCTGAACTCGTGCCTCACCTTCAGCCCGACGCCTCTCGTATTTGTCCACCACCTTAGTCTTATACATTTTCTTGATATGATTCTGATAAAATACTTCACTTATACTTTTAGAATTACACCGCTCTGAAAATGTTCCAAACAGCCGAGGACTTCTTCACGTCCCTCAAACTACAAGGTGTCCCGGAAATTTTCTGGGAGAGGTCAATCTTTGAGAAGCCGAACGATGGCCGTGATATGATCTGTCATGCATCTGCCTGGGACTTTTTTGATGCTGAAGATTTCAGGTAGGCAAAAAAACGCTCGATAAAGCATTTTTTACTGTGATATCCTCATTAATTGCTTAATCCACTTCGATATCCTTTTTAATAGCCATTTCTATATCCTTTTTGAATGTAGGTGATGATAACATATCACCCTATAGTCAAATACATAGCCTTGAAAGCAAGGTGTGGGGATTTTTAGGGAGTACAGGGTTCCAACCTCCACCTTCTGAACTCAAGTCAACTCACCTGATCCTGGCTCATCCTGCTAACTAACAAACGGGGCAGGGTAGCAGGGTCAGCTGGGAGAAGCTGTTCCCAACGATCCCCAACGCGCATGCCTAGTGTGGGGATTATGGGCTTCTTATTAGGAGAAGCCTATCTCCAGCTGTGAACTGATAGGCTGGTAGTGTGGTCGTTATTCACGCCGCACTTAAATTTTGTTGTGTCCTGGGTATCAAGAACTATGAGCACACCTAAAACAAATGACTACAATGCACACTAAAAGTCCCGCAAAATTGTCCCGCAAATGCAAAAACGCCAAAGTATTCGTCTCTTTTTCAGAATAAGACAATGTACCACCATAACTGATGCGTTTTTTAAGACCACTCACCACGAAATGGGGCACATTCAGTACTACCTTCAGTACAAAGACCAGCCTGTTATCTACAGAGAAGGAGCCAATCCCGGTAAGAGAGCTTATTGAGTAGCTCCGGAAGAAAAACCGATAAATCTACTTTACGTAATTTTTGAGAAAATACATAACATTGATTTTTTTAGAAATCGTAATGCTTTTCGATCAACTTAAATATGATAAAAATGGGTTGTAGGAGGGGCTTTCATATAGTCATCAAAAAAATTTAGTATGAATGAATAGTGTCCTATGCATTAAAATTTAAAATATGGAATTAGTGGGGTTTGGTCCGACCATTACGTATTTATTGGCTTTTCAGCGGCTTTAGTGTATATACCGGTTTTTTTTCCGGCGCCCCTGTAATTATCGTTTTATAAACAATGTTTATATACAACAAAAAACTTAAAACTTGAATGCTAGTGATACCATAAAAAAACAGTTATCGACAAATGATCCGAACGGAATTCAGACTTCGATAATTTGCATAGAATTTATAGGTTACTGGTCCGTAAACTAAAAAATGTGTTACGAATTGATAAAAAAACATATAACTGTCGGATTTTGTTCTGGCTGCTCATCTTCAGAGTCTCATTTAGTACGTTTTTTTACAGATTTTGACGCGTCCAATTAAAGTATGGCATGTAAGAGTACAATGAGAGAATTGTTTGATCAAAAACGGATTTATTGGTTTTTTTCCGGAGCTCCTCAATCAAAATGAGCACAGATCATGTACCTATAAAACCATACATTTTTGTAACGACTTAGGAACTGGTAAATGTTCTGATCTGGTCTAGTTTATTCAGTCAATAATCCAGACGACACCTTTAGCTAAAATAAACTGGTCCTGTTGACCTTTTACAGTCGCATATAGTTAGGTATGTTTTTACGTTTGGGTATAAAGTAGGGCGTGTAGTATTTTCTGCTTCATCGAACCTTGTTCTAGTAACAGTGTCCCGTATTATGTGTGAAAGTTACTATTCGACGCTATGAAAAATCTCACGAAAGCTATTTTGCACACGCAAAATGGACCAACTGGAAGTTCTTGCGGAAAAGTGAATCCTTTACATCCCACTATAAAAGAGAGCTATTTCAGGTTTTCACGAGGCAGTAGGTGATGTCATCGCCCTCTCAGTTGCAACGCCAAAACATTTGAGGGTAATGGGCTTGTTGGAAGATGGTCCTGAGGACATGGAGTCAAATATCAACCAACTTTACAAAATGGTAAGATTAACAGTCTACGAGGATAATAGTTATGTGATTTCCATAATATTATGATTATTATGATGATGGTGATGATGACTAACTTACTGCTAAACGGAAGAGCTTCGTTGGTATGCTCAAATGTGACTAACGTACCCTAATTTTTAGCTATAAACGTGAGTTTTCAGAGGTGCCGCGTAAGTGTACCATTTTCATAATAATAAGCTATGTTGGAAGGGTTACGATAGTTACAGTATATATCAATGTTGGAAATCGGTTTATTTTTAAGTTCGTTGCGTTTTCGATCAAAGTCGCCCCTTCTGTCATCTTCAAATGCCCAGACCTTCTGCTGGACTATTCTCGTCCACTCCGAGCGTTTCTCACCTAACGCTTCCTAACGAGAGGGTTCTACGATGCATCTTTTCTGATATCTCTTGCTGAACGTCCATAAACCATAAGAATCAAGTCTTGTCGTTGTAAAAATGCAATTCTATCTATTTAGCTCTTTTTATTGCTTTCTCTTTTACTTCCTTATACGACTTACTTTATCTGGCTCAAGTAGCTTATTCTTGGACTTCTTATTCAACGCTTTCCATAAACCTTTCCCTTGATGATTTACACTTAAGATTTAAGATTTACATCTTTATTATGCAGCACTAAAACAACACTGTGGGACGGAGTTTACTGGAAGCGGGAAAGGCGGGTGCTCGCTTCATGATGCAGCTAGCCAGGTCTTGTTTGATGTTGATGTTGCTAATGCAGCTATAATATCGTATAAGGTTATTCACTTTTCCTTTTCTATGGTTTCCATCAAAACTCTTTTCTCGTCCACTCGTTTAATCGTAACTCGTTAGTTATCTTCTCAGTCCAACTGATCTTCTCCATCCTTCTCCAGCACCACATCTCAAACGAGATGTAGGGAGTATAATTTGATTATAGAGATATAATAGAGAGTTCACAGGTGTAAGATTTATTATTGATTTAAATAAAAATAAATTAGCAAGGGAATTTATAAATGTTTCCAAATGATAGTTGTTCCGGGTCTAGATGTTATAGGTAGCTATTGCCTTAGGTATCTTTTTCACGGTACGGGAAATAGTCTAAAGTCACGATTAAGTGTATATTTTAGGTTTTATTCCTTCAATCTTTCATTGCGTGCCTAAACTATTTCTAAACATAATGTCTTATGACCTGTAGACACGATATGTGATTAGATTTAATATACACGAATTTACTTACTATAATAAAATAAAACTGCGTTTATATTGTTTTCTCGGTTCCATGCATGATATAGTTAGTAGGTAATATGGGTTATATGTTACTAACCTAACCTAAAACTAATGTTTTAGGTACCTTTGCAGCTACCCATTTACACTTACTAATACTGTTATTGTGTTTTTTTGAACACAACAAGATAGTGTCTCAATCATCAATATTACTGTTGTCAAAGAACCGGGTACAGAAAAATCGGTCTTCCAGCAGCAATATTGGCGCACGATATTGCATCAATCGTGGGCCGAAACTGGACGAGACGAGCTTTGAACTGTGGAGATTGGAACATACAAAGGGAGGTCTAGCCAGCAGTGGGTGAAGTCGGGCTGTGGATGATGATGATGAGGAAGGGTGACTGGCAGAAAATTCTTTAGCATGAAGTCCTCCTTTTTCCTTCTCCTTTGTCCTTTACAATTCTTTTTGTTCTTGTGCAATAAAGTGCTCGATAAATAAATAAATAAATGACTGTTGACTTTTAGAACCAAAGCTTTATGCTTCGGTTTTAAAATAATCAGTAATTTTAGTCTTAGTGTATGTTTTAAAATTTTGGATAAGCTCACAAATGATAACTATAGTCTTGTATGTACAGGGACTTGAGAAGATAGTTTTCTTGCCTTTCGGATACCTTCTTGATCTCTACCGGTACAGCGTCTTCCGTGGCATCACAGCTCCTCAAGACTACAACTGCCACTTCTGGCAATTACGAGAGATGCTCCAGGGGGTGGAGCCTCCCGCCCCAAGGAGTGAAGAGGACTTTGATCCAGCTGCCAAGTACCATATTGCAGCTGATGTGGAATATATGAGGTAATTCATTCTCTAAGTTTGGACTTTGTTTTTAATGCTCAGACAGGATTAGATCCCAGAGAGAGAGAGGAGTTGAGGAGAGGGAAAAGATGAAAAAAAAGAAGGTACTTCTTTTTAGTAAGAGTGAGAGAGACCTTTAAAAAATAAAACTGTCTTTCTCTTTTGTTTTACTTAGGTATAATAGGAAGTAGCATAAAATATGACTTATTTTAAAAGACTGCTTCAATGTTATCATAGGTATCTTTAAACTTAGCAGAACTTCTTTACTGTGTCAATGAGGCGGGTACTGAGGCTACAACACAGTTTTTTTTTTTACTTTTGAGGTCTCATCGTTCAATTGTAACCTGTTCTCTCTGTACTCGTTCTGAATAAATCATTTATTTATTGTTACATAAAAATGCTGGCGGTATCCACTCAAAAAAAAAAACGGGTAAACGGGTTCCTGAATGGTGACCGCGACTCGGCAAACATAGTTTAGGACGCCCTCTAGCCAGGTGGAGTGATGATTTGGGAAAGACTGCTGTTAGAAGCTGGATGCGTCGAGCTCAGGACAGGACACAATAGCGCTCATTAGGGGAGGCCTTTGTCCAGCGGTGGACTGCTATAGGCCGATGATGATGAAACATGCTCATAATTGAATCATGAAGATTAGAGAAAGACTAAAAATGTCTTACAAATGTTTGATCATTTCAGATACTATGTCTCGTACATAATTCAGTTCCAATTCCACCGCTCGCTATGCCAACTGGCCGGAGAGTACTCGCCCGGGGATGATAGCAAGCTACTATCCAACTGCGATATCTACCAAAGCCAGGCTGCAGGCGAGGCTCTAGGGTAAGTGATAGTAAGCATCGAGGATATTCCTCAATGGGCAATCATCTGCTTCAACCTGCAACCTATGTACCTATAGGGCAAAAGCTGTGGGCATATGTGTTTTCAGTTTGAGAAGGCTTGCCTTAGGCTGCTTGGCTGGATCGGTGGTTTTAGTATTGATGTTGAGTGCGGATAATACGGTCCATCTTTCGGTAAGAATGGAGAGAGAAGTTCGCCTTTTTTTCCGCGGGGACGTGAATGTACGACTCAATATCATTTAGGGAATGAAAATTTTCGAGAGGCTGCAAAATAGAAACCCTGATGATTCTTCTCCATCATTAACTCCTGTCTACTTATATCTATTACTAAGTTCAATAGAGTATCCTAATCTTAATCCTAGCTAATATTATAAATGTAGTTTCTCATTAACCTTTCATTATAAAATTTCGCACACACTTTGTCAAGAGTACAGAAAAAAACATTGGGTACTTTCAATCTAGATAAAAATTACTGGTCTTGAGCGCAACAAAGAAAACATTCAGTCGACTGCTGGGCATGTGGGTTGGGGATCGCAGGGCACAGCTTCTCCCACCACCGACGCTGCTGCCCGTTGGCGGCCAGGGGATTTAGCTGTGCCAGTGTTAGGGTGAGCTATGCTGCAATTAGCCAGCCGCCAGAGCCCCGCTTGTTAGTTAGCAGGGTGCAATACGTGCAGGTGAGGTTGACTTGGGTTCCGGAGATTTGGGTTAGAATCCTTTACACCCCACAGTGACAGTGGATAAACATTTCAAAACCATACCTTTTAGACTAGGTACCCGCTGTAGATAACACTAGTAGTTCTTAAATTTTCTTAAATGACACATCAAACTTGACTTGAATCTGGTGGCTTTGTTTCAGGAAAATGCTCCAAATGGGTTCTGCGAAGCCGTGGCCTGACGCGATGGAAGTGTTGACTGGGCAGCGTAGAATGGATGCATCTGGTCTTCTGGAGTACTTTGCGCCCCTGCACGACTGGCTGAAGAAGGAGAATGAGAGGACTGGCGAGTTTATTGGCTGGGAATCCAGTACTATATGTAAGTGCTTCTAGAGCTAGTGGCCAACTCTAGTAACCGTGTAAGTACAGCATTCGTGAAAAATGTGTCAACTACAGTTTAAAATCGTCTATTTCCGCTGTTTGCCAATTGATTTCTCATTGGTGGAGATTGGGGAAAAAAACCGGGTCCTTGTGTGGGGCCCAGTGCTACTAATTTTGTTGCAAAGTTCTACAATTAGGGAACTATACATACTTAAAGGTAATTACTAAAGTCAGTTATTAAGATAAGTTTTGTGTGGCGGATAATAAAAATAATTTTGTTGCAAGTTGCATGTCTCTTAGTAGGGGCTTATGAATAAAAAATAAAAGTAATAAACAATGCCGGTATTTTTTTACACATAAATATTATCACTTTGTTATAAATTGCCCTCCTTCACTAAAGTTGAAATAGATTTTATTGAATACATTATGGTAATAGATAGATAGATAGATAAATTCTTTATTTTACACCAAAAAAATTCAACCATTTACAGAAAAATTTCACTTTAAAAGGTACAATGGGCGGTCTTATCGCTAATAGCGATCTCTTCCAGACAACCTTTGGATGGACAGGATAGCACGATAAACAAAGACGGCGGTGTACATACGAACGTAGCTACATAAATAATATCATACACATATACCTAACTAACTACGAAATAAAAAATAATGGTACAAAGTAATGGTTCCCTATTAATAAGTAATATTGTTGTTTCAGCATATTGTTCGCTGGATCAGCGTAATGCAATGGAGGCTTCAGGGTTCAACAAGAAACTGCAGAAAATAAACGGTGCTTAAGTGTTTGTTAGTTACTTAACAGTATTATAATTTATTAAATTTCTAATGCAAATATCGTTTCATTTATTACCTTTCCTAAAATAAGCAACAGATCTCGGTGGGTTTAGCAGTCGTGGAAACTATTATAATGATTGGTAATAATATTTATATAACATTTACAATAAAATGTAAATAAAAAGAGGTGACATGATATTTTAACGCCATTTTACCTATTTGAGGTTTATAGAACTGTTATTATTCTGCATCAGTTGCGCCGAAGTGTTTTTAAATTAATGATGATGATAGCGTAAAAAAACAAGCCTTAAAAATACGGGATAAAAGTAATAAAATAAAATTAAGTATACAATAACATCATAACATGACAAAGGCAGACCTTGCAAGACTCGTGAACTAAATAATTTAGTAGGGAAAAATATTATAGGATAAAAAATATACAAATAAAAAGTTATTATTTGTTTATGTAATATTGTTACTCTCATGGAATTAGTATTAGTACTACCATACAAGGGAAAGGGAGCTTTGATCAAAAATCTGTACCCAAATTTTCTTCATAGAAATGCCCTCGTATCGACGAGACGTCGATCGAGACACGGCACTTTTTTAGAAGAATATATTCGACAAAGATTTATTTTCAAAGCGTAAATTTCTTCCCCTAATAGTAAATTTATTTATTAATCCTTATCACAATCTCGTGTGAGATAGTAGCCAGTGGTAGTGTTGTTATAGTTTTTCAGAATATCTAGTTAGGGAAAGATAAATTAGCTTATTGTCAGTTGCTAGACATCCAACAGCCTCCGACATTGCTGGATTTTAAGGAGAAAATAGAAGACCACGACAGAAATTGCTTCGAAAGGCACGTTATGATGTCCATCTTATTAATTCGTTAGCCATGTGGAAGGCCTTGAGTGGCCTTAAAACTCAGACACCAGATTTCACCATTAGCAAATACGAAGAAGAGAGAATGTAGAAAAACAAAGATTTATACCAAAAAGGAGGTTGGTTTATGATGTGGTACAGGCTACATTTTCCATAGTTAGGCACTACGAGAGTGAAGCCGCAGGCGGAGGCTAACACACAATTTGATGATAATAAAATGACTATACTTGGACAATCTCCTTTCCCACATCTAGTGGTACCACAGAATACAGAGAGGACAGAAGCTTCACTCCGCGCAATCATTTAAATAAATAGCGATTTAAATGATTGCGCTACGCAATAAAGTGCTATTCAGCTCGCACCGAACTCAGTGCCTAACATTTATATTAACCTACACCTTGCATCCCTTTCTATCGTATGGCTCTATCTCTACTGACGTGGCACGTGTAACGTTAGGGTTGTCTTGAGAATTATTCTGTGACGAATAATAATAACCTGGCCGCCGACGGGCAGCAGCGTCGGCGGTGCGAGAAGCTGTATCCTGCGATCCCCAACCCGCATGCCCAGCGTGGGGATTATGGGTATATCCCCCTTCTTATAGGGGAGGCCTATGTCCAATGCTGAACATAGGCCTCCCCTATAGGCTGTTGTTGTTGAACATTATACTATTTATTTTTAGGAACAATGATAATTGAAATAATATCTACCTACCTAGTATTAGATCAGAAAACTATTTTACACTGGCTGGCTGCATTAAGAGCTCAGAAAATAGGCATACCTACTAGGTAGGTACTTGGGTCCTTAACACTTACTTAAGTGTTTAGGTGTCTGGTGTACGAAAACTGAATAATCACTGTTTAAGGTAGGTACATCATGCTAAATCTTAAGAGAAATTTTAGTAGGTAGGTACCTACCTAGATATTTGCAAGAGAAAAAAACAACATTTGGTTTGTAGGTAACCTAGGTATCTATATATCCTAGTTTTAGTTGTTAGTACACCTACCTTTAGGTAACTTACCACATCGATTTGTCTACCTACACCTACCTAACCGACTGTTTTTAAGTAGATAACCTACACTGCCTACTTAAAATTAAACCAAATAAAAATGTACCTAGCTTGGGTTTCTAATCTTGCTCTCAGTCTACATAATCAAAATCATAATACCTACTTACTAAAGCACTATGTAGGCCTACCTATACCTACCAATGGCACAAAAATTTTCTATGAAAAAATACCTACATAATAATATTACGTTTATTTATGTAGGTAGGTACCGCATTCAAATAGAACTTGTACCTAAGTACCTACCTACTTAAGTAAATACGGGAGACTTTGATATCTAAACAACGCATTATTTGGTAGAAAAACTTTCAGTTCTGTACCTACTATTGGTATTATTTACATTTTCTTATTATTATTCAGGCAACCAAATGCTGTGTAGTATTTTTTTGCCTTCATTTGGCGAAAAATATAGGTACATTAACAAAAACAAACTAAAATGCCGCGGCTGCTCAAGGACACTTTCGTTCCGGGCAGAACGCGGCAACCGACGTAACGAACCACGCTCGCAAGGCCGGCGATGCGTAGGTCTATTTTTATACCTATTCTGCGGAGTGAAAGAGGCCTGGTGGTACACAGCTTACTGGATCTTGGCAGCCTTGTTATGCATCGAGTACATCGCCGACCTTGCCACGACCGAGGACAATTCGCGCGCATTCGTGCGCGTAATGAATTGAGCAATTTTATTATTATCATAATCGGTTCGGTTTGTCATTATACGCTGATTCAGAACACTTGGAAGTTCAAGTGCGTGCTAATTGAAATTTTTGTTACACAGGCATAATTAAACCTAATTACCACAGTAATAAATCACCAAAATCTTCCGGAAAATGTATCATTATTATTACGTGTACGTTCATTTTCGGCTCTTTACAATATGCCTACTCCGAGCATTGCAATATTTGAGCCATATTGCTCGCGGAAGCTCCAACAATATGGAGCGCCTGATGGTGACCGGAAAGGTGGAGGGTAAAAGGCCACGAGGAAGAAGTCCCAAACGATGGATGGACCAAGTATCCGAACACCTAAAGATACCAGTCAGCGAGGCTTTCTATCAGGCGGCCGATAGAAATCGATGGAGGAAGACAGTGAAGAGACTGTACCAAACAAGTAACGATCCTCAGAACTGAGGGAATGACGGAGGAGGAGCACATTCACTATAATAAGTTCCCGGCGTAGTTGTTTTTCTCATTTTGTACTTATTTACTTTTTGTGTCAATTATTAATAGTAATTTACATAAGAACGAGATTTTATACAGAGCCCAGTGTCCAGTCAAACCTAAAAAATAGGTTTTAAGACATTTTACTTACCAAAATTTGTTTAAAGTTTATTCAACAAATAAATATCCATCTATCTGTCAAAAAATATATAAAGCAGTAAACTAGCTGGCTGGCGACTACAGGCTCAATCACGAAGACTAACGGAAAAGTATTCGTATCGTAGACCTTACATTTTGGCAATCAGAACGCGTAGATTTTAAATAACGCTTTGTCATTGGCCAGTGGGCTAAACTTTTTCGTTATGCGTCATTGAGATAAATAATAGTAATAGTATATAGACATAGACACATATATATATATATATATATATATATATATATATATTTGCAACTGAACACACAACTCAACAAAAATAAAAAAGTAACAAACAAAATAAAGAAAAAGTTAACATAAAACATGGCGGGTGTGTGCTACAGCAGCAAAATGGCTTCGACTCAGGGGGCCTACTCTAATTCAACGAAGTACGAAATTGCGTGTTTCGTTTCTTGCGATTGGTACTCGATAATCTAACAAATAAACCAAGATTTCCACACAAAGTTCGTAATGTGTGACAGTCCAAAAATTGCGCACCCTATTTCGCAAAACATATTCACATAACTATTGGAATTGACAGTAAAAAAATCGATCAATCGCATGAAACGAAACACGAAATTTCGTACTTCGGTGAATTGTAGTAGAGTAGGCCCTCTTCATTATATCCGCTGTTTTAGCCGCGGAAGCTGGTATTCTGCCGAATCTATCATGTGTCATTTATCATCATATATCATATATATGTGATCATGTATATCAATGTTATGCGTTGTATTATTGCAACCTGACGTAAGCATAATCCGCCCTTCAGCTTAAACCGAAGCTGAATTTGGCTTACTGCTTTCCCTGCCTGCCCGGACTTTTATTTCAAAGTTCCGAGTCAAAATCTCGAGGTATAAGGCCCTCCGTTAACATGCATACCTTATGGTGGATACGCAATTTTCCTATTGTGTCAGTTACCGTGGGAATTAACCGCTACTTACCTGCCAGCTTATTTAACATTACTAAACTGCATAGCTCTTTGCATTTTAAGTGTGCATTTACATAAGATCTTAACCGAGGAAAACTATTCATCTTGTAACATTATACGAGTATTTTAGCGCAGTTGGGAAAGATCAAAATTTGCGGATTGAGACTTCTCGAGTTTCCGTTTGCGGTTCAAAAATCAAAATCATACATTTGCATTCTATTTGGTTTAAGTTATTTTTGCATTCTGTTTGGTTTAAGTTATTCAGTTGTAGTGCTTGTCCGCAAGAAATACTTTTCCAGGAGTAGGTCGTACTGCTGCAGCTTGTTTTGGAGCCCCATCTTCAGATCTAACCTTCAAAAGTTTCTGACTGACATCAACCGGGGGTGCTACTTCACGACGGCCATACCTTGTGTAGTAGTCGTTTTGCACATGCTTGTGTGTTACTCCATCTGGTATTTAAAATACCTAATATAAAATACCTGGGTACAAAACTTATTTTTGCAATTGAGTTCGCAAATTTAATCAAATTCTGCACGCTGTACCTATAGGTATAGGTAAACCCATTAAAAACCAACCTCATTAGTATACCACGTACTATTCAATACATTTGAAGAACAAACAAAATTAAAGATGCAATAAATTTTTTTAGAAGTAGTAGGTAGAGTTCTTTGTGAAGGGCTTATCCGAGGGAGTAGTACCACCATTCCAACATTGCTGTGTTTCGGTTGGTGTGTGCCGGTTACAGGCACATGAGGCAAAACACGATACTTTGTTACAAGTAATAGTTACCACTTAACATCAGATAGGTCATGTGCTAATTTTATCTTGATACGTTGCCATGGCAATAAACATTGATGTACAGTGTAACTATGGCAATAACGCTCATTTTTAATTATTTTGACAGTAGAATCGACTAAAAACTTATTGGATATTTTTTTGACGCACTTACTTTAGTCTTGGTACCGAGCGCCATACATCAGACGGCATTCTTCTTTGTTTTTTTCTGTTACTCTGATTTATTTTGGTTTTATTTAGCAACCGCAACGAACATCCATGGATCCAATGGAAAATCAACGTTGTATTCTCAAATACTGAGTGATCATGATGAGTTGGATCCCAATTTGTAGCGACGCGACGCCGAGGCCGCGATGACATTATTGACGCCACTGTTATCAGGTTTTTGAAAGACACACATTTTTAAGTTTTTATTATTTAGTTAAGCTCGATAACTTTTTTGTTTTTTATAAAAATCTAAAATTATTGTGCCTCGTAATAAGTTTAGCTTCAAATAGTAGTAGATTGTTTTACAAGGGACTAAACCATCCTAGCGAGGGAGGATGACAAGACCGAGTTATAATGGGTGTGGTTTTGGCCCGAGTAAAACACTCTACTTTTCATTTCGATTGCGAGAAAATAAAACAATTCAAAATTAGTCAATTTTCAGAAATTTTATTAAAAATTAATCAACCTTCATAAAACATCACCAAGACGGTTCTATTTTCAAAAAAATAGATTGACGGAGCACCAAAAAGTCGAGTTTTTATGTAAGAGAACGAATGCTTTGTACGGGCTGATGATTTTAGACAAAAATTAAAAAGAAAAAAAACTTTTTAGCCCGAGGTATTAAACTCGAGTTTTAGGCCCGCTAAGCTACACTATTATGATACACTTTTTGAGCAAGAGAAGTGAAAAATCTTTTTATTCTTATTCTAATTCAATTCAGTGTTGTATTATCTAATAATAACTTGCACAATAATCTGAAACTACCAGGAGACCATAACGCAATAGGAGGTCGCTACTTCCTGAGCCTAGCCTCGGTTACGTCTTATCGCTTCGCTTTCGTTTGTTATCGCTTTCTTCCACACCTCTTCGTGTAGGGAATACTAATGCGTATCTTCGTAGATAAACTATTAGTTTTTTTATTGAAAAGGGTTTCAACAAACCTATGGGATTTATGGAGACTATTTTGCATTGAAAAACAGAAAGCCTTACTCAATTACGTTAGTATTCTTGACACTTTACGCACCTCAAACAGTTGCTCCTTGATAATTGTATCAAGATGAAATCTAGAAGAGCTCTTATAAATGATAACATTATGTAATCAACTCATCTCTCATTCATTCTTACCACAATGTTTATTCAAAATCGTTCAATATTGTGTTGATATATTAGACATTCAGGCGTCAAACTTCATCACCAGAATTGACCTGCTACGAACTTTAAGTTACAAGCCATCAAAACTTCAAAATTGGAATTTCATTCATTGTTGAAATTCGGTTGGAGTGCTTTCTCTTTTTCTTCGTATAAGCTAGTGGCCAACTCTGGTGTCGGAGCTTTTACGCCCACCAAAGGTCTCAGACAAAGCTTAATGGCTGTAAAAGCCGGGCCTAACTTAACGTGTCTTCCAATTACGGAAGCACTCAGATCCAAGTGACACAAAACGGTCACCCATCCAAGTAGTGACCGATTGGATTTTAGCTTAACTCAGATGATTAGCGAATAACATTTAAAGTTAAGTAAACCATGCCACAAGCGCTTCACGAACGATTTAAGTGCTCAAAAACACGCGGCGCGCACTCCTCAGCCACGGTGCCTAACGTCATATCCGAGGCCTGCAGTCAAGGCGTTAACTTCAAATATAATGAAGTAACAGCTAGTGGAAAGCAGTTAGTGCTCTACTTCGGTGACTTAAGCTAATGACTTACTAATTGTCAAACAATGTACTTAAACAGAATGTTACATAACTGTTGAGTGTATCATTGCTAGGCCGTGTGTGGAAATTCTGGGAAAATTGTAGAGTTTGTAATATGGACGATTCGTTTGTCGGACCGATAGACGATCATACCAGCCTATATCAGTCCAATGCTGGACGTAGGCCTCCCTCAATAAAGGGGGATATGCCCATAATCCCCACGCTGGGTATGCGAGTTGGAAATCGCAGGGCACAGCTTCTCGCAACACCGACGCTTCGTCGGTGGCAAGGGTATTTAGCTTTGCCGCAATCGATACAACGATAGCTCTCGTGGAGCATGGAAAGCTCATGTGTTCCATGTTCATATTACTAAGAATCTATCATCACGACGCACGATAGCTTTTTCAAACATTCGCTTACGTTATCGGTCCGTCAGATGATAATATTGTGCATTATGTGAATACGCTCTTAGCGAAGCCGCGAGCGAAAGCTAGCAAACCATAAATAAATAGATAGATAGATAGATAGATATTGCTTTATTGCACACCATACAAAGAATTACAAATTATTGAAACAGGCACTAAAAATTATGGTACAATGGGCGACCTTATCGCTTAAAGCGATCTCTTCCAGGCAACCTTTGGATGGAGAGAAACTTTCAAAACAAACAGGAACGGCGGTGTGCCTAGTCCAAATTAAATAAAAAAAACAATACAATAGACTACATCCAAATACATACTAATATTTACTTACTATAAAAAATAACTTAATATATGATATACTAATAATATTAATGAAATAATATAATTTAAATTATATAAAGAAATATAATATTAAATAATAAATATAAATATGTACAAACAATCAACAAAAGTCATAAGCATTAATAAACAATACACATATGTAATTGGATAGTATAGACTTATATTGTAGAAGGCGTTGAAAGATAGTGATTGGCTACTAAGTTTTTGAAAATAGGCAGAGACTTTGCATGACGGATATTAACAGGAAGAGCATTCCACAGTTTTATAGCCTGCAGCGTAAACGAGTTGCTATAAAAACATGTGAAATGGACCGGAGTCTTTAATTGGAGGGTTTCAGAGGAGCGCAAGGACCGGGAATTGGAGAGGTAAAGGAACTCAAAACGTTCCTTAAGGTATGAGGGAGTAGTGGGATTAAAAAGTATTCCGTAGAGGAGAGAAAGGATATGAGCGTTCCGGCGAAGGCGAATAGGCAACCACTTGAGCTTATTGCGATATTCGGAGACATGGTCATATTTCCGCAGGCCAAATATAAAGCGGATGGAGAAATTTTGGAGCCGCTCAAGTTTATTTAGTTGGTCTTCAGTTAAGTCAGGGTAGCTGGCGTCAGCATAGTCCAGAATGGGAAGTAACAGTGATTGAGTAAGCGCAACTTTAGTGGATGTCGGAAGGAAATTACGCAACCGTCTAAGGGAGGCAGCTGAAGCAAAGGTCTTTTGACTAAGTGCTGTTAACTGAGGTCGCCACGAGAGATCTTTGTCTATGAGCAAGCCTAAATTTTTAATGACCTCACTAATTTTGATGACAGTCCCATCAAAGACAACTTGCGGAAGGAGGAGCCAATCAATCTTAGTAATCATCCTCGAGCTTCCTACGACTATCACTTGTGTTTTTGCTGGATTTACTTTTAAACCAAAGGATTTACTCCACTCGAGGATGATTTGCAAGTTGTCATTAGTGCGTAATATGGCTTCACCTAACCGCTCCACCGGAGCCTGCGTGTAGATTTGCAAATCATCTGCATAAAGGTGGTAGGAAGAAGATAGTTTATTGGAAATTGTATTTATGAAAATCGCAAAAAGAAGAGGAGACAAAACACCGCCTTGAGGTACACCGGCACCCAATTGACACCAAGTGGAATAAGTATCGTCAATACGGATACGTTGCCGGCGCCCAAACAGGTAACTACGAAACCAATCAATTACTGTTGGAGATATGTTAAGAGAGCCGAGTAGAGCTAACAGCACATCGAAGTCTACATTATTAAACGCATTACTGAAATCCAGCAGCGTCAGTACAGTACAATTTCTGTTTTCCATACCATGCCTGATATCATCAGTAATTTTGATAAGAGTGGTGGATGTGCTATGGCCTGGACGGAAACCAGACTGATATGGATTAAGGAGATGGTTTGTGTTAAGGAATATGCTGAGTTGCTGATGCACTAGACGCTCAAGGACCTTGGAAAGGAATGGGAGAATAGAGATAGGACGGAAATCGGAAAAAGTGGATGGATTAGGTTTTTTAGGTAAAGGAGTCACTTGAGCCTCTTTCCAAGCTCTTGGAAATGATCCAGTTTCGATGGAAAAATTCAGCAGGTAGGTAAGGACGTGGACAATGTCATCAAGGATAGGGATAATCATTTTTTTACTAATGCTGTCGCTTCCAATCGCATTCGATGAGATGCATGAGATGCTTTTCTTAACATCACAATCAGTAAATTGACGAAAAATGAATGGTGGAAAGTCAGGAGTTGGTAAAGAAGAAAGTGAGTTCAATGTTAGAGTTTTAACATGTCCATCAAAGTTGGAAGAAGAAGAAAAGTGGAGGTTTAATGCATTTAAATCTAAATTTGGTGGAATGCTGTCTTGTCGAGACTTTCCAACTCCTAATGACCGAAGAAATGACCATACTTTCGCAGAGTCACGATTTTCGACAGATTCATGGATGTACCGGCGTTGTGCATCCCTACACACCCTATTGCAGTGATTTCTACACTCTAAATACCTAGCCTTATTTTCGTCAGTCGGTCTGCGTTTGAATCTTGTCTTGGCTGTGAGCTTTTTATGCATTTCCGTACGTATACGATCAGTCAGCCATGGTGCCGGAAAATGCTTCATCTTTACAGCTCGAATAGGAGCGTGGACATCATAAAGTTTAGTCAGAATACCGTTGAAGCAGTCAACTTTTTCGTCTAGTGAAGCAGCTACTAAAACCTCAGACCAATCCAAGTTTCGGGCATCATTACGTAAAGTCTCCACATTCATACCACCAAAGTTACGCTGAAGGAGTATTTTAGGTTTAACTTTAGGAGGTCTAATTTTATATGAAAGAAATAGTAGATCGTGATATGAAAACTCATCCGCCGCACACTGACCGTGCTTAGCTACATGAGCAAGAGAAGATACTATAATTAGATCCAGAAGGGATGGTTGACAAGCCGGAAAATGATGGGTTGCATCTGAAGGAAGAATGGACAAGTTGCTGGCTTGAACTAAACTGCGAAGTGAAGACGAACGAGAATTTTGCTTTAGTAAACACGTATTAAAATCCCCCATTATAATGGTGTGATCGTGTATTGGTGACAGTTCTTCAAGTAGTTGTTCAAGAGAGAGAAAAAAATTTACGTTTGAGGAGGGTGAATAGTAAACACCAAGTAAGATTTTACGACTGGAAAGGGAGACTTGCAGAAACAGGTGTTCACCGGCACTGGATGGGGGGGGCTGCGATGACATATTTATGACCGTGAAAGGAATATTAGTACGTATGTATATGGCAACACCTCCCCCACCCATACCAGTGCGGTCATTACGGACGAGTTTAAACCCTGGTAATGAGTAAGATGAAGATGATAAACAAGGCTTTAACCAGGATTCAGACACTAGAACAGCATGAATGCTTTTAAGGTTAAATGACGCCAGCATACTGGTGAAATGGGCCGGAACACTTTGTGCGTTGATGTGCACTACATTGAAGTTTTTCAGAACATCACTAAATGCCGTATCCAAGGTATCGTATAAGGTGGGAATGCTGCAAAAGCTATCATCTGCACTATTGCCAATGGAAGAGGAGCATGACACAAAGTCATCAATATCAGTATCGCTCATACTAAATTACTAATAAACCAAATATATACAATATAATATACCTACTTACAAATAAAAATAAAATATGTTATTATTATTAATAATCCTACAGTTAGACACAAAAGTTAATCAGTTTCTCCACCTGCCAGTTGTGATCTAGATAATTAACAGTGGATGGGTAGGTAAGGTATCGCATACCTGTCTAACAAAAAACATTAAACAAAAATAAAATAAAAAATAAAATGCCTAACCACCCACATAAAACGACGAACTATCGTACGTTTTATAAATTAAATCTTAAATTAATCATGATTTGATGCCTCGACCGGGTAAACGACGGGGTATTTTTAGGTCAGAATAATAAAACAATTGGGAAGAAAAAAAAAAAAAAGAAAAAAAAAGAACATGTAAATGCTAGTTGAGAAGCCACAAATAAAAGAAGAAGAAGAAGAAGTCAACTGGTAGATGTCAGTATTATTGACAGTGACACTTTCTTCGATGAATTGCAATATCTTTGGTTAAAATTTTCTCAAAAGTAAACAAACCAGTACGCTTACCCACAGTGAAGTGAAACAAAAATACAAACAATGAATTCAATACCTAGCCAATTCACCCGGTCGAGATCAGCCGTCAACCAAACTACTTGTTACGAGAGGCCACTGCACGTTTTATTTTTATTTTGGCGGGGGCAGCAACTTCCTTTACGGCCGATGCTGCCGCTGCTGCCGCTGGCTTTGTCGTCGCAGGTTGTGGGATTCGGTCCAACTCTCCAACACTAGATACTCGATGGCGAGTCCCGTCACTTCCAAGGACGATAACCAATCCCTGTCGCGTCCAACACTGCGCAATTCCAAACCGCTTCCGTGCCTCCATAAATGCTTCGTGACGGGTTTTGGTTAAAAATTCGGACATTGTTATGCCCGAGTTCTTCAAAGCAGTTTTACAAGACCATAACTTATCCCGTACAGAAGCCTCCCTGAGCTTACAGAGTAAAGGACGGGGCTTGTCAGTAGTGGATCGTCCCATCCTATGGCAACGGCTGATGTTAGCGTTTGAAAAACCAGATTGCTTCAGCTTCTCCGACACTGTCCTTGCCACAACATCTACTGGGTCTTCCTGACTGGTTTCCGGTACACCATGGAAAAGGAGAATCTTACGTCTCCCTCGCATCTCCAGATTATCAACTTCTTGGCTAAGTGTTGTTATTTGATCTTGCAATGTATGCAGAGACCGAACAATGAAGGATTTGAAGATGGCAAACTCATTTGCCAATGCTGCTGTGTCAGTGATTGGAGACTTACTCTGTAGCAACTTGCCTTCAAACTCTTCCATGGTATCCATAAACATGGTCCTCATTTGTGACAGTGAATTCTGAATGGCAGCTTCCATTTTGTATAGAGGTTATGTGAAGTGTAAAGAAGTGTAAAATATGATTTAGTAGTCAGTTTTGAGCAGGGAAAACACTGGATGGCAGGTAGGTGGTGGTAGTAATTAATTTAAAACATGAATATATTATACTTTTGGCCTTTAACTATTTTTTATTAAATTTGAAAAAAGTGTTTTACAAAAATATGTGTTCGTTTTTTCACACCTACCGCCCAAAAAAAAAAAGAATTCCTAATGTAAATCTATTGACACTAACAGAGCTAAGTTTTAAGTTGTATTCAGAAGGGCCACATACTAAGCAAAAAAAGAAACATCTATAAATACGTACCTATATAATTAAAAACGCTTTTATTCAAATAATAAAAAAACGCGTAACTCACGGATTTTTAAACCATAAAGCAACAAATTATACGTTTTAAAAAAATCAAATCAATAGAAATAGGTACCTACTTACGTTTATTTGCGATAAGCCTGAAGTTTTTGAATAAAATTCTTACTCACAAGAATAGTTTTAATTTGAACTTCGTCATTCATTACAATCAACAATTCAAAGAGGAAATTAACATACCAACATTCTTCAGACTGAAACTCTGAACTTGACTAGTACACAGTGACCCTGGTACCACCTCGCAAGACAAAGCCGCTTCACACGGCCCGAGTTCAGAGGTAGCAGTCGTCAACGCGATACCATACCAGCACCACGCTCCATTGCTTGTGATAAAAACTCCTCAAAAAAAGTCATATCGGCCAGCATGGCCTTATCAGTCGTGACGTTCCAACTTACCCTACTTTTCTTTGCCCTCTGCAAAGCAACGCCGCAGCTAGATTTACCCCCAATCTCCAGCACCCAGAGAAACGGCTATGGATTCGTATCCAGTACGCAAACTCCAATAAACTCCCCCGGGAACCAATACGATGTGAACTACAATCAGTATAGCACAGCAAGACCACTGAATGATCAGTTCAGCAGTGTTCGACCAACTGGTATTAACAACCCTTCTTCAACCCCGTATAGTCGGATCAACCCTGATATCAACAATAACGGATACCCGAGCTTAGACTACGGGAATGGACGGAACCCTAGCTCAACATTACGGCCGTTCGATGATAGAAATCGAGACGACAGGATTGATGTGAACAGCGACCCGAATTTCAGGAGAAATGACCCCAATTTTGTTCGGAATGACCTGAATTACGTAGGGGCAAATCCGTACGACTTTAACAACCGGGGTGTGGATAATAATAATATAGATAATAGGTTCCATCAAGTTGATTTGCAGCAGATAAGGGATTTCCTGTTTAGGGCGGATGAGCAGGCTTCTAAGGAGTGTACTAATAATGTTGCTGCGCAGTGGAACTTTGAAACGGATGTCAACGATGCAACACAACATGCAGCGGTAAGTGGAGAATATTATTCTTGCATTTTTCACAATAGGCTGTCGAATTTCTAGTTTTTTTTTTATACCTAGTTTTGAAAATGTTTTAATCCAGAGAGTTTTAGATGGCATTTGATAGCTCGTATTTTTTTATTTGACAGCCAGTAAAGGTCATAGGACAGCTTAAAAACATCCTCTATACGTATTTATAGTACGTATGAGTGTATACTAACCTTTTGTAGATCATTTAGGCTGTTTTCATTGCACCTTGTGAGTCGGTAGCTAAACTTAAAAAATAAAACACTATTCTAGCTAGAAAAGAAAATATGATTCAATTATCGCCCTTCGGCAAAGATTCGCGTATTGCAGATAGAGGCAGATATAAATATATAAAAAATAGTGCAACTTCTTCACAAAATTTTTCTTTAATATAAACAGTTTCCAGTTAGTTGAAATAAAACTATACAATTTTCTTTTGATTATTATTTACGTTCAAAACCACAGTCATTATTTTACTATAGCAAGTAGCTGTATGTTATACACATACGTATTTATTATGGTCATTAAACGCAAATGACTGGACAATTTGAGATGGTTATCTAATAAACAATGTGAGTACCTGCGGAGCAGAATATAATGACGTGTCGCTCTAAGAGGCTGGGAAAAAAACATTTTTCATTAACAAAGCTTTTTAGTTAGTTCAAAGACTTCCCAGAAGCAGATAATTTTAAGAATTAGCTACCGCTCGTGGCTTTGCGTGCGTGATAATTGGATAAAAAGTTGGTACACATCGAGATAGATAGATAAATAGATAGATAACGTTTATTGACAAAAAAGATGACAAAAAGTTTTTAGTTAATAGTGCCTTAAATCCTATGTTAGGTTTATCTAGACACTAGGGTTCTCTGAAGATAGCATAAAATTATATAAATAATATACCAGTACAATACTTTTAAGCACAGTAGGCAGTTACGCTCACATTATATTTATACGCTAGAGTGGAAAACGTGGAAAAAAGTGTCTGCACCAAAACTCTGTGCACGCTGTCAAACTGCGCGGACTTTAAACACTTTTCAAACAACTTATGTTCTAAATTAGTGCAAATTTGGCATTTTGATGTTTATTTATGTCAAATACACTTGGACGATTTTTGTCAGTTTTCACTTGAAGACTCACTCTATAGAGTTCTTTAGTTCTTTATAATTATCTCGATGTTGGTATAGGTATATGTTCTCTTGGGAACTGAAACTCCAATAAATTGATCAATAAGTTATTTACTTGCAAGATTTGTCAACTTCGTTAGTTAGTAGTAACAAATTATTTTTTTATGATTCTTAAAATATAATACTCATGTCTATCAATCACTATCTATTTATCAATATCGCACAGCATCATGTAGACCCAAATTAAGCAGAGCTTTTAGTATGGGAACCACAATTGACTGATATACTACATATATTTATTTTTTGCAAAAACACACATTCAAACTTACAAAGCATATACAATAATAATTATAGTTTCCACATTCTTGCCAATATCACGTATTTTGTTCGTAGTAATATAAGGCAGCGTTGTACGATGTATAAGTCCTGTTGTTTAGTCCTCAGCAGTGATATTTTCAAGAGATCTGAAAAGAAAAAAAATACAACCTCTTTGAGATAGACACGTTGCCGAATCAAATGCAACAATGACGAGGGAGCCAGAACTATGCATGTATTTTTGTGTCAAAATAAAGTCATGTCTTCGCGCCATCCATAGCGTTTCATGCATATTTATCTCAATGGTTTAACCGAATCTCAGAAATAAAGAAAATTGAGAATCGAAGAAACTGGACTGGTAAACTTTTCAAACGTTTTTAAAATAATGCTAAAATAATTTCATGAAAATAAACCCTATGTTATTATTCTGCCCGGACAAGAAGAGAAGCTTAAAATCAGCTCAAAATAGTTCATGTGAAGTAAGTACACATCATTGGAAAGGTAAAGTTGTAAATTTATGAAGGTGGCATTCTTTGCGAGAACTTAGGCCTGACATACACTATGTGATCAACTTAATCGCTGTGATATTTTTATTCGATAGCATAGCGTACGTGAAATAAACAATAATATTTCACCATTATTACGTTCATCAACAATACAAAATCAGAAAGTTTCCGGGTTGATAATTCCCACAGTACGTACGGGAGATTTCAATAGATTACGTTTCTACGGCCGATGCGTTGTTTTTGCTCATGCTAAGAGAGTTGAGTATTGTTCGGTGTGATAATTCACGCGGTGTGAAGTCGGGGGAAGTGAGTAGTTAATTAAATGTTCTGTGAATGTAAGTGTGCGTTGGAAAGCATAGGAACTTTTTTAAACCACAAAGAACTATGCGAATCATTTGTTGTTATTTTTTAAACTAGACCATTTCGAGTCATTGCTTGTCCAAGCTCTCTCCAAAACTTTTCTACCATGTCTTTGGCAGTTTTCCACTATTTCTTCTCAAAAGCCCTGCCAACTTTAATTATAAAATAGTTTTTTACACATAATACCTGTTTTTTGGGTTGACTCCCATTGCAGGAAAAATCTCATTTGCGTGATCTTGTTGGTTCCCGTTAGGTCTTGTGTTGGTACTCACTGTTCCTGATATCAATGAGACGGCTCATTGATCATAAGCCATGTCGGAGGCCGTCAGGCGGCCTGAAAACTCCGACACCTGAGTCTGATCACTATAGTTCATATGAAGAAGAAGAAGAATGACACGGTTGCAAAATTTAAGTGGGGGTTAAGGTTATATCCTTGTATCTGACGTTTGAGCAACAATCGGATCTTCGTTCACGACACGACAAGTTTTCCAACTGGGTTTTTTATGCTCTTTCGAATATTGCGACCGAAGGCGCGGACGTAAGCTTGTTAATTAACTCTATCTACGAGTACATTCAAGAATTTTCTCACGTTAAAACGTGACGTCGAGTTCAAATTAATTAAAATAGATATGAATCTCGAACGAAATACACAAAAAACTAACTTTGTTATACAAAAACAATTGCAAAAATAGGTAGGTTCTTGTTTTATATTGACTGATTTACTTCTCAAAGTACCTACCTATTTATCTAATCATTCGTTCCTTCTTTGTAGTTCTCTAATGTCCATATTTGATGTCACAGTTTGTAAGCCTCCCCAAGGCCTCCGTCATAGCTAGTTTAATACTGGTAGAGCACCTGAGTAAAACTTTACAGTCAATTTTATAGTCCTATCAAAAATAGGAAAAATTATGGACAAATGAAAAGGCTTGGAGATGGGTATTTGTACAATACAAGAAATAGAAATAAAATTGCTTGTACAAAAACTAGATTAGCTAGAGTAAATAAGTCATTCTTAGGACAATGTGTTAAGTACTTCAATAAATTACCAGATAAAATTGTTAACCTCTCAGAGAATAAATTTAAGAAAAGTGTTCAAACAATTTTATTAAATAAGGCGTATTATGATGTCAATGATTATTTTGATGACAAAAGAGCCTGGGAGCTCGGCACATGAGTATGTAGGGATACATGGGATTATGTACTAAATTAATTTAACGACTTTGTAAAAATGTGCATTTGCTTGAAATTGTAAAAATCTCTTGTAAATCTCTTACTTGCAATAAATATATTGAATTGAATTGAAAATTTTAAATCCAAAAATTGACAATTTTTTTCGTAAATGATTCAGATACAGCTGTCTTATTTTTAACTCTATCAGAAAAAAAATTATTCAACCACTTTGACTGAAAAAACCGGAATCAAAATCTTAATGTATTTTCAAAAGCACAGAAGGGCTCAGATCTAACCCAAGCATCATAGCATCGAATACAGACGTCGACTTTTACAAGTTCAACTTTGGTGAATATGCCCAAGATGTTCACGACCTGATCTCACCTTCCCCCATTTATTATAGGTACAAGCAAGCGTACTGCAAATTAACACCCATACCTGGTCACTATCTCACCTAGTCGTACGTTTATAGTTAGTACTAACTAGTTAGTAAGGAGGAACCTCAAGCGTCTGTTTTCCCGGACCAGTACAATCTAAGAGTCTTCAAATCCAGAGTGCATCAGTTCCTTATAGGCAAGCGTGTTTCATCTTATACGACATGATTATCTGTTTCAAGTTAATTGTGGCCAAACGTTTGACTACTCTATGTAGAAAAAACTATATTTGAGCCTCAACTCTAGGGGCTTACAAGTAGCCACTGTTTAGCTGAGCGCAGTTTTAGTGACCCTTGTCTGTGCTAGATTCCACTTACAAAACTGACCATGCCTAAACATGTTCCTAATTGATTTCTGTGTGCCATCCGGCCCATTGTGTCACTGTTGTTTAACAATGGGACACGGACTTGACGAATCACATTGTGAAGTGAAAAATAGATTTTTAAGTAAAATATTTTGGAACCTTTGAAAAATTTCAGTCAGCCTCTGAAAAACGTGTGTTATATTCCACATTTTCATCTTAAGTGAACTTTTAAACTCTACACTAGTAGTCTTTTTATTTTTTGCCTATAATAATATTTTAATACTACTCCTGTAACCCACCAACCAACCCGCGTTGGGCCAGTTAAGTGGGTCACGGTTTTTGAAATTTTTGTTAAACATGAAGAGAAAAGTTTGGAGGAGATCTTTGGCCAGCAGTGACACAAAACAGGCTAGACAAAAAAACTGTAGTTTTATGATAACTTTGCAAAATATTTTTGGAATAAAGTAGTCATGTTTTCATGAAAAGCTATCTACACATTCAACATATGATAGTTTTTATTTGCCAGATCATATGTACATCATCATCATCAGCCTATGCTATGGTTCAAATATGTTCTACCGTAGAGCCATGCAAATGATCAATGATATAATTAACACATTATAATTTAAAAAATATCCTATTTTTTATAAAATTGTTCAAATTCAATAACGTCATGTCAAAAATATTCTTAATATTGAACGACAAAATTAAATTTACCTTTTAAAGTAAAAAGAAAAAAATAATTAAAAAGCATCGTTCGTAAAATCTAGCCTTCCATGGAACAAGCTGCATGATTGTTCTAAGTACATTGTATCAGTAGTTCCTTACCGTTTGCTTCTTGACCTAAAAGGTACTGAGACAATAAGATAATTCGTCTCTTCAAGGTTACTTGTGGAATGACACTATGGGCCATTATATCGAGGATAAAATATAGTTTTTGCATTTAAATGGGTTTGTGACCATTTCTGTCTCAATGGTGTATGTTGCAGAAATATTAAGTGTAAGATATCTAAGGGTGATATACTGTCATAGTTTATCTAGCTGCTATTCCACACGTAGTAGTAGTAGTAGAGCTTGCGTTCCAAACCGCAGTCCGATCTGTACAGTTTGGACTGCGGATCAAACTGTCGTGCTAAAGGCGCGTAATGATAGGACCGCGCATCTGGCACTGATCACTGACGTGATGCGCGGTTAAAACTGGGAGATTTGCCTTCGCGTCGATACGCCAGATCGGACTGTCAGCCCCGCGCATCTACGTGTAGATGTGTTTCGGAGTGCTGAATGGTGCGTGCTGTTTCGCACGGTCCGAACTTTACGTGTGCAGGGCGCTTTTGTGAGGGCTCATCCTGGGAGTTTATGCCAGGAAGCACCATTGCTGTGTTTCGGTTTGGCGCATGAGGCTTATCATTATAACCTTTATGTGTCAAGTTGATGGACGTGGATCGTTAGAGCAAGTCATATATCGTTTGAAAACAATGAAATAAATATTTATTTAGCAACATAGTTTTTATAACTTAGTTAGATAATACCTACGCTTTACGCTTTTACCTAATTTCTTAGTTAGTTAGGTATGTGTATGATATTATTTATGTAGCTACTCTCATATGAACACCGCTGCCTTTTCTTCATAGCTGGGCATTAACTCGTCAATCCGTTAATCGTTAATTAACGAAGTTAACATTTTGATTAACGGATTAACTTTTAGGTTAACTTTTAAATATGTTATCAGACACGTAAACTTCCGTTAATATGAAAAAGTCCGTTATCGTTAATCTTATGCCTTCTATTTACCGCACAGCATTGCGAATTGGGTCATGCGAATCTACCATATTACATTTTTTTTAAGCCGAGGCGGTAACATGGCAAGCATTTGTGCTGCGCCACTGTGTTATATATACTACTTAATTACGAACATCGATTGTCATACTAAACAAAAAAAGTTTAGGTAATACTTTTCCTTCTTTCCGTCTTCGTATGAGTTAATTGCCAACTCTGGTGTCGGAGTTTTTAGGCCCCCCGAAGGTCTCGATCCCTTAAGGAATCGCGAAGGCCTTATCGACTGAAAAAGCCGGGACCAATATATTTACGTACCTGTCAAACCACGGAAGCTTAAACTGAGCGCCACTAAACGGTCACCCATCCAAGTAGTGACTGCGGCGATTACAGAAAGCCACGATACGAGCGCTTAGGTAATACCACGTAATACTAAGGAATAGGTACTGTCTGAATTTTTTTTAAGTAGAGTAATAAAATAAAGGTTAAAAGATTTTATATTTACCATTAAAATAAACTAAGAGACTCATATTATAACTGAAGGTTACCTCTATTGTATGCATCCAAATAATACAAAGTAGTATCGCTAAAAACATCAGAAAAAAATGAATTGAAAAATTACGTGCTATCTCCGAAAATCACGTACAATACCTACCTTATTTTTCTTTTTTATTAGTTTGAATTTAAATATTACTAGCTTCCGTATCAGGACAAAAATATGATTGTGGTTACCTTTTTTTTGGATCGTTTGTGGTTATCTTTATTGTTACCTTTATGTTATTCCAGGTCTAAAACTATATATGTGAAGAACTTCATCTCAATCCATTTTGTAGTTTCAGCGTGAGCGAACAACAAACATTGCACATTCAAACAGAAATATATTTTACCAAAATAAACCTTTTATAAAATTAACATTGCTGATGATTCCTGCACCAGGGTTCCTATTTGACATGTTCATACATCACATCGAAGAGTTTTGTCAAGGATGAGAGTGTATTGAGGAAGTTTTCCTTCCTTCTTCGTATGAGCTAGTGGCCTCTATTTTGCAGAAACCTGGACTCTAAGAGCTAACGACCTTAAACGTATAGACGCTTTCTAGATTTGGTATACGGCAACACTATGCAGCACCGAGACAGGCCATTTTGACCCCGCGCCTGTCGGCTTGGATATTATATTTACATTATTTTCATTGTTTTTTTTATTCTATTGTGTATGAGTCAAGAATGTGAAACGGAACCAACTAAGTATTCGGATTATAAAAGTAATTTACGAACCAAACATAAGAACTATCCATCACAACTTACAAGTAAATCTCAAGTAGGGTCCACGTAACAATTTACCTCACTCAATGCCAGCACACAATAAAAATAATGAGGCTCTATTAATTTCTCACGCATGCGCAAAGGACATTCCCACATCGTCTCTTTGTTTCGCAAGCGAAGTGTGACGCGAACGGTAGTTTCAGGAAATAAGAATCCCGTGAATTATTGCTTAGCCACTCGCTCTAAGAATTTAGCAAACTGAAGTGGGCTGGCCATATCTACCGAATAACTGCTTGTTGATCAGATAACTCAGCTGCACACCGAAATGATAAGCACCGGTCCGGTTTTTACAAACTTTGACATTTCATCTGTCGAAATTCAAAGAACGTTATTTGACAATTTGAGAAAGTTTGTAAAAAATGGGACCGGTGCTTATTAATTCAGTGTGCAACTCAGTAAGCTGATCAGGAAGCTGATAACCTTTGGGGTTAATGCGTTCTTGAGTGGAGACCGCGGTTCAGCACACGAAGTGTAGGACTTCTAGGGTATTTATTTCTGGTCTGGGGTTTTTTTTATATGTTTAACAATAGTTATTTGTTATTTAACAATAGTTGTTTGTACAAGAGTGCAAATTCGCTTTTTAACCGCGTGCTCAATTTTGATGACCGAGCAAGCGGTGGATTATAAAATTAGAATCCTGAGCGTTAGGATCAAATCGCGAGGGAATCAAAAGAGCACGAGGTGAAAAATCTTTGCACTCGAGTGCAACACGTAACTTTTCATCCCACCTTAGCGAAGAAATGACTAAATGCAAAAAAAAGAACATTCGTTTAACATTTATAGAAAAAAAAAGTACACTAATAAGGTTCTGCGTCTGAGTTTTTAAAAAATTAAAAAAGGTTGTCTTATAATTTGGTACCACGGAGGTAGAAGTAAATAGTTTTAATGATGTTTTGAATTCGCAAACTTAGTGCACACGATGTTCTAAATTCAATTTACTTTATCCTCTAGCGGATAATAAAAAAAAACTATGTACTCTTTCCGAGATATTAAGATATTTATTTAGATATCTAATCATTCACAATTATAACATAGCATTACAGTATAATACCAAGGCGCTATATTATAACTTAAACAAAATGAACATAAAACATGCATAAAAATTAAGAAAGCAAATATAACATGTAATAGCATGTAATAGCGGAGAGGATGGATGGGGATGGTGCCTTCATGAGGCACTGGACGAAAGTGCACACTGTGCAATCGTGATCCAGTGCTCCATTGAGGTATTATGGTTCATCGATACCTGTTTTTAATATGTCTTTAGTGTTTTTTGTTTTTTAATTTTGTAACCTTTTTTTTTTGTGTGTCTTAACTATGGCTGTAACATGTGGACCATCTCTGTTAAGCTGAAATAAAATCTTTGAATTGAATTGAATTGAATAACAAATATTAACAGATTGTACTATTCATTACACTATCAATCATCTCACAAAACTTCATACATACTTCGCACACTTCAGTCCATCGGTCAGAAAACAGATAACATAATGGTGCTGACGCCAGAAGCGCATTAAATAATTTTAGGGCTCTAACGAGAGGAGATGGGAGGATGAAAAAGTATTATAAGCATCAGTAGTATATTGTGTGGTTCCATAGTACAAGCTTTGCTTAGTTTGGGGCTAGATGATGTTTTATGAAATAGCCTTACACTAAATAATAAATGCGAAAGTTTGTGTGTATAGGTAGGTGTGTTTGTATCCACTCCACTCCGTAACGGCTGAACGGATTTGCATGAAACTTGGACTATACATAGTTTGTGACTTAAATTAACACCTTTTTATTCCGAAGCTATTTACATTACGACCCATGTGTAATCCAAATCACAAATTTCATCCTTATCAATACAGCCATCACGGAGTTGAGTGGGAACAAACATACAAATACGCTTTGTAGTGTAATTGGTGTGATTTCTATTAGCTTAAAAGTCTTGATCCAATAATCTTGCTTGGAATTTTTCTTAAAATGTTTTGATCCAAAAATAAGCAAATTCATTGTTACATAAGTTTCAATCGTAGTTTCCCACGATACGCATCTGAACTTGAAACTTGTACTTGTTAATTATTTAAATAATATGGCTCGCCTTGTCACGATAATGCTTGAGGAAAACAGTACTTTGCAAATATATACAATGTGGTTATAAATACAGTCATCAAATCAATAAATGACGATCGGCGCAGTGGAAAGGCCTGCTATAGACGCAAAAGGTTGCGAGTTTGATTCCCGCTGCAAGACAAATGTTTGCTCTGCAATTTTTTTATGGTATTTGAAGATAAAACAAGCACATGGTCCTCCTGATGTTAAGTGGTAACCATTACCTATCACAAAGCATTGCATTGTAGATCACGTTTTTTAGAATGTGCTCTACGATACAGCACCCTGCGTCCATCAACTTGAGGCATGAAGATGTCAAGCCGTCTTGTGCCTGTAATTTCACCGGCACCCACACCCTTCAAACAAAAATACAGCACAGATGCTTCACGGCGGAAATACGCATGGTGGTAATACTTCCACAAAGGACTCTACTACTACTAAAATATTCTTGGATCTGTGTGTTTTCTATGTATAATAAGAAACAGAAAAAAATATTATTTGCGATACAAGACTTACTTATATAGACATACATATTGTACACACAATAAAACAATAAGCCCGAAATTGAGTCCGGACATAACAAAAGGGACTCTCACTCAGCATGGGTTGTTATGTATGTATGTGGGTCTAAGGTCTAAGGTCTGTCCCGCGGGGACAAGAAGCGCGGTGCTATGGTGAGCGCAGTTCTAAGGAGCGCGGGCCTATGAAGCGCGGGCTAACAGGACAGTGCAAACGGAACAATTCCTCCGAAAGGCCTATGAACATGACCAACATCAACAGCAACAACACTAGCCTATCACAGCATACCAGTCTACTGTTGAAAATAGGCCTCCCACAATAAGAAGGGGATATGCTCATAATTCCCACGCTGGGCATGTGGGTTGGGGATCACAGGGCAAAGCTTCTCGCACCGTAGACGCTGTCCATCAGCAGCTTAGGAACGTAGCTGTGCCAGTGTTAGCTGTGCTATGCCACAATCAGCCACCGCCAGAGCCCCGTTTGCCAGTTAGTAGGGTGCACCACGGACAGACGAGGTTGTCTTGAGTTTCGAAGATGGAGATGTGAACTCCTTACACCTCACCTGATCAACAGCGTTGACGGATAACTCTTTGGCGCAGAATAATAGAACAAAAATCGCATACTATACTGAGTGTTTGGTGGAACGATGTAAGGATTGAAGAAGTAGATCAAGGGGACCCATGTAATCATTTTATGCCCCACATGCTATTATGAAAAGTGTCGTGGCTATCAATATTTTGAGTTATCTGAGCAGCATTAGCACCTCTACTTTCAAAAAGAAAAAAATCACGTGATAAAAGAAAAGACTACATTTGATAATAACTTAAAAACCATGACAATTTTAATAAGAAAAGAAAAGAAAGAAAGAAAAATAATTTATTTGACCATTACACAACACATTGAGCAGTAGAATAGAAAAGAAAAAGTAACAATAGAAAAAAGCAAGGAACAGTAAGCCGCACAATGAGGCAAATGGGTAAGTAGGTAGCCTGAACAAGAAAATATAAAATAAAAATTGGTATATAAGTCCGTAAAGGTTAGCAAACCTAGTCAAGTCAAGGTGCTAACAATAATACCTACTCACCCCACCCATTAGACAACAACAAAAAATATTTAAAAAAACAAAACTATATGTACCTAAACAGCTTAAGTGATTTAAAATTATCACAAGCATACCCTTGATCAGCTCTTTCAATCCCTACATCGTTCCACCAAACACAATGTATAATGGATCAAGTAACTTCGTCCGTGCCACATTTTTTCTACAGTTTCTTAAAACCAACAAAAAATAGTATTCGACGTGACAAACAAACAAGGCAACTTCATTCATAGCGTTATCTAGTTCAAGTTTACACTACAATCGCGCACACAACAAGTGCTAACTTTACCATTGAAAACGTACAAAATGCAACCAATTTGCAAGACAACACGAAGTGGAGTACGTTTCAAGGCTTAAAATTTAATCGAAAACCAACCTTAGTACGTTGATGTTTGAGATTAGATTTCAGGATAGTGTCTTGTGAACTTTTTGTGAATTGCTAAGGTCACGAACAGTGTCATCAATTAGCAGAAAAAACGCGTGGGTTTTGGTTTTGCAGAAGTTAGTTTGATCTTAAACCGTTAAACTGAAACATTGTGTATATTTAAATGATAATATTTTAACATTGAAAATATTTAGGTATGTTTTCCTCCTTCATAGAGAAGACAACGTATTTTTCCTGATTGTGGGTCAAATTTTTTCCCAAACGCTTATTTTTATCTATTCTATAGATAACCGTATTTAGAACATTTTAAATGGTGCTACATCTACAACCAAAAATAAGTTTTCTTTGTTCTTTAGTCGACCAAACCTTGACAACGGTTGCTGTGCTAAGTCGGCTGATCGAGTATATTTACTATATAGCTGACTAAGATCGAAAATTTCCCAAAAATATTTTTTTTGAGCACGTTACTCAAGAAACTGAAAAAAGGGGTCTTTGGATTGAATTAAGCTACAGTTTGAGCCACCTTAAGAGACGAATGGACAAAAACTGTAGGCGGTAGAGGGTCTCTTACGCACGAGGTCAGTCTAAGCGCGATCGATTGTTTCTTTTCGTTAAATAAAACAAATTTAACAAATTTTATCTTGTGCTTTATTCGTAAATTAGATTTCCAATGCCTTAGATAGGTACGCGTAGTATGAGTTCTGAATCAGAACTAACATCATAATTCTCTCAATTAAACTAGATTCACGGCAAAACTACTTATAGAATTATACGAACTTTAGTTTCATCTAATGTTACTTAATGATTTTCACAAAGTTACGGGTCAAGTTTACACTTAACCGCTAATAATAACCATGAAGATAATAAATTTAGATAAGTGAATTATTTAAAGTACCGAGTTATGACCCCTCTACTGAGACACAATGAAGGACCTTAACGAAAATAATATCTTATTAAACTTATTTTTCTTCGTAAAAGCCTCGTGCTGTGTTCCTACCCCCATCTTTGGAACTAATGCAAACCTTATCTGCCTATGGCGCATCCTGCTGAATAACAAACAAGGGTCAGGCAGCCGGCTGATTTACGGCTTAGCACAACCTAATCTTGGCGTAACTAAATCTCCTGGCCGCAGACGGGCAATAGAGTAAGGGGCTTGAAAAGCTGTGCTCTGAGATTTCCATCCCTCCAAGCTCAGTGTTGGGATTATGGGCTTTTACCCATTCTTATGGGGAGGCCTATGACTATGCTAGTATGACGCTAGAACTAAATATATTATATATTTTTTATCTGTTATTTGAAAACAAAAAACGTTTCTATAGAAGATCCTTATCAGTTTCATGGTTTGAGCTTAAAAAAGTGTGAAGTTTAGTCATGTTATTTAATTTAACATAATTACATACAAAAAGATCGTTACTGTTTGGGTTTGTCCATCAATATGATCAATAGAATGTCGGAGTTTACTGCTGAACAGACTGTTAAAATTCACATCTATTACTAAAACTATTTCAACTATTACTAGCTTCTGCCGGTGACTTTTTTCGCGTAGTACCCGAATAAAAATTAGCCTATGTGTTAATTTAGGCTACAAACTATATATAATCCACGTTTCATCTAAATCCGCTCAGCCGTTACCGAGTAGTTTCACATCCACACACAAACTTTCGCATTTTTAATATTAGTGCAGATACAGAAATAAATATTTTATACTGGCCTATTAATTGATATTTGATTAGGCTGACTGTAGATTTAAAAATTCCAAAAATACTATTGTTTTATTCTTCAAAATAAACCTTTATTTTCCTAGAACAAAACTTGCTAACTACAAACGAAAAATTGGCTGCCCTCAATGAGGTAAAATCTTGCCCCATTCTGTATAAGCAGTGAATCAGTCATGTGCTTCCTATAACACAAGCTCTGTACAGCAATATAAATTTTGGTATTTATTTCACATCACAGATTCATTTCAATCCCAGTTACCAATCGACTTTAATAGTTTTATGGCATTTTATTTCTTATAGGAAAACATTTAGGGCTATGAGTGAGAGTTACTTACCTGAGGCCTCATTTACTAACTCAGTTGCACACCGAAATGATAAGCACCGGTCCTTTTTACAAACTTTGACAGTTTGTCAACTGACGTTCTTCGAATTTCGATAGATGAAATGTCAAAGTTGGCAAATAAAGGTCCGGTGCCGATCATTTCGGTGTGCAACTGAGTTAGTAAATGAGGCCTCTGGTGTCCGTTTGTTTGCAAACAACCAGAAGTTTGTGTGTGTCTGTGAAACAACTCGGTAACGGCTGAGCGGATTTAGATGAAACGTGGAATATATATAGTTTGTAGCATGGAATAACACATAGGCCAATTTTTATCCTAATACTATGTCCGTTTGTTTGCAAACAAACGGACACCAGGTAAGTAACTCTCTATAGAGCTGTCTTCATTTTGTTGGTAGCCGGCGATTGGTTGCACCGCCATGGTGTCCTGGTGAATTATAGGGCTGACAGTTTTTGATCTCCGTTAACCTTATGACGTCGGAATTCCAGACACAATACTAAATCTAACATGTCTCTTGGATCTTGTATACAAAAGGCATAAATATATTAAAATTATGATTCCTCTCAACTGATTGTGTGATGTTAGTGTACACGTTATGATTCACTGATTACCCATTATCATTACTAGTTTTATAAAGGTACGGTTTGTCTGACTCACTTGCTAATTGATGGTTGTATAAAAACAACTTTAATATTTCATTGTATTCTGAGATGACGCTGCGTTTGCGCTGATGTCATTTAATTTTAGTCTTTTATTAATTATGTGATTCTGAAGCAATTAGATTACTCATAATTATTCACATGTATAGTTTAAGAGGCAATTTTACACAAAAAAATTTAAAATGGTACTTATATGTTAAAACTAAATGGGTTCCTTACTTACCTGTTCCGTAAAAGTTACTCACGCCTTTACCTTATCAGTTTACTAGCTTCCGCCCGCGACTTTGCTCACGCATTACCGAGATAAAAAGTAGCCTATGTGTTAATCCAGGTCACAAACAATGTATGTTCCAAGTTTCATCCAAATTCGTTCAGTAGTTTTTGCGTGAAAGAGTAACAAACATACATCCATTAATCCATACATTCATACATCCATACTCACAAACTTTCGCATTTATAATATTATATATGAAGGAAGTGGGATAGTAGAATTCGTGGACAACGGGGCTAGTATCAATAATGTATTCTAATATTTCATATAGTATAACTTTATTTGGGCTATTTATACATATAAAGATGGCATAAGTGTATGTATATGTGTATGGAGATGTCAAGGTTTTACAAACTTCCCGCTATATTTTCATTTATAGGCGCTGCTATATTTTCATACAAAAATATAGTTAACGCAAACTTTGACGTTAGGTATTTTCTTCGTATTCTACGTACGAACTAAGCTACTAAAAATTTTTACAAGTTGAGCTTTTTGGACATAGACCTAAATTATTATTAGCATAAGGTTAATACTTTATTCTAGCCAAATAGTGTTCTCACGTTCAGGAAATAACAAACAAAACTCTATCATTTCACTTTAAAAATGCAAAACGATTGACTAGGTCATAATTTCTGTAATAAAGCTTATTATAAAATATCTGATTATTTAGATGTCAAAAAAGCTTGGGGTGGAACTGCCTCCAACTCCATCAAAAACCATGTAATAGTTATTAAGAAAAATGACGTTAAAAAAATATAAGCCAAGCAGAGTTTCTTGCCATTTCTTCTCTGTTTGGTCGTATTACGAATTGGTGGTAAATAAAAAAAAAATGACGTTTCAAAGTGTACTATACAATTCCTACTGAATAAATGAATTATGAGTTTTGATTTTAACATTAACAAGCAAAGTTAGAGCCATTTACAGCTGTTATTTTAATATACGTAAGGGAAAAACCAGCCATGTGTGAGTCGGACTTCCACATGAAAAGTGCCGTTTTAAACAACACAATAACACAATATACTTTTTAAACACATTTTTATTTGTTCTTAAAGTGGCAGTAGAAATACACACTCTGAATTTTTTTTATTTCTACATATTCCCGTTCATAAGATACAGCCCGCTAACGGACGACGGACAGACTTCCGAGGCTTGGTAAAATAGGGTCCCATTGGGCTCTCTTTGGGAACGGAACCCTAAAAAAAGTATAGAGCGAGTTTGCAAAAACTCGGTCCATTTTGGGGTAAAGTATTTATGTAAACTAATGTAGTCCTTGTTTTTGCTCAAGGATGCTACCCCACAGAATACAATCTATAACGCTAAGGTCATGCGTATCTAAATTCATAACTCAAACACTGTTCCCACACCTGTCAAATGATACCAAATACGGCAGTATTGTCAAAGAAGCATTTAGCATACAAAGTGTTGACCGTGACTTCGTTCTTTGTGGTCCGATGAAGAGTTGGATAGACCTTGTAGTTGAGGTTTCCGTCAACTGCGATAGATCATACGGCTTTTTAACACGCTTTTATTAGTTTCACCTGTATGTATGTATGTAACCGACTCCTTTGAGCTCGATTTTGCCCTACTTTGAACGATCAGATTTGATTCAAACTTTGCACACCTGTCAAAGGTCGATGACAATGCAATAATCCGATAAAAATATCCGATTATCCTAATTAGATTCGCCAGGATTAATTAATTTCTTTCCGCATCCTTTGCATGCGAGTAAGAGAGACAGAGCTAGTGCGCGAACTACGCATGCGTGCAAGCGTGTTTTTTTAGTTTTTTTAAACTATTATTTTTTATTATGAGATACGTGATGGTGGAGACCGAGCTTCTAGTAACATTATGACGTCATCACAGTCACTGGGAAATTATCTGTGCAGGTTTTATTCTCGCAGTAAAAGTTAAGTAAAGAGTATTTTTTATTTTTTATTTAGAGGGACCATTACAGTGCACCTTGAATCGTCAATGTTTTTAAATAAAAAGATCTACGTATTTTAATCACACACAAACTACATATTGTGATCTACACACACGTATTTTACTTCAAAGTTTGTGTGTTTGTGAGTATGTACGTTAGTATGTTTATTCGAAAAAAAACAACCTCTTTGGTTTATTCCCACTCAACTCTGTACCGGCTGAACGGATTTAGATGAAACTTGGAATATACATAGTTTGTGACCTGGATTAACACATCCATACACTATTACACATACATAATATACAAAATACATACTTTTTATCCCGATACCACCCGATAGGGGATACGATACGGGAGCAAAGCCACAGACGGAATCTATTTTACATTATCTTTAGGAATCAAATCTTAAGGATGATATTCGATAATTGACGACCTCTGTAGCCCAGTGGGCGTAGATCCGCCTGAGACGCAGATGGTTTCGGGTTCGATTCTCGCCGCGGGGCTAATGTTTGCATGTTCTGCAGTTATTTGTCTCGGGTCTGAGTGTTTTCTATGTATGATATGTATATATTTACAAAAATAGTAGATTGTTTTACAAGGGACTAAACCATCCCATTATATACGAGGTTGTTATACTCCCGAGCTTAGCGAGGGAGGATGACAAGACCGAGTTATAATGGGTGGTTTTGGCCCGAGTAAAACACTCTACTTTTCACTTCGATTGCGAGAAAATAAAACAATTCCAAATTAGTCAATTTTCAGAAATTTTATTAAAAATTAAATGTGCAGTTAGAGCAATTTTGAATGTTTAGTTATATGTTTTTCCCGGGCAATTTTATTTCGGTTCTCTGTGATTGGGATGTGATAATATTTTGAGTTGATTGTTGTGGAGTAAAAGTTGGAGAGACTCGAATCATGCTTGAGTTTCCTGCATTATTAAGATCTGAGTGCGGCTTCAGCTGAGTTGAGATATTCATCCAATCCCGCGATGTAGATGCTTGGGGTTCTGTAATGTTTGGTAGAATATTGATTCCTTCCATAATCCGCTGCGTGACGTGATACTTGTTTTGTATAGAGTCCTCTATATAACCTTCAGCCACTTGATCGGACCTCCATCCACCGTGGCGTTTTAATGTCGTTATATTCGCACCAGAGTCCGCCAACAGAGTCGCGGATGTTCTGCGGAAACAATGGCCCGTGTAGAGTTCCGGATTTGGTAAATTTAGATAAGTGGCAATATCTTTAGGCATGTTACCAAATTTATTTTTGCCTATGACTTGCCTTGTGCATTTACCATTTTGATAATTTAGAAAAAATCTTCTCGTTGAAACATTAGTGGGACGTAACTCCTGATAGGCTTTAACTATATTAAGGTATTCTCCACTGATGACAAATTTACGCTCTTTGTTTGTTTTCGTGTTCGGCAGACTCACAGCTTGTAGGTTTGTATCCGTTTCTACGTCTTCTAGCGTTATATTGGCAAGCTCTATTCCTCTGCATGCACCGCTGATTCCATAAATTAAAGCAACCTGTTGAACAAAAAAATAAGTGTGTTAATAATCGTAATAACCTAGGTACATAATTTAGGTATGTAGGTAGGTATCTATTTATTTAGTTTGAGTAGAGTACATAAGTAGGTTACCTTTGTTGCCAAGTATTGTTTATTTGGAGCGTTATTTAAAAATGTTTCGATTTCTTGTGTCGTCAAGACTTTAGATTTTTTTGCCTTGTATCCAGTGGACAATTTCTTCAGTAAAGCCGTTAAATTTACATATTTTTTAATATCGACGTCGTGTCTCGTTTTTAAGGTCATTCTTAACATTGAATATGTGCTCCAAAGAGTCGACGATTTGAATTTTTTCGATAATTCATCAAAATAAGTGAGAAAAACCCCTTCTGTAAAAGAATCCACACGTTTCTCATCTCTCCATTTCATAAAATTTTCGTAACTCTTTAAATATATTTCACGTGATTTTGTCGGCAACAGATTCATAATTATTTCTTTGCCCTTTTCTTCCATTTGCATATTAGCATCTTCACTATCACTTGATGACATTTTTCACGTTCACAATTTGAAAGTTAAAGTCAGGAAGTTAAACGTAAAAGTTTGTGATTTGGAATGAAGAAAATTCTAGAGATTTAGCGCCAATACCATCTTTTTTTTTTTTAAATCTCTATACCTTCAATAACCCTCAACGAAACAGTTCGCATTCTACCGTGAAGGGAAGAATCAACCTTCATAAAACATCACCAAGACGGTTCTATTTTCAAAAAAAAAGATTGACGGAGCACCAAGAAGTCGAGTTTTTATATAAGAGAACGAATGCTTTGTACGGGCTGATGATTTTAGACAAAAATTAAAAAGAAAAAATACTTTTTAGCCCTAGGTATTAAACTCGAGTTTTAGGCCCGCTAAGCTACACTATTATGATACACTTTTTGAGCAAGAGAAGTGAAAAGAGTATTTATGTAATATATCAATCATGTGATTCCCATAACACAAGCTCTGCTTAGTTTGGGGTTACATGATGCTGTGTGATAGTCCAGCATTATTTGTTTATTATTATTTATTATAATGTATTTGGGTTATTAGAATAAAATTATTTTTATAGGATACACAGGGGCCCCATTTAAAAGATGCCTCTCGTGCTTAAATGCTCCTTGTGCCCTACCACCTGCACAAGGGATGACATTAAAAACGCCACAGAAGTTGGAAGTTTCACTCAAATATAATTTAAGTTGTTGTAACACGCCTAAGAAAGCATACTATGATGAAGGTCATATTGTAATCTGGTTTATTATGTTTCAGCTGGATGCCCAGCAGCGCTACACGCTCTTCCAAAGAGGCCTCTGGGAGGCCGCCCAGCAGATCCCTCGTGGGGGCCTTCGGGACTACTCCACGTTCCGGCAGTTGCGACTGCTCTCCATCATAGGACCCGCTGCCTTACCTCCTGATCAGCTCGATAGAGTAAGTAAATCAAAAATCTTTAGACTTAAATTTAATCTTACTTATCGGTAAACGGTATTGTGAAGGTTGTGGGAGAGCAATGGATGCTGCTGGCACTAGATCGTCAGGAGTGGCAGCATAGATAAGAAGCCTATACTCAGCAGTGGGTGTTCCAGCTGAATAGAAAGAGATAGATACTCGTAGATAACAGGAAACTGATCAAGTCTTGGACCTCCACAAAATAACTAAAACTCAGGCTCTACGAATAGTCTAGATGATTTAAACAGTATCAAAAACAATAACAAAAACAACAACACCAGCCTATTCAGTCCACTGCGGGACATTATATAACTATTACAGTTATACAGCGTCAATTCGTATCTTTTTACTGCTTGAGCGGAATGCTGTATCTAGGATATGGTAACATGGGGTAGATTTGATAGTTGGCCTTAACCTCAGGAGGAAATAATGGAGTGAATAACCGACCCAAAAAATATCAAAGCGAATAAAGTAAACATAAATATTTATGTAAAAGGCTGCTGGTAGATCCTGAATGCGTCAAGCTCAGGACACAGGGCGCAATGACGCACATAAGGCCTATGTCCAGCCGTGGACGTCTATAGGCTGATGATGATGATGAAAGAAGTATTTATTCAAAAAAGATACATGTCCAAGAAATTCAATTTATAAAAAAAACTGTCTTCTAATGTTGCTTATGAGATCTGCTAGGTACTCTTGTATTCCAGCTGTTAAAAATAAGAGATTTTTTTTAAAACCTAAAGAAGCAGACGTAATAATCGTTCGTGTTTTGATTCCAGTACAACCGCATCATAAACGATATGCTGGCAGTCTACAACACCGCCGAGATCTGCGCCTACAACGAGCCATTCAAATGCGGCTTGCACCTTCAACCCGAGCTGCAGTTCATCATGTCCCACTCCAGGGATTGGGACGAGCTCCAGCACATCTGGACTGAGTGGAGACGGAACACTGGCAGACGGATCAGGGACCTGTATGAACAGCTCGTCGATCTGACGAACCAAGCTGCTAGATTAAATAGTAAGTTCTATGAAGTGTGGCTTGTCCCCCTTCATGACATGCGGAGCCGAAATGTGGACACTCGAGCTATGGAATGCGCTATTCTCGGAGTTTCTCTGATGGATAGAATCCAAAACGAGAATATCCGAGAAGTTGTCGACGTAGCTCAGAATAATAGCAAGTTGGTGGCAGTGGGTTTCCATATCTGCTGCAGAACCGATAATCGTTGGGAAAGGGAGAAGACCATCTGCGAAAGGCTCCTGGTAGAAGCTGGATGCGTCGAGCTCTGGAGAGAGCGCAATGGCGCTCATTGGGGCAGGCCTATGTCCAGCAGTGGACTGCTATAGACTGATGATGATGATGATGTGGCTTGTTCCACTTAGGGAACTGTGATACAACTAACTATGGAAGGTTTGGGCTTCTGGTCCATCTAAAATACTTTTATCTCGTTTCAGATTTCACAGATGCATCTCAGTACTGGATGTTTCCGTACGAGTCAGTAAATATGAGACAAGAAGTGGATGAAGTCTGGGAACAGGTAACATATTAACACACAAACCCATATCTAAATATACTCACATGTAATCTTAGACTATCTGATTTAAACTTAGACTATCTTTAGTCTTCGTTTTGGAATGAAGGGGAGTGGGAGAGTGAATTAAATTTATATGTTATACAGAAAAGGAGGAAATTTACTCCCAACAGTCAACAACGTTTGTTCAAAGACTCTTAAAAGTAGTTTTTCATTGAAGAACTGGCTTGTAAAGTTACGGAATAACTTAACTCAAAAACTTGTTAACCAACCATAGAACAGCTGATTTTTTTAAACTTAAAACTGTCTTCCGGCCGGTTCCTATAATATACCGTTACGATGACGCTTCGTTTTCCCTTGAAAAACTGTCAAATTTTCGACGACTCGTTGTTAATTTTTGACAGTTTTTCAAGGGAAAACAAAGCGTCATCGTTAATAGTTTATTAAAGAATTCCAAGTTGTAGCACTGCCTTAATTTAAGGTCCGCAACACACTACACAAAAATAAACTTCAAGTTTTTTCTCATGTCTTTCGGACAACCCTGGTCCAAATCATCCTTTTCGGGATAACAATCTGTATTGAAATTCTACTCACACGCCATAACAAAGATCTGTCTGAATTACAGATAAAACCACTGTACGAGCTCCTCCACGCATACGTTCGTCGTCGTCTACGAGAAGCGTACGGCCCTGAAAGGATATCTCGGTCAGCACCAATCCCAGCGCACATACTCGGAGACATGTGGGGACAGAGCTGGTCGGGGATCGTGCCCTTCACCCTGCCATACCCTGGGAAGAACCTTGTTGATGTTACTCCGGAGATGGTGCAACAGGTATGTCTGTGGAGGAAGCGAGTAGGATATCTTTTGGTTTAGCCACGGTTGATTTCGCTTTGGAATGGTAAGTATGGCTGATAACTAATATGAGGGAAGGAATTGAAAAGGGTACTACGGCAATCCCTTAATGCTTTTCGTGCTAAACAACACAACTGCGCTGCACTCGCCAGACCAATTCATCGGGCGAGGCGCATAGCTTCATATCCGAGACCCGCAGTCAACGTGCGGTAGTGTATAACGCTTTGATTGCTGAATAACACAACTGCGCTGCACTCATTGGTCCAGCCCAATCAAAGGCCTGCAGGCAATATACTTTATTGTGGGATGAAGACCGATATTGAAGAAATAAAAAAGGCATAAGCTTTTTACCGTCCCTTGTCCTGCTGATAGACAAAAGTTTTTTCTATAATTTCCATTAACTCTGTCATTGGCTATCCCAAAATTGACCTTTCCAGTGCCGAGATTTTGTACATAATCATCATCATGATCGGTCAGCGGTCCACTGCTGTACATAGGCTTCTCCCAATGAACACCACAACGCTGTGTCCCGAGCTCGACACATCCGGCTTCTACCAGAAGCCTTTCGCAAATTGTCACTCCACCTGGGCGTAGGCCGTCCTAAACTACATTTTCTTAGTCGCAGTCTCTACTCAAGAACTCGTTTATACCATGGGTTCTTGGTTATTTGACAGACATGGCCAGCCCACTGCCACTTCAGCTTGCTAATTCTCTAAGCAATTTTTTTTCACTATAGAGTAATTCGCTAATTCATTTCAGGGCTTCACACCACAGACGATATTCCAGCTGGCCGAGGAGTTCTTCCTATCTATGAATATGTCGTCGATGCCTGATGACTTCTGGCAGCTGAGCGTGCTGCATCAGCCCCCGGACCGGCACATTCACTGCCAGCCATCTGCATGGGACTTTTGTAACAAGCACGACTATCGGTGAGGATCTTTAAAATGCGATTATAGCAATAAGTAGAAGGCAGACTGAGGCTTAGTGCCTTCTTAGGTGGGCGATTTACTGAAATGACACGAATGTGACGTGCCATTCACCAAGCCTGGATTGCATACGCATGTCAATCGCGAGCAATACGCGCGAGTAAATCGCCCATCTGGGAAGGCTCTTATAATTAGGATATGAAGGTGAATTATTATGAGTATTATTTAATATTAAGTATTATTAAAAGTATTTAACAATTATATTTTAGGTTTTTAATAAGTTAGTTATGAGTACTCAATTATATTGGTTTATTTTATATAACAAAAAAATCATGCTTTCCTATTATTTTTCATACAAAACAAAAGACAATTGAAATTCTCTGAGTATCCTAGGCTTTTTTAACGGCCATATTGGATATCAAATTTAATATTATAAATGTGAAAATTTTGCGTTAGTATTTTTAATCCCAATCAATTCCGCAAAAGCTGAACGGATATGGATAAAACTTGAATTAAACATAATTTGTGATCTGGCTTAATACATCTTTGCATTTATCCAGGCACCACGCCGCAGGCCAGAGAAATTTTATACCTAAAATAATGCAAGTTAATTTGTTCTATTTAGGGTCTACGATTACGTTTTTCAATACAAAAGACATAAACGCGTATGCACCAAAACTTACTTACCTAATATTGTTCAGAAAGATACTGAATTAATATTTATATTGATTTTTACTACTTTAAGTGTTAGGCCACAACTTCATGGAAAATCTAAGATTTTTATATATTATCACAAAAACCTTTCCATAAATACCGGGATTTATAGGAAGGTCGTGTGTTCATATCCCATCTGATTCAAACATTTTGGGATGTATAAAAATATTTACATTACCTGTCGTGTCTCCTGGAACTGCTCTACTCTATCTAGGTAGGAATGTATAAATAACTATTAATTAACCAAAATCTTCATCTTCATTTCAGCATCAAAATGTGCACCCATGTGGACATGAAAGACTTAGTGACGGCGCACCACGAGATGGCGCACATCCAGTACTTCTTGGCGTACAGGAACCAGCCCAAGGTCTTCAGGGATGGTGCGAATCCAGGTACACTACTCACAACTTATCTGCAATTCACGTGCGATTGACATTTTGCTCAAGCCAAGAGCCTGTGTCCCCAGAATAGACAATAAGAATGACTACTGTGTAAAAAAAAATCTTAAGTCCGTCAGATAGATAAACAAAAAATATTGGACACGTATTTTTTTATTTATCAATTAAATAAAAAATGACGGTGGTAAAGAGCGTCAAAGTTCGGGAGTAGGGGCTCGTGACGTCAAGGCTATGTAAAAAAAGTGTACTATACCGTGATGTCACGCGAACTTCAACGCACTATATCTCTGTTATTTTTTTGTTTAATTAACAAAAAAAACACGTTTCCTATATCTTTTGATAATGTATATGACGTACTAATTAGAATTTATCACTCATTGTCCATATTGGGGTGTACGGGGTTCCAACCCCCATCTTCGGAACCCAAGCCAACCTCACCTGCACGTGGTGCACCCTGCTAAACAACGAACGGGTCTCTGGCGGCCGACTGATTGCGGCATCGCACTGCCTACATCGGCACATCTAAATCCCCTGGCCACCGACGGGCAGCAGCGTCGGTGGTGCGAGAAGCTGTGCCCTGCGATCCCCAACCCGCATGCCCAGCGTGGGGATTATGGGTATATCCCCCTTTGCTAGGGGAGGCCTATGTCCAGCAGTGGACTGATATAGGCTGGTGTGGTGTGGTGGTCCATATTATCACATTAGATTTATATCGCGAAAACTGTAAAAATGCTATGTAATATTACAATTCTTGCTTTATAAATATTCAAGGAGCTTTAACTAACTTAATGGGAGATTTAAAAAAGTAGTTTTTATTATATAGAGTGCGCGCTTTGAACAAAAATCTGTTCATAATGTATTTAGCCTCCCAAATATCTCGTTTCCTCTTTATTATCACACAGAGAGAAGGAGATAAGAGAAAAGGAGACATAGCCCCCCCTTTGGGAGACACAGATTTTTGTTCAAAGCGCGCATTCCTTAGTTAAGACTCCTTGTATATAACTAAGGTGACAATCATCTGTTTACCTGAGAATGAGGCCCCTGATTGGCTAAACTCGACTCGAGTCGCGTATAAATGGTCCAAATAAGCAACTACTGCGAAATTTTATAGAAAAAAGAACGGTTTCATAACAAAACAATTTATTTCGATTGTAACTACTAAACTAAAATATTTTGTTTCAAACTAAAACATGAGAAACAAAGTAAAAGCAATAATAGAGAACAGCGCCATCTCTACGCCACTGTGCGTAACCGCTGCGTTGCAAAGATCCGTGTAGCACGAGCAGTACGTTGTGAAAAGATCGCCCGTTCCAACTACCCGCCGGCAGGTGGCGTTGTTCTCAGTATCTCGGAGGTAGCCACATGAGCGGACTACTCGGATTTTACCATTAACTGTAAAATAAATACAAACAAAATAATGCTTAGAAAGCTTATACCTTAAAGTATACTAAATAGGGTTTCAGAATAACTAACTTTGCCACGACTCCATTATCGTGTAGTCGCACTTTAAGAATCTGCGAAAATCTTATGATAAATACCTAAAATAAATAAACGGGACATCTCACACACGGTCAACTGATTCCCAAACTAGGCAGAGCCTGTGCTACGGGTGCCAGAGACTGATAAACATACATAGATACTTATAGAACACCCAGACACAGAACAAACATTCATGTTTACGATACTGTATTACGTCTTATACTTGTCGTAAAATAACAAAAAAAGAACATAATGATTTTGATTAGGCAAATGGCTGTATACTCAGGACTAATCTGCGCAGACCATGGCTGCGTAAAGCTGGTTTTCAGTATACCGCACAGCGTGATCGTAAGTGGTAGTTCCTGCTACTGTTACTATCTGAATTGTTGAAATATTCACAAGCATCTATTTTAAAAAAGTTCATTTTTGCGTATACTTACTGTCCATCTTGATAGTCCTACAAATTGTAGGTTCCATGGGCTCCAAATGGTCAGGCTGGTCTCGCAGCGAGCAGTTCACAGTGCCAAGACTGAATGGATCGAAGTCGACCCCACAGCGTGGATCGAACTCACTGTTACAGTCGTAGCAAAATATTGATGAGGCTGTAAAAAAGAATAAAAGAATGAGATATGTCCAAAAACCACATAATATATTTGGAGACCTTCGAACGGCCTAGCAACTCGAGTTAGCCATTAGCTCATGATGAAAGAAACAATCTCTAAACTTGGTTATTACACCGAATGGTGGTAGGTAAGAGACGAGCCCAAAACTAGATTATCACACCGAATGCTGGTAGGTAATAGGTCCATACGATACTTTGTTCGTTATAACCTTCTTGGGACGTCTCCTTTGTTTCAAAAAAACTTTTTTGAGAGAAAAGATTATTTAGCATACGCATTCGTTTTTTGGTAATACAACTTCTAAAATGAGTAAAAAAAAATGTTACATCAAGAAAAAAAAAGCCACCGACATTTGTTCGTATCAAATGATGAAACAGAAATGACAGAATTCTCTTCGAAGAGCCTGACTACTAGGTATTTAATATGATAAGAAACAAGAAAAAAAAAGTTGTGACTAAAAACAACCTAAATGTAGGTTAGAGCAGGTTTATTCTAACAGAGAAGCCGCACCTTATCTTAAAATTGGATTACCTGCTGTAACATACTGAACTTGGCTTGAATCCAGACACGTGCCTTTACTAGGTCAAGCCTTGTCACCTACTTGGTTTTTGTCTTTGTTTTGATAAAGTTACCCATCCTTTTTATTTATTTATATAAATTTACACCATATACAGACCAAAGCGATTTCTTCTACCTAGTAGTTTAAGGTCCCTTTCTGTGAATTTCATCAAGGAAATGACAAGCCGATCATATTCATTTTCTTCGCATATTTTATTAACTGTCCAAAGGGCTCTTGTCATCGCCTAGCTATAGGCACTTCAAGGAGTTTGTGTCTCCGTGCACGTATAACCCAAGAGCCATCAACATCCGCGGGTGTCAGTTGTGATACATCAACATCGTTGATTTTGCATGGTAATTCTTAACCGATTTCAAAACTGAGGAGGTTTTCAATTCGTCGGAAGTTTTTTTTTCGACCTTTTTTTTATGTATGTTCAACGATAAAAATCTTTAAACAATTTTTTTTTGTTTAAAGAGTATTACTTCACAGGTGGTCCCATATAAATTTTATTCCTGAGGGACTTGTCCCAGAAAACTCAAAAAAACCTCATCCTCACTTGTAATTTTCGCCCTATGATCACAAATATCTCCCATAATTGAATCGATTTTCCAAATTCTTTAGGGAAAGAAAAAAGAAGTGATTTATTTGAAGTCGGTTTATTTTTTTTAAAGTCCTCCTTGTATAACATATGATCTATCAGAACGATTATATCTTCCAAAGAAAATTTAAAATAACGCGGATCAAGCCTTTAAAGTAATTTTAAGTTCATGGTTTCAAAGGCACAATTGGCCCCAGAGTGAGCCACTAGCTTATAGAAAGAAGGAAGGAAGGAACTTTTTTCAAATTATACCGTCCAATTTATAACAGTTCTAAAAAACTCAGATAGCTAAAATGGCGTTAAAAAATCATGTCAACTTTTCTATAATCGATTCACAAAAAAAACGGTTCTATGTTCGTCTGTGGGTATTTTATTTACGTTCATTTGATAGGGACAAGTTTACTTTTTTCATAACTCTTCTTAATTCTTTTCATAAATAAAATGTAGCAATTTTTAGGGTTGAAACCTACTATGCTGAATTACGCGACCGAAAGTTCGGCACCTGCAATGCTATTTGAATTACAGATGACACATTATGCTGAAATTACGTTGCGTTATGGCAAACAGCCGAATTTTTCAAAATCAGCTGCGGAGCTTACGTCGCGTAATTTCGGCTATAGTGTGTTTAGACACTAAAGATCTACAATATTTAACTCATACTAAGTTGATTATACATATAACGAACTAGCAATCAATACATAGCCTTAAAATAAGTTCTAGGGACTTGAAAGACTTTCTTGCATATTTTAGGGTGATCCTCCTTCAAAAGGTGTCCTAAAATTGGAATGCGGGTGGAATTTGAATCCAAAAGTGGACAAAATTGTGGGCTTTTTGATATTTATAAATATGACCCAATATCGACTTATAAGTTTTTATCGAAACGTTATATAGCAAAATAACAAATCTAAGAATACTAACCATTTTTCACTGAATATAATATTGTCAATAGCACCAACACTGGTTCAAACTTCATATTAGACTCTTGAAGCGGGTAAAACAAGTGACAGCGTCAGCGTAACCGTTCGACTGAATTAGGTTTGTGCCAAGGATAGGCATTAATTGAGTTAGGAGACAATATGGAGAACCATACTATTATGTATACACAGAGTGGATTTTCGAGCGGGCAGTGACGGCAGGTATCTAAACCGTTAGGAAAACTTTCCTAGGTGACCATACCTAGCTTTTTGAGCTATTCCGAACTGCATTCACAGATTTTGGAAAATATAGTCCACGAAAAAATTCTATCATCATTATCATCATCACTTATAGTCCACTGCTGGACATAGGCCTCCCCAAATGAGATGAATGAACTCGAAATATTCTTTGTAGCAAAACGATCCTATTTCGTACTGTGATCCAAATACTCTTTGAGGCCAACTCACGGTAAGTCGCAAGACCGAGTTTACACTAAGGCACCATAAGCAGCGGGAATAAATAAGTTTGACCCTGAGTCGTAGAAGATTGCGGGATCGATTCCCACCGCGGGACAAACTAAATAAAATACTTAAAAATAAACATATTTTATTTCGGATAACAATATCCATATAACACAAAAAATTATAACATAAAATAGTAAAAACGAAATGAAAAAGATGCAAAAAAAGAAAAAACTTGTCCCGAGAGTGATCTTTTGAGTGGAGTTCTCTGCTAGATCACTCTCCGTACAAGGCCCTTCCAGAGATGCGATGAATATCTATCTATCCGAAAAAGTCTTCAGGATGCTGTTGTGACTGTCCCGCACTCTGCGGATCAGGGATGCTATTATCTTGCAAATAACGGCTTCAAAGCCATCCGTTTGGTATTCAGCAAACATCTCTGATGCACTGCAAAAACGAGGCAGTCTCAACATCATCCAAATGTTTGCAATTTGCATGTTCTGCAGATATTTGTCTCGGGTCTGGTTGTTTAATAAGTAAGATATGTAAATATTCACAAAAAAGTATTTAATGTAATATATCAATCATGTGGTTCCCATAATACAAGCTCTGCTTAGTTTGGGGTTACAAGCTGTGTGATAGTCCAGAATTATTTATTTAGTAAAAATGTCAAGTAAAAAAAAATCTACTTAATGTCGTTATCCGTCAAATATTGATTAATTGACTATTATAATATGTTTTATTAATGAGAATATGATTTATGTTCTTAAACAGAGTCCGATTTTGAATTTATTTTATGGAGTGTCTTGCAGCAGGAATCGAACCACAAATTCTTCTGTGTATCACGCCCACTCTGCCACAGAGGTTGTTGTATGGTTGAAAATCTACAAGTGGTTTAATTTTCAAAATTCTTTCGGTCTCCTATGGCCGTAATACTTACCTATGAACATGAGTGCCAATGACCGTATACTGACCTATAATAATTGTTTTCGTTCAGCATCCGACACACAAAGTAAAAAACAAAATATAGGACGATATCCATAATACCTTGATATTTTATTAGTCTAGTTGCTTTGATCTCGTCTAGTTATTAAGTTCCTAGTTTCTTGCTATGTCCGCAATGCTAAGTTCTATCCTAGTTAGTACCTATCTAAAGACTTAATTAAAGCTTTTTTAAGTTTACCTAAATTATAGTAAAATATTTTGTAAACACCTGTCCAATTATATTTGTTATAGATTTTACTGTTCCGTAATGTGAATTGTCGTTGGTGTTTCTAAAATTAAAAATATAAGTACAAACACCATCACATCAGCGCCTTAACTTCATCAGACCAACGCTACAGTACACATTGAACGTATGTACATTTGTCTAGGAATGAAGTTTCTTTCGATGTTTTCAAACACCTAATATACTAATCCTAAAGCATATTGAATAACGATCCAACACTTGTTCTCAATATCCTCATCGTATATGTTTACCAACGTTGGATAATCATTATTTAACAATTATCTCAAGTCAATTTGCATTTATGTAATAATTACAGTTTAATCGTAATATGACGAAACGTGACGGTGCGTGTTGGTAAATAGCTTGTTCTTTAAAACAAGATCTAGTAATTTCTAGCAAATGGCCAAGTCTGGTGTCGGAGTTTTTGCAGTTTTTGGGCCACCCCAAGGCCTCTGACATGGCTTAACTACTGAAAAAGTCGGGACTATAGAGAGATCTAAATGCGACTAGTTGAAAAATGTTTTAGAAGAGAAGAAAGATGAGAGTTGTATTTAGCTTACTAATATTATAAGGGTGAATATTTGTTTTTAGTTTGTAGTTCTTTAGTGGAGACCACTGTTTGGAAAACGTAGTGTAGGACGCTCTGGCCAGGTGGAGTTACGATCTGCGAAAGGCTGCTTGTAGAAGCTGGATACGTGGAGCTAAAAACAGTGCGCAATGCCGCTCATTAGAGGAAGCCTATGTCCAGCAGTGGACTGTTATAGGCTGATGATGAACATTTGTAAAAAAAGATGATAAATGTGAACGTAAAAAGTTTGTCTCTCCACGCTTAAACGACATTATGTACAGACCTGGTTCTGGAAACCTGGACTTACGTATTTATCCTACTTCCGGATACCAAGCGAGGGAAGCCGTGGGCTACTGCTAGTTCATAATAAAGCGCTACTTTATAATTGTAAGAGCTTTTTATGTTTATACAGAATAACTTGTGCACGTAATGAAATATAACGTCAATAAGCTAGATTAGCAGTTACGTGCTCCTACCAGTAGAATTTAGTAGGAGCCCTCCACTGAGTGCTTCATATATCGCTTTAAGTGATAAGACCGCTGATTTTACCTACATTACTATTTTATTTCTGCGTTCTTGTATTTATTTGATCAGTTTTGGATGCAATAAAGAGTTTATCTACCTATCTACACGTCTTTACTAATATGTTTCAGGCAAGGCAATGTTTTATCATCATAATTGATAGATAGACTAGATAAACGTAGTTACAAGCGAGTTAGGATAAAATATACAATGGTGTAAATTCAATTAAGCCAGCCAGCACAGATGCAGTTCAAGAGAAAGCGGCCGGAAATGGCCCGCTCCTGATAACGTAATGCACTACCGGAACACCATCCAGAGAGAAAGGAAAAGTATATTTAGTGCTCATATTTCAATTGTCAGATAACCCAAAAGGGTTATACATAAACAACAACAGTATACATAATATAAACAGCTTAGAAGAAAGGGAATGTCCATAATCCCGAACCGGGGTATGCGGGTTGGGGATCGCAGAGCACAGCTTCCCGCTTTCATCATAATCATTAACATCATCAGCCTTAAGCAGTCCAATGCTGGATAAAAGGCCTCCCCTAATAAGTTCGATTGCACCCTGTCCTGAGGTTGACGCATGCAGCTTCTACCAGCAGCTTTTCGCAAATCGTCTCTCCACCTGGCCGGAGGGTATCCTACATTACGTTTGCTGAGCTGCGTCTCCACTCAAACATTCGTTTACCCCAACGATTATCGATTCTTCAGCAGATATGCCCACTGCCACTTCAGCTTACTTCTTCTATATATTGGATAGTCCCGTTCCAGATTCTATCTTAGAGAAACTCTCGGTTTGACATCTTACTTCCTACTAATATTATAAATGCTTAAGTTTATGAGTATATATGCCTGGATGGATGGATGAATGGATAAGTGTTTGTTACTTTTTCTCGCAAAAACTACTGAACGGATTTAGATGAAACTTGGAATATACACCGTTTGTGACCTGGGTATGTGTTAATACGCTACTTTTTATCCTGGTACTACGCGAGCGAAGCTGCGGGTGGAAACTAGTTTAAGAAATATTTCTGTAATGTTTAGTTTTCGTAAAACCCAGCGGAGCGTACTACCGAGCCTCTTGATCACTGAACAGATACAGCCAAACAAAACAATTGCTGGCATTGTAGATGGTGGTGATATACTGACTTAATTGGGAGGAAGCTGTGAAATGACAACTGCTAGCCAAACGTAGAGTTGTTAGTGAGATTGCATTAGAAATAAAATGAAAATACTAGCTTCCACCAGTGGGTTCGTTTGTTTCACATCTGCCTAGGTAAAAGTAGCGTATTTGTTATTACTAGTTTCAAACTATGTGTAAATTTTCAGTGGTTTGTAATGTTTGCATGACGGATAGACAAACATCATCATCATCATCATCATCATCATCAGCCTATAGCAGTCCACTGCTGGACATAGGCATCCCCTAATGAGCGCCATTGCGCCCAAACATACAAACATTAGACAAACATAATACTTCTTATTTTTTTAAATTATTACGTATTACGTAATTAGGTGGAGTGAAGATATGCGAAAGGATACACATTTTTAAGTGGGTACCCATCCCTTGATGTATCCTTTTGTTATTTACGATAGGAAATAAGGTGACATAAAATATTGCTTCATTGTCACACAAACTGAAAATTGTTTGGATCCATGATCATCATCTAGAAGACCACTGAGTTAAAACCCAAAAATCTCTTCTCGTGTTTTTCCAACAACCAAACAAGATTACTTCTATAAAAATCTAAATATTCCCCGTGGTTTCAAAAAGCAATTAGCACTGATCTAATTCTAAGCATTTTTCAGGTTTTCACGAAGCAATCGGCGAAACAATTGCCCTCTCCGTCTCCTCCCCTCGGCATCTCCAAACCCTGGGCCTGGTCCAGCGCTCCGTGGACGACACAGCACACGACATCAATTATCTCTTCACCCAGGCCATGGATAAGCTGGCCTTTCTACCGTTTGCGCTGGTGATGGACAGGTGGAGGTGGGACGTCTTCACCGGTGATGTGAGGAAGGAGCAGTATAACTGCCATTGGTGGCGGCTAAGGTAGAGTCTTTATTACTTTTGCTTTTTAAGTTATAGTTGCAATTAGTAGTCCAGTCAGCGTGCCGTTCGCGAACTGAAGTTTGCAATATTTTGTGTCTCGATGCAGTGGGCAAAAGTTCACTTAAGACGCAGGGGGGTTCGATTCCTGTCCGGCATAGTGCAGGCTAACAACGGCAGCAGCGTTGGTTGTATGACAAGCTGTGCTGCTTACCAAGTGTAATTATGGGCGTATCCCCCTTCTGATAGAAACGTTTGCTGCTTGAGTGTTTTTTTTGTTACACTAAGTTAGTAAGGCATACAGTTTACTCGATGGAAAGTGGTTCTCGTAGCCAATATGGTAATAAGTATGTACAGTTATATAGTCAAAAACATATTTTTGTAGATCCAGTCGTATTTTTTCAGTGACTACAAGTTCTTATATGCCTTCCTTCCTTGTTTGTTTCATTATTAATCAATAGAGCATACATTAAAATTGTTGGTGTTGTTGATGTTGCTCGTAGCCTGTACCACAAAATAAAGATACGTCCCTGTACTATCCTACTGCTCAACAAAGGCCTTGTCTTTTTTAATTTATCATTGTTGGTGTCCAAAGTACAAAAGCTTAATCGAAAACTTGAAGAAGAAATCCACGTGAATACTATCGGTTCGTTTTTTATAAAAAGCTGACATGAAAAATAATTTTACAAATAAATTATTATGTCTTTCGTTAAGAGCTGGAGCTTTAGAACCACTTTATATATCCAAGACATTTTATTAGTCAAACCGTACATTGCATATTTTTCTTTCCTAAGCGGAACAAATGATGTACATACATACCTGTACTTAAAATTGCAAGCTTCGAGAATTGTCTACTTAGCTCTCAGTAAAAAGTGTCACAATAGCTTCATCTGTGTTAGACAAAGACAGAACATTTCAAAAGTGTCACAAATCTCTTTTTTCTAACTCACTAGAAAAGGACAGAGCATCACGTCTCGTCACGTAACATACTTGCTGACATAATGGTTGCGGTGTGTGCGCGGGTTAATCATGCGCGTGCGTCTTCTAGGTCACTGAGTAACGCAGGTTACTCACCTGCTTGCTAAGCTTTGACTGTTACGATTTGTGTTAGCTATATAACATATGCTCTTTATGTTGTTTACTAGCTTGTACTTGCGGTTTCGCTCACGTGTTACCCATTTAATATTCCTTGTCTATTTACTATCTATATGTGCACGAAATTTCATCTCAATCATTTTAGTAGTTTTTGCGTGAAGGAGAAATCAAATGAAATTAAAAATGTTTATTACAAAGATAATGTTGTTTAACTAATATAATTTAAACAAAATGTCTTGTAGGTACTTTAATGAACTATTTGATTAAAGTGCCAATAACCTGCATCACGAAAGCCTTTCTACCCTGTTACAAAGACTTCACTGTCCGTGTCTGTCTGTCTGTCACCAGACTGTATCTAATGAACCGAGATAGCTCAAAAATTGAAATTTTCGCAGATGATGTTGTCTGTTGAAGCTTAAGCGACAAATAAATTAAAATAAAAACAGAATAAAATAAATATTGAAGTGGGGCTCCCATACAACGGTAAGGAGCCCTTCGTGCTACTCGCACTTGGCTGGTTTTTGAAGAAGTCTAGTTCAGCGCGCCACTGTTTGAACGCCTTCTGGTTGTTATTTTTTTTTTGTTCCAATTTAAATCCGCGGTCAGTCGGTGAACTATAAGTGGATGAGTGGTATAGCGGTGGCGTTTAGGATCTAGGTACTCATCAGTCCTTTCTCCTTCCTTTGACAGCAGGTTATCCAATACATTTATTCTCTTTAACTGCTTTGTGTTGTTTGGATTTTCTACCATTGTTCTTGCTAGCGGGTCGGCATGGCATTTCAGGCATTCTAAGTAATTTTTTCCTGTCATTTTTATTTCCTCGACAACTGTTGGGACTTCCATGTACTCATGGATTTCGTTGTTGTTTACCACAGTGAGTTAGATAGGACACGAAGGATCTAATTTTGACAACGTTGGATAATATCCCGATAGGATTTGCAGGTCGTACTTTGTTTGTTATGATAAATTAAAATCAAATAGTAAATAACAATGTTTGGACATGCCACTGACTACTCCACTTCTAAAATAACTTACTCCATACTTCAAGACTCCTTTCACTACAAGTACTAAAAATAAACCTCATTATGAAAGAAATAATGATTATTACACATACAACATACAATTATTAGTACAAACGTAATGTGTTACGGTCATCACCCGGCCTTGACTCGAGTAACGGGTTCGATTCTCGATGAAAGCAAAAGTTGTTTTGCTTCAATGCGGTTACTAACGAACGCACTTTCTATAAACTTGCAGTAGTAAGTCTTTGTGGCTTAGTGGAATGTTTTGCGACTTTGGATCAGATGGTCGTGCGTTCGAAACTCTGGTATGCACCAGTAGATGTGGTAATTACAGGGTACTTTTTTGAGATGGGACAGTAAGGGCATGTACTTTAACCTTTATAGTTACAGGAATACGCTTTAATGAGACTATTAATATAATTATCATAATTTTTTAAGATATTCTGAACTGCATTTGCAGATTATGGAAAAAATTACAGTCAGCAAGAAAATGGTCATTTTACACAAATACTTTTTTTTGGTGCCAATCGATCCTGTTTTTTATAAGGATAAAAAGCCTCTACTGGACCGACTGAGGTTTAAGTACTCGAAATGTCAGAAATCTTGAAAAACTTTTCCAATACATTTATTCGCCATAGCGCCCTGTCCTGAGGTTTTCGCAAATCGTTACTCCACCTGGCCGGAGGGCTTGCTACACTACGTTTTCCGAGCCGAGGTCTCCACTCAAGAACTTACCCCTTTGGTTATCGGTTGGTTATGGCCAGCCCACTGCCACTTCAGCTTGCTAATTCTCGTGTCGTGGGTATCAGGAACTATGAGACACCATTGTATCAACAGACCTGGATCAAATATCTGCAGTTCATGTAAACATTTGTCCAGCCCGGGAATCGAACCGATTATCAAGATCATATGTTCATTGCGCTAAGGTTGTCATTAAAGCATATGACGCTAATACTCGTTACAAAATGTATAAAACCAATATTACACAAGCAAAATCCATTTGTGTTACAAACCGACAAACTGACCTAATTTTTGACACATACACATCTTGTGGACGGGAAATTCTGTTGAAATTATTGCTTTACTCTTTAATGAAGGTATATCCAATACATTGGTACAGCTTAGATCATTTGTTTTTGTGTAGTGTGAAATAGTTAATCATATTCATATTCATTTATTTACTCACATGTACACAAAAGTATAAGCTTACATAACAAGTGGCTTAAGAGAAAATACATATACCCTGTTAGGGCTCTGCAATCGGGTTTGAGCTTACTTGAGTGAATGAATGAATGTAAGGTTTATTTTGGCACACAAAATAAAGACATTTTTAACAAACAAAAACTCAAAATAAGTAACTTATTTCAATAGATGTTGGTTCATCAAATCTGTCTGAGTGCTAAAAAAGGTGTCTTGTCAGTTCAGCATGTTTTGGTAGTGCATACCCAACGCTGATTTTCATCTATAACCTGAGTAGAGAGGCGACCTGCCGACCCGCCAAGTCAATCGGGCGAATTATAGATTTTCTTCATCATTATCGCATCATCATCCGCATATAGCAGTTTACTGCTCAACATTGGCCTTTCCTTATGTGCACCATGCGCCCTGTTCTCAGCTCAGCTAATTATACTGATGTCAATAGACCAATAATAAAAATAATTTTGAAACTTTTGTAATTCTGATTGGTACCTACTAAGACGGCTTGGTAATGGCTAACTCTGGTGTCATAGTTTTTAAAGCCTCCGACAAGGCATATTTTATCTTATGAGCCTGTCCTATTCCACTACATGGCAAAAACCTCCCTTCCCACTGTCTACACATGGCTTAAAGACTGAAAAAACTTTGAGATACATTTTAACGCGCCTTTTGAAGTACAGACAGATTTAAGAATGCCAGTAGACTCATCTTTGATATGGCAGACTAGCGATACAAATAACGATGGTATAAGACCAAACAGGCAGACAGCTGATAGAAACCGATAGAGAAAGACAGTAAAGAGACTCCACCAAAGGAGTCACGATCCTCAGAATTGAGGAACGGAGGACGAGGAGTAACAATAACAATAAATTCATATAGTATTTATCATTTATGGTGAGGCTAATAATCTCAGAACATCTTTGATCTGTTTCATGCAAGTGGATTATTTTGTAAAATGCATAATGTGATTTTGACCAATAGAAAAAAAACAAAGATCATGCTCCAAGTTGGTGGCCGCAGGGCTTTGCATCGTAGAGCACGTTCCTAACAGGCGTGACCTACGGTGGAATACTTTGTTATAGGTAATAGAATACAATAGAAAAACATTTATTTCGATACAGTCACACAACAGATAATAAATCAATCTAAAATGCTAAGGTACAAAATCTAAGAGTGCTAATGGTAGTAATTGCTACCATTTAACAGTTCCATCTTTAAGTTCTCGTTTATTGTTTGTTAGTTTTTTTTCTAGTCCGCAATGTCATGCGCTAAAGAGGACCTTAGGAAAACGAGAAATTTAACATAATGGTGAAGGCAGGCGGGAGATAGAATAAAATGGAGGAAAGTCATTGAGGAAGCAAAGACCTACAGCGGGTTGTATCACCGTAGGAAGTAAGAAGTAAAGTCCACACTGTCCCACTGCTTGGAAAAGGCCTTCCCTCGCGTTGTCAATAACTTATTATGAAAAAAAAATTTTTTCAACAGAGAGCAGTATCAAGGGATCAAGCCTCCAGTACTCCGTTCTGAACTGGACTTCGATCCTGGCTCCAAGTACCACGTGCCTGCCAACATACCCTACATAAGGTAAGAAATAAAAATAGAAAATCTTTATTGTCATAGGTGATAACACATAAAAGAAATATACAACAGCTTCAGTTAAGTGCACAGACCATGACTCGTCAAATTAGTTACAAATAGTATGAAGATCATTATGATAGGTAAGTCTACCTACCAATTACTTTATAAAAACTTAACCCCAAATAAAATAAAATAAATTATATTTGTAACTAAAAACATGTGATACATTAATCTTATTCAAGTAGATAGGTGACATAATAAATTTTAGGTCATTGTCATCATCAACAACCTATAGAAGTCCACTCCTGAACATTGGTCTCCCCCAAGGAATTCCACGAAGAACGGTCTTGAGCCCTCTCCATCCACCCACTACCTGCAATCTTGATCGTCGGTCCATCTGGTGGGGGGTCTCCCCTACACTTAGTCGCGGTCGTCATTCGAGAACCTTTATTCCCCAACAGTTATCGGTTCTACGGGCTATATGGCCTGCCCATTGCCACTTCAACTTACTGATTCTGAGAGCTATGTCGTTTACCTGGTTATCTTACGGATTTCTTCATTGTATCCATATAGATACATAGTACAGTGGTCGACATAGCCCAAAAAATTAGCAAGCTATAGTGGCAGTGGGCTGGCCATAACTGCCAAAGTACCTTTAAACAATGGGGTAAACAGAGTTTTTGAATGGAGCCTGCGCCCGGACGCCCTCTAGTAAAGTGTAGCGACTATCTGCGAAAGGCTGGTAGATTCTGGATGCGACGAGCTCAGGACAAAGATCAATGACGCTCATTAGGGGACGCTTATGTCTAGCGGTGGACTGCTATAGGCTGATGATGATGTTGATGGTGAGATACACAGTAAAAAAAGAAGCCTAACTTAAATTAACTAGATCTAAGATTGATATGATACAACATGAAGAGTTAGAATCTTGCGTTGGTAATTACGTAAAGCTTACGCAAGTGATGTGGTTTTCTTAACTAGTGGTTATGAAGGAAGGTAAGAGTGGTGATGGGGATATGTAGACCCATTTTTCTCTTGAGGAAAATTCTGATAGGGTTGCCATCAATTCTGTGGTAAACAAGTTTGGTAAGAGCTTTCTCACACGGAACGGCTGTGACGTTACGTTACCGGCGCTTTTATGCTGTGTCGACGCTGCTCGCATGCCGGCATATTGTTGAAAACTCTCAATTTAGATTTCCTTCCAACCCTAGAAATACTTTGGTAGTACTTTGATTTGTATATTTTAGGTATATTTAATCATACTCATATTTAGGTACTTTTTAAAAGGAAGAGGATCCTAATTCGGTTTTTTTTTTATGTTCTTAGGCACCTCATAACTCCGTCATTTATAAACCGACTAGCCCATCCCGGCTTTGCACGGGTTAGGGCACTTTTGTGCACCTTGGGTTACATTACTTAAGTTTTAGTTCTATTTCTTTCCCTAATCTTTTCTAGCAATAATTATAGCATATATATACTCATAGTGAATGTAGCTGTTCAATGGTGAAATAATTTTAGAAATCGGCATAGTAGTTTTTGAGTTTATTCATTACAGACTACACACACACACACACACACACAAATACAAATTTTTCCTCTTTATGATATTACAGTGTAGAATTGGAAATTAATTTATGTATAATATTTCGTTTTCATATTAGGTCATTTATATTTCGAATAATTCAGTGCATTCAATAATGATTTTGTTTTTTATTTTAAATTGTACAGAAAATATGTTTGAAAACCTTTTAAACCATATACCAACTATTAGCCTGTGACTGAAATCTTTAATTTGCTTACACCTCTAAATGTTCACACTATAATATATACTCACGTAGTTCTCAGTACTCCGCAGCAGGAAACCACGGGTGCGCGTAGACATCTATGTTACTAGTAACTAGATATACACGTCTGATCGAATTACTTAGTAAATTATTTACGTAATAGCAAATATGTGGATTGATAGGCTCGGGAACAGGTTTGAGTTCCACATTGAACCGCTATGTTGTTTGTTTATAGGCAATCGAAAGGCGTCTTGTCCATACAAACGTATTCCCTGATTTACTCCCTAAAACTTCCCTGCTTTATTTAATGACTTCTGGGATAGTTTTTCATAATTATTAAATATAATTTATATTATTAGATTATGATATTATGAGGCAACGTAGTACGGTTTATAAGTCTAGTCGTCCAGTCTTCACTCAGGTCCTGTTTTCTGCTATAGTAATGCCAGCTATAACAAACGATCGGGAAACAAAATTTCTTCATCAGAGGATTTCAGCCCCAATCCTCTTTTATTACATTTCACTGCACTTGTGACTTATTATTAACGTATAACTAGCACAACCGTCATTCAAGATGAAAAAAAAACCAGCGGGCCCGGAATTTGGCACTAGCGTAATTTCTCGCAGAATAAAGTTAATTGCTTCTTACGTTTAGGTACGCTTTGATTCCTTTGATAAATTATTTTTATGGAAACAATGACACGCTAAAGCACAAAAAAAAACAATTTCTAAAATGCCACATACAAAGTTGATTAGACAAGTTTACCTAAAAAAAGGTAACTTTTCTATAAAAACGGTACTTAGAGCCTTTTTCCATAACCGATATAAATTATTGTAGAATTAATCATCTTTTCATCAAATGCTTAACTTTTGCATCTAATCTAGATGATTAAATTTTACTCATAAAGAAAGCTTCTACACAAACAAAACTTACTTCTACACGTTCGAAGTCGCGAGGTTATCCACTAGTGTCTTATTAATTTAATCCTCCAGGTTACTTACGAAATGTAAAATATATTGTTTAAAAATAGTTAAAAAGCTTTATTACGTCAAAACGATAATAACATTACGTCAAAACGATCATACAACATTTCCATATAAAAGACATTAACGCGTTCTCTGTCCTTGTACTTTTCTTGTCTAAAAAGCTGAAAAGAGCAGACTCAATGTTTTCCCATGTGTCAAGCCAATAAGGGTTTGTGTAATAACTAACTTTTGACCATGGATCCGCTTGCCTGTTGCTGGGGTAAAAGCCTAACGGTAGTTTTATGTATACAACAGGTCACAAACTATGTATATTCCAATTTTCATACAAATCCATTCAGTCGTTAAGGAGTTAACTGTGAATAAACACATGAAATTTCACATTAAAATATCAGTACAATCTTACGAATCGCTAGAATCTCTTATAACAACCCCATGGGTTGTGACCACTCTATAAAGTCAAATTAGTCACCGAAAAACTGAAGATTTTATAAATTTTGAATGATTATAATCCGAAAATTATCTCAATAAAATATAAAATGATTTTGAATTATAAAATATTTTTATTATTACTCCGATACTACAGTTAGCCAGTAGCTCATGCGATGAAGAAAAATATAATCAAGAAAACTACCATTATTATATTTAGTAGCACACATGTCATCATAAACACAATCATCCATTTTTTGAACTTATTCGCTGCAAGTGACTCGCTGTCAGATATTCACATATTGCGACTGAAATTCGCGAAAGTGCCCATAAAAAGGCACGCGGCCGATCATAAATTCGCTGGATAGATATAAAAAACCTATCCAGACTACAATGGTGCAGTGTTCTTTCATTTCAACTAACCGCTGAAGTTGCAATCCTTGGAAGAAAAACCAAAAACGACGACCCCAATGTAGACACCATCAGCACAACTCTGCAAAGAGTGAACAACTGAGAAGTTATGCTACTCGCTGTGATCAAAGTTCAATTATTATTGCGAGTGTGCTACTCGCCGCCATAACAGCGCTCACGCAAGTCATATGACAAGGCACCATCAGGGTGCCTAGTGCGAGTTTTTTTACCTGCTTGATCGCATTTGCGTTACGGAAATTTGTATGGAAAGGACTCAGTGCTACGCGTTTTTCACTAGATAGCGCTACCTCGATTCCATATAAATTTGCGTAAACGCAAACGCGATCGAGCTGGTAAAAAACTCGCACTAAGCAACCTGTTGGTGCCTTGTCATATGACTTGCGTGAGCGCTGTTATGGCGGCGAGTAACACACTCGCAATAATAATTGAACTTTGATCACAGCGATTAGCATAACTTCTCAGTTGTTCACTCTTTGCAGAGTTGTAGTGGTTGTGCTGATGGTGTCTACATTGGGGTCGTCGTTTTTGGTTTTTCTTCCGAAGATTGCAACTTCAGCGGTTAGTTGAAATGCAAGAACACTGCACTATTGTGGTCTGGGTAGGTTTTTTTATATCTATCCAGCGAATAGGTTTTTTATATCTATCCAGCGAATTTATGATCGGCCGCGTGCCTTTTTATTGAGTAGCATGACGCCAAGAGTATTTTCTGGCAGTGATTAATTTAACAGCGATTATTCGCCTCGTGTGACCGTCCCTAAAGAGCGCTTAGTGACCGATGACACGTGGTCTTTGTACAAGTAATCTTTGAAGTGACATACTTGCAACTGTATACATCATAGTGTAGGCTTTGCACAGCCTCTACAACCTCTTCCGATTTAAACTCGCGTTTGAATGTCGAAACCATGCGTGTCTATTATTATTCATGAAATGGCGTGCAGCGTATTGAGAAATTATATTTTGACCAATCTATTATGACTGGCCTGGTTTTGTATGTCCGTTTTCACCTTTGGAAATTTTCGAATTGTCAAAAGGTTGTTTACTTGGGGAAGTTGTAAATATGTGCAGACAGAATTATCGTAAATGTACAATTACAAAAATAAACAATTTAATTACTTTTTTCTCATGATAAGCAAGTCTTTTGCATGGTATTTAAGCTTCCGTCTGCATAATCTGGATCAATAGCCTAACAAATCAACTGTGATATTTATTAGCATTTTTATATAATAATTGTTGTATTGTTGGTATAGTTTCATAATAATAAGTAATTATCATGAATGTTGGGTGCTTGAGTTGATAGAAAATAAACAATTTAAGTACCAACTAGAAAGCAAATTGCAGAACTGGTTTCTCAGAGAATTAAATCATTATTTTACGGCGAAACTGTGAGTTTTTTGAACATAAAAATTGTTTTATAATGAAACGTTATGTTGAAACAATGTAATTATGTGACTTGGTACCTTAATAAAACAAAAGAATGCTGCTTATTGGGCCTTTTTTGTTGGTAAACAAAAGAAATAGTCTTTCGTCAAAGAATACGAAACAAAACAATTCAAAACCTATTTTATGATTAGCAAATTGACTTATTAATGTTGCGTTTTGTTTTCGTAAAAGCATGAGCTTGTATGAACAAGATAGTAATAAAAGTTCGTGTCCAAATAACAGGTAACTAACCATGCTTTTGGTCTTAACAAAATTAACAACGATGAATTCAACTAGAAAAACTTTTAAATCTATTTTTGCCAGGTTGCACTCTTCTAACTTTAATTTGGGTTTCATTGAGATTTTTTTAAAACATTCTAATGTTTTAGGCAAAACTAAACAAAAAAGGGAGTTCATAGAAAATTTTCGTTCTGTAAAGAGCTAGTTCATCTTTATCAACTACAGTTTAAGAAAACAACAGTTAACAATATTTATCACGAATTTTAATACTTCCGTTACTATTTACAATAATCACGTACATTAACCAGTCGTTATATAACAAACTAACACAAGTTAACAGTTAAAACTAAGTTTGAGAGATCAGTCAGTGGTACCCGTGGCTTTCGTGGTGACCATGGCTTTCGTGTTGGCCGTGGCTATCGTGTTCCTCGTGATGATGATGGTGATGCTCCTTTATCACGGGAACTGGCACCTTTACTGTGTATGGTACATGTTTCTCTACATGATATGGTACATGTTTGTCGATGTGAACTGGGTACGGTCTGTCAACGGGAACTTTGACTGGAATAGGGACCTTTTTCTCGACAGGGTACGGGATAACTTTCTCAACTGGGTACGGGTGGGGCACGGGTACCTTTACTGGGTACGGTACGGGTTTGTCAACGTGGACTGGTACGGGATTGTCGACGTATACCTTAACGGGGTAGGGTACTTCCTTCTCGACCTTGTAAGGCACCTTTTTCTCGACGTGTACGGGTACGGGTTTGTCTACGTGTACCGGAACGGGGTGGTCGACTGGCACCTTAACTGGGTAGTGTATGGTCTTCTCGACGGGGTATGGTACGTAAACCTTGACCGGTACCTTGACGGGGAAGGGTACCTTCTTTTCTACTGGGTACGGGTGGGGTACAGGAACTTCCACGGGCACTGGGACGTGTTTCTCAACTGGGTAGGGTACCTTTTCATAAACCTTGTACGGTACTGGGTTGTCAACTTGCACTTTAACGGGAACCGGTACATGTTTGGTAACTGGGTAGGGTTGCTTGATGTACTCTGGTACCTTGATGGTTTCCTTGACGGGGAAGTGTACGGTTTTGTAAACTGGGTACGGCTGAGGTACGGGGACTTTCACGGCGTAATGTACCTTTTTCTCAACTGGGTATGGAATACGTTTCTCAACTGGGTACGGCACGTGAACTTTTTTGATTGTTGTGATTGTTTTGTGGTGTTCCTCATGATGTCCATGGCCATGATCATCTTGACCTCCTTGGTCGCCGCCGTAACCTCCGTGGTCTCCGCCGAATCCTCCTTGATCTCCACCAAATCCTCCGTGGTCACCGCCATATCCTCCTTCGTCACCACCATATCCTCCCTGATCGCCGCCATAACCACCGCTGATTTCTTCATGCCCTTGACTTTGTTCGTGGCCTCCAAAGTCGCCGTAGTACTCTGAGAGTCCTCTTTTATCCTGTTTCTTCTCTTCAACTTGTTTTTCTTCAGCCTTACTCTTCTCTGCCTTTTCCTCTGCCGTGGCCAGGCTTATAGCCACGGCCAGGACAAAGCAGGACCTCTGAAAAAAAAACAAAGTTTGAAATTAGGTTGCTAAAATGAATTATGTTTATAAAACCCCTACTTTAGCTCGAACTCTTACTAACACAAAATACAAACACCAGCAAAAGTTAAAAATATAGTTCGTTGTATCTAAATTACTTGTTTTTTTAATCTGATTATTTCAAATAGAAAAAGTTACTAAAATGTTTATTTTTAGTTCTATTTCGTAAAAAATATTTCATTCTCAATCCAGTTTTTCTAAGTTTTAGAACATAATTAGTAAATTTTTAGCACTAGTTTTGTGATTTATGTCACTCTCTCAATCAATTCCATGCAAAAATTTTCAGACTTTTCCTTTAAAAATCACTAGAAAAGCTTAATTTTCGGACACCACACTTCACAACACACAAGCTTACAGTACGTACTAACCAATAGCTTCATTTCGCTTTGCTAGTACAGCGAATTGCTTCGGAGTGTGGCGTGGAATGCTCACGCGCAGGTTTTATACTGCGTGTATGTGGTACTTTGTATGTGTTGGAAATACTTTCGCCCGCTGCGTATGTGTGGGTGAAGATGGGTTCAGTTTGTTTTCAGGTTACAGGAATTTCAATAGTAGAAAAAAAAAATAACAAGCTTTTTTTAAAATTTATCAAAAAATTTATTGCTAGTTCCCATTTTATAACACAATGATATATTTTTTTTTTGTATTTTTATACTTTTTCAGGCTTAAACTAGCTTCCGCTCGCTTCTTTGCTCGCGTTCTAAAAGTGTTAGGTCAAATTACATTTAGTGTGCAAAATTTCATCTTTATCCAGTCAGTAGTTTTAGCGGGAAGGATGAATATTTCAAATACATTTCACAAACTTTCGCATTAATAATTATTATATGTTATAAATATCTAAGAACCATTTCTTTCTTTGTCTCTTTTGAGTCAAATCTAAAAAAGTAATTTATGGCCTGTCACGTTATTCTAATTCCTTCTTCCTGATGAAGTGGGTTAAAAAAGTGGGTTACAGAACAATATTTTAATAATTAGTTATGCAGTAGATTATTTAGCAACTTATTCATCCATTCAGCACCTTTGTTTCAAAACTATGACAATACTCAACCTTGAAGTATTAAATGCAAGAATTTGTAATTATTTTCGAGAATATTGTAAGTACAGGTTATCAATAAACTGGAGCTTTGTTAATTCTTAATGAGATTTCACTAAGGTGCCATTAGCGCGAGAAAAGGTTCTGAAATTAATAATTTCAGTTTAAAACATAAACAAAGTCCTAGATACTATAATATGGCATGGCTTTCACACGAGCCTTTGCACTTTTGAGTACGAAGTATACGAGCCTTTTTTTCACACCACCTCATTAAAACCTCTTTATGTGAAGAGGTTTTTAAAGTCCCATTCCATAGAGACCACACCAAAAAGGATACACTGATTCGAAATTTGAACTAGCCTTTTTGGAGATTACAGAGCTTTTGACGGCTAAATAAGTTTTACCATAGAGATCCACTGCAAAAAGTATTTATTCATTTGAAATTCAAACTAGCCTCATTCAGCGAGCCGAGTATAACAACTGAAAAAAGTTTATATGCAAACTCTTTGAGTATAACAAAAACAAATACAAACGCATTTGCTTTTTAATTTCTCTTGGAAATAAAACTGTTGCTTTGCTGCGAGCGGTGAGTTTGTAAGCTTGTATTCCTGCCAGTGACAGAAGATAGATTCCTGTCCTCAGGATTCTAGTTTAGGAGTTTTTTAAAGTTAAATTTTAGGTGAGAGAGATAACTCTTACATTGTAGCTGTTTGTTACCTATTCTTTAATAAATAAAATATAATAACTCTAGAATCCTATGTGTGCTCATGATTCAATATGGCGCCCGTGAGTTTATTTTTTTGGTTAATTAATCTACTATTTTTGTTCAGTAACTGATAACCGTTGCTTTAAACGAGTTATTGAGTTGAGATCGCGATCCAGGAAACGTAGTGTAGGACGCCCTCCGGCCAGGATGATTGACGATCTTCGAAAATCTGTTGGTAGAAAGCTGAATGCTTTAAGCTGAGGACAAGACGCAATGGTGCTCATTCGGGCACGTCCAGCAGTAGACTGTTATAGGCTGATGATGATGATGATAATAAAGAATACAACAATGCAATTTCGGTGAACAGATTTAGCCAAACCAAAAATATTGATATCTTAATAAAGAAAACTTTCACTCATAAGTACAAAATAAAATAATCTCATACAATTATCCGATCGCATTTTAATATTGGTAATTCATGATAACCTCATTACTTGCAAGCAATAATTGGACTTTACATCATACCTATTAATTTTTATATGAGCATCTAGCAATGTCTATAAGTTATGAGCAGTTATGTGACGAACTGGTACTCTGATTTTCATTATTATGGATTCATTTTCCGGAATAGGTGTTCAGTTCTTAAGATTAATTTTTACTTTAAATAGTGCCCAGAATTATGTTGTGTTTATTGATATAAAGCGTTACTCTGATGGTGTTGGAGTTTTTAGGCCAAGTAAAACCTCTAAATGGTTGAATGGTAAATATAAAATTATCTATTTAAATAGTTATCAATTCCAAAATTGATCATTATTATAAATACGTTTTAATCAGTTTTTTTTATAATACGAGCTTTTCTGATCTCACTGCAGGTCAAAGAGCTTTCCTCTTTCCACATTTCCCGATCATGGGACTATATCTACATCTGGGACGTTACGCCCTTTGGAACCCATATTCAGGCATACAATATTTGACGTATGACACAAGATATTTGTTTTCATAAAGAAGTATAAGTAACAGTAGGTCTTAGAATTGGTTATTAGAGCTACAGAAATATTCGACCTTTTCAGGCATCGCAAATTTGGTGAGGTAGAGGGCGCTTTATTTATAAAACAAAAAATACGTAATAGATAATAATAAACTACTTTTAAAAGAAATGAACAATTTATTAATAAGAATACAATGTATCTGCTTCAAATTTGCTCTATTTTTGGTTATGCGTCTCCATTTGCAATATTTCTAAAATTATATTAAAGAAAAAACTATTCAGTAATTTATTTTGAAATTATGTTATCAGCTACACTTAAATAATGTATAAAATTACACAAATATTTAAATTTATTCAAAAGTTTGTTTGTTTGTTTTTTTTTTTCAAAAAATTACATCCAGCAGTGGACTGTTGTAGGCTGATGATGATGGTGATGATGAAACATAGTTTGTGACTTGGAATAAAAACAGAGGATTTTTTTTATCAGGTTTACGAAGCCACGGGCGGATCACTAGTGGTCAGTTTTAAAACACTAGATTTCCAACCGCAGCTTCGCTTGCATGGTATCTACCCGGATAAAATGTAGCTTCTATTATGTTATTCTATCGCGGCCTATGTAATTTCTGAGTTTTATCTAAATCCGCTCAGCCATTATGTAGTTGAGTGGGAACAAATCTATAAACACATAAACAAAACTGACACTGACACACAAATTAGCATTTAAAATATTAAACTCATTGCAGAATAAAGTTACCATGATTAAAACAATAAATAAATAAATAAGAGCTAATAAAATTTCTGATAGACTGATTACTTATTTTTTTTTGTAAATACATAACTTATACATAGAAAGCACCCAGACTCTTGGGTCTGAGTGTTTTTAATGTATGTTTGATTGTTGTATACAAATATTTGTCTTGCTCGTATGATCTGCAAATATTTGTCTTGACACACATTTGCAGATAATAGTAAAATTTTATTGAATAGTTCATTTACAGAACATTATCAGATAGCATGTCTCCAATGGACATTACTTAGGTACATGGTCAATCAATGTCCATTATCATTAATGGACAATTATTTAAGAACATGGTCAATGGTCAAAGTGTCGCAACTTGTGAACTGCGTATTTTTGAACAAATGTAACCCAAACACGACATATACAATCTAATAAACACTGACGATAATCTGTATATGTAAACCAGTTAGGATTCTTTAGAGAATTAAAGCATATGGAGAGATAGGTCAACGAATATCAGAAAAACCGTGGACGGCACCTGGTTTAGCGCATGATCGAGAAGAGTGGCATAATCAAATGGAGGCCTAGGCCCAGCAGTGGGCCAAAATTGGCTGAAATGATGATGATTATGAAAAGCATATAATCAAGAATAGAAGTCATGTGATTGTGAGTCAAACAAGTGGGTTGCAAGGGGTTCTGACTTCCATCTTCGGAGCCCAAGCCAACCTCACCAGCATGTGCACCCTGCTAACTAACAACGGGGCCCTGGCGGTTGGTTGATTGCGGCATAGCGCGGCCTAACACAGCTAATTGCCATGGCCGATGGGCAGCACCGTTACCGGAGTGAGAAGCTGGGTTCCCTGTGATCCCCAACCCGCATGCCCAGATTGGGGATAATGGGCATATCCCCCTTCTTGGGTTGATAGACTGTTGTTGTTTGTTATTGTGACTCAATAATTTTTATTTTACCCTAAGCTCCTAAAGTCCTAGGCCACCACTCTGTAGACCACGGATTGGCAAACGTAGTGTAGAATGACCTCAGGCCAGGTGGAGTGATGATTTGCGAATGGCTGCTGGTAGAAACTGGAAGTGTCGAGCTCAGGACAGGCCGCAATGGCGCTCATTAGGGGAGGCCTATGTCCATTGCAGTGGACTGCTATAGGCCGGAGATTATGATGATGATGATAATACATAAATAAATAAAATCTGAGCTATTTTCCAGAGGCAGAGAAAATGGATTTCCACTTGCTAAAATCCTGGTATACTGTAGCTTATAACGGGTTTTTGACCAGTTATCCACGGCCTACAAGAATTTTCATGGTAAAATAGACGCCTCAGACTTGAGTGATAAGTTGTGTCGTTTCTTTGTCTCGAATAAATATTGTCGGGGGCGGAAACATAGCACAGTGCCGCCATATCGAAATTGAATTGTCACCTATCCAACGTATTCTCTCTTTAACGCGTCTCGCTGTCTCCTATTTGCGGATGGATTGGCGGTAAATAAGTCTTAAGGGATGTATGACTGTGTTTTTAATTTTTATTAAGATTGTATGCTTTGATTTTTTTTTGTTTTTGTTTAAACAATTGTTAATTCATGTTATTTTTATTGTAATTTATTGAGACTTTTTTAGATATTTAAAATATATATTGGATTGATTACACTATAATTAACACGGATCGTATTAATTAAAGTAAAATAAATAAATTATTACACTCTCATAACATTCTTCATACATATCAGTTTATGAATCCTTAATAATGATAATCATTTTAATATCTGCACATCATTTAAACATTTGATCTGCTGTGAAAAATATGCCATTTTGCGTCTCAGCCGTCTACTGATTGCGCCAGCTAGATAATCAATCCAACTTAGAGTACGGTTACTACACGATCCGGAAAAGTATCTGAGACATAAACGTAAATCTAATCTAAATATAAATAAAACTGTAATAAAGTTGACTCACTGACTTACAATCAGTTACAAGTACAGGCTAAGCGCGCACTACGAATATTAATAGTTGCATTTTTTTATCGCCTATCTGTGACAATACTAATGATGCTTGACCTTATCACCCAGCATCATGTAGCCCCATACTAAGCAGAGCTTGTATTATAGGAACCACATGACTGCTAGGCTACTAAAATATAATTTTTCAATACACACTTAGACACAGAAACACCCAGACGCGAAACAAATATTTACAGATTTGTCTCGCGGCGGGAATTTTTCCCACTGCGCCACAGAAGCTTTGTAGATTATGTTCCTCGCATAGTGTAAAAATGGCCTGTTCTACTCTAATCAACTCTCCAAATCCATCCATCCATCTTAGTTTGGGGCTGCATGATGCTGTGTGATAACGTCCAGGATTATTTATTATTATTATGACACTTTATTTAATTGTAAACTCGTCTAAAATACATTTTTTACTATTATACTTAATACTACTTATGTACATAAATAAATATCAAAAACATTATAGTAAAAAATGTATCAAAACGGGAGACCATCGACCGCGGGGCAGGGCTCAAACGGTCGGTGGCTAGTTATTATTATTATTATGACACTTTATTTAATTGTAAACTCATCTAAAATGCATTTTTTACTATAATTAAACTTAATACTACTTATGTACATAAATAACTATCAAAAACATTATAGTAAAAAATGTATCAAAACGGGAGACCATCGACCGCGGGGCAGGGCTCAAACGGTCGGTGGCTAGGGCTGCAGAGAAAGGAACCTCCGCACAATGCGTGCCGAGTCCAGGAGAGCCGCCTTCTGTATCTGACCCTTGATCCAGCTGCCTAGCGAGAGCCTCTTAAGATATTGGTCAAGGCTCTTCGCTATCAGACCGTTCACTGAAACGACTATAGGAACGATAATTGTTGAGTCGACATCCCACATAGCGGTAATCTCGTGGGCCAGGTCAAGGTACTTGCTAAGCTTGTCCTTCTCCGCCTTCACGAGATTAGCATCGTGTGGGATGGTGATGTCAACAAGTATCGCCCGGCGTTCCGACCGGTCTACCAGGACGATATCAGGTTTATTCGCTAGAATAGTCCTGTCCGTGATGATAGAGCGGTCCCAGTAGAGCGTAGCACGACCATTTTCGAGAACTGGCACCGGTGCGTACTTATAGTACGGAACCTCTGGGCCGACAAGGTCGTATTGGAGAGCAAGTTGCTGGTGGATGATCTTGGCTACTTGATTGTGTCTGTGCAAGTATTCAGTGTTAGCGAGGTGCGAACAACCCGAAAGTATATGTCTGAGGGATTCACCGGGACGATGACAAGCTCTGCAAATGTCAACGGTTCCATCCTTCATGATATACTTTCGGTAGTTGTTCGTCTTTATTACCTCATCCATAATCGCACAGATAAAACCTTCGGTTTCCCCAAAGAGGTCACCGAAACGTAGCCAGTTCACGGATGCGAGTAGGTCTACATCAGGCCCTGTAAGGGCTTTGTAGAACCGTCCGTGCAGCTCCTTACTCTCCCATACAACTTTGCGGTCGAGGGCACTCAGCACCGTAGGTTTGTGCCAGTTCTCCTTAGCCAGTGAGAGCGGGGTAAGGTTCTTGTCAACTGCTACGACATCACGATGCATCTCACTGTCGGCATGGAGGAAGTATTCTCTGAGCTTGCACACCTCGCGGTTATGGAGGGTCTTGGCATTTAAAAAGCCGCGGCCCCCACATTTCCGCGGGATGTACATCCTCATTACCGACGAGCGTGGATGTCGCATTCTGTGTGTCGTAAGAAGTTGACGAACCTTACAGTCAAGGGCGTCAAGTTCAGTCTGAGTCCATTTCAATATGCCAAAAGTATAGATGAGCAGAGGCATAACCCAGCCGTTGAAGGCTCGAACCTTGTTACCACCCGACAAAAGACTATTGAGTACTTTAGTCAGGCGGCCAAAGAATCGCTCCTTCACCGACTGTTTTATGTCTCTGTCTACTATACCTAACGCTTCTGACATACCGAGATATTTGTAGGTTTCGATATCGGAAAGAGATCTAAGGGATATCGTATCGGAAAGCTGTAAGTTTGTAGTATTTACAACTTTCCCCCGCTGTACTTGCATGACCGCACACTTCTCGACACCGAACTCCATGCTGATGGCACTGCTGAATATCTGTGTGATATTCAACAGAGTCAGCAGCTCTGGTTTTCTCGGCGCGAAAAGTTTGAGGTCATCCATGTACAGCAGGTGAGAAACTATACCACCCTCTCTCCGAAGTCGATAGCCTAGCCCTGAATCCTTTAGCAGAGTACTAAGAGGATTCAGTGCCAGGCAGAACCATAGGGGACTCAGACTGTCGCCCTGGAAAATACCCCGCTCTATGCGAATCAGATCTTGCGGAGCAGAGGGATCCCGTCCGCTACCTGGATGACGAAGAACTGTGATCCACTGTCTCATGCATGTACCTAAGAAGGATCTCAAAGTTGCATCAATTTTATACTTATTATACTTATTATTATTATTATTGATGGATTTGATTCAACATATTGTTTCCACTGTAATCCATCAATGGATTTGATTCCACATATTGATCCACTGTCTTCCATCAATGGACTTGATTCAGGGATTTCCTAAAATTCAGATTCTTGAAACAGCGGGGAGAAACTTTTAAAAAGATCAAGTCACGGGGCACCTACTAGTAAACATAAACGTTTATAGGTCTATAAAATACAATTACAAAATATAAACGCTTCTTAACATTCTATCGCAGTGTTGAGAAGTCAATAAAAATACTCAGTAGAATCTAAATTCGTTCTTATTACGTGTATTAGCTTAGTAGAGCAAGGAAGATAGTCCTCAGCATAAAGTTTAAATAGTTACGTCAGTAGACAAAATAAATCTAAGCGTTCTTACATAAGAAAAAAAACCTATTCGTAAATAGTAGAAGTTTGCAATTTTTTTCATGTCAGTATAAGTAATTTGTGTATGTAATTGTGTACCTAGAAATATATATTAATAAACATTTTGATTTTATACATTTGTGTTTAAAAAAGAACAATCTATAGGCCTAAATTCTTAGCTATTACGGCCTTACCCCGGTCTCCCCTACACGTTGTCAGGGATACAGAAAAGGACATAGGTTCCCACTGGTATTATTAGTCGCCAATTCATTAATCATAGTGCATATCTGACCTATGATTTCGATTCCACATCACATCAGCCTATATTAGTCCATTGCTGGACATAGGCCTCCCCTAATGAAGGGAGATATGCCTCCACGCTGAGCATGCGGGTTGGGGATCACATCGCACAACTTCTCGCACCACCGACGCTGCTGCCCCTTGGTGGCCAGGGGATTTATCTGTGCCGATGTAGGCTGTGCTATGCCGCAATCATCCGGCCGCCAGAGCCCCGTTCGTTGTTTAGCAGGTTGCACCATGTGCAGGTGAGGTTGGATAGGGTTCCACAGATGGGGGTTGGAACTCCGTACACCCCTTGATTTGAATTGGCCCTGTTGAATATATTCGCAACCTTTTATTTAGTTTAAATAATACCTCGCATTTTGAAGCTCATCTTATAAATTATTGCTTAAATATTCCATTTTTTTAGCAGCAAACAGGTAGTCGCCCTTTAAGTTATTAGTGTCTTCTTTTACCCTCCTTTTAGCAACGCCTGAGTCGGGTAATTAAATGTATCTAAATAATAATTTATTAGGCTACCTTATAGCTAAGAGGGATCCCTTCCAAGCGCTTGTACATTATAGAAAAAATATGCTCTACAAATACAGTTAGTTAGTTACCTACCACATGTAGGCAATAGGTATACTATTATGTTAACTGTGGCTTAGAAAATTACTTGTTGTTACTGAATTCAACACTTGGAACGGCCTGAATTACTTACTAATTATTTGTGATTGATAAATAACTATCTATCACTAATAGCAGTGAGGCTATCCATCGCTATTACAAGATTTTATATAAGCCTATCATAATATTATCATTCACAGCCTGATCCACCACAATCCTGAGCTAGTCTAATCCATGTCCAATCCACGGCCCAAAACTTTGACTATGTCGTCTGTCCATCTTGAAGCCAGACGTCCCACATTTCTAAAGCCATCTCTCGGCCACTACTCTGTAACTATGGTACTTTACTGGTTATCACCTCGCCTCGCAATGTGTCCTGCCTAGCTCCATTTAAATTCCACAATGCGGTTCCCGACGTTCTGTACTTTTTGTAGGTACTTCTCCGGATTTCGACATTGGGAACCGGGTCTTTAAGTTGAATACTGAGTATGGTACGCTTCATGGCTCTATGTGCTACTCTCATTCTGTTCTCAGCCTCATGAGTTGTCCATGTTTCGGCACCGTCAGTCATGGGCACATATTGATTAAACAAAAGGGGTTATATCCTAACATACTAATTTTTTTTTTAATACTTGATGTAACAATCGTAGTGTAGGACTCCCTCCGGAAATAGGCCTCCCCTAATGAGCGCCATTGCGCCCTGTCCTGAGCTCGACGCATCCAGCTTCTACCAGCAGCCTTTCGCAGATCGTCAACCCACCTGGCCGGAGTTTACTATTAAATGTCTTAAATAGAGTCATATTGCTTTTTACAAAAATTACGACAGCAAGTAGGTAACAAGTATTTTAATCCGGGTGTAATGTCATAATATACAAACTTTAGTCTTTTTCCCCTACCGCGAGGAAGGACGGTAAAACTTGTGTTAGAAGCTGTTTCCACTGAAATTTGAATTTCTTTCCATATTCACACATTATCATATCCACACATCCAAACTTAAGTAATATTTTAGTACACTAACAGACCTCGCAAACACGACGCTTTGTCGTCGCGCTTAGTCGCGAGCGTCTGTCATATCTTGCTATCGCGATTGTCGCCGTATGTACGAAGCTTTGAACAAAATGTATGAAAATTGTCCCCCGCAGCTTGTCGTAGCGTCTAATCGCTGACGTTTGTCGTCCAATGTGCGCAGGCTGTAAAGAAACGCCAATGGATTGACCTATATTCTCGGCCTGAACCACCATACTTCCTTCCAGCTCCTTAGTTTGCTAGTTGCCAGCTCTAGTGTTGGAGATTTTAGGCCTTGCCAAGCTTTTGACATGGCTTGACAACCATCCAGGACTATGATCTTAAACTTCCTTTCGAAACACGGAAGCGCTCAGATCTAAATGTCCCTAAACGGTTACCCATCCAAGTAAGTGCGTAAAGCGCTTCTTACTTAGTTAATTACTTATTTAATTTCGTTTGTACTTATGTAAATTAAAAGTAGCTTTTTCGTGTACTTATTGGAAGCGAGATTATTCTCAAACGCGGAATTACAGCGAAAGGTTGAGCAACCTTAGTTTATTACTAGAAAATAGGGTATGGTGCTAATAATAGAGTTTATACGTGAAGTGTACACATTCATACGCATTTGATGAAAAATGGCGTGCCATACAATCTACAAAAGCATTTTAGAATCTACAAATACATTGTACACCCCTTTCATCATTATTATTATTTATTTTTGCACAATTTATAACAACAGTATATTGTATATAATGGTATATTAACCATCACATTACAAATAAAATATTGTCATCCCCATCCGCCACAACCCCCACAAAAACAAGTTACCTTTACTTTTTTCTCTAATATCTTACAACCCCTTCACCGATAAATCTGTTTAAATGCTCCCCAGCAAATTTCCATGACTCAATTTATTGACCTACCAACTTTCATGGAGATTGGTTAAACTGTTCGAAAATTATGCCCTAACAAATATAACCACAAACAAGCATAAATACAAAGCAAAATCGTCCAAGTTGCCACTAAGATCTTCACTAGTATCATTGGGTCAATAAAAAAAATCATCATCAGCATCATCATCGTCAGCCTTCGTTAGTCCACTGCTGGACTAGGCCTCCCCCAAGCACTATGCCATTATGCCCTGTCCCCAGCTCGACGCATCCAGATTATACCAGCAGCTGATCAAAAAATTAAGCTACCTACGTAATTCATGCAAAACTCTTACACTGGCGCCACGCCCAACGCCTTTGGCAGTAATTTTATCGAGCTCTTAGGTAAATCTAATGTTAGAGCCGGACTACCAATGATTGAGTGAGAAAAGCTAGCGATCTGGAATACTCTTCGTATTACATCATTGAGTTAAGATCTCTTAGATCTTAGCTACTAAAATTAAAAAGATCCTTGAGTGGAATAAAGCAGACATTTAATTAGAGACGACCTTTGAGTCAATACATTTAGCAAAATGTATCCAAATGGGAGACAGACAATGCTCCGCCACGGTTTTTAGGATGCTATTGTGACTGGCCGTCGTCAGTAATCTCTCTCTCTCTCTCTCTCGATAAAGTAAGTCTCTATCATCAACAACAATACCAGCATAAATCAGTCCACAGCTGGACATAGGCTTCCTCTAATAAGAAGATGGATATACCCGTAATACCCACGCGGGGCATGCGGGTTGGGGATCGCAGGGCACAGCTTCTCACACCGCCGATACTGCTGCCCGTCGGCGGTCAGGGGATGTATCTGTGCCTAAAGTGCCTCTTAAGTCTAAATTCTCTGTGACATCAATGAAAGAAACTCTATGTTCGTTGCCCCAACATTTGCTGCATACTGTTAATAAAAGAGTACGCAATTATTGACATTGTTTTGTTGACTATTAGCAGAATTTAAGCTCGTTATGTTGGCAACATTTTTTCTTTTCTTTTGTTTTGTTCGCTCTCTCGGCTGCCATCTTTTTGTACAATGAAAAGTCATAAATATACGTTCCTGAACTTATACGAGTTCTACGTTTTATTTTAATGATCAGATCCCGAAATATACACAACACAATACATATTATATTTAGTTTTGCTTGTAGATGGAGCACGCACATGGCCTACTTGATGTTCAATTGTTCAGTTGTCATAAAGCTTTGCATCGTAGATCAGGTTTTTTTGGAATGTGCTCTCCAATCCAATACCTTACGTTCATCAACTGAAGGCATGAAGATGATAAGCCTATTGTGCCTGTAATTTCACCGAGACCCACACCCTTCAAACCGAAACACAGCAATGATACTTCACGGCAGATATCGGCATGGTGGCAGTACTTTTCCAGACGAGCTCTCCACAAAGAATTCTACTAATTCTTAGTAAATGCCTTGGCTACCACTCGCATACCGCTGTCATAAGCGTGTGTTGCTATGCAGATAATTACAGTGTTACATCGCAATTCAGTAATGTTGCTGTAATCAGATCTAGAGCGCAAAACAAAGTTGGAGTGGACCATCTGCTATGACCTTGATTTGCGCGCACTGTGGCAAAAGTGTGACTTAGTTCATTGGGCTGACTGAGGCATGTTGCGAGTTCAACTCTTGTTGCGGGGCAAATTATTACATGACTAGCTTCCGCCCGCGGTTTTGTTCGCGTGGTACCGGAATAAAAAGTAGCCTATGTCCTAATCCAGGTCACAAACTGTGTATATTCTAAGTTTCATCCAAATCCGTTCAGTAGTTTTTGCGTGAAAGAGTAACAAAGATTCATCCATACTCACAAATTTTTGCATTCATGATATCATAAGTAGGATAGGTTATGCAGATGTTTGTACGGGGCTTAAGTATTTTGGTACAGTCAGCGACAGTTTAAATTGACACTTCAAATTTTTCAAACTTCTCTTTTTCTTTTTGACAGCCTCTGTGGCGCAGTGGGCAAAGGTTCACCTGAGACGCAGAAGGTTGCGGGTTCGATTCCCGCTGCGGGACAAATGTTTGATTCTTTGCAGATATTTGTCTCAGGTATTTTTATGGGGTGTAACACTCATGTGGTACCCATAATACAAACTGCTTACTTATGGGCTACATGATGCTGTGTGACATTGTACAGCATAATTATTTTTTAATTCTGAATTTTGAACTTCTGACTATACTTTGAGCCTATTTTTTTTTGTTTATCGTGCCATCCGTTCAATCCAAAGGTTGTCTGAAAGAAATCCCTTTTGGTGATAAGACCGCCCCTTGAAGGTTTCGTAATTTAAAATTTTCCTGTATTTTTTTTTGTTTACTGTTTTTTTTCATTTTTTGGTGTAGGAACAATAGAGGGTATCTATTTAGCTAATTTAAAGATTTAATGTGAATTACAGCCTTTTGATTCATAAATGCCTTTGTATGTTGAATTTCAATAATAACATAAAATAAAATAAATAAATTTTTATTTCCAACCAGAATCCATGGAAAAAAAACTAAAAATACAAGAACTTAAAATAAAATAAAATAATATTATTAATGTAATGACAATAATAGTAGATTAGTAGCCAAGGGCTAAGGTATCAATCGCAGCCCGAGATATTTAGGCGCACGAGCGCAGTGAGGGCGCCTATAGTTCGAGGGTGCAATTGGTGCTTACACCCGAGCTAACTATTCTGCTTTACATCTCGATTGTGAGGTAAGTAGAAAAAAACCGGCATTACAAGAATAAAACATATTTAATTTTTTTTTCAAGAACGAAATTGAGCTTCGCCGTTCGATATTTAAAATTGATGACTATTATACTCACACGAAGACAAGGCTGAATAGCAAAGCGCCCTCTTTGTCATTGGGCTGAATGCATGATGTCTATTTCCAGTATAATGGTTAGATGTATGCGAACTTTTTGAAAGAAAGAAGTGTTTTTTTTTTACTTACCGCCCTAGGGCTTTTTTAGCTACATTATTATGTACCCTAGAGCGCTAATTAGTCACCTACAAGCCCCATTTGGAGGTATAAGAACCTACTTACCGAACATGAGAGATGTAAAACGTATTTAATATAACGACTTTTGTCATTAGCCATAGGAATAATGTTTTTCAATCTCTGGTATAATACAGGTACAGCCTAGTTTGGAAACAATTTGACCTTGTGCGAGACGTCCCGTAGAATAGGGGTGACGACTGAAAAATTCTAATTATTCTGTTATTATCAAAAAATATCAGACACGTATTTTTTCAAAGATATAGTGCGTTGAAGTTCCGCGTGACGTCACGGCATAGTACATTTTTACATATTCGTAACGAGCCTCTACTCCCGAACTCTGACGCTCTATATCAATTTTTTATATGATACTTGAATGAAAAATATGTGTTCAATATTTTTTGTTGATCTATCTGTCGGACTGATTAGAACTATTATTATTTTACCCATTCGTCATCCCCATATTTAGTACCTACATATATATATATTTGTATTGCTATAAAAGCTGTCATAACGAGAGACCCAACAAATTGTGTAACACCCAATGGCTTAGCGGTTTCCTGTATTCCATAAATCATGGTTTAAGTAATGGCTTTAGATTTACAAGTATTACCAAGAAAGCTGCATTTTAATTCATGGAAGTTATAGCTGTATTTTTGCAAGAACAATATCATAAATTGCTGTGCTATTTACGTTTTGTGGCTTGTATCGTTGACTGGCAAAGGGTACGGGTTTGATTTCCGTAGCGAGACAGATATAGTGAGCATTGTTGGGAACATATGAGATACTTTGTTTTTTAATTATTCAAAATTTATTTTATATGAGCACGCACGTTGTTACATGGCTATTTTTCAAACTTCAAAAACAAATATTTTACCTGAAACAAGCACATGATACAATTCTATTTCTTGTTTAGTAATAAACAAGCATACCTCCTCTGACTTACTGGTGTTTTTAAGATAGGCAGCAATACAATTTTATACTCAAATACCTACTTATAAAAGTTACTACCTACCTACTCACAATAGAACTTTAAATTTGCATAACTAGTGTATTTTGTATCACCAATTTGAATCTAATAATGTAATCATCTTTGTATTGGATCTAACTTTCTAGTATTTAATCTGTGGATAATGTCATGGCTCATGTATACTAATGCTTAATATTACCTACATTTTACTAATAATATGCAATGTATGACCGTTTATCTTCCCAAATAAATAAAAAACAAAATGATCTACAGATATTTGGTGTGTGTCTTGATTGTGGTGTACTGTCTGTGAACAATGGTATTTTTATAGTTCTTGACAGCAACAGCACAGGACAAAACACTAGTCTGGGGTCCCCGAAGTTTGTACCATTCTTGTTTCATATATACGATGTTGTACCTACTTCACTTCTATATTAATGGCTTCTAGGATAGTTCTCCACAATTTCGCCAGTATCAAGTATAATTAATAGTTCATAATAATATGTATGAGGCAACATAGTACGGTTTCTAAGTCCAGTCGTCCAGTCTTCAGTCAGGTCCTGTTTTCTGCTTTAGTAATGGCGACTTTAATTGAAATTTAACCGTAGGTATATTCATGATAATTAATGACACAGCAACTTAATATTTGCACACGCTTCTGTAGTGAAGTATAAGTATGCGATCCACATAGACTTTCAGATCTTTCCTTTGTAATTACCATACTTTTATGCAAATATAATTTGATTTTGATTTTATAAAAAACGATCGGCGAACCATTTTCTTCATCAGAGAATTCCAGTCCAAATCAGCTTTTATTCCATTTCACTAAACTTGTGTCTTATTATTACTAAGGTAGATTGGTTAAATTGCCAAACGAAACGACCAGAAAAACACAAAAAAAAAAAGACAAAACCGTCGTTGAAAATGAAAATAATGGTTACCCCGTTGTACCTAGGTACTTCTTATAAATGTTTCTTATTAGGTTACTGTACTACAAAGTATAGAAATCAGGAAATAGTGATGTGATCGCATTACAAAAACCGGTATCGATAGATGAGAACTAGTGTCGTACAATGACGCAAAAACCAGGGAAGACTGCGGTTCGATATTTGCCGCTAAGTATATTGTGCGCGGGATTTAACGTTAAGAAGGTACTGTTCTGAAGAAAAGTGTTATATATTTGAATGCGGGCATTCAAGCATGACGTGCGATAACAATAAAATTAAGAGTCTTTTTCTTCTTCTTTTTCGTATGAGCTAGTGACCAACTCTGGTGTCGGAGTTTTTAGGCCGCCCAAAGGCCTCTTAAATGGCTCACGGACTGAAAAGTCGGGACCAACCTCTTAACGTGCCTTCCGAAGCACGGAAGAGCTCAAATCTAAATACAAACGGTCACCCATCCAAGTAATGACCAGACGGAGTGTTGCTTAATCAAGGTGATCTGATAAGAACACCGAAGTTGGCCACGCCACGAGCGCTTCAAAAAAATAAGAGCGCGTAAATTAAGAGTAGCTCCTTATTTTATATATTTATTATAGATTTATATTATTATTAGTACGTACCTATTTGAACTAGATTTTCGTAACGAGACTCATGTCATGAAATCTGATAGGTATTTGTAAATTAGATCTAACTACCATTACTGAAAACTGATTCTTTTTTTTATTCTCTGGCTTCTGTCCACGGCTCCGCTCGCGAAATACCGTGATATAAGTAGCATTTTTGTTAATCCAGCACATAAAAGTTTTTTCCAAATTCTTCTAAATCCAAAATCTAAAAAAATCCTGGAACATACACAAAAATGAAAAATATAATATATTATAAATGATAACATACCAATTCAAACTCATCGTGTTTTATATGCGTAAAATTTAGTATGTTAAGTTAAATAAATTTATTTATATTATTTAAAAGTTGAATTTTAGGAAATTATCTGAGTTTAATTATTCTAGTTTAATCTTACACAAGCTTCTAGAACATAAAAAAATATATATATAATGATTAGTAGTTACTCAATTATTGAACAATTTATATAAACATATATTTGGTTTTATCACCACTTTGGCACATAACAGTACAAAGTACAAGCTTTACGTTGTAATTAAATTTAACGGAAGAGCAGCCACGATCAGCTGTTCGATCATATTGCATAATGTAGGACTAGTGCTGTTACCTCATCGATATTAACTATAGAGATAAGAATATTGCATAGGTAATTGGGTTACTCAAGCATTGAGTTTGAGTTGCGTTGAGGGCTTGAGTGCAGTTTATTGCTATTATGTTGCAATGTTTCTAAGTAAGACAATAGATTTCTTCAAATCGAAAAATAATCATAGGTGTGTGTAACTATGCGTATGGGTGATTTCTGACATTTTGTTAGTATGTTAGAAGTACCGATTGCTATTGGGGGTCTTCAAGTGAAGAGTAAATAGGTACATTCTAGACAAGCGTGGTACATCGTCGACCGCATCAAGACTTACCAACTACCAGGCGAAATGGCAGTCACATGCAAGCTTATATAAACTATAAAAAATCTACCAGCTTGTTTCTAAATAAAACTATATAATAATCAAATATCTTCGTCATTGTTTAGGCATAAGCAATGTTTGGAGTAAAAAAAACCGAATATTTTTCACACAGCATCAACCAGCCCCAAAGTAAGCAGAGTGGAGCTTGTGTTATACAAACTAGTATTTTAATAAATTAAAAGCTATCTAATCTAACAAATACAACGATAATTATTAAATGAAGTTAAATTTATCGTTTTATCCACATCAATTGTTAGAATCACTTCAATTGAAGTGTTAGAATCACTTTAATAATTATCGTTGTATTTGTTAGATTAGATAGTTTTTATCCACATCAATTGTTAGAATTACTTCACTACATAGTCGCTGTCTGTCTGCCCCTATGTATGCTTAGATCTTTAAAACTACTCAATGGATTATGATGCGGTTTTTTTTAAATAGATAGAGTACTTTAAGAGGAAGGTTTTTAAGTATAGATTGCACCAGTACAACGTTGAGGCGGGTCGCTAGTTGTGATTTTAAAGTATAATATTTTTTAATCGGAATATAATTATCGATAAACAGTCGATAAATCGATAAACGATGACATCACTAAAATTACGTATAGTGATCAAGATTTCGCTGTTCTGTATCATTTGTTCGCGATGTCAGCTAGCTACCTAAACATGTAAATTACAGATTACCTGCTTATTGTTGTATGGGAAACGGTGGAGTTATGCCATAATTGGGTAATTAGGTTAATGCGTTCGTTGTTCGATTTAAAAGCTTTTGTGATTTTAACTGAGGCAAAAAGCTGTTTATTATTGAGTTTTCTTTACCTATTAGTTACATTGATCTAAATATTATTTTGATTTAAATTTTGATATTGTTTTAAGTTTTAATTTTAATTTCAATTTAATTTTTAATTTGAAGGCCTCTGTGGCGTAGTGGGCGAAGGTCCGCCTGGGACGCAGAAGGTTGCGGGTTCGTTTCCCGCTGCGGGACAAATGTTTGTATGTTCTGTATATATTTGTCACGGGTCTGAGTGTTTTCTATGTATGATATGTATGTATTTACAAAAATAATTATATGTTTAGTATCAATCGGGTGGTTCCCTTTAATACAAGCTCTGTTTAGTTTGGGGCTAGATGATGCTGTGTGATTACGTCCCGCATTATTTATTTATTTATTTAAAGGAATCGTTATTTTTTTTTCTCAATCCAACTTCTTAAATTCATGAATTGTAATAAGTTTTACAGAATAAATCGACCTTTTTTAATTTTATTTTTAAGGTACATTTTGTATGATAAATTTATTATTATTTAGTGAAATAAAAAAAATTATATTTTTTTTATTTATTTATGGTACAGAATACAGTCAAAAATACTATTAAAACATTAATACCACATTTTTGAACTAGACCATGTGGTCTACACTCACATAAGTATTGTGGAATGTTCCACAGTACTTATGTGAGTCATCATGATTATTTAGCAAGTACTTAAATCCTATTTGTAAAGGGAAGAAGAATAAGAAAAGGTTGTGAACTTCTAAATTACTTTTTAACTCAGTAGAGTTTTTTTGAAGTATCAAAAAAGGAGGAAGTTCTCAATTCGAATCTTATTTTTATGTATGTTCTCATGATTTCAAAGGCAAAGTACACGAAACCTTTTTCGATTTATGATACAAACAACAAAATATGCCTTTGTTTGGAATTTAAAACATAATTGTAATAAAAAATGCTATTTTTGTTTCAGGTAAGTGATATCTTCCAAGATTTGGTAAGTTTTAATTTCAGTTTATGTTATCTCGTTTTAGGTTATCAAGAAAAAGTAAAAAAAAAAGTTATTTAATTTTGTAGGAAAAAATATAATCTAATGTTTTAAGAATAATTCAACAATTGTATAAAATTGTATAAAATGAAAAAAAAAAAGACGTGTGGCACTCGGGGACTGCCGCGGTAAAGCTATTGCATAGCATTTTGTATCAACTTATGCAATTATAATTATTTTTTATTTTATTTATGCAGTATTTCTTTTTCTTTGATATTAATTCAAGTTACACTTTTTGAGCGTGGTGACCGATAAGAAAACAAATTTCAAAACAAAACTGAAATTAGATTCAGGTGAAAAACGTCAGACGTCACGTGTCAGAGGCCAATCATGGACGTGTAGCTATCTTTACTGTGTTGAACACTAGCGCTGCGACGTTGTGACGAAGAACTAATAGAATACAAAAGTTTAAATATGAACTTTATTTCCAAGCAACAGATTATAAAATTAAGTAAATCGGAGTGGAAAGCGTGAGGTTTTTTTTCGTTACGGAATTTCTGGATTCCGTCCCCGCGCTCAAGGCCCTCGATAGAAGCTATGCAATAGCTTAAAAGAATTATTTTTATAAGTCGCTAAACTTCGTGGCTAATCTCACTAGCGCTACACACATAGGCGGAAAAATGCGGAACTATTTGCTTTTTATGCTCACGTCGATCAAGTAGGTATAAGTACCTTTCTATTTTCAAATTTTCTGACAGCTAGTATTGATTGCGTTTACGTTCCATGTTTCTGACGTAGATGGCGCTAAATACAGTACATGTATTCGTTAAAATTGTATGTTTGGGAATCTGATTTATGTGTTCGATTAATATAAGCTTTGTTTTTTAATTCAAAAAACGTAATTACTAATCATAAAATTTAAAAATTACAATCTACTATTATGTAGTTTATTTTGTACATAATATTACAATAACAACCTTAAAACACCTGCTCTTTAATTTCATTAATGTGTTTCAATAGTTTTTAATTTAAGAGCAGCTGGCTGCTCTCTTGTCAGCACAACTGATGCAGCTCTGTTTTATCCGCCTCATATAAAATATCCTTGGTCTTCCCCTATCTCTCTTTTTGTAGCGTATAAAACAGTCATGTTGCTTTGTTTTCCCTTAAAAACTGTGAAAATTTTGACGCCTCGTGGTCAATTTTTGACAGTTTTTCAATGGAAAACGAAGCGTATTAAAACCATAAGTGATTCCTATAGTCGGTAACCAATGAATCTTCGTTTTCCTGTGAAAAACTGTCAAAAATTTGACCATTTTGAAAGAAAAAGCTGCCATCGGTTAAGAATTTTATCGGAAAGCACCTTATGGTGTCCAAATATATTTACTCTTCAGTTTTCTATGTTTTTAAATTAATATTGATCTATTATCTACTATTCATCTATCGATAATTATATTGTTACTATATATATGTCAATGCCTGCATCCAAAATAAATACCACATACAGTCATGAGTGACTAGTGTTTAAAAATGTTCAACTGAATTCGGCGGGCGGTATTATTACGCCTTAACATCATCCTAGTTTGGGTTCTAATGTTGTCCAATCATAAGTTATTAATTTTTTAAATTAGTATCTTCTTTTATGATTGTGATAATTTTACGTAAATGTTTATTGTTTTATAAATACTAGCTTCCACCCGCGGCTTCGCTCGCGTGATAACCCGTTAAAAAGTAGCCTATGTGTTAATCCAGGTCATAAACTATGTATATTCCAAGTTTCATCCGATTCCGTTCAGTAGTTTTCGCGTGAAAGAGTAACAAACATTCATCTATACATCCATAGATACTCACAAACTTTCGCAATATTAGTGTGAAGTGTGATGTGATGTGATGTGATATTTCAATACCGGTTAACACAATTCCGAAACCTCTATTTGTAAAATTATCTTTTACAAATATATGTTTACATACATTTTCCCTGCAACACGATCCGTAACGGGGGGTCTACTCTAATTCAACGAAACGAAATTGCGTGTTTCGTTTCTTGGGATTGGTACTCGATATTCAAACAAATAAACCAAGATTTCAACACAAAGTTCGTAATGTGTGACAGTCCAAACATTGCAAACCCTATTTCACAAAACATACGACTGAACTATTGGGATTGACAGTACAAAATTCGATCAATCGCATGAAACGAAACACGAAATTTCGTACTTCGGTGAATTGTAGTAGGCCCTCAGGAACCCAGAGTCGCATCGCTGCGTACGCGCCTATTGCGCCACCCAGAAAATACTAAACTAAAGTAAACACACACTAGATTTTATAGATGTTTACCAAACACCTAATCTGTACAAAGACGCATCAATATCGTAACAAAAGCCTCAGAAATCTCAAACGGGCCTATTATGTAAAATGCGATAAACTTGCGATTTTCGAATCAAGGTCACGGTCGAACGAAAGCGAAATGACTTCACGATGTTACGGTCGACATGGTTATTAACGTGGCTCAGACTTGGTTTGCGACTGACAGATAGATCGTTCCTACTAATACTATAAATGTGAAAGTATGAGTATGGATGTATGGATGGAAGAATGTTTGTTCACTTATTCACGCAATAACTACTGAACGGATTTGTACTGAACTTGGAATATACACAATTTGTGACTGTTAATCCAGGTCATATGCTACTTTTTATCCCGGTACTACAAGAGCGCAGCCGCGAGCGGAAACTAGTACTAGTACATTTGAAACTAGTTTAAAATATACACAAAATTTATTTGCCATTTAGCACAGACAATAGAAAATACTTATTATGGCAGTGACAGCACTAAATATAAAATACTATCTTTATGAAATTTAAACTGTCTAGAATTTACCAGAAAACGTTTTATTTTATTATATTCTAACACTAATTATAAATAATCAATAAGAAAAATAAGTGCCAATGATCGATCATCGTTGTTACATTCTGCAGTAATCAATGAAAACGCAGAGAAAGAATAAGATTTACCATCAAGGTGACTTAAATATTCTAATCAGAATTTTAATTTATATAGAAACTGGCACTCCGCGATTTCGTTTGCGTAGAAGTTTTTCCCCGCTGAACACCTTCAAGGACTGAATTTAATTTAAAGTGTACATTACGGTTCCTACTGACTATAACTACAGCTCAAGGCTGTGCATCGATTTAGAGTTGGAAATATCCTAGTTATTTTTCTAGAGCGATACTATTGTCGAATTTTATGCGTTTTTTTTAAATTGCAAATTGGTGGTCCCAAACCACGGTTACGAGCCATAGGGTACTTGTTGAGAATGAGAGTGAATTGGGATTACAGAGTCACGAGGCGTGGCGCCTGTATGAAAGTATTTTTATGTAATTTTGATGATACAATCTGATAATTTGTGTATAATGAATAGCTCAAAATAGCATCTAGTTTAAATTTGATTTTTTTATGAATATATGATATGAATTTTTATGATATAAAAGATTTTTTGACTTGAAGATCAATAAGTGCACGTAAATGAGTTTTTCTCAAACATGCTTGGAAATTAGAGCATTATTTTGACAACCTTCTTCAAGATAAACCGAAATTGCTGTACTGGCACAATACATGCGAGCAGCGGCCGGCAAAAGTTGTATGAAAACTCATATCTGTCGTGTTATTTAAAAATGGAGCGATCTTTTACTTTACCAAAACATGGCAACCAAGGAGGTAACTAATCAAAAGGTTTATTTAAATTTCGAACTGGCTTGTAAATAGAACGCTGTTTTTTGAAATATGTACAAGTTCTGTCTAGGAACTATTTTGTTTTAATTTCCGCGCATTATTTGAGTGACGTACTATACAAGGCTTGGCCACAACTAGGCATTGATGGACTCACGTATGTCTGCGCCCACATTTATACATTGGTCTCATAGGTCTCATATTCTATAAGCTTTTTGTATATAATTTGTATGCCATGAAACTGGCAAAACATGCGCACACTTTAAAAACTGTAACATTTTTATACCATGTTTTATGCAAATAAACAATTATGATTATTATTATGATTATGATGCAGACAGACTAAGTAAATTAATAAATAAGACTGGACTTTTCAAATATCACCATCCAGCTCCAAAGTAAGTAAGCAGAGCTCGATTTCTGGAAACGAAATTACTCTGTCATGCTATTTATAGCTTTTTTTTATTTTTGTTATATCTGTACTAACATTATATATGCGAAAGTTTGTGTGTATGTGAGTATGTTTGTGGTCACTCAAATCGTGAACGGCTGAACAGATTTGAATGAATCTTGGAATATATGTATATTCCATTTACAACATTTTTTATTAGAGTACCACGCGAGCTAAGCGGCGGGTGTGAATAAAACTTGTTATAAAAACCATAGAAAAAACCCAAACGCGAGTTAAATACTTGGAAATCAAATATTTGTCCCGTGGCGGGAACCCAACCCGTAATTTTCTGCTTCTTAGGCGGGTTTTCACTCACTATTCCACAGAGGTCATCATATCAGATCAATTCAATTTAATTTTTATTTATTTAAATTAAAATATCAAAAGCATTAAATTGAGATATTAGAAGACTCATACTAATTTCTTCCTTGACATTAACGAACAATAATTTAGTTAATTAGAACATTTTTTTATAATTTATGCTATGCACTATGTCGTAACCTAAATATAAGCATTCTTAAGTGGTAGCAATTAATTATCTGGAATCAATGCAACACGCCGAGCCGCGCGCCAAAACGTATCACAGAAGCTATTTTAATATTCGGTCCTTACATAATAAGATTGGCGTTTTTTCGTTCTATTTTATTTTGTACATATTTCTTTAAATTCAGCAGTCGTATAAAAAATTAATTTATATTTTGACGTAACATTATTGCAAAGATTGAAAATTCAATTTATATTATTTTTATATTAAGTTCATTTCATATAATAAAAATAGTTAATTTAATGTGTTCAATAAAAAAAAATAGATAAGTTGTTAATTAAGTAATTGAGTTATTAATTCTGCTAGAGTTTTGACATGCACATACTATTTTTATTTTTTATTTTTATTTATTTGGATAAAAAAAATCTAAACAATATACTATAAATGCAACTATTGATTATTTATATGGTGTCCGTATATTGAAACTATTAAAAGCTTACTTGTAAAAGTACATTTTAAAGAGACTACTTAAGAATAAAAGAACATACCTAGTACTTAGAGAAGAAAAAAGAAATAAACCAAATCACAAGAAATATTGATAATAACAAAAGTTCACGGACGCATGCCAAACCAGCAACTTGATAGGATCCTTTTAATTCTTGGCGATTTAGTCACGAAAAGATCGAGATCGGGGATGTCAACTAGATTATTGAACGCAATTACTGTTCGACTAAAGAAAGAGTTTTGTCGGTATTTATGTATGTGACATATAACTTTTGAAACTATCGTGGTTGTGAAAAACGGGATATTTACCATGACTTGTTAGTTCTATTGTTTCCCTCAAAATAACACATCATAATGAACAACAATACATACCTTTGTTGAGATTTTTCTCAAGCACTCTTTCGAGGGATAAAACCCGCTGTCAGACAGACAAACGGACAGACGGATAGCGGAGGCTTAGGAAAAGGATCGATCACCCTTTCTTAGGTATCCTTAACTAGAAGAAGCTTCATATCCTTAGAAGGAACATAGCAGCAGCTACACTGACGTCACACGAATGTTTGTAAACAAAAGTTTTCAATCAGTGCGTCCTACCCGTCATGACATACGGAGCCGAAACGTGGACACTCACAGTACGGCTAGTCCACCAGTTTAAAGTCGCTCAGCGAGCTATGGAACGAGCTGTGCTCGGAGTTTCTCTGAAGGATAAAATCCGTAGTGAGTTTATCCGACATAGAACTAAAGTTGTCGACATAGCTCAGAGAATTAGCAAGCTGAAGTGGCAGTGGGCTGGTCATATCTGCCGAAGAACCGATAACCGATGGGGTAAACGAGTTCTTGAGTGGAGACCGCGGCTCGGCAAACGTAGCGTAAAACGCCCTCCGGCCAGGTGGGGTGACGATCTGCGAAAGGCTGCTGGTAGAAGCTGGATGCGTCGAGCTCAGGACAGGGCGCAATGGCGCTCATTAGGGGAGGCCTATGCCCAGCAATGGACTGCTATAGGCTTATGATGATGATGATGACACTGACGTCTGATTTCGCGGAGATTTTTAGTAAAACGATACCCTTGCGAACCCTTCGAGTACGGAACTCTAAAAAGATGAAGCTTTGGCTCCTTTGAACGATCGCAGCTGTACTGACGCCTAATTACGCGAAGAAAGTAAAGGTTGCGCACCCTTCGAGTACGAAAAAGAAGTATCTTTGTTTTATTTGAACGATCGCAGCTGCACTAACGCCTGATTCCGCGAAGACAGTAAAATGTCCTGTTGCGCACCTTTCGAGTACGAAACCCTAAAAATAAGTATCTTAGTTTTATTTGAACGATCGCAGCTGGACTGACGCCTGATTTCGCGAAGACAGAAAAGGGTTCCGTTGCGCACCTTTCGAGTACGAAACCCTAAAAAGAAGTATCTTTGTTTTATTTGAACGATCGCATCTGGACTGACGCCTGATTCCGCGAAGACAGTAAAGGGTCCCGTCGCGCACCTTTCGAGTACGAAACCCTAAAAAGAAGTATCTTTGTTTTATTCGACATTCATCGATAAAACCAATGATTTTATTGATTTTAATATCTTTAGATTAAAAAAATATGTTTCAACCAAACTGAGCAATTAGGTAATCTATAAAATAAAATCTGTATCCCTCTTAGGGAAAAAAATTGTACCTTGCAACATTACTCATGCTATGTTTACATAAAGGGCTTCAACCTAGAACCAAACCATTTTTCTTGTTATTGTATAAGTTGGTGGTAATGTGCTTTGTAAACTAAATAAATAAAAAAAAATTTAAAAAAAAATATTTAAACGATCGCAGCGGTACTGACGCCTAATTACGCGAAAACAGTAAGGGGTACCGTTGCGCACACTTCGAGTACGAAACCTTAAAAAAAGGAAGCTTTGTTTACTATGCACATCTGTACTGATTCCTGATTGGTCACACACGTGGCCAGTGGATAATTAAACCATTCATAAATGAGATGCAACTGTGTAATTGGTTTGCAGCTCGCGTGCAATTGAACTGTGTCGGTGACCTATGCCGAGGTGAATGTCATGAACTATATAAGATGATGTTTTAAAAATAACTTAGTTATAAAACTAATAATAGTAATATTGGCTCGTGGCGTTACTTACTTCAGTTCTTAGCAGATCATCTTGGCTAAGCAACAATGCGTTCGGTCATTATTTCGATGGGCGATCTGTGTATATGTATAAGCTTTGAATGCTGAAAACACGCTTACTCTAGCCTAGTTTGCTCGCACACACCGTGTTAACGGCTGCAGAATTACACAGGAATGGTTCCGCATTTTGCTGCAACAGCTCAAGCTCAACCCTTTCAGTAGCTTATTGGATGAAAGAATTACAAAATATCCACAAAATCTAAACAAACTTTCTGACTCTGTATTGCAAGTACACGCGAGCGAAACTGCGCCCGGAAGCTATAAGTGCAGCTGCTTAGATTCTTTCTGTAGGCTATTTCAAAAGACCTAGTCTAGACAAAACCTAGACTAATTAATCATTTGAGACATTATTTATTAATAGTTAAATAACAAAGCCTTGTTTACAACACGGTCGTTGATCTGGCACGCAATTACAGTCAAACCTAGAAACTGGAATTACACAATAAACATTGTCAACGTGGTCTAGACCAAGACCAGAAAAGAAAGAGGGATTTTAACGCTAATACCTAAACTCCGGCACCCGAGTTGGTCACTAGCTCATATGAAAAAGAAGAAGAAGAACGCTAATACCCTAATAAATTTGGGTGTATTAAGTATAATAAGTCCGCGTGGGCGCAACGAGCTTATTACTTTGTGTTGAAGTATGCATATGTGTCGTTCTGTGAAAATAAACTATATGTAAAACTATATAAATAAATAACGTTACTCAGCATTCACATGGAAGTTTTGTTTTCGTAAAAGCTAATGGCCAACTCTGGTGACGGAGTTTCGGGACGCCCAAAGACTTCTGATATGGTATAGAAAAGCTGGGACCAATATCATATCATGCCTTACGAATCACGGGAGAAAGAAATTAGCAATCTCATTTGTAGGTAGATCCCAACCCTGATAGCATTTATGTAACATTGGTAAAGCAATAAATATATTTCTATTTCTATTTCATTTGTCCTTTTTTAGATCTTGCACTTGTGCAGCAGTCAAATAAATTCAGGAAAAGTTTCAGTCAGAACAGGACATAGCTGTAAAGGTAGGTTCTGTGATACGGTTATATAAGGTTATGTACCTAAGTGTGAAATTTCATACTACATTAAATATTTGAAATGCTTCAAACATTTCGTGAAAATTTCAAACTGAGGCAACACTGCGGGGCTGGTCCGAACCGCCAAATGTTCTTTGATCACTCTCATGTGCCACATTAAAAGCCGTCAGGTGTAATGTACGATATTGCATAACCTGCTTGGGGGACAGCAAATTATTCATATAGTATCAGTAAAAATTAATGATAAGGATCAAAAAAGTGGTAACATCATTGTTTGCATAATATTTTATCAATAAAGAAAGGTTAGTAAGTGCCAATAAATTATCATAACAGTAAAAACTACACGTCTCTTTCTTTCCTTGAGGGATAGAAAGAGGTAGATAGCAACATTACAGTAACTAGTTTGATAATTATTCAAAACGAGCGTCATAAAATTATGTAACGTCCTGAATAATGTGCCGTACGTATTTTGAATTCCTCTATAGCTAGTCGACTGTCGTGAAAGATGCAGGTTTGATATAACTATGATTTGACAAATTTATTATTTTTGTTCTCAAACTTGGTAATGAGGCAATATCATGTTTTTCATACTCACGATGCGTTAATAGTAGATTTTACAACAAGTACACAAAACAAACCATTTTTATCCTAGACTTTGAACGCCGAGCCGAAGGCGAGGGCTGATAGTAATTTCGAGGGTAAAATGGTTTTGTAGACGAGTTATAAACTCTGCTTTTCACTTCGACTGCGAAGAAATGACACAGTATTGTAACATAACATTTCTTTAATTTAAATTCAAAGTAAAATTAGTACAGTTGCTTTATTTTTTTTAAATCTTACGACATTGATGTTAGGCTTGTGCTGCAGACCTATTAAATTATGAATTTCTTATTGTGTTTGGGTGTATGGCTCATTTTCTTTGCCTTAATATTGATACATTTATGAGTACATATATACAGCCTATAATTAAATTAATTTTCTTAAATTAGTAAATACTTGGATTTAAATTTTAAAATGTTTGATGTGTCAAAAAATACATTAGGCTAATAAATTAAAGTAAATATTATAAAAAAAAATCTATCTATGAATTTCTTATTGTGTTTGGGTGTATGGCTCATTTTCCTTGCCTTAATATTGATACATTTAAGAGTAAATATATTAATGCACTTGTGCACATAATTCCATTTTGTGTAGCCTATATCCTGCACAAATAAGAACTTTCAGAACATGAGAAGTGAAGTCTTTGTGCTTGGTCATTAATTTTTTTTGTAAAATTATGTAATGTTTTTTTCTCTTCTTTTACTGACTTGCCCCTAACTAATCTTAGGGATGAAACCATTCCTACTTATGACCTTCCTCTATTAGAAGATCATACAAACAAAATAACTGCATATATACCAACTCTTATAAACAAAAACTTAGTATTCGGCATCAGAGGGTCTACTACAATTCACCTAAATACGAAATTACGTGTTTCGTTTCTCGCGATTGGTACCCATAATCAAACGAAAACCGAAATTTCGGCACGAAGTTTGTAATGTAACAGTACAAACGTCGCGCATCCTACTCTATTTCTATACTGATAGAAGCTGGATTCGTCGGGTTAAGGACAGGACGCTCATTAGGGGAGGCCTATGTCCAGCAGTGGACTGCTTTAGGCTGATGATGATGATTGATCTATATTTAACAATATTCTTATGATAGGACATGACAAATTTTCATGCTTCGGCCCCTGATTGAAATAACGGTTACCCAATCAAGTAGTGGCCAGCACTGTTGCTGAACCAAGACGAACAGCTAAGAGCACCAAAGTAAACCACACCACGAGTGCCAATAAAAATCGTTGACTCTCCTTATATCACTCCAAAAAGTCAAAACTCTTTAAACGGCGTCTGGTTACATTACGTTAATAAAATTATAGTCCAAAATTACGTAATTTGTTTCTCAAGACATCTGTTTCGTACTTGTTTGTAAATATGGACCTTTAGATTACCGAATAAGGCTTATTACAGTGTACGTAAACTACATAAATGCTGCTTAAGTTAGACCTTGTTAGATGCATTAGACTGGCCACATAGCTTTGTCTTCCGAGCAGGTTGCAGGGTCAATTCGGGTTTTCAGCTTCGGTGACTGGCTTTTACTTTTGGTACTATGCGCTTGGATACTTTGCCCTTAAGTGACTGATATATCCAATCTTAACTGTTCTAAAGCAAATAGCACAAAAGAACATTTACAAAATTTTACTTAGGGTCCATTCACACTTAACAGTGAAGCCACAGATCCGACACAGTACCGGCACAGTGTGAAATATTCTTTCTTACATTCTTTACGACCGCATCCCCACGTGTCAGTGTCAGTGACGACCAGTGCTCTCAGTGTCAGTGCCTTCACCGGCAGTCACTGAAGTATTCGTTATACTGAGTATGAGACATGTGTGAATTAAATCACTGACGCAACACTGTAGCACTGATACCGGCAACATCGGAAATGTTCACTGTAGCACTGAACATTTCCGATGTTGCCGGAACTGTGACTTCACTTATATGTGTGAATCGACCTAATTATTTGAACTTTTTTATATTTTTTTTTTATATTGAGTTCTCGCCCCCTTTTTCTTCAAATGCTTTTTTTACAGTGGGAAAATTTTCAACGGGTTTATATTTTGCAAGGATTCTACCTATGCTGGGTCATAAGGTAAATTCACAGCACTGTGTTGCGAGGACGCGTCCCAAAAACAATATCGAAAATTCTGCGTCGTCGTAGATTTTGGCGGTGTATCGATGCACCGTCCGTTAGACTTAAAAAGTACTCTATACAAGTATAATAGAGAAATCCACTTCGAATTCTTTGGCACTGTGAAATTTAAGGAAACTATATTGAGTATACTCAATTTAATTTTTCTGAAAAAACATACACAAATCCACCAGAAATCTGTTTTTTTTTATTTTTTGGGCTTACTTAACAATATTTTATTACACAAACGTACTAAAAACGGCTGAACTAATTTCTATAGCAACCTTTTCTGGAAATGTTCGATCTTGTACGACCAATGCTGAGCGAAACATTGCGACAGTTATAGATCGCTTACTAGGTAGGTACTAACTCTTTGCTGTGTTTCGGAGTCGTTAATATCCATCTATAAGTACGACATAAGTAGGTAGTAAACAGTTTGTGCAACACATAGAACGTACAGTAATGTTGAAAATAATTAAGTATTGTCCGAGAATGTCATACGTTTTGTAACGCAGCAATGACATACTACGCTATGATTAAAAACACCGTTTCGAAGCACGACTTACAAAGAAGCTCATACGCATAGTGTCTCTTAAATTTAAGTAAGCGAGAGTAAAGATAGGTCTAATGTTTATTAGACTTTAGAATCTTTCAAAATTGACAGGCCGTATTGGCTGCTGGATATTATGCTCTTTTATTCTAAAGAATATTGCAAAAACTGACATAATTATGTCAGTTGTATAGGTTATTTTATCTATAAACTATAATTTAATGTTTAAAATCGTAATGATTAAGATCTATACTAAAATAATTATAAAATCTATTAATTTGCGTGAAATGTGTGTATTATACAGCGCTTATTATTTATATGATAATTAGTCATAATTGGTTGCGGTTTTTTATTTATGCATGTTTGTGGCTAAGAAATGTTGTAATATTTGATTGAGAATAAATTATGAATTATATTTTCAACAAGGTATTACTCTTATGACAAAACTGACAATTAGTAAGAAATATGGGTAAACTTCTACGGTATTTAGTTGATGATTTCTACTGTTTTTGTCTTATGAGAAAACTATAAAAAAATATGGGTAGATTTCTACAATAATGTATTCGATGTTCTACTGTTTTGTAAAGGAAAATTGTAAACTTCCATAGGCTCATGATGCACATAAAGTAGTACCTATATAATAGTTGCTTGTTACTCTAAATATTAAGTGCGTGTGTATATAATTTGGATTGTATTACGCAAAACAAAGATCGCGTACACGTTTATTGTCAAGAGAGAAAATGTAGCATGTTTCAACACGCGTAAGCGGCGATGCGGCCGCTTGCGATGCCTTACCTATCTAGGTCGTATTATGCATTTCGCAAATCACTTTACGCTCACAATCCATATAATAACAAGCTCCATAATTACCCAAACAGAAAATGCCAGTTACACTTACTAGTTTTCGGCAGCGCCGAACTTTATTTCAGTTCGCAAAATACAAATCGGACAGAGAAATGTTTTGACACTTAACATAAAACAGGTACATAAACTCAAACGTAACAGTCACCGATTAAAAAAAAATCACAACAAAAAATTAGACTATAAAGAGTATTTCATCAGTGCTAGTCGATCGCGGAGCGTGGAATACTGGCGAGGATCTGGCTGGTCCACTATCCTGGCGTATTGCGCATTCCTCGTTCGTATTAGTGCTAAGCTTATCATTAGATATCACATTCTTTCGTCTGCTCCCTGCAGCCTTAGTAGCTATCATGATGGCCGTATTCGTGACCATGTTCGTGACCAACGACGACCGGGACGGGCACTTTTACTGGGTACGGGACGGGTTTCTCAATGTGTACTGGTACGTGCTTCTCGATGTGCACGGGGTAGGGCCTGTCGACGGGTACCTTCACGGGGTAGGGCACCTGCTTCTCAACGGGGTAGGGAATGTGCTTTACTACGGGGTAGGGCGCTGGGTAAGGGACCTTCACGGGGTAGGGTACGGGTTTCTCAACATGCACGGGGTAAGGCCTGTCGACGGGGACCTTGACGGGGTAAGGCACGGGTTTCTCTACGGGGTAGGGGACGGGTTTCTCAACTGGGTAAGGCACGGGCTTGGGAATGTGTACGGGGTAGGGCCTGTCAACTGGGACCTTGACTGGAACATGTACCTCCTTGTAGACGGGATACGGAGCGGGCACATGAACGGGTACCTTCACTGGGTAAGGAACCTTCTTTTCAACTGGGTATGGGGCTGGAACGTGAACCTTGACGGGTACGTGAACTTCCTTCTCTACGGGGTAGGGTTGAGGTACGTAGACCTTGACTGGGACGGGTCTGTCAACATGGACGGTCACGGGGTAGGGTACTTTCTTCTCTACGGGGTAGGGTTGAGGTACGTGCACAGGGACCTTGACGATCTCTTTGACTGGGTAAGGGACGTGCTTGACAACGGGGTAGGGTTGGGGAACTGGTACCTTTACGGGGTAGGGGATATTCTTCTCTACCGGGTAGGGGATGTGTTTCTCTACTGGGTAGGGAACGGGGACTTTCTTGACGACGGTGATGGTCTTGTGGACCTCATGTCCGTGGCCTCCGATGTTTCCTTGGTAGCCCCCGCTCCATTCGCTGCCGTGTCCGTAACCCAAGCCAATGTCCCATAGCCCTCTCTTTTCGTGCTTCTTCTCGCCCTCGGCCGCCTTGTTATCGGTCACTGCCACTTCCTTTTCTGCTTTCTTGGCCTCCTCCGCGTAAGCGAAGGCCAGAAGAGCCACCAGACTGGCGGCCACGAGCTGTAACAAAAATAAAACAATTATAACATAAAAACTAGAACGAATGCGAATGTGAATGGGGTTTGAAAGTTATCAGTTGACTAATTAGCTGGTATGAAAATGGTTGGTGGTTTTAATGACTGGTCGAGTTGCCTCCGACATACAAAGCGTACACGCAATGTTTCCTTATTGCACCAATCGATAAGTAGGACAAGAGCTTGGTGTTATCCGAGACGCCATATCCCAATTCCTGTAGCACATACACCAACACTTCCAAATTTGATCACTGACACTGGATGATAAGAAATTAATAAAGTTTTTTAAATTGAAACACACCATAGGCCTCATGATGCTGCACTTGTGGTTGCACTGGAGTCAGCGAAGTCCTGAATGCGAATGATGCGTGTTGGTCCGAGGCTTCGCTATATATATGCGGTAAGAGCGGCCGAGCGAAGTAAAAAAATGGCGGTTCTCTGTAGGACTATGATACACTTTCGCTCTCAAAGGGGTTCGGTTTTGAACGTAAAGTCAAAATGTACCATATCTGTCGCCGAGATGTTTGCAATACCGGTTCGGATATCAATTGTATAACTATAAGCTTTTGATAAAGCTGCAAGGAATTTCTTTGGGTGTTTGACATCAAAATATGAAGCGAACCGTTTATGGCCTTATACTAGGTTCCGCCCACGGCTTTGCTCGCATGTTACCGATATAAAAAGCCTATATAAGTGTCAATCCAGGTCATAATACTATGTATATTCCAAGCTTCATCCAAAGTTCAGCCTCTTCGGAGTTGAATTGGAACAAACATAGTCACACACACTAATTAATATTAGTAAAGTTTTTTTCTAGAATATATTTTAAAAACAATTGCCGTGTGGACTCGCAAAAAATCTATAAAAGCTCGACCAATAAAACATTATTAATTTTGTGAACTGCATTATTAATTTTGATAATCACGAGCCTCGGTTGAAGCACGGACAAGGCTTGGCTACGATAATGTACTATTAAAAAATATTCAGTCAGATTAATTTATTCAGATATAAAAAAATATGCAATATACTCCAAAAAGTATTTGCGAAGCTTAAATTTTATAGCAACAAGACAGGAATATGTAAATAAGTAGGTACAAACAGAGAAAAGGGGTAGGTCCTGGGCAAGCCTATATCCCAGGCACTGCTGCGTCCATATAGAGAGTAAATTACCACTGGGTGCTTTATTAATAATATGTTTTTTAGCGCTCGTGGCGTGGTTAATTTCGGTGCTCTTAGCTAAGCAACACTCCGCCCGGTCATTACTTGGATGGGTGACCGTTAAGTGACATTTAGATTTGAGCGCTTCCATGCTTCGGAAGACACGTTAAGATGTTGGTCCCGGCTTTTCAGTCGTTGAGTTGTTCACTAGCTCATACTTCGGACTCATACGAAGGGAAGAAGATTTAGTATTTACTAGTTTTCGCCCGCGGCGTTGTTTGCATGTGTAACCAAGATATAAATAGCCTATATCAATCCATCAATAATGTTATTGGTCATAAATATGTATATTCCAAGTTTCTTCCAAATCCGTTCAGTACTTTTTGCTTGAAAAAGTAACAAACATACATCAATACTCACACAGTAGGATGAATTTAATTAACACGGATTACATTAAATAATATAAATTAAACGAAGTCAAAAGTTGTAATAATGTCCATCTTGAAAGAAATCTATTTACACTAATATTTTATAGAGTAAAAATTTGTATTTTTGTGTGTGTGTATGTTTGTAATGAATAAAATCAAAAACTACTGTGCTTATTTCAAAAAATCTTTCACCTTTGGAACCCTACATTCACCCTGAGTAACATAGGCTATATTTATTGCTAGAAAAGGTTAGGGTTTTTTACTAAAACATAAGTAACGTAACCCAAGATTTAAAAAAGTTCACTAACCCGTGCGAAGCCGGGACGGGCCGCTAGTATTAAATAAAGTTATGCTTATACAAAGGTAATAAGTTTAGAAACCTTTTAGATTAAATGCAAAGGTCTCAGTATAAGATGAGTAGTTATATTTTACTAGTAACATTTGATACAAAACATTGAAAGTCTCGTTAAGCTATAGATCAATTACAAATCATTTACTTAGCTTACATTCATTTAGTTATTAGTAACAATCTCTGCACTTAGCACTCAAAACTTTGTTTATTCGACTTAAATGAAGACTAGTGGGCCCTCTGCGACTTGGTCCGCAAGTTTTTCTCGATACACTCCTTCATGAGCAGGTAATATCTGGAAACCTTTTCTTTCACTATACAAAAAAATACAACAACAAAACTACACCAGCCTATATCAGTCCACTGCTGGACATAAACCTCCCCTCTTAACATGACCTTAATTCCCACGCTCGGCATCTCGCACCGCCGACGCTACTGCCCGCACTCGGCGGCCAGGGGATGAAGCTATGCCAGTGTTAGGCTGCGTTAAGTCACAATAAGCCGGCCACCAGAGCCCCCTTCGTTAGATAGCAGGGTGCACCACAGGCATGTGAGGTTGACTTGGTTCCGAAGATGGAGTATGGAGCCTCGTACTCCCCATGCAAATAACATACCCTCCAATTTTAAGTACCTAAGGCTTAGGCTGCTTTGACATCATATTTACCACAAACCATACCAGCCTATATCAGTTCACTGCTGGACATAGGCCTCCCCTAATAAAGGGGGATATGCCCATAATCCCCACGCTGGGCATGCGGTTTGGCAGGGTCGCAGGGCACAACTTCTCGCATCGCTTCAACGCTGCTGCCCGTCTGCGGCCATCGGACTAAGCTGTGCCGGTGTTGGGCTGCGCTACGCCGCAAACAGCCAGCCGCCAGAGCCCCGCTTGTTAGTTAGGAGGATGCACCACGTACAGGTGAGGTTGGCTTGGGTTCCGGAGATGGAGGTTGAAACCCCCTTACATCACAATAGTGTGTTTTAATATAAATGCGAAAGCTTGTGTGTGTGTTATGTTTGTTCCAACTCAACTCTGTAACGGCTAAAACAGATTTGAATGGGACTTGGAATATACATGGTTTGTGACCTGGATTAACACATACTATTTATCTGGGCTGTTTATACATTTGGAAGATTGAGTAGACTTGTAATGTCCTATTCATAAAAGTGTCATCTCACTGTTAGTTTTGTTGAAACAAGTCATGTGATTAGTGTACTGGAAACCAACAACCTTAACCTATGCATGTTGACCTAAATGCATTTTAAATTTGTATATTTTTGTAAACTCTTATTTATCGGTGAGTATGCAAAAATAATATTATCAAGTAAAATAATTAAAAGCTAATTTAAGTTTTTCTGTATCTGCCAGATAAATAAATAAATACTTTTTGAGACAATTCGGAAAAAAAACAAGTTTTTTTTTAATTCGGCTTTCAGGTGAAATAATATCAACCAGTCTTAATAAAGGTATAATAATTTATTTTACTGAGATGTAGCAGTCTTTTTTTATACTACTAAGTTAAAAAACAGGCATACAGTCCTCCTGATGGTAAGCAGTTCTCGTAGCCTATGGATGTATGTAACATTAAGAGCGCGTAGCTGACCCTTTTAAATTTAAAAACGCCCTTTTGAAAACGCTGCATTCTATAGTCTCAGGGGAAAACCTCGGCACGGAGACCATTCCACAGCTTGATTTTTCGCGGGACGAAATTCCTCTGGAACCACACAGTGCGAGTAGTCTCTTCTGCATTCTACATAAAAAAGAATTGACAGAGAAAAATGTCTAATTCCACCTCGACCTATCTTTCATTACCTTGGCTTTTTCATTTAATCGATCATTTTCCTTGATTGCATTATTGAAATATTAATTTATTATCATTGAATATGGGTGCGCTGAGCATCTCAATTTGATAAGGCAATTGGCCAATTCGGACGCCCACAGTTCAATCTTGTTTTTTATAGCCTGGCTATGTATCTTTGGCAAATATTCACGATGTGTTTAGAAGGCTTTTCACTAGGGAGACAGAGAAAATGTAAAGGTGAAGATAAAGATTGTTTAATTGCTCTGAATATGGTAAAATACAGATGATAAATTTATTTAAAACAAACTGTTTTAAATAACCATACATGGCTGACCATAATAATATTACGTGCAAATTATACTATTATGTACCTAGATGTGGATTCCATTATAAATAATAAAAATAAAATTAATAAATGATAACAATTACAATAATGAATAATAAATTGATAATTAAGCTAACTAATAATTACAATTTTGATGTCAAAAACGCATTTACTGAATAAAAACTATTGACAGCAAGTCACTTTTTTAAAGCCTTATTAAATGTTGGTCCATTTTCTTGTAAAATTAGTTTTGATAGGAGATTATAATATATCCTAATACAGTTTATCACAGATACTAAAAATTACTGTATCATTTTGTAGAACTATGACGTAGGCACATGAGTATAATATTCAGTTATTTAAACGTCATCATTTCAGTGATTTTGTCCCATTACTAGGCATAGCCTCCCTTTGATCATGCCACTTGATCCAGCGCTAGTTTGAGCCAGGCCCACAGGTTTTCTGATATCGTCGACCCATCTTGTCCAAAAAACATAGATATATAAAGGAAGATATATATGAAAAGGAGCTTTCTTTATTTGTGGCAATTTAGGAGAATATTCCAAGTCAAAAAATAATCTACGCAAGTGCTCATTGAGTGAAATATAGTACAAAAAAGTGTTCATACTAACCTAACTTACTTAGCGCCCACGCAATACTTTTTCTTAAATACTAAATCAATTTTTGCCCTTATTGGGATAAGGGGGTAATATTTAGTTGATAATAATGGATCTTGTATTCTTTGTAGATTGACTCACATTGTATTTCAATCACATTTTTTTAGTAGACAGATAGGAAAAAAATTAAGTGTGCAAAGTAAGCTTTGCATTTGTTATTGTGGAATTATGACGTTAGTATGTTAACCTTAATTTGAATTCACTTTAGTTATGTATCACTTTTATCCTCCTTTAAGATAAAGGGGGGCAAAATATGTGGGCAAAATGTTTATTTATTAAAATGAATTTACGTATGAAACTAACGTGAATTAACTCATTCTTTCATGACTTCGGTGAAAGAACCGACGGCGTTTCGTCTCGTTAAGAGAGCGTTCTCTCACCCTTATGAAGACTCTCATAACGAGACAAAACGTCGTCGGTGCCTTCACCGACGTAACGGTACGTGAAAATTCCCGTTTTTCAAAATGATTACATGTTTTTGGTGACTTAGTTATAGGACACGTAGTACAAGCAGGAAATGAGTACAGCCATAATGAAGAACCAATAATCGTAATAATACCGGTCCTTCGTGTATGGAAGTGAAATGGGAAATGTCAGATGAATCAACACTTGCGATGTCATCAAAATAATAACAGCATCTGGTATGTCCCTTTTAGGATAGTTGGAATATTTTTAACAGGAAAAATATTTTTAATAGAGTTCCTGTTTCGGAAACAAAGATAGCATTTAAAACTTTTCATCAAGATGTATTTTATCGAGTAAAGCAGTTCTTTTGTGGATATACCAGGGCTCGATAAACGTACATAGTGTAGAACGCCCTCCGGGCAGGTGGAATGATGGCTTGCAAAAGTCTGCTGCTAGAAGCTGGATGTGTCCAGCTGAGGATAAGTGTTATTGTCACTTAGAGGTTCTATATCCAGCAGTGTACTGCTATTCTTAATGTCTAGGATAATGTAATGAGGTATCTTGGTATCTTGGGTGTTCTGAAAAGGTCCTGACCTAAAAAATACAAGTTTTATAAAAACAAAATATTTATTTCTAACCGACTTCAAAAAAAGGTGGAGGTTCTCAATTTGGTTGTATTTTTTCTACTTCTTCAGTCTTTTTGTAACTCTACACACTTTTCCCAGTGATAGTTATTCCCACCTCTCTAACCCGTCCAAATAGTACTCGGCGTTTTTCTCTGCAAAATTATTCTTCACGAAGGTGATTTGCACCCTGCTAAACAACGAACGGGGCTGTAGCAACCGGCTGATTGCGGCATTGCACAACTAAATCCCCGTGCTACCGATGGGCAGCAGCGCCGGTCGTGCAAGAAGCTGTACACCCTGCGATCCCCTACCCATGCCCGTAATTATGGGCATATTCCTCTTTATTAGGGAAAACCTATGTCCAGCAGTGGTCTGATATAGGCTTGTGTGGTGGTGGAAGGTGATTTCCTCCACATTAGACTAAAATCTCTGTCCTCCGAGCGCAATTTTTCGATTATGGAACAAAATCCGTTGGGGCTAGATCTGGTGAGAGGGATGGTCAATCAGTTCAAACGGTAATTCGTGGATGGTAGACAACACGAGAGAATCTAAGTAAGGGGTCAAGGCACATAACATGTTACGTTAAAATTTATACAATTCTGCGACATGAAACTTGTTTTACTAATAAAATTAACTGTGGGACTTTTCGGTGCACATTGTTACGTTAGAGCCAATGCATTTTACGACTATCCTTTACAACATTATTTTGTAATGTAACCAGAAGTATGCATTTCGGTCATCATGACATTAAAATATTGTTCTTGCACAAAGAAATCTGTAGTTGCACTGAACCAGACAGGTTATATCAAACTAGTATTGCATTCAAATAAAAATATACAATCATCATCATCCGCAGCCTGATTTTGCCCACTGCTGCATGGGTATATGTGCTTGCTAATCTCTACGGTCCACTGCTCATCTCATCCTGGGCTTTGATTCTTTAAAATAGAGATTAATGTCACATCAGACTTAGTTGAGCTCATATGCGCGAACTACCAAAACTCTATGGTGACAGTTCTCGGAAAAGTTCTATAGAAATAGGCCTTAGCACAAGGCTCTGGTCCAACAAAGTGTGATTGATACCTAGATATAAATAACCGTGGTCATAGTAGCATAGTCACGGATTGGATTCCCGTCCAAACCAATATTTGTGTGGTGAGCATGGATGTTTGTTCTGGGTTAGTGATGTTTGAGTATGTATGTAAAGCTCTGTGAAAATATAAGCTGGATATGTCTAGCTGAAGACATGGTGTAATGGTGCTCGGGTCCAGCAGTCCACTGCTATTTGCACCATATTTGTGCTGCAGAAGAAGGCTGCTCGTGCAATTTATAATATGGGCCCCAGAGAATCACTTAGAACTAAGTTTATAGAAATAAATGTTATGACTGTGCCGTGCCAATATATATATGAAAACTTAATATATGTCTGAAAAAAGATCAAATTGCTTAAGAAAAATTGCGACAATCATAATGTTAATACTAGAAATACAGATAAACTAGCTATTCCTACTGTAAGGCTCCATAAAGTTAGTCAATCATTTAACGGGCAAAACGTACGGTTTTTTAGCAAAATCCCAAATTATATGCTTAATTTATCTGTAAATAAATTCAAAAATGTAGTTAAACGTAACCTCTGTAATAAAGCTTGTTATAAAATTTCTGATTATTTAGATGACAAAAAATTTTGGGATGAAACTGTACCACTCCCTCAAAAACAATGTAACAGTTAATAATAAACTTTGTAAAAAACAAGACGTTAAAAAAATATAAGCCAAGCAGAGTTCCTTGCCATTTCTTTTCTGTTTGGTCGCGTTACGAATTGGTGTAAATTCAATTAAAATAAAATTACGTTTCAAAGTGTACTGTATATGCTTATTGAATAAACTTATTTTGATTAGCTGATAATGATGATGATGAAGATGGGAGTAGATATTGCTAATAGTTAACTTTTGCATACGTAAGAAGCGTCTCTTAGCTCCTTCTTACGAATTTTACGAAAACGCTACCAATTCCTTAGTTTAGGTAATCCCTTAGCCACCTCTAACGACTTCAATAATTATAAAATTAATAACTTTGCTACCAACATAACCACCAACCAAACCATCAGTTGTTTGGTATAATTGCAAGTAAATAAGGATGTAGAAATGTTATTGCGTTCAAGGAGATCTCGTTAAGTTTCACTCATAACTTACATAATCACTGTAATCTATCAAATTCTTAGATCTAAATCAATATAAATTACGCAGATTTAAGCTGAAAAATGCTGAAATTACAAACAAATCACACGCAACGGGTAGGTTGTAGAGAAGGGTTCTCTCTTTGTGAAGGCCTCTTTGTGAAGGGTTCGTCTAGGGAAGTACAACAAAAACACCACCAGCTAATTCAGTCCACTGCTGGATATAGGCTTCCCCTATTAGAAGGGGAAGATGCTCACAATCCCCACGCTGGGCATGCGGTTTGAGGATGGCATGGCACAGCTTTTCGCACTACCAACGCTGCTATCGGCGGCCAGGGGATTTAGCTGTGCCACTGCCTGGCTACTCTATGCCGCAATCAGCCGGCCGCCAATGCCCTGTTTGTTAGTTAGCAGAGTGCACCGTGCAGGTGAGGTTGGTTTGAGTTCCGGTGATGGGGCTTGGAGTCCCTTACACCTTTGCCAAAACGTAAGTACTGAAACCATGCTATTTTGAGCTGTTTCAGTTTCAAGTGTGTGGGTGAAATTGCAGGCGCATAAAGCTTATCTATGACCTTAATGCCTGGCTTGTAGCGTGGTTTACTTCGGCGTACTTAGGAGATCACCTTGGTTAAGCAACACTGCCCGGTCATTACTTGGATGGGTGACCGTTTAGTGAAATTTAGATTTGAGCGCTTTGGAAGGCACGTTAAGAAGTTGGTCTCGACTTTTCAGTCATTATGCCATGTCGGAGGCCTTCGAGCGGCCTAAAAACTCCGACGTCAGAGTTGGTCACTAGCTCATACGAAGAAGAAAAAGAAGAAGATGCCTCAAGTCAATAGACGCAAAGCTTGTATCGTACTTCTTGTTCTTAACATGCCTGATCTTCGATGCGTGTACTTTCTTTAAAATTAAAAATACATACGTAGGTTTAACTCCAAATAAGATATTAGAATCACGAAGGAATCAACCAATCTCAATGATTATATTTTGTCTTGCAGCTGGAATCGAGTTCACAGCTCCCGTGAGGGGCATAGAGCTTCTTCATCTTGCATGACTGATTTAAAATTCAAATATTTGTACGGATAATAAGCTGAATATGGTGAAACTATACAACATCTAATTAGCATAAGTACCAAATTGTACCTACATGTATTCAAGCAAATAAACATTTCATTCATTTATTTAATCATTCATTCATTATGTACCTTTAACTTTAAAAAGTACTGTGCAGTGCAGACTAATCTTATAAAAAAATATAACTACGCTTTATTATTTATGCTTTAGGCATTATTTCACTTATTTGTTACCGACTTTAGTAAATATTATTTAGGTTCCGTGCTTTAGAAAGAACTCTAGCTTTTTTAGTAAGCCTTTAGGCATTTTTTCGTTTATTATGTAAGTTAATAGATCGATATCTGACATCCGGTTACTTTAAGCTCATTTCCGTTGTCATGCTGAGGTTTTAAAATGTGATAATAAACGGAATTCCGCCGTCGTAAAATTTACCAAAATAGTGAATAAAATTTCATCAAAATCGTAAATAATGATAAGAATGCTGTTTCTTCATGACGTTTTGACATTGCAAATATTCTGTAATAAGGACTTTGTGCTCTGAAAACTAGCAGTCAATTTAAATTGAGGACGTATTGCTCTCAGATCATTTTATATTACAGTCGATGAAAGAACATTTTGCTTCCAAAATCTCCTGATCCGAAATGATTAATAAGCTTGCTTAAAATAAATAAGTACCTTGTTACGAGTAGCTATCGAATATTTTTACAGAAAACTACGGACAAACAAATTAAATTGATGATTGATAGACGAACATAACACACTATTTCGATACATTAATCATATAAAACTTATAAAACTCATTATCAACGGCTCATTATAAATGTGTGTGCAGTTACAATTTATTTCACAAGTCATTATGAGTTGCAAAATGTTGCTCTATATTTTCCGCATTATTTCGTTACAATTTCTCCTTGTAACATATTATAAGTAACAATCTCTGCTTGTCGAATCGTTTTAAGTAGACAGTTTTTTTTGTATTGGTATATTTGTAATTGTAGCAAGGTTTCTTCTTTCACAATATGCGGAGACTCAAAATGCATTTCATAATAACAGGGTAGCGGCGATTTGTTTCCTTAAGAATTAGTTGCCCTACGTGTAACTTCGTTTGCGTATATCTTATTTCACGTTTTTTCCCTCCCTTCCTAAAAAGAAAAGAAAAAAAAAGATAATTAAGATTGTAAAATAAATTTTAGTTTCTTTTTAATAAAACACAAAGTTTGTAAAGTACGTAAGTATTAACGTTATTATAATGATTGTGTGTGCACTTTCTAATAATAATTTTTAATAAAGATCGAATGGGAATAAAGAGCTCTTTGTATTCTAGCAAATCTATATTAAGAGAGAGACTGGCCTCCTCTAACAAAGGAGGATATACCCATAATCCCCACGCTGGGCTACGGGTTGAGGATCGCAGGGCGCAGCCTCTCGCACCATCGATGCTGCTGCCCGTTGGTGGCCAGGGGATTTAGCTGTGTCGATGTAGGCTGTGCTATGTCGCAATCAGCCGGCCGCCAGAGCCGTTCGTTGTTTAGGGTGCTCCACGTGCAGGTGAGGTTGGCTTGAGTTCTGAATATGGGAGTTGGAACCCTGTACACCCCATATATCTATCATAAGTTACCATAAAAAAGAACTTACTTATCCATATCACTATAACTACATATTATAAAACAAAGTCTCTTCTCACTGTCTGTCCGTATGCTTAGATCTTTAAAACTACGCAACGGATTTTGATGCGGTTTTTTTAGTAGATAGAGTGATTCAAGAGGAAGGCTTATATCAGCATTGCACCCGTGCGAGGCCGGAGCGGGTCGCTAGTTTATGGTAATTGCAAAGGAAACCTTTTAGGTATGTTGTTTGTTATAATATACGAACTATTTTCACATGTTAAAACAATATGGAATTTAAATTAAGTTATGCATCATGATAAATTTTGATAATTCCCACAAATCACAATAATGAACATGTGATAGACAGTTTATGTGAGTATTGTTGAACTTTTAATGACCGGAAGTTTCTTAAAATTTAATTTCCTTATGTCATGTGGAAATAATAAAGATATGACATATACTCTTAAGTAAGATTTTTTTTTAAATATTTTTTTTGTTTTTATACGTGATCTAATAATAGCATGACCTAGGGTTTTAACACTGAACATATACATTTTTTATATCGGTTAGGATAGCAAATTTTCTATTGAGAACTGACAAAAATATGTAAGGTCACACTCACTTTTATTAAATTCGTCAATACAGCCTTATTCGAATTGTTGTAATTCATTTTATAGTCCAATGCTATTAATTTGAACATACATCTGCTACAATCAAGCATTCATTTATTTACGACTTCATTTATCAAGTGTAAATCATTTTGAAATATTAGCTAATAACGTTTCGAGCTTGGCAAGTAGCATTTAAAATAAAGTGTCTTAAAATAAACTAGCCGTATGAACTCTGATAGATAGATGGGCATCGATCGTCACCCATTGGTCACCTGCAGATGGACGAAAACACAGAAACGAGGATGACGGGGCAGGCCTCGGAAGCGTTGGCGTGACAACATCGATGCCTTTCGTGTTAACTGCTGAGAGGCTGCAACTGATCGTAATTCTTGGAAAGAGATGGGGATCTATACCCAGCAGTGGGACAGTATAGGTTAATTAAAAAAAACTTACGAAGTTCGTCGGAATAATCCAAGTTTCATATAAAACTAGCGGGCGGGTGTAAGGAATTACAACCTTCATCTCATTTCATTTATTTACCATAAGCAGTGGACACTAAGACGCGTGCAAATTAGAAAATGAACAATCCTCATATTCACTGATGTGGTAAAAAGGGTAACACTGAAGAAATAACTTTACTTTCCGTTTGAAATCGTTATTTCCAAAGGCAACTATACAATACAAGTTTATGGCATTGACCATGTTTGTAAGTTTTTACTGATCTAGTTATATGTACATGTAACTTTTCTTTGTTCCGAATGTTAATGTTGTGTATGTGTTTCCATCTTCATAATCCAAGCCAACTTTACCTGCCCGTGGTAGTGGCAGCGCCCTGCTGTTTAACAAACTCTGGTGGCCAGCTGAACGTGGCATAGCACAATATCGATACAACTAAATTTCCTGACCACCGATGCGACGGGCAGCGTTGGTAGTGCGAGAGCTGTGCTCTGCGATCCCCAACCCACATGTACAGCGTGTGGATGATGAGCAATTCCCTCTTTATAGGGCTTATGTCCAGGAGTGACAAATATAGGCTGGTGCTATGTGGTGTTGAAAAACTAGCTGACCCGACGAATTGCCTACGGACAAGTCTAAAGCAATATCTTGAGATGAAACACACCAAATCCTTTCCCTTATTCTAAAGTGGATCCAGATCAGCATTCCTAAACGATTGAACACTCTTGCGCAACCACTCGTTTGGTATTCGGACGATTTGAAACATTGTCACGGAATTTGAATTAGCTTTGTTCTCACGATGCGTTCAAATACAATGTAACTAATTGTATGTTAATACTCGATGATTTGATCGCAACTTCGTTTGCGTGTACCTCTCCCTTCAATTCAAATATAAATAAACCTACAATATAGCACTCAATAATAGTGTAGCTTTCTGTCAGTGAGAGACTTTTCTATTCAAGCCCCGTTTCTTAAGCTTAGAACACAGATATAGGAAGACAACTAGATTACTTTCTTATGTCCAATATCATCAGCTAGAAAGTGATGCATACATATATCAATGCGATTTTAAAAAGTTAATCGTACCAGGGCGCTCGAACAAATTTCTACGCAGGTTCATACAAATGCCCTGGTACGAAGTCGCAGAAATCGCATTGAGCTAAAGTATGCATCTCTTTCTAGCTAACATATATAAACAGAAGAAAGTAGAGATCAGCCGTATGAGTTAATGTTCAGAGCATAAATGAATTTTAAGACTTCTTCTATACTTTAGTCCTATTTCTTTGGCTTAGATATTTATTATCACGTTGGATATAATTATGTCACTTGAACTATTAAATTTCCATATGATTTTGAGAGTTCTCGCGAAATATGTCTATTGTGACATTAATTCTCTTCTCCTGAGAAGCTAGGCCTAGTTCAGTAGCTTTTTAAGCTTTTTTGTCATCTAGATAATCATAAATGTTATATTGAGCTACTGAGATTACGTTTAACAATTAAAATTTTGAATTTATCGACTGATAGATTTAGCACGTCACTTGAAAACATAAATAAGTAAGGGCCCTGATTCTCTGAAATAGATAATATTTTATTTTATTTTATTTATTAAAGAATAACCAACAGCTACAATGGAGAAGATAACAAGGTTACAATATCACATTTTTACGTACGTAGAATCAAAGTCTAGACCGTACACATTATTCTAGTTTTTATTTCACATCGATGCAATATTACCGAAGTTATAAGCGTCGGAAGTTTACGTGGGTTTTTTAAATCTCGTCAGTGATCGCGAGTAGCGCGTGACGTCATCGCTCGGCACGGCGGGCGTCCGTAGTACATTTCGCTGCTAAGTTGTTTGCTCTCGTGCGCTCTGGTTATTTTTATTAATTTAAAATAATGCTGATTGATTGAGTATATTGTGTAAATTATTGGTTATTATTATAAATTATACTAAAATGGAAGAAGGATTTCAAAAAGACCAATGTAACAACCTTCCCATAGTTCACGGTCTGATGGTGGCAGAATGTTTTATAAAAAATAAAGAGATCATTAACCTTGGAATGGTTCAATAAACTGCGAGTCGCGTACCCTACATACGACATACCTACTACATGTATCGGGGAGCCCCCCTTAATTAATTTTAATTTTATTTAATTATTTATTTTTTAAGTACCTACCTAAATATATAAACAAAATATTCTGTGAATATTTAAAAAAAACTGCAAAAAAAGTGGCAACAGAAATACATCATCGGTGAAAATTTCAACTGTCTAACTATCGCGGTTCTTGAGATACAGCCTGGTGACAGATAGATGGACATACAGACGGACAGCGAAGTCTTAGTACCTAATAGGGTTTCCTTTTTTACCCTTTGGGTACGGAACCCTAAAAAGCATTTTACTAGCATTAACAAAGTACCTACCTAGTCTACCTACTAGGTCCTTAGTTAGTGTTTCACATTGCAAGGTTAAGTACCTACTACTTAGTTAGTATTTCAGATGGTATTTGAATAATTACATCGACATGATCCTCAAAACAATATACTATCGTTTTTGGCCCTAACGGGGGCTCTTCACATCGCATTTATCAATATTATTCTGATTTTTGGTTCCTTAGGAACGAAAAAAAACAACTTTTCGGGTTTTTTTGTGGCCGTATTTTTACACTGAGGCACGACACAGTATTTATTAGATGGACTCAAGTTGTTTTTATTGTTTCTTATTTAAAATAAAGAAAGTAGTTCCGCACGTGACGGGCACATTCGGGTAAACGCTTTGAATCCCCGAGTCGCTCGCGTGGAGATAGGACACGTGACGTCATCAACGATATCGCGCTCCGTCCGCGGCTTAGACTAAAAATGTTAACTTTGCACTTTTATATCTCGGTCAGTTTTATAGATAAAAAAATAATAAAAACACAGTTGTTCTCGTAATTTTTTGTAAATTTTTTTGACATATGTAACAAAAAATTGTTTTTTTCTTCATTATGCATAGTACAATAAGTAGCTACTTAATGTTAAAATATATTTTTATAACACTACTGCAGCCCACGGCATTATCCGCAATTTAAATAAAAAAAATACTGAAATTCGCCACTAGAGGCATAGGTATTCACTCAAACATTATATTAACACTAAAAACTAAACATAATTAAATTATCATCATAGTTTTTCCTATTGCTAGAAATAAGCCTCCCTTTGATCATAAAAGTATCGTTAGTTATATATCGCGAGAACTGTCAATGTTCTATGTTTTGTTTTTTTTTTTGTTTTTGCGATATATATCTAACGTTTCTCAAGAATCGGGCCCCAATTATTGTCAGGTACCGTATTAATTTATACTACAAGCAACGACTCACGGCTTCGCTTGTTACCCGGATTAAAAGTAACCTATGTGATAATCCTCAGGTACACGTATAATTTAATGTCATCCAAATCCGTTATGCCTTTAAAGAGATGTGTGGGAACAAACATACACTGACCTCTCACTGACAAACTTTCAGATTTATAATATTATTAGTATTTCCGACGTAGGTATGTCTAGGTATAATAAATCCTATTAATATTATAAAGGTGAAAGTTTGTGTGAATGGATAGATGTTTGTTACTCTTTCAAGCAAAAGCTACGAACGATTAATGGAACGATTTTTATGAAACTTTGAATACACATATTTTGTGACTTGGATTAATACATAAGATACTTTTTACCTGGGTACCACGCGAGCGAAGCCACAGGTGGAAGCTAGTGAATTATATATTAAGCAGGACATAATCACACTATCACACATCTAGGCCTTAACTAAGCAGAGCTTGTATTATGGGAACCACATCAGTGATATACATACATAAATAGATAAATTATATACATAGAAAAAACCCAGACACCAAGACAAACATTACCAGATCATACAAAACTTTGTCTCGCGGCCGGCATCAAACACGCAACCTTCTGCGTCTAAGGGCTTTCGCCCGCTTCTCCACAGAGGTAATCTATGTACAATAGGTATATCTATGTATTGCCACCAATTGCATCTCAATTTACAATACACAAAGGTTACCTGGTAGATAATGCTTCTTAGCATTAGAAGAAAATGAAGAAAATACTTTTATTAAATGCTTCAACATGGATATCTTCATCATCATGATCATCATCCACAGCCCGACTTTATCCACTGCGTAATACAGTTTTCAACTAGTGCAGGAGGTAAGAACTCTGAACCACATAGTGCCTGCGCTATTTTTACCTTCTTATTTACAATGTTGCTTAGTAGCCTTTAGAAATAGCACAATAAGTGAGGTAATATGTAACTGTTTTAAGTTTTTGTGCATGAATTATCCTTATATTTATCATAATAATCATCATCATCATCATCAGCCTATAGCAGTCCACTGCTGGACACAGGCCTCCCCTAAAGAGCGCCATTGCGCCCTGTTCTGAGCTCGACGCATCCAGCAGCCATACGCAAATCGTCACTCCACCTGGCTGCAGGGCGTCCTATACTACGTTTGCCGAACCCCTTACACACCGTTTATAATTATTTTATCTTACAAAACTAAGTAAATTAATATTTATTTATTTATTTATTTAATAGAAACGCCAACAGCTTAAATATCAATACATTGTAGAGTTACACTGACAATATTATGTAACCTAAAATAAAATGTACCTATTAATTAATTAATGACACCGGTTACTTAAACTTTGATTGTCTTGCGTTTCCGCTAAGGCCTCCCCTAGTCAAAAACATAGTGCAATTCAATTAAAAGATGTGAAATAAAACAATGATTATTTACGCCCTAGTTAACACTTAAAACTAGGATACAGCTCAGCGTTGTGCGCCACGTACTTGTAGGTAGTTAAGCAGTGCCCTGATCTTCCGTATGAACTTATCAATTATTAGAGTATTAGATGGAACCATATTCAAAAACTTATTTAGGTACTTACTCTATCGGTGCATTGACCCGAAGTGAGTCTTGGCCTCTGACACGAGAACTCTCCACTTTCCCCTATCCTTTGCAATCTCTTGCCAGCTATCGGCTCCAAGTCACGCAGATCAGCTTCCACCCTGTCTATCCAACTTAGGACGACCAACCGGTCTGTGCCCGAGTGGTCGACCCAAATATACTGTCTTTGCGCTTCTATCCTCACCCATTCGCTGTACATGGCCAAGCCACCGGTGGGCTTTGGATACTCCAATAATGTAAGGCTCAGCCACTAGATCTTCGATTTCGGCATTATTTCGGACCCTCCAACTACAATCCTTTCTCTTTACTGGTTATTTCCTGTAGTTTCCTGAGTCTATATTCAAGAAGTTAAATAATTGGATACCAATGAATTGTTTTTATAGCATAATGAATATTTAAATATTCTTTTTTGCAGGCTGAATGCATGTACAACATTATGACCTAATTGTGAAAATAGTTATGTATTCTAGCAAATAAACATTTGAATCTTGAATATATTTATGTACTATTTATGCAATAAAGAATCTCCTGTCTATTTATATATATGAAAATGGATTATGTTGGCATTGGATCTTGTGCTGAGAGCAGAGCAGCCTTCACGGTGTTGGTGCAGTGTTGCAATTGCAAGATCTCCAGTATGTGGAGCAAAACTAACAGACAACACGATTGTAGTGTGAGATACGAGTGATCGCTGAACTGGTTGTTTCTTGGTCACTGTGCTAATATCAGTAACATAACGCTACCTGCATGCGAGATGTTGGTCATCTCAATAACAACCTATCATCATCATCATCAGCCTATAGCAGTCCACTGCTGGACATAAGCCTCCCCCAATGAGCCCTTTGCACCCTGTCCTCAGTTCGCAACATCCAGCTCTACCAAAAACCTTTCGCAGACCGACACTCCGTCTAGCCGGATGGCGTCCTACACTTCATTTACCGAGACGTAGTCTCCACTCAAGAACTCATTTACCAATCGTTGGAGTTGTCGGTTCTTCGGCATATCTATATACCTTAAAGGAAAAACCAGACAAGGCAATAGGTTTGGTTATCAAACGTAAAATGTCTATTTTATTTAACAAAACATAGTCACGCATATGATCACTGTTATACCTGAAACAGGGAAAGATGTGGTTTGGTTGTAAGACTGAAACTTGGAAGTACAGCACGCAATTTTAGATTTCTACCTCTTCTATGGCTTACGCCTTTTATTATAAGACTGAAATAAATAAAGCTAATTAAACTTGATGGGGTAAGGAAAGTAATCTTTCATTGTTCGGCAATTTATCTTACATCTACTACGGCCGTACGTTCATAATAGCTGTAATGGTTTCACAATTTTAATACAATTGTTCCGTAGGGTCAAGGTCACTAAGATTTGGTATAAAGTCATTTGGGTGTCATTTTTAGGTATAACTTTTAAAACTCCATCATCAATGATCGATAAATTAAAATGTGTTGCGAACCTTCCGCGTGGATATTGCTGCAGTGGTTGCTGCGTTGGCTGCGGCTACATAAGAAAGAAAATCCATTTATTCGACCCACACCCACAATGCATACAAAATAAGTAGGTGGTACAGAGTTGGTTATAATTTATAATACAAAAAATAAAAAATAAAAATAAAAAAGCAAAAAAACAACCATAAAGTTCTAAAAAAATTTACACCAAATATTATTTCACATTGCGTGGGGTCGAATGGGTCCCGTCTAAGCAAGTGCTGCACCATACCTAGGCAGGAATGGCAGAGCGCTGGTTTTCAGACGAGGCCGAAATGTGATGTCACGAAAATCATACATAACACAAATTTAACCAAGTTTTGCTAATCAAAAAGGTGTGTTCTCCTTGGGGCGCTCATGGCGCCCACACACCATGGAGCCTGAGGTGTCCGCGTGGGTGCAACAAGCTTAAACTTTGTGTTGACGTATACTTATGTGCCGTTCTGTGGAAATATACTAAAATGAATAATCAAAAGTACGGAATTCCAACCGCTACCTTCGGAACTCAAGCCAACCTCACAAACGGGGTTCTGGCGGCCACCAAACTGCAGCTCACTATTCCTCCTCCGTCGTTCTCTCAATTCTGAAGATCGTGACTCTTTCGGTGCAGCCTCTTTACTGTCTGTCTCTATCGGTTTCTATCGGCCACCTGATTGATCTGAGATTTTTAGGTGTTCGGATACTTGATCCATCCATCGTTTGGGACTTCTTCCTCGTGGCCTTTCACCCTCCACCTTTTCGGTCACCGCTCACTATTATAGTTTTTTATTGTAAACTAGCGGTTCGTCCCGGCTTCGCATGGGTTAAGGCACTTTTTTACACCTTGGGCTACGTTACTTAAGTTTTAGTAAGGATCCCTAATATTTTCTAGCAATAAATATAGCCTATGCTACTCAAGGTGAATACAGCTTTCCAATGGGGAAATAATTTTCGAAATCGGCACAGTAGTTTTTGAGTTTATTCATTACACACAAAAATACAAATTTTTCCTCTTTAATATTTTAATAGTATAAAAAAAATTGTGTAGTTAAATGCATATAGGGACTGAATATTATTCATAATTTCAGCCCATCTCAATTAAACCACAATAAACTCGACCCAGACCTCTAACTATTAACAAATTTTACCAAAAATTTAATGTAGCAATTATTATTTGCAAAATTTGGTCTGGGTTATAAGGAATTTCTTCACTGGTCAAAACAATTAAGGCAAGAAATTTATGCGATGTCTATGGCCGAAAATTGTTCTAAGCTTTGTATAAATAAAGTGCTTTTTCGTGTAGCTCTTATCAAATCATCATATAGCTATGTAATTAAAATATTTCGTAATTGTAGCACATGCTTCTTACATCCGTTCTTAATTAATACAAACGAGAATGTGCAATAAACACCTTTGTATAATTGTTATAAGTTTCTAATAGGTAAAGCGCACGTGACGTGGCTTACTGCAGTGTTTTTAGCAGATCATATTGGTTAAGCAACACTTCGTACAGTCGTTACTTGGATGGGTGACCACTTAGTAGCACTGAGATCTGAGGCCACATTTACACTGCACACTGAAATGATTTTCACCGGTCCTGTTTTAACAAACTTTAACAGTTTGTCAATTGATGTTGTTTGTATGACCGATGAAATGTCAATTTTTGCAAATATGGGTCTGGTGCCAACCATTTCGATGAGTATTTGAGTTACTAAATGAGGCCCCTGAGCTTTTTCGTGCTTTGGAAGGCACGTTAAGAGGTGAAGAAATGGTGGTCTTAACGTGCCTTCCAAAGCACGTTAAGAGGTGGGCACAGGCTTTTTTAGTCGTTTAACTATGTAGGAGGCCTTCGGGCGGCCTAAAAACTTCGACACCAGAGTTCACCACTATCAAGAAGGAAGAACTAAGCTATTATTAAATAATTAGATAGAAAACTCTTAAATGTATAAGATAAAAAAGTACACTGGTGTAAATTTAAATTTTAAATGTTGACAATTCAAAGTACTTTATGTGATAAATGAATAAACATGCTTTACTTTTACCAGGCGAACTAATGCTTAGTAGCATTTTCTTCCAGATAACATTGTCTAGTGTGGAGATGGATTGGTAATGCTGCAAAGATAATTTAAACAGTACATTAGAGAAGTATCTCCTCCTTTTTTTAAGTCGGTTAAAAATATAAGTTTACTCTCATCATCATCAACTATTAGCCATTTTCGACCCACTGCTGGGCTTAGGCTTTCTTTTGATTAAAAAATTAGATAAGATAATTCTTAATTCAGACAACACACAGACAATGACAGCACAAAGAACACATAATAATAAGGTGGTTAGGTAGTTACAAGATTTGTAAGTACAATTTAGGCAATATCACAAATTATAGAAAGGATAGAAGTTTACGTACCTAGTAACTAATACATAAGCGAAGAACTAATAAAAAGGTAGGTAGGGCCTGGGCTAAAAAGGTTTCATCTCAGCTTGAAGATGCTTTGCCACGGGGGCTGATTTTCAGATGCCATTATGCCATTCACTTGGATCCTTCGTTAGTCTGTACCAGATGCCACCCACCGTCTTTCTAATATCGTCGATCCATCTCGCTGGAGGACTAGTAATAAATAAATGAGACATAAAACTCATAAAACATTCATTTACTATCATCATCAACAACCTATTGAAATCCACTGAACATAGGTCTCCCCCAGGGAACTCCTCGAAGTACGGTCTTGAGCCATCTCCATCCACCGACCATCCACCTGCAATCTTGACGATGTCGTCGGTCCATCTGGTGAGGGGTCTCCCTACACTTCGTATTCCAGATCGCGGTTGATTCGTGAACCTTTAATCCCCAACGATTATCGGTTCTACAGACTATATGGCAAGCCCACTGCCACTCCAACTTGCTGATTCTGAGAGATATGTCGGTTAATTTAGTATACTAAAGATAAAAAATCTTACATACTAAAACTAAAACATCATAAAGATATAGTGTTATATGCGCTTGTGGCTACTTGCTCACGAAGTCATAAGTTAGACTTCAAATCATCACTTATAAAATAGTGAAGGTCTTTTAACCCATCAAATCAAATGCTATTAATATTAAAAAGCGAAAGTTTATCTGTAAATATGTGAAGATTGTTTCTCCTTTACATAAAAAATGTAGTAACCCCAAGACTTTGTTCACATAGAAGTTTTCCCTCCTTCAATGGCTGAATTTCTGGAAATCATTTTTTTTAAATCTTTATTAGAGCTTTTTTGAAGAAATAGTAGTGTAGTATAGAAAATAGTATAAAAATCACAAAAAAAAGACGTGTGGCACTCGGGGACTGCCGCGGTAAAGCTATTGCATAGCATTTTGTATCAACTTATGCAATTATAATTATTTATTTATTTTATTTATGCAGTATTTCTTTTTCTTTGATATTAATTCAAGTTACACTTTTTGAGCGTGGTGACCGATAAGAAAACATTTTTTTTTCTTTTATTAAATAAAAATACGTCTAGTTGCACGCACAAAAACACCGTGTCGAAGACTGCCGAAAAGAAACCACGTTAGACAATGCACGGCCTTCAAGCCACACCTCCCCGTGCCCGTCGGAGTGGGGAGCGTGAGGTTTTTTTTCGTTACGGAATTTCTGGATTCGGTCCCCGCGCTCAAGGCCCTCGATAGAAGCTATGCAATAGCTTAAAAATAAAATTAAAACCTCAGTAGTCATTCAAATTAAGCCCAAATTTCACTAGGTCATCTTGACATCATCTGAGTTAGGTAAAACAGGAATTGATTACTTATTCCAATGGAACTGTCTTTAAAAAGTGGACGTCTAAAGTTTTCGTTACGGAACCATTCTATCACCGTATGGTAAACGTCTTCAGGTTATTAAAGGAATCACCTTACGCATGAGATATGTAACCTTGTATAATGAGATGTAGCTGGACTTCAATCTTCAATCATCAATCTTGTCCGTAGTGCATTTCAATTCTCGTGTGAGTACTTACAGTAAAGGCTGTGCATCGATTGTTAGCCAGTCAGCTCATCTAGGTATCAACCGCGAGCGAAACCGCGTTCGGTAGCTTGTACATACTATTTATTAGACTAACAACTCGAAGGTATGAAAGATCTACGTCCACCGATCGCTTCTGCACGTGAAAGGTGGCTGGACAACATCTCGCAGACGGAATAAAAACAAAAACTTAATTTATACATTCTACGTTGTGAAATAATACGCAATCTAACACTACTTGTGGGTGGTTAGGTTTTGTAATGGTGTCCTAGGCCTTGCCAAGAAAACATGTGCTATCAAACAGAAAGTAATGCAAAAAATAGAATAAACTATCTTTTTATAATCAAAAAACTTAACTACTGTTAATTATACTTTGATGACCGGCGAAAGCCCATCTGAGACGTAGAAGGTTGCGGGTTTTCTTCCGCTGCGAGACAAATGTTATCCCGGATCGGGGGGTTTTCTATATAAAATGTGTGTGTGTGTGTTTACAAAAACTACTATCCTACTTCCTACTAATATTATAAATGCGAAAGTTTGTGAGTATGGATGTATGGATGGATGTATGTTTGTTACTCTTTGACGCAAAAACTACTGAACGGATTTGGATGAAACTTGAAATATACACATAGTTTGTGACCTGGATTAATACATAGGCTACTTTTTATCCCGGTACCATGCGAGCGAAGCCATGTATTAGTCACGTCATCACGTGGTTTCTTTAATACCTACACGGAATAGATATACCTACTAGCTCTGCATGGTTTGGGGCTAGATTATGTTAAGCATCAACATCATCTGTGTTAAAAACAGAGAGGAGACTGGAATAATCCCAGAGATTTTTATAGTGCTTATTGCGAACTGGTTCTTAATTAAAGGCTAAAACGACCTAAATTTTAAGATGACTTACGGCGAAAGTTACAAGTACAAATTACAAGGGATCATCTGTCCCTTTCAAACAGAAAAATAATTTGGAAATCGGTCCAAAATCTAAGTACGAAAATATTGAATGGTACAGCCGAACATGGAACCTTTTTTTTAAAGTTTTTTTTACAATAGATTCTGTTTAAAAACTACATTCAAAGCGAAATCTCAACCAAATAAACGAAGAGCAGATCTTATGAATTGTGAAATGATTTTTACAATTCATGCAAATCAAGGTGATGATGACGCATGCGTACTTTGGTGGTAGGTGTGTCTTTATAGATGTTTTATGCTACGTTTCGTAGTATTTTAAAAATCGTAAAAGTTATTTGTCGTTTAAGTTAGTTGTTTATTTGTGTAAAAGTTTTTATCTAACGGTGATTTGTCGTAGCAAGGACGATATTGAAACAAAATAATTTCAATGAAAATATTGACTTTTAATTGAATGTGTCGCTAAATACTATTTTAAGGGTTTGAACATTGAGATATTTATACTCTAGAGTGGAAAACGTGGAAAAAAGTGTCAGCAGCAAAACTACGCTGTCAACTGCGCGGTCTTTGAACACTTTTGAAGCGACTTAAGGTTTTAGACCTTAAGTCGCTTCAAAAGTGTTCAAAGACCGCGCAGTGCAAAGTGCAAATTTGGCATTCTGAAGTTTATTTAAGTCAAACACGCTTGGATGATTTTTGTTAAATTTCACTTGAAGACTGTAACTCTATAGTGTTCTATATAATTATCTCGAAGATTTTGAACCTATACATTTATTTTGCCGAAAACAAAATAACATCTTCGGAACCCAAATCAACCTCACCTGCTCGTGGTGCAACTACCAGTGCTAACAAACGGGGCTCTGGCGGCTGACTGCTAGCGGCATACCGCAGCCTAACACCAGCACAGCTATAACCCCTGCAAGGTAGCAGCTTCGGCGGTGCAAGAAGCTTTTCCCGGTTCCCCAAAGCGTCCAGCGTGGGTATTGACACCCCCTCTTATAAAAAGAGCCCCATGCCCAGCCCTGGGCTGTTATAGACTTGTGTTGTAGTCATAAAACAACAATTATTAAGGGCATAGTCATAATCATATTTATTTCGTCCCCCATCTCGGAAAGAGTACTTTTGCTCTTCAATACTTGAGTGCAAAAGCCGTTTTTATCCGCTAGAGTGCTAGAGGATAAAGTAAATTTAATTTAGAACATCAGTGCACTACTAAATTTAAAACAGCATTAAACCTATTTACTTCTACCTAGAAGTAATTAGGTTTAATGCTGTTTTTCTCCCTTGCTAACGCTCACAGGATTCTAATTTTTGAATTTTAGAATCCTTCGCTTGCTCAGTCATCAAAATTGAGCACGCGGTTAAAAAGCAACTTTGCACTCTTGTATAACAAATAATTATTATGTGGTACATTTTGGTAGGTAAGTGTAACTGTATTATATTACTTATGTAGAATAGACTACACCATTTTGCTTGGGTAAAAGTAATAAATTATTTTTATCTTAATCGCACTTAAGATTTGCAAATTAAGTATTTTTTGTCTTCACCTATGTAGTCACATAAAGATTTATGGTAGTAGTAGGAATATCATGTATAAATAATAGCGATCTAAAATTCTAATGAGCTGGCTTACTGACAGACTGGCTGAGCTGCAAAAAGTGCGGGTTTGGTTCCCGCTAATAGACAATGAATAAAAATACACGACACCTCATACACGGTCTACTAATCTCAAACTAGGAAGAACCTATACTATTGGGTAACTGAGACTGATAAACATACATAGATACTTATAAAACACCCAGACACAGAACAAACATCTATTTTCAATATACAAATGTTTGTTCAAGGCGGGGATCGAACCCACGACCTACAGCACAGAAGGCAGAACCACTATATATACAAATTCCTATGATTAAAAATAATCCCGCGACATTAAAAAAGACGTTACGGCATTATTTTAAAGCATAGGAATTTGTATTGAATTTTATTAAGATAGGTTTGAATGTTCATAGATAAAAGTTGAAATCCCTTACCATGCCGTCCCGGTCTGCGCAGGCCATTTGGTGTATAAAAGAAGTATGAGTGACGGCAAAGAAACCTCGCAAACGAGGGCGTGATCTGCGAGTTATGACATTTAAAGAAGTCCACTGCTGGACATAGGTTATCTAAGCATTTGTACGAAAAACGGTCTACCTTTTTCCATCAACCGATTTCCTGCAATCTTGAAGACCTAGTCGGTCCATCCGGCAAAGAAACCTCGCAAACGATTTAAGGGCGTGGATCTGCGAGTCATGACATTTAAAGAAGTCCACTACTGAACATAGGTCATCCCAGCATTTGTACGAAGAACGGTCTACCTTTTTCCATCAACCAATTTCCTGCTCTTGAAAACCTAGTCGGTCCATCCTCCCTCCAGTGTAAAGTTTGATTTTATTATCACAGCTTTTGTAAAAGGCAGCTAAGGTAACAAAAGAGGCTCGCCTAATGAGAATTGTACACCATGGAGCGTGTCATGCAGTGTCAGTATCTACAAGCCTATAAACAGTTTTCTTATCGTCGCGATCCGAAGTCAAACTCAGATCAAACAGAACTAAAATGGAGTTGGACAGGACAACTGGCAAGGTGATGACAGGTGGAGTAAGGCGATGATTGAATGGTGTCCAAGAACCGGGTACTAGAACGTCGGTCGTCTGCCGAATTTGGATGAGACGAGTATTGGACTGTGGAAATTAGCACACGCAAAGAGAAGCATAGTCCCAGCGGCTGTCTGTAGATGATGATGAAGCAGTGAAGGCCACGTATTGATTATGGATGAGTCCAGTTACATTCTGGCGCCATTACTAAACAACTCATCAATCAACATTTTGATATTTAACAAGCTATATCGATCGACCTTCTCTTGATGGTAAAATATTGTAATTGTGGCTAATATTAGATGTTAATGGCTTTTTTTGCTGATGTTACGACGGAACTGGTTTGAGACTATACCCAAAAATTAAACGCGATGCCTGAAAATATATTTTCAAGATATGTTTTTTACTAAATTTGATTGAAATAATTTTTGAGATAAATAAACAGCAATATACTCACACAAAATAATTACAGTCGTCAAAAATCTAAAATACCAGTTATTTTATGTTAATATTAATATATTAAATGCAATCTTGGTTCACCATATTATTTACAAATTAATAATTAAATTTTAAAAGTAACGCCATCTTACGGCGATCTAAAGAAGTTGAATAATAAGCTGATTATAACCGGGCAGTTTCTTACGGACTGTTAGGCGGTTATTGTTATATAGCATTCTCCTAGATGGCGCTTTATTCCAGGCTTTTTAAATTTTAAATTATCTATTTGTTAAATTTTTATTCCTGTCGATACAAATTCACCTACGTGCAAGTTATGTTCTTATTATAGTTACGTACGCGGTTTATTTTTTGTTACTAGGTAACTTACCTACAAATAGCTTGAAGACAAAGTTCTTTATTGCGTTCATGTGTACAAAAAGTTCATAAATTATTTTATTTAGGCCTTGATTGCTAGATTTAATTTGCAATTAAAAAGTTTTAAAGAGTGTGTTTATTGAAGATTAAACAAGTAAATTCCTTCCCTTTTCGTATGAGTTACGAGCAGTGCCTAACTCATAATGTGACAAACAATATTTTTTCGTCCCACCCATCTCGGAAAGAGTTTTTTGCTCTTCGATATCGGAGTGCAAAAGCCGTTTTTATCCACTAGAGGATAAAGTAAATTGAATTTAGAACATCGTATTTAGGTACTAAGTTTGTGAATCCAAAACATCATTAATCCTATTTACATCTACCTCCATGGTGCCGAATTTATCATACAGCCTTTTTTTATTTATTAAAAACTCAGACACAGAACCTTCTTGGTGTACTTTTTTAAAAACTTTTTGATGTAAGGTGATGTGAAACTTTTTTTTGCATTTAGTCATTTCCTCGCTGAGGTGGGATGAAAAGTTACGTGTTGCACTCGAGTGCGAAGATTGTTCACCTCGAGCTCTTTTGATTCCTTCGCTAACACTCAGGATTCCAAATATCACAATTGAGCTCGCGGTTAAAATACTGTAAACGTTTCTGCACAAAAATAGCCAAGTAACAAAATAACATTTTAGAGAAGGTTCTCAATATGTAGGAATCTATTTTTTGTGTTAGATAGTTAAATAAAATAAATTTCACAAAAGCTATTTTAAAACTTCCCAGCCTAGACCTAAATGTCCAAATGTATCAGAGCACGAAAAACTTGAACATGCCAGAACACAGTCACCCGACCAACGGATCTCGTAATTATCATTGTTTTCGCAAACATTGCAATCCTTCGCATCCTATCACCTGTCTTGAATTTAGTTGTTATGAAAGGAGAATGCCGTCTGATGTATGGCGCTCAGTACCAAGACTAAAGTGAGTGCGTCAAAAAAATATCCAATAAGTTTTTAGTCGATTCTACTGTCAAAATAATTAAAAATCAGGGTTATTGCCATAGTAACACTTTACATCATTTATTGCCATAGCAACGTATATATCATTGGTTGTTGTAGTCTAATGGCGGCGTGCAACGGAAACCAAATCAACAAAATATTTTTTTACTTGATTATTAATCGAGTCGGTGTGTAAAACTAAAGAAAATGTTAATGTCATTTGTAAAATATAATAAACTTTATGGGATACGTTCGGTTTTGACGCAATTGGTACGGGTTCTCGGCATTCTCCTTTAATGTTGATATTGATCATATATTTTGCTTCTGGATAAGTGCGAGTCGGATTTCATGTTGTAACAGCTGCCAGGGTTTTTTTCAAAACCTTTAAGCCCTGCGCAGCTTTTTGCCACATATTACGCAAGTAGACAATGTAACAATGGACAATGCTATTGTTTTGTGCAGCAATAATTACATTCCCTATCTACCGTGATGTATGGCCGGCCAAAGGATTCGTTATGGAAGTTCTTTTTATTGTGAAAATAGTTAAGCACGACCGCACTATCACATCTTTTTCATGATACCTGAAGATGAAACTAGTACATGGCCCAGATTGACCCTCCTTATGGACCTCCTAAGTGGTTTTTAATACTTTTGTCAAAGTATTTTTTTCGCTTTCGAGGCTTGCCCCGGCGCCTTTGCCCATCTGCAGGTAACCATCGGGTGACGATCGAAGCCATTATGGAAAGCGTTGGCGTGACGACATGGTTGGAGGCAGCAAGCGATCGTAAGTCTTGGAAGGAGATGGGGGAGACCTTTGCTTAGAAGTGGGACAGTATAGGTTCATTAAAAAAATACAAAGTAATGCTTCGTAGCATGGTGGAACGTGCTCTTGCAATGCCCTGCATCCATCAACTTCAGTAAATCAGGTGTTAAACCTCATTTGCCTTTCATTCTTCCCACAACCTGAAAACAAGTATGGACACTTCCACAGGATGTAGTCTAAGGTCACACTTTCGTTGAAAGAATCAGCTCTTTATGAATTTAAAGATTTAAAAATTGTACTGGTCCGGTCCGGTACAATTAGTAGGCACCAGATGCAAGTCCAACTCTTTACTAGTATTCTTCTTCTTCTTCGTATGAGCTAGTGACCAACTCTGATGTTGGAGTTTTTAGGCCGCCCGAAGGTCTTCGACATGGCTTAACGACTGAAAAGCCGGGACAAACATCTTAACGTGCCTTCCGAAGCACGGAAGCGCTCAAATCGAAATGTCACTAAACGGTCACCCATCCAAGTAATGGCCAAGAGTGTTGCTTAACTAAGGTGATCTGTAAATAACAATGAAGTAAACCACGCCACGAGCGTACTAAGTGAACGAACAATAGGTAAATGTGGCAGCAATTCTTTTGATTCGTTCGGGATGTCGTTTTCTAATCACACGAACCTGGTACATGATATTTTCAATTTTTTATGACCTTCTTTGGATGATGTCGAAGTATTCATACTTTATATCAGTATTAGTAGTAGTATAATTTCAACAGCATCAAAACTAGCCTATATCAGTCCACTGCTGGACATAGGCCTCCCTTATGATGAGGCATATGCCCATATTTGATTTATAGCATTCTCCCAGATGGCGCTTTTTCATTGACTTATTAAATTTTATTTTTTAAATTTACTACATAGTTGATGATAATCAAATAATCTGGGCATGCGTGTTGGGAATTGCAAAACACAGGTTCTCGCACTGCCGACGCTGTTGCCTGTCAGCGGTCAGAGAATTTAACTGTGTCTCAGTATCCACCCGACCGCCAGTGCCCCGAATGTTAGTTAGCAGGGTACACCACGCGCAGGTGAGGTTGCCTTGAGTTCCAAAGGTGGTGGTAGAAATCTCTCATCCCTCGTGTATACATACAGTATAGGTAAGACATACATACAGATAATTATCAATACAGTCAAAACTGTAGCTACTCCAGTTCTCGTTAACCTTATACATAGTTACATAATTCAATACCTACCGTTTTACAGTGCTATTTTTGCTGATGCTAAATACGCAAACTGCGAACTTGCTAATTTTAGAGTTATTGCCAGGAAAGGCCTAAAAATCGATGGCCTGATAGTGAGACTATCCGTACTATTCATAACAGTTCTATAAAACTGAGATAGCTAAAATGGCGATAAAATATCATGTCACCTCTTTTTATTTACATTGACAAGCCTAATACAGCCTAATACTTTAAAGCCGTTATAAAATGATAATAGGATATAAATAAGGGGGTATCAAGATAAATAATACTTACATATTTACTTAAATAGACACTGAGTCAATCCTTAAAATTGAGATAATCATATAGAAGACTCTAAACCATATCCACGCATACAAAAACTCACCTAAAAAACGAAAAACGAAAAGAAAGTCTAGGCTCTGTAGAGGCTTATGAAAAACAATTTCATAAAATAAATGTACTTTTGATTCTGAGTTAAAAAAATCTTATCAAATGATATCAATGAGGACTAGGAATCAATTTTTTTCAGTTTTTCAATTTCAAAGCATTAACTACGAATAAAAGTACTTAATTATGTAGTAGGTATATTTCCTATCTATACAGTTTGTACCTACATAATAAAGTTTTGAAGGGAATTTTATTTACTTTATATCGCTGACCAACGGTAATATATGCTTAAACAATAATCAATAACCAATAACAATTTTATGGAAAAATAATAATCCTTTTAACCTTAGTCCCATTCACTTGCATAAATATAATGCTAGTAATTTGAAAAACAGGTCTTATGGAATTTAGTAGTTTTTTCATTGATTATGTATAATAAGTTTAGAGGTTTTTAATTCCGTGTTACCACGATACGTATCTGGTTCTTGTTTATAGAAAATAATTTACTGCGATGATGCAAATTGCAACAATATATTGGAGCTCGTTAAAATAAGATCTCATTAGTAATAATACATTACATACATGTAATAAGGGCCACGTAAAAATAAATATGTTGTTTTTTTTCCGTCAAAAATTATGTAGTGTTTCGAACAAGATCCTGAATGATAAATATTTGCCATCACCATACTCTCAGACAACCATGTGATCATTTCATTACCATGGAAGTCATCATTTAGCATTGGGTAGACATTGGACACAACAGTTTTCCTTTTTTCCCGAGTCCTAAAAGGTGTTTTCTTGTTTCTTCTTTTGTGTTGATAAAGAGGAAAAGAGACAGGTACAGATACAGATACTGATTTTTATTGAAAGTGAGCATTCCCTTGAATGTTAGTCCTAGTAGTAATTCCACATATTCTGTGTAATTCCAATACACTCGGAGCGGTGACGCTCTATTTTCTCTTAAAAAACTCACACAAAATAAAACAACAAAAATTCGACAATGTTTCACCTTCTCAATAAGGCATCATCAGGATATGATCGACCCGCTGCCACCTTCGGCGTTGCTACAAAACTTGTGTGTCTATTTTTCTAAGCTAATGACAGGTGAACGTCTAATTATAATTTGAAGTGGGGGGGAAAAAATCTGCACTGACGTCCCGGATTGGGGGGCCAACCAACTCCTTAAAATAACGGAGCAGGACTTTGGGTTGGTGGCAACATTGCTGTAGGATACCCGATACTGCTTGCGTTTGTGAGTCTTGATACGCAGTTGTACGTTTTGGTTTTATTCCTTGAAGTCTGTCAATAATTGTCTAAGAATAAGAAAACGAAGCGTCTCATAGGAAACCATCAAGCCGCTTACTATTGCTAACTGCTGTTTAAATATGCTCTAAATTATGAAATACTATTTAAGTAATACTAGTTTAATACCTAGGTTATAAAATCACGCCAGGTTTTCTTACGCTGACAACTTAAACGATTGTATTTGCATTTCATGGAAGTAAATACTAAGCTATCTAGATCTTACACAAGTAATGTTCGCCTTATTTGTTATTCAGATCGCTTGAGAAAAGCGATTTCAGATTCTCATTTTACAATCTAATTATAGAGAGAATTATGTAATTCTGGTGTTTTGGTCTAGTTTTTCGTTTTGAGTGGGCGCTGTGATGACATTATTCGGCCTAAAGATTTGCATTAACCGCTTTTCAACATAAACACATTCTCTACTACTTATTCGACTTCAATAATGGAGGAGATTTTTGATTCGGTTGTAGGTTTTTTCCATTTCCTTGTTTTCCTAATTGGTGTCTTGAAATGCGCTAGCAATTTTGACAGTCGAATTTCATAATTGTTACGAATGGAATAGTAAGTAACCAAAGCAGAATTAGTAACTTTAAAAACTAAAAACTTATTAAACTATTATTAATAGTAGACTTTAAAAAAAACTGTAAGTACATTGAAATCCATCAATCATCATAGTCTTGACTGAATTAAAGGACCATTCTTGAGTGCTGCCTTTTTAGAAAAAACATTGACTTGAGCAATATCTACTAGGAATTATTGCAGAACTCGGTTAGAAATGGCCTAAAATAGAATGAAATAGGTACAGAAAGGAAGTGTAGCAAAGAATTTAGCAGCTAGCTTAGAGCAGGTAAAATATTTTGTCTCATGTTCACACTTTTATAAGCTGTCTGACCCCAACGGGCTTTCTCGCGAAAACTAAAGAATTTTGTATTATTCAACTCAGTGAAACCAAATGGCGTGAAGGTCAACCATTGTTGTCTGTTTAGTCACAGATAATCTATTCTCTTCCTATACGCAAGTATTTCCTAATAATAAAACACGGAACAAGTTTTTTTAAAGATTACTTTATTTTCATAGTTTTTCGTACAACTTAACCTAAAATTGGTAACCTTTTAATATCACTACGTACACGTACGCCATACAAACATGAGATTATTTACAAAATGGTCGTTTTGCTGGTGTCCCGGCCATCAATCAAGATTGGCGAGAATATAAATAAAAATACTTGAGATAGAATTTAAACTAGATTAGTGGTGGTAGTAGGAACCGCCCAGGCTTAGGTGGCTGTGCTCGTCGTGGCTGTGCTCGTGTCCGACGATGACGGGAACCTTGACGGGGACTGGGTAGGGCTTCTCAACGGTCACGGGGTAGGGTCTGTCAACGTGGACGGGGTAGGGCCGGTCGACGGGGACTTTCACGGGAACGGCCACGGGCCTGTCGACCGCGTAAGGCACGTGTTTGTAAACTGGGTAAGGTTCTGGAACAGGGACCTTCACGGGAACTGGGTAGGGTTTCTCAACAGGGACTGGGTAGGGCCTGTCAACGGGCACCTTGACGGGGTAAGCCACGGGCCTGTCGACCGCGTACGGAACAGGCACGGGCTTCTCAACGGGGTAGGGAGCAGGTACGTGCACGGGGTAGGGCCTGTCAACGGGCACTTTCACGGGAACACCGACGTGCTTGATCACGGGGTAAGGCTGGGGCACGGGAACTTTAACTTCAACTGGGTATGGCACGTGTTTCTCAACGGGGTAGGGCTGGGGAACATGCACTTTCACTGGGTATGGGATGTGCTTCTCCACTGGGTAGGGTTGGGGAACCAGAACCTTGACGGGGTAAGGCCTGTCGACGGGAACATGTACGGGGTATGGCACCTTCTTCTCAACGGGGTAGGGAGCAGGGACGTGTACGGGAACCTTAACGTACTCCTTGACTGGGTAGGGAACGTGCTTGATGACCTCGTAGGGCTGGGGCACGGCGACCTTCACTGGGTACGGGACGTGCTTCTCGACGGGGTACGGGACGGGTCTGTCGACGGGGTAAGCGACAGGGACACCCTTGACCAGAGTGATGGTCTTGGTGACGTCGGTGTGGTGGCCTAGGTTGAGGCCGTAGCCGGAGTAGCCATGGAAGCCATCATCGATGACGTTGTAGGCACCACCGAGGCCGTGTCCGTTGCCGATGTAGCCGACATCCAGCCCGTCTATACCGTACCCATAGCCGAGGTTCAGGAGGCCACGTTTGTCTAGTTTCTTCTCCAGCGGCTCTGCTTTCTTGTCTGTCGTCTTCTTCTCGCCGGCAGCCGCCGCGGCTACCAGCAGGAAAACTAAGCAGATCTGAAACAATAAATGGCTCATTAGCACATCGCCAAGTCTTAGTTCATTGCCAGTCTTCGTGCTTTGGAATGCTTTTTTGGAACAACCTCTTCATTCATATCTTATAAGAAGACACTGAGTTTTCTTATTAAACCAAATGTAGTTATTGCCAAAGTATCTTACTTTTTGTTGCTAAAAATATCTTAGAACTTATTAGTATGTACCTAATTAGGGTTAAATTATTATCGGCTTGAAGTTATGAGTATATTCACTACTCCACCGTGTAGGTATTACGTCAACGGAATCGTGGTTTAAATCTAGTGATTTCCCAAACATTCTATCCAAGTTCAAGATGAGATCTCCAATCATCAATCATGCAACACTTGGTTCCATTTAGCTCTTTGCCAAGTTCAGTTACATAATAACAAACAACGCTACTTGATTTTGATTTATGTACAAATTCTAATCAGTTTTATAACATAGATGAAATGAATTCGGCAGTTATTTATCATGAAATTATAGACTGGCGATCGTGTTACGATATTTTGATATATGGCATACGACTATTGGGTAACGGAGTCACTCAAGCGTGGTTCAATCAAAAACTGAGGAAATACTGCATTGTATTGTACGCAAGACGTGTGAAGTGCAAGGAGCGATCCAGTTACCTAATGAGCGATAATACTGTACTTAGCCAGTTTAGTGCTTGGCTGCGCAGAATTTATAACATCTTATTCAAGCAACTAGATTACTTGTTTCTCTTTCCGATGAGCTAGTGGCTCTTTCTTGACTCTTTATTTCAACTTGATCACTACCGTCATCAATATACTCTAGTTTTAAGGTTACCTACATTTTACCATATTGTTGTTATATTAAATGCGGTCATTGACATGCCTGTTTGCTTTTGTAGGTACACAATTCAGAACCCTAATAATGTGAAGTCACCTTTTGGTGACTGTATGTCAATGTAAGTAACTGATTAGCTATGATCAACTAGTTATTTAACGAATTCCGATTTGTCAAGCGACCACAGTTATTATTAGTTAACCATTTTGAATAAATAGTATTACATAAATGGCCTATGTAAATAAGAGGTCATGAGTACGTATATGATTGTAGACCGAATTAGCTAAAACTAACTGCTCCTAATAGTAAAAAATCCAATACTACTAAAATTAATATAAAGTTCCGATATAAGAAGAAATATTCTCAAACTCAAAAATCAACATCTCAAAACCAATTATCTTTTGATGAAAGGTCCCAATGGAATCAAAAGTTTAACTTCAAGCCAAAGTCCAATTTCCACTTCAATTTAATCAAGTTCCCGCATAATATTTGCTCCAAAACTCAAATCAAGTTAAACTGGAAAATTATCAAAACTCAGTTTTCCGAAAGCGTCCACCAATTATTTTAACCGGTCCATTTTCGCAATACCCACCGGCCGGAAATTGAAAACTAGATTTTTAGTAATTACATAGTTATTAATTTTATAGATTCCTGTCTCGGTTGTTTGTGTTTTAATTGTTTTATTTTGCATTTACTTTAGAATCTAAATACATACAATAATAAGTTGATCCTACCTATAGCATTATATCTTGGCAAATTCAATTAATTATTTTGTTCTTGATCTGGAAAATTTTATTAATTGCAGTCTGCATCTGTGTGCAGATAAAGAAAAGACAAGAAATTCATAAATTTCTTAGATTTGCTATTTTCTTTTCATATCACTTACCACTCATTCAACTTAAATAGTTAAACATCAACATAACAATCTTTATGAGTAAACCTACACGCTTATAGGGTCAGCGTTGATTATAGATAAGGTCCATAATTATACCTTGAATCGGTTGCAAATCGGTAAACGCATGCGTTGCATTGCATTGCAAATATCAATGATGACAGTTCATCAGGGTTGCGCAAGCGCCAACGCAACTCTCATGGGCCACTGTGTCGCCGTGGGAATAGCTCATTAGTGTAATGAGTAGGTTGGAAAAAAAAATTGCCCTTTGGTTTCTAGTAGGTAAGTCTTTTGACCGGATTACTAATGTGGTCGTTGTATCTCTTATATAAATGATTTTATTTTTATCATTGTTAGAAAAGTGTAGGAAATATTGTAATACACCATCCTAGCATATTTTACACACTTTCTAGAACTTCTTAAAAATTTGTTATTTTGTACCTCTGCAATTTCTTGTTGATTGTTTAACTGAACAAATTTTTATTTCCCATTTTTACACTGTGTTAAAACCGGTGCTATCTGTAATTTTTCTTGTATTTCATTTATTTTTAATTTTAAATCAGAGTATGAATCACGAGAGCAAATAGGTTGCCAAAAATCTTTAACTAAACAGATGTGTAGGTGGGTATTTCATTGATCCATGCTTCAGCACTTATGAAAGGCGCAAACATTTACATACACCGTTACGATCTTATTGTCAAGTAATAAGTAAACATTTCGTACTACGAGAAACGTCGTCCATGTGAGAAGTAAAATAAGTCCTTATGCAAATATTATGAGTCGAAAGTGACGAAAGGTCACTGTGACCTTGGACGGTGACAATAACCTACTTTAGAATTAATAGTATTCGGATGTTATGAAATTTTCTCATCTTGACACTTCTTTCGTAACAAATTTATTAGGTCCAAATTAGTGACCATGAAATTTTGATTTTGAATCACATTACTTCATCAAAGGATCGAGAATTCTTTTCTTCTTCAACCTATTATAGAAGCTTATTTACACAGACATACATAGGCCTCTCTTTGGAACAGAAATACACTGCGTTGGTATCAAATCCATTGTTCGGCAAATCAACGTCAACGTCCTTGGAATTCGGTTTGATAAATTGGGGAATAAGAGGATTTATATCATAGGAAACGAGTATATAGCCTGAAGGTGGCACCTGTGGTAGATAAGGTGAGGAGTGGTATTTAAAATGGTATGGGCATTTAAGGAAGGATGAAAGTCATGTGACAAAAGATGAGATGAGTATGAATGTGTCTGGATGCACGAGTAGAAGGAGGCCGAAGAAGAGATAGATGGATTGTGTGAAAGACTAATGAGTGTGAAATAAGTGGAAACTGATTTGACCGTTGATAGAAGTGAGTAGAAGAAGAACATATTTTGTGCTATCTCCCACCTAGCGTGGGACTAAGGCAGGAAAATGAATGATGAAGATGATGAAATGGGCCAATAATTTGGTATATTTATAATTCGGGTTTCAAATGCCCGGCCAAATAGATCTAGTCTTTGATACATTACAAAATATGAATCATACTAAGCAGTTAAATAGCTACTTGAATATTCAAGATTTCAAGTACTTAATAACCGTGGTCAAGCTAAGCACCTTCCTACACCTACACAGTGAAGCAAGACATGATCTGTACCAATCTTCAACCATTACTTATAACTTGAGTAACGCACCGGATAGTGTGACATTATATAGATGAGGAATTACACTATAAACTGTCGACATCTGCTACGGCTAGATTGCGCTCATTTATCACAGTATTTTCAAAATCATTTTCTCGGTTGACATAATTTGTATTGTGTTGGAGATATATAATTTACATAGAGAATAAACTAAAATACTAAACTAAGTTTCAACATGATTTTTGATTACAGTGATTGCAACAGGTCGTTAGTTAAATAATCTATGAGCTAATAAGGTGTTACAAATTTCAATACACGGATAAACGAAACGAAAAGAAGATATTTTGATATGGCAGTTTTGAGAAAAAGAAATGGCTCTTGGGGAAATTTGTAATGAATACTTGAATTATTCGAAAAAATCACGAGTCAGGAACCCATAGCTAACCGATAATAGGTACCTACAAGTTAAACAGTGCTGTAACTATCCCACAGTTGGATCACGATTCTTTGTTCACCGTTTCCCATGGGTTTTACTTGCATTTTCCATTATTGCCTAATCACTTAATCTGTGATCGTGTAATGTCTATTAAAGACATTACTTTGCTAGATCCTGTAGTTTTTTGTTTTCAAAGAATATTTTGTTTATACAAACAATTACAAAACATAAGTTATTTTCCAAAGAAATTTTCGGGTTCGGGATAGGTTCTCTGATTTAAAAATTTAAATACTTTTTGTTCCTGTAAAACTTCGATGCAAAATCTCATAACATGATTTTTGTTCTTTACAAATCACGACAAACCCCAGAATTATATAACTTTTACAAAATTATGATAAATAAATATTGAATTTTATTATTCAACTATCGTAACATTTGGATTTTATTTCCATTTCTGATTCTCCGAGTTTTATCCATATTATATATGAATATTCTTAGATTTTTTTAAATTTGAATAGTAACATATTTTAATGTAATTGGTCAATCAATATAGTTGTGAAAGATCTATTTAAATTAGAGCAGCGTGAATTATTATTTGTTTTGAAACGATTTACGATCAGATTGAGAATGATAAATCATAATGATTGCAAATCAACTACTGGTGTTTTTGAGTATATGTCTTACCAATTTATTTTGTGAATTGGGCTGTAAAGCTATTAGGTAAGTATTTGTAGTAAACATTCTGTTTTTGAGTTGTTCTAATCTTGTTTTTGACAACTCTAATTGGATGTGTCCAAGCAAGTATACAAGTGGTAAAACAACAGTTTTGAAATTCTAAACATGATTGTCTGCCCGTCAAAGTCACGTCGGCGAAATGGTGCGTATCGTTTATTACAATTTTAGTATATTAGTATTATATATTCTATGCTTCATAGGAGTTAGTTTTTATTTGAGCACGTGCGTTTGTTTACAATCGTTTATGGAATAGTAATTTTATTCTTTTGTTGCGTGATTAAACGCTTCGCTGAGTATTTTTCTTCAATCTCACCTAAAGTTCATAGATCGACAGTTGCTTTATGCTCTGCTAATATTTTATATAAATGTTTTGAGAGAGCCTATTTCAGTACTTATAATATAGATCCATTGTTATTTATTTGTAGGTGTATCATTTTCAACGGTATCTATATAACTTCTTAATTCCAATTCAACGAATATCGTTAGTTAGTTCGTTAGCGGTTTCACTTCGAATTCATTGTTTATTTTGATACTCAGAAAACCTTTTACAAATTTTATACAATACTTATATTTTTTTGGATAAATGGGCACTTAGACCATTCATAGTTCATTAACCTCTTTTAAAATCTAGATGCTACCAAAACAAACGTTTGTAGAACAAAGGTTGTAGACAAAACGGCGCTAATCACTGTACAAAGTGAACGAGGTCGTGGGAGCTACTTATGGTGAACTTTCGTAATGGCTGGTTACTTGCTACTTTATGAATACCTACTGTACGCACGTATTTTATCAATACGTAATTCTTTAAAATACATCACAGTGTTTAGATTTATTGTAAACCGGAAATATAATTATGACCGTAATTATTATTATTATGTTTTTGCTATTTTAAATACAATTTTTGCATCATCATTATTATTTATTATATTTAATTTATTATTTAAAAATGCTTGAAAGTAAAAAATTATATCCCTTAAGTTTTTTGCTGATTTTTTGGTAAATGACTGTGTAATGAGTTTTGGTATGTCTTTTTCGTAAGGTAGTATTACTTGACATGTTATAATTTTTCGTCAATCTTCGTTCATAATTTTTATCGTTAAATCTTTAAGTTAAGCATTTTGCGTAGCCATCAATCATTTACACAAAATTTGATTTTTATCTCTTTTTAACCGACTTCAAATAGAAGGAGGTTCTCAATTCGTCGGAACCTTTTTTTCGACTTTTTTATGTATATTCACCGATAACTCCGTCGATTGTGGGCGGATTTTCAAAATTCTTTTTTTTGTTTAAAATAGTATACTTCACAGGTGGTCCCATATAAATTGTATTCCTGAGAGATTGGTACTTTTCCCGGAAAACTCAAAAAACCTCATCCTCACTTGTAATTTTCGCCCTATGATCACCAAAATCTCCGTCAATTGTGAACCGATTTTCAAAATTCTTTAAGGCAAGAAGTAAGAAGTGAATTATTTGAAGTCGGTTTATTATTTTTAAAACGTCCTACTTGTTGCATTTAAAAGTTTGACAGTTTGACGTTTCTTTTTCTATCCCAAAAGTAGGCATAGCTGTCAGCGAAGGTAATTTTAAAACGTAGAATCTTAAGTAATTCCCAACATAGACTGGTTTGAAACCTAATAACTAAATCTGTATAAGGTGAACAAGGAAATTAGCGATGTCCTAGTATTTGAAGACTGCACTTCGATTGAGTAAGTTATTTGTGACTACTTGATGTTGGTTTTAGTTAATATTTATCTTACAAACAATTTACTTATGATTCTTCTGCGAATAAAAGATTTCAAAAATAGTTCAAACAATTTATGAAATCTTTTATTCGCAGAAGAATTTAAGAAAGTAGAAAAAATAATGAATCTTAAGATGGAATTATCGGGTATTTTGTTTGGGTCTATCGATGAAAAAGGCTTTAATTTTTTCTTTGGAGTTGAAGTTTTTGAGTTTCTTAAACTAATGGTCTGAATTTATTTTCTTATATATTTATTAAAATCTATACGTGATTAAATATAATTGTGAACAACTAGAATTATTACAGGTACATTCTCTATTTTACACCTTTGATCAGGTAACATTGGTTTCCTAGACTGTCTTCCTAGTTACTACTAGTTTGACTAGACTGGCCTCTGCGGTGTAGGCCTTTGTGATGTAAGAGCCTTGGTTTATCATGTATCATAGTACTCGTATTTATAGGTTCATATTTTATAGCATTGCAGCATTGAATTGTTTTATTGTAGGTTGTAGTTTTGATTTAACTGTCATTGAGATTTTAGGCATTTATAGTGAAGTAATGTTTCTATGTTTATTTACTTGTTATGAGAACTGAATCAATATCTAACTGTAATTTTAAACCAATATGTGCAAAATTCGTTTAAATATTTTCACCGGTATTCAGATTTTCATTTTATGTACAAAAAACTATAAAAATCACTGCTACGTTTTTAACGAAAATAAGATTCGATTTTCTTAAATATTTAAAACTAGGTCACTTCAATCAAATCACAATGATCCAAAGCGTTGACTTCAAAAAAGTGTGTCAAATCCATAACACATATAACACTTTAGTAACACAAAGTCCGACACGGTTTCCAATCACTTTTTTGAAGTCATAACTTTAATCACTGCACTTCACTTGGTGATGGCACTCACCGTTGTTTTCATATTGCTCCTCAACTATGTGTGGAGTCGGGAATCGAACTGGATACAAAGCGTGCTGTGTTGTGTGTTTTTATAGGTGGTTATTTGGTTAAACTTTCGCCATTGCCCCCCTAGTACTGGAGTAGGCTTCGTCCGGAGTCCTTGCAAGCCTGCGTATTTGGCCGGCGTATGGCGGCTGCCAGACGTGTCGCGCGTATATTTTTATCTCAATTTTTTTATCGACATCCATTCATCAGGCGTTTAACATCTTTTAACTTTTAGCCAAAGGGTTCTTCATTTTTTTTCAGGCAAGCCATAAACCTAGAGATTCTCTAAACGTGTTTAAAATACGTACGTATAAAGTGGTAGAACAAAGAAATATTAGATAACTTTGCTACAAAACGAACAAAGAAAAACTAGTGCGGAATATGAGATTAATTATCGTGGTTCGTAATTTCTTTTGATCTTTGTTAACAACAAAGAAAATTTGGCTACGACGTTATACAATAGACATGTGAATTTTTTTAGATACAGATATTTACAAAAACAAAGCAAATAATTTATTAGGTACCTAAAAAAAACAAACAAAAATTCAGCCGTTTGATCATCATCAGCCTGTAAAATACCAATCAGATATAGGGCTTTCCCAAATACCTTTGTTAAAGATTTCCTATTTAAACATCATAATGATCTTGAGTCATTCTATCCATTCAGGCATTTACTCAAATGTTTTTCCAAATAATCTGTGATTGTGCTTTCTCTGATTTAGGATTCAATTGTATTGCGATTCAATTGATCAAAGCACATCATAATCTTGAGCTATTTCATTCAGGCATTCTTCAAAATCTTTTCCCAAGTAAATTGTGATTGTGATCCTTTATATAGATCAACACATCAATATTGCTATTATTCAATTCATCGAAACTGTCCGCTTGCTGGTACTCGAGGTTCCTATGACCCCTGGGAACCTATCGCGGAAGCCGTACAAAATATTTTATAATCTTGTCAAGGTGATATTTGATCCTGAGTTTTTATCTGTTCAACATATCGTCAAATGAAGCTAGAGTGAGTGCAACGTCTAGGGAAAATCAGTTAATTAGAACAGTTGGTAATTTCAATTTATTTAATTTTATAAATATATTTTTATTAATATTAATTTAACTATTTTATTAAATTTATAGAACTAGCTCTTTTAGATTTTGTGATACAGTTCTCTCCATTTTGCTCTTTCTATTTATTTATCTAGTTTCCTCTGTAACAACCACAACAACATCCAATATCAGTCTACTGCTGAAACCTCTATTTCATTAACAATAACAACAGTCCACTGCTGAAACAAGGCCTATTAAGAAAGGTGATGCCACATTCATTCCCATTATGGAAATATGTGCATAAATAGTGTTTTTTATGTATTCAGCACATAGTTATAATTTTCATCCTATAAATATATAGGACGCAATAGCACTCCTTAGGGGAGGGCCATCTCCAGCACTGATTTAATTCCGAAGAAGTTATAATAAAAAAATGTATGCAATTGCAGTAAAATTGTGTTTAGTTTACAGCTGACCTAGTTCGTTGACATTACCTACCTATGGTGCGTTATTCCATACAACTGCTAAAGGCTGATGATAATGAAATGTGTCTAGAGAACAAACAAATCTTGACTCAGGAATTCTTATTTTTATAACATGAAATGTGTCTAGAGAACAAACAAATCTTGACTCAGGAATTCTTATTTTTATAACATGGCCAAGTTTCGTAATTTTTTATAATCTCTCGCGACAATATTATTGTAAATTTGACATTTTAATTTCCAGATCATTCTAGATTATTTAGGTAATCTTAACGAGTGTGTGGGTGTGATAGAATGCATAATGTCTTCTAAAAGCCTAATAGCTTGATCTTTACCGGTTAAATAAATTCCACAAATTTGCAGATTTTCACTAATTATTTTAAGAATCTGTGTTGTCTATTTCCGGAATATTAATTTCATTCAATTTCATTTCGACCCACAATATTCATTTAAAGTTCCAGTAGTTTTTACATAATGCTTGGGTAAACTAACAAAAGGAGAAAATGTTTTACCAAACTAATTGATATCACTAAAAGAACGCGTTATTTCATACTTTTTGAAATTTATTCAACGGAAAATAGTCGCAACGTAGTATCTAATCCCGCTGAACTACAATAATACACATATTTGACTGCGAGTAGCGACATTCATTATTTGTGGGTCAGACAGATAGTCTTAGTATTGGTCGAATCGTTTGCATTGCTTCTGAGTGATACTTTAGAATCATTTTATCTCTCTACAAAATAGTCAATGAAAAAATAGAGCTTCTAGGTATTATGTACTTTAAGTAATTTATGTATGTTTATGATATTTTAGTTTTTGTATGTAAGTTTATTTTTATCTTTAGTACCTATGGTTTAGGTTTATTTTTTTTCTTTTTTTATCGTTCTCATTTATTATTATTAGTTATGTTATAATTTTCTACAATTTCATTAATAAAATTTTTAGCTCTACCAATCTATCTCCACACTACACAAAGGTAGTACACAAGGTACGAAGAAAATGCTATTTAGCATTAAGTTCGCCTGTGTACTTGTATTTTATCTTGTGCAATATATTTTTTTTATCTATCTATAAATAACCCATTTATTTATTTACTTTTATTAACACGGGCAGTACCCAATTACAATAATAATTAAATAGTTGACAGAAATAGTAAAAGCAAGAAACATGCAGTGTCATATAGGTAGGTCAAAAAACAATTTCATTTTTAAACAATAAACTAATATCAATACAAATAATAAATAAATTTAACAATGTCGCTCACAAAAATACAGACATTTTGATAAGATTTTGATAGACATATCAACAAATAGATCCGTGGTGACTGCTTTATCAGTATATATTGATGTGGAAAAGATATTTACTGTGTTATTTGACAATAAAAAAATTGCCATTTTAATCATTTAGGTACTACATTTATTTGCTAAAGGTCAGGATTTCAATTGTCAGTTACTGTTTTTATCTCTTAGTTAGATAACTGTTAGATAGTTTGAAAAGCGATCGGGTAATTTTCCGAAACACATTATCCGAATTTATTCAATAGATATTGGCTTATTGACTAATTCACAACCAACCTTGGTTCAGGAAACGTACGTTTTTGTGAGAGTAACATTGAAAAGGTCCGAGTCCTTGCGCGTGTCGATTATCTTTGAATGCGGAAATATTCAACACTGTTTTGGACATAACTGGCTAACTGGATTAAATAATTTTTACAATTTATAGATAATAAATTGGTAGAAATATAATGGTTTTATAAAACAGGGGTAATAATCTTTATTAAGTTATTCTCACAAAAAAGTTGTGTAAGGGTTAGTGTTAACATGTTGACTGCGGACCTCGCGCATGACGCTCCGCACTATGCAGGAGCAGTACATACTCTAGAGGAAGTGTGTTTTCAGCACCCAAAGTGTTAAAATTCTGAAAAAACAATTTAACACCTTGAGTGCTAAAAATACAAATGTTTTCCTGCAGCATACCGCCCTCCTCTCATTTTCCACGCTGAAGCACATTTTTGTACAAGAAGGATATTTTTTAACAAACTAAACAGAAATATTTAATGCAGTTAGCCAGTTTATATACACAGGAAAATTCTAAATAAATAATAAGGTCCTCTACTCTACTCTCCTGTAAGACAAGACTATGGATGAGCATCCACCATTTTACTTTTTACAAAAAGTAGGTACTGATTAATATCAAGTAATCTTAATCGTTTTCAAACTTAGATTACTAGACCGACAGTCCATATCAGCCCAGTGGAACATAGGCCTCCCCGAAAACAAAAGAGATATGCCTTTAGTTCCCACACTGGGCATGCAAGTTGGTGATTGCAGGGCACAGCTTCTCGCACCACTATCAATGCTGTCCGTCGAAAGCCAGCGAATTTAGTGATGCCGGGTTTAGGCTGCACTACTGTTGTAGTCTCATTTTTTAGCAAGCAGGGTGCACCACGGGCAGGTAAGGCTAGCTCAGGATCAAAACCAAACAGGATAGAGGTTGGAACGTACTGCCCTTCCCCAAATCAGGAGTAGTGTAATATCCTGCAATGGGCTTCTGAACGAAAATACTTCAAAATTCTCACTGACAGAGTGACTGATTCATAATCATAAGTCATAGACGCAAGTCCCTTTAAGTCACTGACATCTTGCATAGTGTAGGGTGGGGGGTTATTAAGGATTCCTGAAATTCAGCCTTAGAAGGGTAAACGAGAAAAAAACCCGTAAGCAGACACAAGGCTCCCACTAGTTTGTATCTTATCTCAACGCTAACAGGAAATTACAAATTTAATGATCACCGGATTTTCCAAACAGGTTTCAAAGGAAATTGACTAATTATTTAATTTAATGTCAAAAGTGAAGACTATGTGCACTTTTGACATTAAACTCGGTGATTGAATATGTGCGCTTAAATGGTGACAAAAAGTGAATTAGCAAGAATAAATTAAAATAGAATTAAAGAAGTTTTTGCATATAGTAACTACTTATTGCATTTAGTATCTGGTCAGGTGGAGTTACGATCTGTGAAAGACTTGTAGAAGCTGCTGGTAGAAGATGGATGCGTCGATCTGAGGACAGGGTACAACGGCTCTGATCAGAGCAGTAATGTAAAACGGTAAATTTAAATGCATTATTTTTAAAATGTTATATTTTACATAATATTCGACAAACAATGTCACGTAAGTGTCACGTAATATTTATAATAAAATTAATTTTATAACTCCGTGTCATATATTTACATATTTTAATTGTCAAAGATCGACAATCGGATACTTATTTACATAAACAAGAACTGGGCCACACGCGCTGTCGAAAATATCTTGCGAATCTGAATCCGAGAAACATTTTATACATTAACAATGATATCTTGAGTCAACACACTATAAAGTTATAGATTTCGTGTCATAATACCGTTGCAATAATGATACATTACGTATAATAACCCAGTAGTAGGTAAACCTATCGAATGATAAACTATTTAGTTACAGAGTAGTATCAGTTAGCTCTAGAACCAATTCTATAATTGTTTGTCCGTCGATTTAAAGATAGCGATGGCCAATAAGGTCATACTTTTAGAAAAACATTGATGAACATTGGCTCCAGACAGCAGGAGTGACGATCTGCGAAAGGCTGCTGGTAACAAATGGATGCATCGAGCTCAGGACAGGGCGCAATGGCGCTCATTAGGCCTATGTCCAGCAGTGGACTACTATAATATGCCGATGAGTTGATGATGATGCTGATGATGAAATCCTTTTTAAGTATAATAGGGATGATACCTGGGTAGAAAAATAATAATTCTAATTAGTCCGTCAATTAGATTATCAAAAAATATTGGACACGTATTTTTTTTATTTTTTAAATCAATGGAAATCGACAAAATTATAGAGCATCAAAGTTCGGGAGTGGGGGCTCGTGACGTCACTTGTATGTAAAAAGTGTACTTACCCGTGACGTCACGTGGAATTTCAACGCACTATATCTTTGTCATTTTTAGTTTAATTGAGAAAAGAAAAAAATACGTGTCCACTATTTTTTGATAACGTAAATGACGGACTGATTAGAATTTTTGGCATCTAGCTTATTGACGTAGTACCTAGTAGTAATAAAAAGTATTATGTAGTAGGTTTATCATTCATATGGTTACCATGCTTTGAAATAATGCTTTTATAAAATTTATTTATTATTAATATTGTATAATAAATTCAGGTTTTACAATAAACCATTTTTTTTCTTGCATAAGAATTTTGTAAAATCAGTTAGTTCATACTCAGAAAGTGTCTGTCAAAGACCCGAATGCTTCATCCTTACTCTATATCAATGCTAATGAAAATATACGTAGTACATTTACTCGAGTATTTGAAAGGTATAGTCGATAGACCGTGGAGTAAAATGATAGTGACTTAGGCCTAGGACACACAATCCGATGCCTTGATTACAGTATATCGCATTTTATCGCATTCTGTGGACTGTAAGGGGTTCCAACTCCCATCTTCAGAATCCAAGCCAACCTTACCTGCCCGTGGTGAACCCAGCTGTACAACAAACGTGGTTCTGTGTGCAGCATCATTTCATTTCCCTGCCCTTATCCCACTCTAGGTGGGGTCGGCACAACATGTTTTCTTTCTCCATTCACTCCTATCGGCTGTCGACTCCGTACTCACTTCTTTCACTCTCATATCCTCTTTCACACAATCCATCCATCTCTTCTTTGACCTCCCTCTACTCGTACATCCAGTTACATTCATACTCATAACTCTTTTTGTCACATTATGTTTCTCGGTGCGAAAAGCTGTACCCTGTGATTCCCAATCCGCATGCCCAGCGGGATTATGGGCTTATCCCCCTTCTTATTAGGGGAGGCCAATGTCCAGCAGTGGACTGAATAGACTGGTATTGGTTGGTTGGCATTTTAAATGCATTTTAACGGTTGATTTGCACCAATCACGATTTATTTATTGTTCTTCCGTTAAGTGAAGGGAAGGGGCAAACAACGAATGTGGACGAAATGCCAAAATAAATAATAATAATTACTAAGTAATAATAGATCGAAAATACTCAATTGATTTATGATACCTGAAGATAGAACTAGCACTTGGCCCACTGGTGTTAAGTGGTAACCATTACTTATAACAAAGTATTGCTTTATAAATCATGTTGTTTGGAACGTGCTTTAGGATGCGCCCTGCATCCATCAACTTGACGGCCTCTGTGGCGCAGGTCCGCCTGAGACGCAGAAGGTTGCGGGTTCGATTCCCGCTGCGGGACTAATGTTTGCATGTTCTGTAGATATTTATCTCGGGTCTGGGTGTTTTCTATGTATGATATGTATGTTTTTACGAAACAAAAATTATATGTGTATTATATCAATCATGTGGTTCCCATAATACAAGCTCTGCTTAGTTTGGGGCTACATGATGCTGTGTGATTACGTCCCGCATTATTTTATTTATTATTTAACTTGACCAATGAAGGTGATAAGCCTCATGTGCTTGTAATTTCACCCACACCTTTCAAACCGAAGAAGCAATGCCTGTAGAAATAGGAATGCTGGTAGATAATTCCCCGGATGAATCCTTCACAAAAACTCTACTACTTCTTATAACATAAGCAATCTTTACTAAGTCAAAATCATTAAGATAATTATATCAGCTAATGTCAGTAATTATTGGAATAAGTTGGGGCATACCCTGACTACAATAAAATGTCGTTTTAATAGGTATGCCTATTCGTCAGTAACTTGTAACTTACATTGGTGAGTAAATTATTAAGGATTGATACATAACTTATATGTGTGAGTAAATTATTAAGAATTGATATTATGTATATAATAACAACGGCTAGTCAAATAAACTTGAAAATATAAGAACTAAAAGAGATTTTATTTTCTTACGCAGATGAAAAAACTGGCTGTGAGACACATCTTTCAAAACTTAAACATAAAATTACGTCAATCCATTAACTTAATTTAAAAACACAGTGCCACAAGTTGAGGCCGTGCATTAAGACAAGGCTAATGCATAATACCCTGATTATAAAAACAAAGTTAGTAGGTAGATATAAAAATTCAAAATTCATAACTTGCTTTTCAAGTTTTATATATTTCGAAATATTGAATTTTTGATTCAAACTGTATACCTATAACCTTTTATGTTATATTTTGATTTATTGTTTCTACTCTCATAACCTATATCATATTTAAGAAGACCTACATAGATATGTCCAAGGATTTAGTCTGTAGGTATTCGTAGGACTGTCTTACACTAAGCATAGTGTAATAAGAGTATGCCACTAAGACGTTATTTGGCTTGACTAATTAGTCAGTAAGATATTCTTACTAAGACAGACTGAATACCGCGGACATAATAAGCCATAAAGAACAAGTCACCAAATTTTTCAAAGTAGGGAAAAAATCAGATCAACTGCGTTGAATTAATTTGATAATGGTTTAACAGGTACCAGTGGGTATAACTGACGATATAACTGACGATGGCAAAATTGGGATTTATTCAAAATAATTACGTTTTACTGAACTTACCGGACAATTGAAAAACTAGTAGACCTTTTGTCATAATTTACCAGAACCAGCATATTTAATAACCGTTCTCAATTCGTCGGAACCTTTTTTTTTTACTTTTTTTATGTATGTTAACCGATAACTCCGTCAATTGTAGAATGATTGTAGACCGATTTTCAAAATTATTTTATTGTTTAAAAGAATATACTTCACAGGTGGTCCCATATAAATTTTATTCCTGAGGGATTGGTACTTTTTCCGGAAAACTCAAAAAACCTCATCCTCACTTGTAATTTTCGCCCTATGATCACCAATCCACATCCACATCAGCCTATATCAGTCCACTGCTGGACATAGGCCTCCCCTAATAAAGGAGGATATACCCATTGATCACCAATGTCTCCGTCAATTGTGAACCGATTTTCAAAATTATTTAGGGCAAGAAGTAAGAAGTGATTTATTTGAAGTCAGTGTATTTTTTTTTTCCTACTTGTCGGTAATCATAAAATTGAACCTCCTCCTTTTTAAAGTCGGCTAAAAATACGAATTTTATTATAATTGAAGATTTTGTTGAAGAGATGACTCTTAAACTGACCTCGAAAATGAAATATTTTTACATGAACTTGAAAGTGACTTTTACCGAACACCATCTCAATGTCAAGAACAAGATGAATTTGTGTCTATTTTGAGGTCTAATGACCTCCCAAACTCATTTAACCTCAGCTTTAAATAAAAAAAATTGTAAGTTTAGCAACTTACAAACTTACAAAAAAATATCGTGGATATTGTTAGAGCAAGCGAGTACTCTAAATCATAATACCTCACATAAAACCAACCACGACAAAATAATATAGATATAATTGAATATGGTGTAAATGTAAGAAAAAATAATTAAAATTATATTATTTTCTTCGTGTATAGTACATAGACCAACTTTATGTAATAGTACATAAACCAAATCATTACAGCTTACTGATAATAATTCTTATTCAGTTTAGCATAGTGCAATAAGTCTAAAGAATTCCATACCTATACGAAAAATTATTTATTGCCACTAACAGCCTGTTACGTCAACTGTGGAAAGGGGAAGGCATTTGAGACAGGCGATATCCCAATGCGATGGCCTACGATGGCCCTTCCCACTGACTTCTTGACGGTCCATGAAATCGGTGTATGCTTTCTCTGTACTTACTTCATTTACAGTTATTTTCAAACGTTTACTCCCTACCTCCCAAGACAAAAGAGACTGAGAAAATCAAGTGGGCGTATCAGCGGGGTGATTGGCTAACTTTGTTGCAAACAGAAATGATTGACATCGATCCTGTTTTAACAAACTGTGACAGTTTGTCAATTGATGTTCATTGAATTTCAACGGATGAAATGTGAAAGTTTATAAAAACAGGATCGGTGTCAATCATTTCTGTTTGCAACAGAGTTAGCCGATCACCCCGCAGAGCTATCATAATGGGACATAATAAAATCTATTTATTGATAGCAACCGCTTAGTCTATACCGACTCCCTGATACTTATTCGGTTATGCAGTAACAGTGCAAGGTCAATGAACATTTTTAACTTGAACTTGGTTTAATTGTAAACCTTTCTATTCCGAAGGCATACTTTACATAATAACTGTGGTTACTGCTGAGTAGATTTGTATGATTATCGAAATAACTTACCTTTATTACAACTAAACAACAACATTAGGTTCACCAGCCTGTAACATTCTTCTGTGGTCTTTGCTAATACAAAAGAGATGCCCATAATCTTCACGCTAGGAACAGCTTCTTACACCGCTGTTGTTACTGACCGTGGTCTGGGATTTAGATGTACAGTTAGGCTGCTCTATACTGCAATCAGCCAACCGCCAGAGCCCTCACATCACCGTGGTGCACTCTGCTGTATAACAAACGGGGTTCTGGCGGGCGGGTGAATGAGGCATAGCGCAGCATACCACCGGTACAGCTACATCGCTTGGCCGTTGATGGGCAGCAACGTAGCAGTACGAGAAGCTGTGCCCTGCAATGCCCAAACCCGCATGCCCAGCCTGGCGATTATGGGAATATGTGTTTATTAGGGGAGGCATAGGCCTAAGAGTGGACATAAGTCCAGCAGACAATATATGCTGTTGTTGTTGTTATTGTAAGCATCACAGGTGGTTGTAATAACCGTTTTGTAATAACATTAGCACAGACATTTTAATATTAGCACTGCCAACGTTATTGACTCTACACTTACGTAGTAAAGAGGCAAAACAGTCGAAACAAAGCCAAAAATACCAGAAAACATTCTGATTTTATCAAAGAAAAGATAATTTTTCCAGATTTGCAAACAGTTGGAACTGGGTCGCGTTTTCACACGCTGCAACCCGACCTTGGCAATTTGAACAAAGAGCGATCGTTTCTGAAAGTGCACATGTGGAATACCATAAATAATCTGGCTAATTGCAAGACATTCTTATCTACAACTGTACTGTGACAGACAGACAGAAAGATAGAAAGAAAGGAAACATTTATTTCACACATCTTTTACATATACACTGAAGAATTAAGTAACTTAGAACTAAGCTTGAATAGACGTTGAAACAGATCGCCACTCAGCATGTGCTTGCGCAAAGGGCCTGTCAAAGCGCTGGTCTTCCTTGACGCCAAGTTGAGTGACAATGGGGTTATATTTGTTACATTAGTGCACATATGGGCATAGAGAGATAGAACAAATTGACAGACGAACAAGCATTTTACAGCATTATTTTTCTGCTAATTCCTCTGATATAATTCAGAATGTGCCTCAAATATGTATGTAAGACGCGGAAAGTTGCAAGTACTTCCCGCCACGAGACAAATGTTTGGAAAATCTGCATATACACAAATATTTTTCATATCTGGGTGTGTGTAGTATTTTCTTAAAGAGGTATCTATGTAGTATATCAGTCATGTGGTTAAAAAAATCCAAGCTCTGCTTAGTTCGGCACTACATGATGCTGTGTGTGTGTAGAGCCCAGCATTTTTTTCCAGAAATAATAGTAAATCAAATAATTTATTTTCTAAAAGATGACAGTTCACAAATTACACAAATACATTGGTGATGAATACAATATGAACTGCTGAAAGTACTGGCATGCACAAATGTGTTTGGTTTTAGTAATTAAATAATTTACAAATAGAAGGGGGTTCGGTCAGTTCTCGGACCGAACCCAATTTTATTATTCTAAGAAGTAGAGATATTTAATATATCTCTTCATCTCTGCAAGCACCATTTCGTAATATGTATTATTATTATTATTATCATATTATTATTATTAAATAATTTGTATTATTATATTATTATCTTCATCATCGTTTTATCGTCATCTAGGCTCAGGTGTATTTGTAAAAATCTATCATTATTTTCCATATGTATCACATCAAACAGCCAGTCACTGCCCTTTTATTGCGCCAGGAAGTGGAAACCAGTTCATATACCATTTGCATATGGGCATAATTGCCACTAATTTTATTTTTAACTGCATTTTCAATGATTCAAAAAGCCTTCAGCTGATGATCATAGAGCATTGCTGATGGATTGGTTATGGGTTTAATTTCGATCAAAGGATCGATCTGCTGATCCATCGCTCTGAGAAGGCTGTCCTGTCCTGTCAGGCTGTGTGTCCTGCTGTGAAGCTTTATATCCAGAAGTGTGGGTTTAGCTCCCGCTGAGGGACATTCCTTCTCCGTATGAGTTAGTGGCCAACTCTGGTGTCGGAGTTTTTAGGCCGCCTCGAGGTGTCCGACATGGCATAACGACAGAAAAAGCCAACATCTTGACGTGCTTTCCCAAGCACGGAAGCGCTCAGATCTAAATGCCGCTAACGGTCACCCATCTAAGTAGTGACTGGGCGGAGTGTTGCTTAACCATTGTGATCTGCTAACAAAGAACACCGAAGTAAACCACGCCACGGGCGCTTCGTCCAATGACAATGGCGCTCATTAGTAGAAACCTATGTCCAACAGTAGACTGATAAAGGCTGATGATGAGGACGATGTTTCAAACTTAAAATATCAAAATTCAAAATGTTTTATTCAATTAGAACTTTATTTAATACTTTGAATCGTCAACTTTTTTAATTTACACCAATTCGTAACGCTACCGTATAAATATTTATTTAAAATCTAATTGTTTAAGTGGCTGAATGACAAAATATTTTATGACATAAATGAATTTTTAAATTTTATATCTTAGATATGTTATTATGATTAATAATGCATGCTTGTATATAGTGAGACATGAGTGCATTATTTAGACTAAGACCATCTTTATACCATGTTTGACGCAATAAATTTAACTGAATCTTTGAATCTTTGAATCTTACTAAACAGATAAGAAGCAGCAAGAAACTTAGCCTAATTAAGTTTTTATGCGTTTGGTTTCGTATATTGTCGCGTTTGGGTACTGTGACACCATATTACTTGTTAATCTTGAAAAGTGCAGTCAACGCATGTGATTTGAAGGGAATGGTGAAATAAACTTGAAAATAGTCATTAAAATTAGTTACTGTTGCACTGAAGGTTTCCGGATTTTTTATTTCCGCGTCGATATGGACTTGAAAATAAGAAAGAAGTGGTATAAAATGTACATAAAATAGAAGGTCAAAGAATGCATACTCAATGTAATTTTTTTATGGAAAATTTGATCAAGTGCGTTCAACCCAATGGACTTGCATTCTAGTTTCTTACAATCTACGCTGAATTGCAGTCTTAGCTAGTTTATAGAGCAATCTAGCCTCCTCTGATTGTGAATTTCGTGTAAATTGATATTTGTTTGATAAGATAGAGTTATTCTCTCGGCTTCGTTACGGACACATTCTACCAACACGTGTTAAACATCCTTTAGAACACCAATAATGTAATTTATTTTACTATACCCTGTCCTGGCCACTGACAGGCAGCAGCGGTGGTGCGAGAAGCTGTGCCCTGCGATCCCCAACCCGCATGCCCAGCGTGGGGATTATGGGTATATCCCCCTTTATTAGGGGAGGCCTATGTCCAGTAGTGGACTGATATAGGCTGATGTGGTGGTGGTGTGGTACTATACCCAAAAAACAAACACCATTGTACATGTGTTTCAACAATAGTTTACTCTTCAACGTTGTCTCATGGCAGAATAAGATATAAAGGGAGCTGAAAACTTCTTGGGACTTTTTGATATTCTTTAGATTCAACACTTACCTAAGTTGTGGTAAGTCGAATGCAGCAAAAACTCTAGACTAGGCAGTAATTTCTCCGTAACGTATCGAATGGCTTCCACAAGCTATAAACAAACCGACATATTCTGAATTTTTGCATACGTAACAGAAAAAAAACTTCACCTAGGTTTCTTACTAATGAGGTGTCATGAGTTTTCAAAAAAGGTATCTATTATAAACAGTGTTGCGAGTTTTTTAAAGTCTAAAGTCTCATTATTGGGGTTTTTAGAATATTTGAACAGAGGTATTATAAAAAAAATTAACATGATTTTAATAATAGTTTAATTAATTCAATATTTTTTCCTGTAGTTAGTCTAAAGTTTTATTATTCGGGTCTTAAGCATGTTTTAACGGAGGTATTATAATATTTCTTATTTTATTGTAAACATGAATTATTAATACCTTTATTCATTCCAAAATTTCAAGGATAACTATGTTATTTTACTTGTATTTTTGTATTTTAATGGGTTATTGTGAAATAATGCTGTGGATTTGTCAGTAGATCTTAACGGCTTATGCTTCAACATTAATCACTGGCAAATCATAAGTAAATTTTTAACCAACTTCAAAAAGAAGTTCTCAGTTCGGTTGTATTTTTTATGTTTATTCGTTTATTACATCGAGATATATAATATACATAGTATAGTCTATATACCATAGAGTATATATTATACAGGTCACAGGTAAGTCGACCTAGATCCTGGAGGGGGTTGTAGCTTCCATAATTCCTGACTGATTTGACTATGGAACATATAACGATATTGGACTTTTAAGTTTTTTTTTAAAACATACCGATATTTTTGTTAGTTATAAGTATATAATATATATTATATAAATTAAATATATTTCTAAATAAATATACTCTTGAGCCTTTAACGTGAAAAAAAAGGTCCACACCAAAACTCTAGTCACGCTGCCTATTACGACGATATTAAACATTTTTCATGGTCTAAATTAGTGTTATTAAAGTGGAATTTTGATATTTCTGTATGTCAACGATGCTCGAACGATTTTGGACAGTTTTCACTTAGAAACTAGCGATGTACTAGTACTACCTCGTAATTTTATCATCATATTTATGAACTGAGGGTATACTTCCCGTTTGTTCCCATTTAAATTTAGTTAAGTCCTTAAGAATCAATTTTTTTTAAGTCGGATTTTTACTACTATCTTTACGTTCAAAGATCTTTGCAATTTTCAATGAATAAAAATAGGTATATTGGCTATGATTCAACCAGAACGCTAAACCAAACCAGTGTCAACTGTGTCGCAACTCGGCATTTAAACTGACGGCTTCCGCGGGACCCTAGTACATGCTTCGGGGTTCCGTTGGTTGCGAAACGATCCTACTTACACCATAAGCGTATTGCTTAGGTAATGATACATGAAGCACACAATTCCCCTTATTTCAACCTGATATTACGCATATCTATTGAAATTCATTTTAGATTAATCGATTATCAAGGTGTAATGGGTTCCGGCCTCTATTTATGGAACCTAGGCCAACCTCACCTGCCCTTAGCGCACCTTGTTGTATTACTTATGGAGCTCTGGTGACTTAATTTCTGCCTACGGGAAGCAGCTGGTGGTGCGAAAATTTGTGCCTCACGGTGCCCAGCTCTTGGGGATTATAGGGATAGGTCCCTTCTTATAATAAGAAGGGGAGCTATGCCCCTATAATAGGGGAGGTCTACGCGTCCATCAGTGGACTGAATAGGGTGTTGTTTTTGTTGTTGATTTATCAGTTTTTTTTTCATTTAATTATCAAGGTAACACTGTTCGTGTTATATTTTTTACGTTTCTTGTATCTAGCTTGTCTTAGGTTCATATTCAAGAAACGAATTCAAACGTAATCCTGTCTCAAGTACATAATTTTTGACATGTTTATTAAAAATCTGTCAAAAATATATTAATACCATAATAATTTAAGAGCTCTTGTCGGTGTACTAATGCCATTTTCTCCATTTTACTCTTTCCATTGCGGTTTCTTTCCTTATACGACATGACGGCAACCTACTGTTTTCTGGCTCATTTAGCTTATTCTTGGTCTTCATCTTCCACGCTTTCCTTCTATCTTTCTCACGATGATGTTTCTAATGAAGCTGTAATGTTGTATAAGGTATCCAATCACTTTTCTCCTGCTGTTTTGTATGGATTCCATCAGGCCCTTTGAAAAAAATCTATGTTCTTTTAATTATCAGTCATAAGTTCACCTGCTTTTTGCGTTAACATACAATCGCTTGTGATTAGTCGCACGCACTTGATGACGGTACATAGCTCTTGATGACAATCTACTTAGTTTTGCTTTTTATTCTAGCTTTGAGATGTTGTAATGTTTAATAATTTCTATGTTATATTCGTCCATCATTCTAGAATTAGATTCATTAGTATGAAGTTTGATTTTAATCAAAGTTTGCTTTAAGTCGTTAAAATATTTACTGGCATTGGTTTGAAAGTAATCAAACCATCATTTTCCTGCCCCTATCCAACGTTATGAGGTATCTACTATAGCATCAGTTTTAAGTCTATAAATCGTTTTTTTAGCTCGTCGTACTCCAAAGCTGACTCCGACTCCAAAAATAACAGGTAGGTATCTAGATCTACCTATCTGGTAAACGCATAGATCGTAAGGGATAAATTTATAGAAAAAAGGTGGATGAAACAAAAATTAACCATTTTTGTAACTTTTTAATTTTATAGTTTTTTCAATAAAGGTTTTTGAAGTTGTTTTTATTTTATTTTAAATTATTGAGATTGTTTTTATGAATTTAAAACCTAATAGCTTTTAGGACTTCATCTAAATTGTACGTTACTTCTTATACATCACTGACAAAAACTTGAATGCTTTTTGCAAAGCTTGCGAATGCATGGTAACCAAGAAACAACCAGTGCCACGTGCGACCGAGGAACCCAATTCACATCTAGTGCTACGTCGCATATTGCAATATCCGGTGGTTTGTCCTTCATTCATACTTTTACTCACAACTACGCCGTTTGAAACTTGAATGGTTCATGTTCCCACTCTTTGGCAGTTTATGTTATCTTTGAATCAGAGTCAGAATGTTTTATTTGCAAATAATTATGGTTGTAGAAGATCTACTGATAAACATTGATATCACACACCAAAATCAAAGTTGAAAACCTATGTAGGTGATATCTTTGAATCAAAATCATAATGTTTTATTTTCAAAAAAGTATGGTTCAAGATCGTTTGATAAACATTGGTACCATGACCCTTAACAGACGGATTGAAAAATCATCGAATTAACATAAAATGTTTTGATAATATTACACGTTTATGTAATTCATAAGATCCGGCTAGGTGGAGTGACGATTTTTTTAGCCTGCTGATAGAAGCTGGATGCGTCGAGCTCAGGACAGTGCGCAATGACACTCATTAGTGGAGGCCTATGTCCAGCAGTGGACTGCTATAGGTCGATGATGATGTAATTTATGGTAGCACAATGGCAACGTTTTCTTTTATCAATATTTTAAATTTCTTGATATCTATTGAATAAGTCTCACCCAGATCATTAACATGACTATGTTGTATTATTAAAGTTTGTTTTGGATGTCTTTGGATTTTCTACTTATTTAGGCTTCTTAATTGTCTTTACAGTCAGACATCCCAAGATAGACAGGATAGGATAATCTCACTTTTTGACTGATACAGTGATGAACCGCGCCCCAATGTCTGCTAATTTTGTCTCTGACCTAAATAAGTTTTTCGCCAAATCATCTCAAATTTTTCAAGAGGCTGGCAAAAACAAACAGATTTTGGAACAAGTTGAAATTCTGTTTAAGTATATATTTTGCAAAACAAGATAAATTATAAAATGTAAATAAAAACATGAGATATGGCAGCGAATTTGCGCAGGAGAGAGGTGGCGCCCTTCAACAAGTCCGGCTGGGAGTTCCGGTAACCGCTGATTTATGACTCGTGGATACGGCAATATTGCATGGGAATGAAACAAGATGTATGGATTTTTAACGCTTTGAGTGCTGAAAACACAAATGTGATTCTGCACGTCGGTCGTCGACCTCCTGCGAGGCCAGCAGTTAACTTGTTAAAGAAGTTTAGTTAAACTGAGATAGTTTAAGAGGGTATGTGGAGGGAAAAAACAAAGAAATTTGTTTTGCTGTTGTTTTTTCTGATCTGTTTTTAAATAAAATAAAAGGAGAAAATGCGTTTATCCAAATTCCAAATTTCTGCAGAGGGCCAAAATTTTCAAATTCTTCACTTTTTGTTCCAGGTCCAGGACCTATAACCTGAACCTTTTTGTTCTGGGCCTGGAACCCATGAGAAATTTCATAATGATCTGTTGAGTGTAATTATTATTAAGACATACAAACAAACATACTCCCTTTTTCATTAGGTATTATATTTTACCTGCTCCAAAAATACCTGTTACCTTCATACCTCACGTTGTCTGTATGACACATTGCAATACCAACATACCTACCGATAATACAACTTCATTCACATATAGATTTGTAGATTATCTCTAGATCTTGTTTAGGATGTGATTTAAGTGGCCACGTCGAAACTGGACCCGTTTGTCCTTGCTAAGAACGGATGTTTAAAGATAATTAGGTCTTTGGAACTGAAAATGTATCAACATTCATCATCATCATCAACTAATAGAAGTCAACAGCTGAGCATGAGTCTCCCCCAATGATTTCCATGAAGAACGGTCTTGAGCCCTCTCCATCCACCGATTACTTGCAATCTTGACGATGTCTTTGGGTATCTGGTGGGGGTCTCCCCACACTTCCATTTTCAGGTGATTGTAACTATTTTAATGAACCGTATTCTAGTGAATTGAAGTGTTGATTGAATTAATATCTATCTAGAGGTTGTGGGTTCAAATCTCGGACATACCCTAACAGATTTTTATTTTCGATGTTACACCGTCCTGGGCCTCTAGCCAACCGGTATTTGCTACGAAGCGATTCTATTTCGTCTGTCGTCATCGTTCAGGAGCGACACATCCAAATATTGTACAGCTCAATAATTATTGAGCTGTATATTGTACGCGGCTAAATAATTATTGAGCTGTACAATATTGGATGTGTCACTCATGAACGATGACGACAGACGAAATAGAATCGCTTCGTAGCAAATACCGGTTGGCTAGAGGCCCAGGTCAGTAAGTAAAATTACGACGTAATTAAAATCATTAAATCTTTTTTAAATTTTGATTAGATGAACTACGTGACGTTTAGATGTACCTAGGTCTTTAAATTTTAGCAAGGCTAAGATTTTAATTTATTTTCGTCAAATTGAATATTTGTTGGGGTGTAAAGGGTTCCAACGGCCACCATCAAAACTCAGGCAGGCTACTGACTAGGGCTTGCATTCGAATATTCGAATATTCGAATAATTCGAATATTATTTTTGTTCGAATATTCGAATACTGATATTTCAATATTCGAATATTCGATTTAAATTAATAACACCGAAATCGGAACTCAGATGTGCATAAAATGCCACTTAAGAGTTCGCGCGATATATCCATACAAGACTATACAAGTTTACGTCGTCGTTCGGGTAAACAACATGTCGATCGATCCGATCCAAACCCAATAACTTTTATCGGGTTCGGAACACGGTTCGGATACACTCGGAAGTGTCGCGTAGTGCATTCGCGTAGTTGACGAGACTATTCTGTCCATTCGTCGCTGTCGTTAACGTTAACGAATGTATATTTTCATGATTTTGTTAAAATAACAACTAACCTAGATTTATAAGACTGTTTTTAGAGTGACATTACTGAGCCAGTCAAACGAATCCTTTGGTGCTGCTTTGTCCGTCCGTCCGTCCTTGGCGTGGTTTACTTCGGTGTACTTAAGAGATCACCTTGGTTAAGCAACTCTCCGCGTGGTCATTACTTGGATGGATGACTGTTTAGGGACATTATGATTTGACCACTTTCGTGCTTCAGAAGGCACGTTAAGATGTTGGTCCCGGCTTTTCAGTCGTTAAGCCATGTCGGAGGCCTTCGGGTGGCCTAAAATCTCCGACACTAGAGTTGGCTACTAGCTCATACGAAGAAGAAAATTTTAATTTGTGGTTGATTGAGCGTGTAAATCACCAATGTCTCGTTACGATGACATACCTTTTTGTATTTTTTTTTAAATTTAGTTCATGGAAAAAACGCGTTTAAGAATAAAATAAGTTGATATTTTAAACTTTTTCATGAAAATAACACTCAAAATAACAAAATAAGATGTGATTTTAATAAAATCATAGTGTTTTCTATTATTCGAATAATATTCGAATAATTCGAATAGTACCCGAAAAAAAATCGAATATTCGAATATTAATATTTTCGAATATTTGCAAGCCCTACTACTGACTAACAAACGGGGCTCTGGCAGCGGCTGACTGCGGCATAGCGCAGCTTAACCTCGGCATTTTGTATTTTTCGACTTTTGGCTGTTATCAACTGGAGTGGCTATCTGACTAGTTATATTCAAAATTTCAGGATTCCTACTTCTCAGCTCAGTCAGTATATACGTAGCTTTATTTTTATTAATTTATGAAGTAGTATCCTTGACCTTCTGATTTGCTTAAAAGGATGTTCTAGATACTTTTTAATTTTATTTTATAACTTCATCCGTTTTTAACTAATTGGAGTAAATTCAAGGTAAAGTTTGCATGCACCCTTTTCAGTTATTTGTGAATATTTTTAAATCATCATCGACCTGTAGAGGTCCACACAGTCACATTAATGTTTCTATATTTGTATGTTATTTCCCACACAACTCTGTAACCCTGAACGGATTTTGATAAAACTTCGAATAGGTACGTATAGATCTGAAATAAAATAATTAGAGGTTTCTCCAGGTACCAAGTGAACAAAGCTGCTGGCAGAAGACTACGATACTAAGACTCTACTGTCCCTCTGTTCTGTAGGTTCGTCTGTTGTCACCACGCTATAGCTCATGAAACGAGATAGCTGGACGGTTGAAATTTTCAAAAAAGATAAAATAAAAATAAATATATTTAAGGCTGCTCCCATACAACAAACGTGATCTTTTGCCGTTTTTGCTCAATATTAATAACGGCAATAGGTAGACGCTTGAAATATTCACAGAATATGCAGTTGTTTAATCACTTCAAAAATGAATAATGAAATTAAAATAAATTAATTGGGCCTCCCATACATGTATAGATAATGGTACTGAACCCTTCCAGCGCGAGTCCAGCTCGCACTTGGCCGGTTTTTTCTACACCATGACTGTCAAAATATACATAGGTAAGTACCGAAATTCCGTAATGCCTGAAAACTTGATACCAGACTTCAATACATGCTCATTCTAAAAAGTAGTGGTATATAAAGAGAGATTGACAATAAATTGAAATTTTCTTCACCATTTAAAATAATTCGTGCAATCCCATTCACATTGTACCACGATCCTTTGTTCAGTTAAGATCATTATGACATTTCGCGGGCGTGTCTACCTTGATCCGTGACTTTATGTCAGAAGTTCGTTGACATTTCAACACTGGTAGGAAGAGATAGGGCCAAGAACCTGACTTACTATAGCTTCTTAGCTTGGGCCATAATTACTTAATTCCACAAGCGCTTCTACTTAGAAATAGATAAATGGAATCAAATTGTTTCGATTCCTAAATTTTCGTTAACTGGTATTACTGAGATAGTGGCTACAGAAATTAACCACGGTACTCGCAGTTCTCGTTGCCCACTATGAGAAAAATACAGTGACCAATGGCGAGGGCACCCATAAAATTTAAGATGATCACATTGATCACACTATCATTATAAATGCGAAAGTTTGTGTGAGAGAGTATGTTTTTCCCGTTTTTCACTAACACCAAACCACAAGGTTGTAAGGTTGCGGGTTCGATTCCCGCTGCGAGACAAATGTTTGCATGTTCTGTAAATATTTGTCTCAAGTCTGGGTGTTTTCTATGTATGATATGTATGTATTTACATAAATATATATATATATATATATATATATATATGTGTAGTATATCTATCATGTGGTTCCCATAATACAAGCTCTGCTTAGTTTGGGGCTACATGATGCTGTGTGATTACGTCCCGCATTATTTATTTATTTATTTATTTACAAAAAAGATAAGTACTATTTTGTGCCGTAACAGCTGAACATACTTGAAATATACCTACAATCTACATAGATTAAAACATAGGCTACTTTTTATCCTGGTTTCGTAGCAGTAGAGTTCTTTGTGAAGAGCTCGCCCGGGAAAGTACTACCGGAATGCCTATATCTGCCGTGAACCAGCTTTGCTGTGTTTCAGTTTGAAGGGTGTATTTGGAATTACAGGCACAAGAAGTCAAAGTCAAAGTCAAAAATTCATTTATTCAGTAGGAACTGTATAGAAAACTTTGAAACGTCATTTTTTTAATTTACCACCTATTCGTAACGTGACCAAACACAGAAGAATTGGCAAGAAACTCTGCTTGGCTTATATTTTTTTAACGTCATTGTTCTTAATAACTATTACATTGTTTTTGATGGAGTTGGAGGCAGTTTCATCCCAAGCTTTTTTGTCATCTAAATAATCGGATATTTTATAATAAGCTTTATTACATAGATTACGTTTAACAACATTTTTGAATTTATTTACAGATAGATTAATCACATCATTTGGGATTTTGTTAAAAAATCGTACACACATCTCTTTAAAAGATTGACTAACTTTATGGAGCCTTACTGTAGGAACAGCTAGTTTATCTTTATTTCTAGTGTTAACATTATAATAGTCGCTATTTTTCTTGAACCTGTTAATATGTTTTCGGACATACATTAAGTTTTCATATATATATATTGGCACGGCACTGTCATAACATTTATTTCTTTAAACTTAGTTCTAAGTGATTCTCTGGGGCCCATATTATAAATTGCACGAACAGCCCTCTTCTGCAACACAAATATGGTGTTGATATCTGCAGCATTCCCCCACAACAAAATGCCGTACGACATAATGCTATGGAAGTAGCAGAAAAAAACTAGTCTAGCCGTTTCTACGTCAGAGGCTTATCATGCCATCAAGTTGATGGACGCAGGTCGTTGCAGGGCACGTTGCAAACAAGTGTCACCTATGATACAATGCTTTGAAATAGTTAATGGTTACCATTTATCATCAGGTGGGCCATGTGCTTATTCCATCTCCAGGTACCAAAAAAAAAACACTCGTGCGAAGCCCTAAGCGGAAGCTATATAAAATACCTACAAAACATAAGGCATGTTTAAACTTATGTAAGTACGTAGCAAGTAGTAAGTAGGTAACCAGCATACCACGGTTGGTAGGAACGATTTATTTATTGCTAGTGACCTGCTGTGGTATGGCTAGATAAAAAAGGATTGAGTAACCTGAGTAAACCGTAGTATAGCTGGAATGTTTTACTTGTGGCATAGCTTAGTTCTTAGTCACAATTTTGCAACCCTATGCCAAGCTGGACTTTGGATCTAACATGGACAAGGTCAGGAATTCGTTTATGCAACGCTCATAGTTAGGTTGGATAATAAATAATAGTTATTTTAGGGAATCGAACCCTTTTTCAGGACTTTCGCCCACTGTAGGAGGTAGCCAAAGTTCGTCATTTGAAAAACATTTTAAGCATATAAAAACACTTGTTATTGTAACAATCAATAGAAGTTTCTCAATGAATCATTTCACTCGCGACAGTCGCGGTAAATAAACATTTGGAATTAAAGTTTTTTTTTGAAGTCACTTCAAAAATCCAATATTTTTGATTATATCAAGCCATCACCTAGAAAATAAAATACTATATTAAACTCTTCATAAATTACGACAAATCTTTACATTACGTGCCTGGACTGACCACACTTCTACTTTTTACTAAAACCAGTGATCGTTAAGACTTACTTAACTAAGATGACACTTGTGGCATAAGTTGAAGTAAGTACGGCTTTGGAACGTAAATAAGGATTGATATGGACGGGTTCTGTTTTTATGGAACACGTAACTTTTCTCACGTACGCAATCTGAAATCTATGACATCATTTCAAGATAACACACTTTTTTAACAAACTTTTTATTTTTTGTGCTGATAAGTCCTGCGGCCGAATAATGTGTATTGCTCCCCATTATTGAAATTATAGCAAGCAAAAATGACCCAACATACCTAGCTTAGGAGCAAACTACATCGCAGGCCATGGATGTTAAGAACTGCTCTACGATGCAATGTCATGCTTCCATTGATAGAAAGATAGATAGAAGATAGAAAACTCTTTATTGTACACCAAATATTACTAAATTTAAATAAACAAACAAATCTATAGAACTAATCCGCGGATATACAACGGGCGGCCTTATCGCTAAAAGCGATCTCTTCCAGGCAACCTTTGGATGGACTAGATTGTATAGAACGAAAAGAAAAGCGGTGTAGCAATAAAATAAAAAAAATAATTATTTACATTACGTGCCTATATATATATATACATACATACCATATATACATACATACATAACACACATACCATTGCTTCCGCCTTGAGGTATAAAGGTCTTAAGCGTCATGATCATCATCATCAGCCTATAGCAGGCCAATGCCTCCCGTAATGGGCACCATTTTGCCCAGCACGAAGCATCCAGCTTCTACTAGCAGCCTTTTGCCTGCTAAGCCTCATTTGCCTGTAATGTCACCGGTACCCACACCCTTCAAACCGAAACACAACAATGCTGCATCATGGGCAGGTTTTGCATGTATTACTTTCCCGGACGCTCATCGGCGCTCATTAGGGGAGGCCTAGGTCCAGCAGTGGACTGCTATAGGCCGATAATGATGACTTTCCCTTTCACAAAGAGCCCTCATAATTAATCAATCAATCAAATTTATTTGCGAATAATGTGGTTACAGGTTCGTCATAATTCGCCTAATCCTCCTCGGATTCCTAGCGTGCAAATATGTAAATTATTTGATAGTTTTTCTTTAAATTATCTCTTTAAGCACAACACAATTTATTAAAAATTATCAATTTAACATAAAATAAATACACAACCTTATTATATAATAATATCTAATAATAATATGTAATGTCAAAATACCAAAGAATGTCAAGAATTCATACCTTATATATATGTACATTACTAATCACTAATTTTCTTGTCAAAAAATTCTTTCATTGAATAAAAACAATTCTCAGTTAACCATTTAAATAACTTGGTTTTAAATTGTTTTGGTGGAAAGCTTGTCATTGATATTGTTAACTTGTTAAATATTCTTACACACATAGAGTAGCAGCTTCTATTACAAATGTCGGTCTTTATCTTTGGTAAATGGAGTCTATTAGGAAACCTTGTATTAAAATTACAAACATTACTCTTTTCAATGAAAAGTTTGGGATTCGACTTAACAAAATTACAGACCTCATAAATGTAGAGGCTTGGAAGAGTACATACATGTTTTCTTTGTGTATTATTTTATACTATCAACAACTAATCGAAATAAAACTTATCTTCCACCCTTAATCATTTTCCCATAGTTGAGAATTGTGATTCCAATGACACTATTAATAGTTTTGCTTCATCTGCCATGGTCTTCGTCTTGATGGAGTGCAAAGTTAACTAGACTTTCTAGCTGTTTCCAACACCTGGTCAGGCCAACGCTTCGGTCTCCTTCCTCTCGGTATTTTCCTTCTCTTTTCCATATGACTGAGGTTTTTCTTTTATATTGAATAGTTGTAGTCAAACTACTCGCTTGATAGTAAGCGAAGATGCAGTCTACGATGCAAGCTTGCCTAGAAGAGACCTGTTCACTCGCTCTGTTCGCGTTGTTTTGCGCGCGATATGTCCCAAATATTGGAGTATTCTGTGTAGACATATAGAAGACAGAAAATTCAATCCCACAACCTGCTCAATTAAATTGGAATTTTTGATACCTACCACAGTTTAAATGCGTAGTGCAATGTACTAATCAACCACAAATGCCACAAATTAGTGGTTTTCTGCACCGATTATAACCACAGTCATAATTTCTAAAATACCGCATCTAATTTTAAATGTCGATTCTGGATTACTAGCTTGTACAAGTAGCGGCACGAAAGCTTGCGCTGACCGCTATTGCGCAGAAGTCAAACGTAAGGTATCATAATGGGAGCTAGAGGCGAGAGAGAGCGAGAGACCCATGCGCAGAAGTTTCGTTCATCGCTAGACTTACCTGCCGCGTGTTTTATTACTCAACTGACTAAAGCAATTATTTCAAAGACATTAAGAATAATTAAAGCAGTTCAAATGAACTTATTACTTATGCCACATGAGTTATAGATACTTATTTATCTGGTTTATTAGGCAAAATATCTTTTAAGCTATTGGTTAACTCTGCAGTCGGAGACTTCAGGTCATTTTCCGCCGCCGACGCATCTGATATGGCATGGTTGGAAAAGTCCAGAACATCATCATCTAGGTAATTTTTCCGAAGCATACAGGTGCTCTGATCTAAATGCCACTATAGGCTAGTGTTTTGTTTTGTTTCACTTATTCATGATTTATTAAGAACTAAGTAACCACGAGCGCTTCTATGTTTAAGTACAGTCAGCTACCTAAGAAGAATATCAAAATGTTATCGAGATAAAACGATTAGAACCTGAAAAGTCCGTCTCATTTAGGATATTCTTGTTAACAAGATGTATTGAAATCATAATTTTCCTGGCCTTGGCCTACGCTACGTTGGTCGGTCAGCACAACATTATTTCTTCCTCACTTCACTCTTCACTCAGCCGTTAAATCTGTGCCCACTCCTTTAATCTGAATATATCAAATAGGGGCGACGACTAAACAAATCTAATTAGTCCGTCATTTACATTATCAAAAAATATTGGACACGTATTTTTTCTTTTGTCAAATAAACAAAAAATGACAAAGCTAAAGTGCGTTGAAGTCCCGCGTGACGTCACGGCTTAGTACACTTTTTAACTAGTCGTGACGTCACGAGCCCCCACTCTCGAACTTTGACGCACTTTATCTCCGTCAATTTTTATTTAATTTGATAAATAAAAAATACGTGTCCAATATTTTTGGTTAATCTATCTATCGGATATGACTAAATGATATCCACGCACAACCCAACCCGCTGGACCAAGAGACTTGAAAATTTGCACATAGATACTTTAGAAGTAAATATATGCATTCACAGGGGGTAAAATAGGAGGTGGCAGTTTGTATGAACGTCGGTCAGTTTTAAAGGATCTTAACATTTTGTATTTAGGCTGACGATTAAAAATTGGGGTGAAAAGGGGGATTTAAAAAAAGGATGAATTCGTCTGACAAAATCCACATTAACGCGAGCGAAGCCGCGGGCGGCAGCTAGTTCTCATATAGGCATATATCTTTACGCTTTCACGCCTTTTTTCAAAGTTAGTAAAGTACAAAAAAAACCTACCCAACCTTTAAATAAGACTTATCATTTTCGATAATTGCGTATTAAGTTTTTTTTAAAATGTCAAATTTTAATATCTTATTTATAAGGCTGACTGTACATTGCACGTACATTTACTAGAATAGAATAGAATATAACTTTATTCAACACACACAGAACACAGAAACACAGGTAAACGTAAATGCATAGCTTATAATACATACAAATATAAATTAGAGAAACGGATAATTTATGGTCTTTTTCTTGTTTCTATTTCATTACACCTACATTTCATTTGACTAATATCATCATTGGATGTCGCTGTAGTTACAACACTATGCTTTGAGAGTCCAGTGAGGTAACAAGTATTTAGTTTAACGAGTCTGCAATACCTACTTGTAATGGTATTTAATATGCAGCTTACCTTTAATTTAGATAAGATAGATTCAGAAATAGAGAAGGGTTCCTAGTGCAACATATTTTCATGAATGTAAGAAGTGACTAGGGATTTCATCAGACAATTAATGATTGGTGAACGTATTTGGATCAAATTGGAGTCAAAGTTCTAACTAATAACATATATTATCTCCTAATTATATTGCTGCTACCTTCTTTGACGGAAATATTGTTAACTTTGTTAGTGTAACCCTACAAATTACAATAGATAATAATAAAAAAAATTAAAAAAAATGCGGGACGTAATCACACAGCATCATGTAGCCCCAAACTAAGCAGAGCTTGTATTATGGGATCCACATGATTGATATACTACACATACATATTTTTTTTGTAAATACATACATACCATACATAGAAAACACCCAGACATGAGACAAATATTTACAGAACATGCAAAAATTTGTCCCGCAGCGGGTATCGAACCCGCAACCTTCTGCGTCTCAGGCGGACCTTCACCCACTTCGCCACAGAGGGCGCCAGAGACCGACAATGTATTGATATTTAAGCTGTTGGTGTTCCTATTAAATAAATAAATATATAAACATTATGTCTATTTTACATTAATCTAGTAGTATATATTAGCTCAATGCTATTTTATCATAAATGTTGGCTGTGTGCTCACAGATTTTTCTAGTTTTGTAAGTATAATTCCCGTAATCTGCGCTCGTCCTCTACTCTTCAATTAAAGACTTCAACGAATAAAACAAGATTCTTCAGCAAATCTTTTACTGTGTCAGCTGTCCGACTTCGGAATGACTTGCCAGTTCCTGTGAGACATGCTAAGTCCCTGGAAATCTTTAAAAATGAGGTCTACAAAATATTATCATAGTCCATAAAGTTCAATCTTTTAAAGTGTGTACGATTTTGTAACAAAATCCCAAATGACGCGATTAATCTATCTGTAAATACATTCAAAAATGTTGTTAAACGTAATCTCTGTAATAAAGCTTATTATAAAATATCTGATTATTTCGATGACAAAAAAGCTTGGGATGAAACTGCCTAACTCCATCAAAAAATATGTAATAGTTATTAAGAACAATGACGTTCAAAAAATATAAGCCAAGCAGAGTTTCTTGCCAAATCTTCTCTGTTTGGTCGCGTTACGAATTGGTGGTAAATTAAAAAAAATGACGTTTCAAAGTGTACGATACAGTTCCTACTGAATAAATGAATTTTGAGTTTGAGTTTGATTCTTCGCAAGCTCATTTGATACGTTCTCATGTCCTTGGTCATGTTTGAGTAGGTAACAGATTCAATTGTATTTATATATTTACCTAGTAGGTTATATGTAGAGCATAATTTGATTATTACATTAATTTAATTTATTATCATCTGATAATAAATTAAGTATGTATCTATGTATATATGGTATGTATGTATTTAAAGGAACATCATGTAATTAATTATTTATTATATTCTATTGTCACACCGCTTCCCCTCTCGTTCTATACAATCCAGTCCATCCAAAGGTTGCCTGGAAGAGATAGTTTTTAGCGATAAGGCCGCCCATTGAATAACCGCGGAATAGTTAGTTCTATAGATTTGTTTGTTTTATTTTTGGTGTACAATAAAGAGTTTTCTATATATCTATCTAAGTATAGTTTTGTTATTTCCCATGCAGTGAATCATTCTATTCTTTGATAAAATACTCAATACTCAATATTTTTATTGTTTCCATAAGTAAGGGTAGGTATACAGAGAGATTTCGTAGTTCATGCACGTTTCTCTAGAGGCGCTGTACTGAAAATGTATGGAAAGATACCAAAACTTATAAAGTTTTCGTAAACTATAAAAACCTGTGGTAAGCCCTCAGGTGGTAAGGTATAAAGGCAAGGTTCTTATGGACCCTGATGGGCACTGGATGGATATAAAGATCTATAAACACTCAAATGGGCTAGCTGGTACATTGACTTGCGTCTTTGTAAAGCTCCTGTACTCGTGAAATAAATTATTATAATTAAATTTCTAGACTGAAGTGGAATTGGGCGGGTTACGTGAGCCGTATGCACCCTGATAGATGGGCATCGATCGTCACCCAATGGTTACCTGCAGATGGGCGAAGGCGCCGGGGCAGGCCTCGGAAGCGTTGGCGTGACGACATCGATGCCTTTCGTGCTAACTGGTGGGAGGCAGCAAGCGATCATAAGTCTTGGAAGGAGATAGGGGAGACCTTTGCCCAGCAGTGGGACAGTATAGGTTAATTTAAAAAAAAAAGATTAAATTTATTGTTCGGTCAAACAGAAGCACTTTAGCGACGCCACTCCAAAACGCCGCGTTGTGTGTTGTATCTTGTGAAACTCAGCGTGTGCGTTAGCAGTATGCTCTGTCATAGTAAAGCACTCAGCTTGACAGCTTAACCACCTCACAGTACCTACAATGCAATTCGGCGTTTTATCGGAGCAAAGTGCGCGGTGCTATAATGCGTTAACGCCGCGTCAGGTACACTTTCTGTTTGATGAAGCCTTTAAAATTAAGAACGTGGTTAGATCAAGACGGATGCCAGCAACAAATGGGCATTAAACGGCTGTTTAGCACAACCAGTGCTTTTTAACCGACGAAAATAAACGGAGGAGGCTCTCAAGTCGACACGTATTGTTTTTTTATGTATCACGCATAACTTTTGAAAGAGTAGTCCGAATTATGTTTATAATTCTTTTGTACAGAAGTTTTCATGCATTATCTGTCAAATCAAACGAAATAACTTATGTATAGCTTTATGTTGGTGCATACTGGCTTAAGTAAAACAATAGCCTTTACTCTCAACAATATGACTAGGCTACCTTCGCATGTTCTCTTAATTACCCGACCAAGAGGGATATTATTTATACACTATCATTTAGTTTGATTAATTTCCAAATTAAAGCAGTTAGAAATCCTGTTTAGGTCAAGGGTTTGGCCTTGAAGAGGCTTGAATGGTGAAATTGACATATTGTTTGTGAGCTGTCAAAATAACTATGAAAATACCTACTAGCAGTGTAGATTCTTAGCATGAGGGTTTTTTTTTCAAATATTAAAATGTTTAATGAATAGATTAGGCTTCAATTGATAATTTTTATTTAACCCTTCTCGTGCCACTACAGAGCAAAGAGCTCCCCCATACACTTCCAAACATATCTGTTCCGAGTTAACTAACTCCCACCACACCAGCCTCTTTTGAAGGCATCGAGCAAGTCCCGCCAACGCATCCTCGGCTGACCCAACGCAGAGGTTTTTTTTATGATCGTTGCTATATATTCTTTGTAATAAATGGGTAATTCTCAAGTCATGTTTGTGAATTTCTCAACTCATCTCAAACTCTCATGCGTAGTTAGTATTTTGTAACCAAATTTTTATCGTCGTAAGGCCAAATCTCGCGTAATATGAATCTAGGCCACACACAATGTCATTGACCTTCGCCTTCGTATGCTATTTAATATTACTAAATTATATTAGGAAAGAGACCATCTGGATTTGCTGTTTATATGTTACGATACGATTTCGCTACGACTTAAATATTATGCTCAATACCTAATTATACACACAGACATAGACATAATTTATTTACTACAAAAAAGCACACAAATACATTTTACAAATACAATTATTTTACATAAGCAAACGAACACTTGATACACAGGTATTGTGTGCTACAGAAGCAAATAGGTTCCGACTCAGCGTAAAGCACACTGCGTGACAGTAGACGTTTTTCTGCCAGAACCGTTGTGTTCAGTCCCAAGACCCTGTGAGAACATTCTCGTATGGTGTTATTATAAAATTACGTGATATGAGGTATTTTATATCATCATCTACAGCTTGACTTCACCCACTGCTGGGTAAAGGCCTCCTTCAAGTCGTGCCATCTACCACGATCCTGTTCTAGTGTAACCCATGTTTGGCCAGCGACTTTGATAATGTTTTCTGCTCACCTTGTAGCGTCATCAGGTTTAAATATTTGTCATTGTGTTTAAAGTGAAAAATCATTAAAAAATAGTCTTACATCTACATTTGAGTAACTTGAATCGTCCCTATTAATACGAGTACACTACAGCAATGTACGAAAAAAATATAAATAAAATTTTACAGAATCATTCAGCCCCATTTATATACCAACTATAGCGCTCATTGGGGGAGGCATAGGTCTAAAAGTGGACTGCTAAGGCTGATGATAATGATGATGGTGATCCAGCCCCAAAGTAACTTTAAATATAAGTAACCCTTATATGGATCGAGCTATGCTTGGAGTTTCTCTGAAGGATAGAATCCACAATGAGAGTATCCGACATAGAACTAAAGTTGTCGACAAAGCTCAGAAGATTAGCAAGCTGAAGGTGAAGGGCTGACTATATCCGCCGAAAAACCGATAATCGTCGGGGTAAACGAATTTTTGAGTGGAGACCGTGGCTCGGCAATTGTAGTGTAGGACGTCCTCCAGCCAGGTGGAGTGACGATCTGCGAGAGGCTGCTTGTAGAAGCTTGATGCGTTGAGCTCAGGACAGAGCGCAATAGCGTTCATTAGGAGAGGCTTTAGTCCATGAGTGGAATGATATAAGTTGATGATGATGATGATGATTAACCCTTTTAAGTCTTTTGGAGTGCGGTATTTAGATTGCAAAATCGTCATGACTAAAGGACCACCTAACATGCAATACAGTACAAGTAAATATAAAGAAATCATTTGGACCGTTGTCGATGTGCGTATTTATTACGATCAATTCGTACTCGTAAGTATTTCATTCGATTACACAATTTGTTCTGAATATTATGAAAAGTATTGATATTAACCTACATACCTATGTAAGGCTCAGGCCTCACCTGTCTGACCTGGCGCGGACATGGCACGGGCGCTTTCCTATTCCATTCAAGTTTAATACAAAATGCACGGAAATAAAGCACAATTTAGCTCGACGACTTCGCGTCATAACCACGTCCGATCAACGACATACCGTGTGTCCTAAATTATACTTTATTTCCCTGCATTTTGTATGAAATTTGATTGGAATAAGAAACCGCCAGTGCCATGTCTGCGCCCGACGCTAGTCACATTCATCGGGCACGGACATGACACGGACATGGCACAGGTGGTTTCCTATTCCATTCAAATTTCATACAAAATGCATGGAAATAAAGCACAATTTAGGGCACATAGTATGTCGTTGCTCGGACGTATGACGCGCCTTTTCGGCGCCCGCGCCCGATCGCCGCCAGATGAGCGTCAGATGGCCGCCAGTTCGTAGTATGTACTTGCTTGCGACATACGTCTGTTAGTGATGTAAAAATGCGTGACGAATGACGATATCGAATTTAATATTGAATTTTGTGAATTGATTGTAAAATATGCAACGCTTTATGATCATTGTCGTTCCAATTATTGTAACTGAAATGTTCAAGATAAATTGTGGCTGGAAATCGGAAAGAGATTAAACCGGTACTAAGATTTTTTTATGTAATACCCATGGTAATACTAGCTGATCCTTGTGCAAATTCGTTTGCGCGTATTTTCTTCATCTGTATCAGGGCCCGATTTGGTAACCCGATGAAGAGGTTTTCGGCAGGGTTTTTTCAAAAGCTTAGTAATTTAGTAATTTCAAAAGCTTAGTTAACCCTCTCCTCCCCTACTAATTGTTTATTTTACGCAATAATAATTATATTATAATAAAATTGGAATAAATTTTCAATAACAGCTGTCAAACCTAAATTGACCATATCTCGAGAACTACTTATCTTAGACTTGCCTTTACTAGCTCAAATGATAACTATTGACAAGACCTTAATTTTCGATGACAGCTGTCAAACTTAAATCGACCATATCTCGAGAACTACTTATCTTAGACTTGCCTTTACTAGCTCAAATGATAGCTATTGACGAGACCTTAATTTTCGATGACAGCTGTCAAACTTAAATCGACCATATCTCGGGAACTACTTATCTTAGACTTGCTTTTACTAGCTCAAATGATTGCTATTGACATGAACTTAATTTTCGATGACAGCTGTCAAACTTAAATCGACTATATCTCGAGAACTACTCATCTTAGACTTGCTTTTACTAGCTCAAATGATTGCTATTGACATGAACTTAATTTTCGATGACAGCTGTCAAACTTAAATCGACCATATCTCGGGAACTACTTATCTTAGACTTGCTTTTACTAGCTCAAATGATTGCTATTGACATGAACTTAATTTTCGATGACAGCTGTCAAACTTAAATCGACCATATCTCGGGAACTACTTATCTTAGACTTGCTTTTACTAGCTCAAATGATTGCTATTGACATGAACTTAATTTTCGATGACAGCTGTCAAACTTAAATCGACCATATCTCGAGAACTACTCATCTTAGACTTGCTTTTACTAGCTCAAATGATTGCTATTGACATGAACTTAATTTTCGATGACAGCTGTCAAACTTAAATCGACCATATCTCGGGAACTACTTATCTTAGACTTGCCTTTACTAGCTCAAATGATTGCTATTGACATGAACTTAATTTTCGATGACAGCTGTCAAATTTAAATCGACCATATCTCGAGAACTACTTATCTTAGACTTGCCTTTACTAGCTCACATGATAGCTATTCTTAAGATCTTAATTTTCGATGACAGTTTTTAGTTTGACAGCTGTCATCGAAAATTAAGATTTTATTAGTAGCTATCATTTGAGCTAACGGCAAGTCTAGGATGAGTACTTCTCGAGATATGGCAAATTCAATTTTGACATATGTCAAAATTGAATTTGCCATATCTCGAGACTACTAATTAGAGAGACTACTTACTAATGTTTCGCTTGTGTTAGGAGGAAAATATCCAAACGAAAGGGTAATCCCGTCAACTGTATAACCCAATGAAGGGGTTTCACTTTCGAAGCAACTAACTCGCAATCGGGGTTGTACGGGCCCTGATCTGTATATTAATTAATTGTATGCACGAGAGCAAGAGCATCTTCGTTTTCTGAGGATGACATGCTGACACATCGATACCGGACAACAGACTGCACTACACTTGTGCCTCTGTCGCGTCATTTCTGCGTCATGTCCGAGCCATGTCCGCGCCATGCCCGCGCCATGTCCTCGCCACGTCCGTGCCACGTCCGCGCCATGTCCGCGCCATGTCCTTGCCCGATATGTGTGACCTGTGCCTTAGTCGTCCAGTTCCATTATCCTATCCCACTTATATTATATACGTGAAATTTTGTGAGGATGTATGGATGTTTGTTACTCTTTCACGCAAAAACGACTGAATGGATTTTGATGAAACGTGGAATATACATAGTTTGTAATCTAGGGCTACTTTTTATCGGGTACCATGCAAGTAAAGCCGCGGGCGAAAGCTAGTCTAAATATGTAATGGTAATGCATCCGACTGACTACCTACACTACGACGTTGGAGGCTTCTGAGATTCCGATACCAGAATTGGCTCATGTGAAGAATAAAATAGTTCGCAAGTATCCACCACACCAGCCTATATCAGTCCACTGCTGGACATAGGCCTCCCCTGATAAAGGGGGATATGCCCATAATCTTCACGCTGGGCATGCGGGTTGGGGATCGCAGGGCACAGCTTCTCGCACCACCGACGCTGCTGCCCGTCGATGGCCAGGGGACTTAGCTGTGCCGATGTAGGCTGTGCTGTGCCGCAATCAGCCAGCCGCCAGAGCCCCGTTCGTTGTTTAGCAGGGTACACCACGTGCAGGTGGGGATGGCTTGGATTTCGAATATAGGGGTTGGAACCCCGTACACCCCACGTTCGCAAGTATAAATACGAAGTACCAGATGATGTTGAGGAAGGTGAGATTATGCGGTGGACATATTTGATGAATGCAAGAAATCATATTTATATAACCCAAATGCGAAAGTGAGTGTATTTGTCATGCTTTATCTACTCAACCGATCATCCTAAAATGTCCTAAAATTTGTTAGATGTACAAAAAAGAATAGAGATTTCATATAGACAAAAGTTCTCTAGCGATAGAAAAACTTCAAGGCGAGCGAAGCGAGAGGAGTAAAATATGATGGTAAGTAGGAGTAGAATAAAGAGGTAAAGCCCTATATCATGGGCAGCATCTGAGCGTAATTCTCGAATGGCTGATGGAGATGCTTCATGATGAACAACTCAGAGCAACCGATGAAGCAAGACCACAAGTGCTTCGACAACACCAGCCTTTATCATGAGTAAAATAAAAAAATACGATTCAAAGTGTACTTGTGTGCCTAATGAATAAATAAATTTTGAAGTTTGGATACAGGCCTCTCCTCTTCAGAAGGGAATATTCCTATAATTCCTACGCTGGGCATGCGGGTTGCGGAGAGCAGGACACGGTTTTTCGCATCGGCGAAGCTGCTACCCGTCGGCGGTCAGGGGATTAAGCTGTGCCAGTGTTAGGCTGCGCTATCCCGCAATCAGCCGTTCGCTAAAGCCCCGTTTGCTAGTTAGCAAGGTTCACTACGGGCGGATGAAGTTGGCTTGAGTCTTGAAGATGGATGGTTGGAACCCTGAGTGCTTCACCATACATAATTTATTAGTCAGACATCTAATGATAATTAGATGAGAAACATTATGCTAAGTTTATATGCATATTAATAGATGTTAAGATCGATATCTGTTCGTTATGAGGCCATTTCATCGTTAGAGATCGTAAGATTATCATGTTAAAAACAAATACCGATATGGTTTATAGGACGGGTGCTGAAACATATGGCGCCGTAGTTCTTGGTTCTATTTTTCGCTGTCGACAGCACAATTATGTACAAACTTGGGACTGTCAAAGGATCCTATTGATCCTATCTAAATATCTTCTTCATCAGCCTTATGAGGTTATTGCGTTGGGAGATGCAAGAAGGCTTCCCATATGAATAAGGAATATAAACAAGTGGAATATGTGGGTACAGCTTCTCGCATCGCCGAGTAGGATTTAGCTGTGCCAGTGTCATGGTGCGCGATGCTGCAATCAGCCGGCCGCCAGAGCCCCTATTGTTAGTTAGCAGGGAGCACCACGAGCAGGTGAGGTTGACTTGGTTTTTAAAGATGGTGGTTGGAACCCCGTAACCCAGTATGTAGGTAGTTGATTTAAAATATTCTATGGTGGATCGGCGTGCGGGGAATCTACCACTATTAGGCATCTGAGAGCTGCTTAGTTAGGTGTTGGTATTTTACAACTTCTGAGTACAAAAAAAATATTGATTCATCGAACATACATCAGTAGGGTGATCGGCTAACTCTGTAGCAAACAGAAAGTATTGACACCAATCCTGTTTTAACAAACTGTGACAGTTTGTCAATTGACGTTCGTTGAATTACAGCGGATTAAATGTCAAAATTTGTAAAAACAGGAGCGGTGTCAATTACTTCTGTTTGCAACAGAGTTAGCCGATCACCCCGCTGGAATACAAACACGTTAATAAGGTAATAAAATAAAACCTGCAATAACTTGCATAACTGAAGTTACCGACAGTTCAGCTATTTGGAGTAAACCATTTACACTGTTTATTGTTAATTGTAAACAACACTGATGGTGTAATTGTCGTTAAACCTCCCATTAAAGTATTAAATTAATTGGAATGGCATTAAAATAAATTATCATTAATCATTTGCCGCGGTTTTTGGTGGCGGTTGTAAAATGAGAAGAATGCTTATTTTTATGTTTTTTAAAGGGTTAATCAAAAGGTTTTTGAAGTCCAAAGTCATGTCAAGGTTGATATAAGGGGAAACTGAATAAAAAAATGCTGTTAAAGTTATACTTTCGATTATAAAAGAATAAAAGAGTTTTTATTTTTTATTTAATATGTGCAAGCTGTTAACCTCGAGGCTTGCTTTCTAGGCAAGAATGAGGTCCACAATGGGGCGAGCTTTCCTAAAAGATGCCTATTAACTCTCTTTTTGAAGCCGTTAGGGTCGTAATTCGATGGAAAAAGAGACGCTGGCAACTGATTCCATATTTTAGCAGTGCGCATTATAATGATGTTTGGAAGTGCTTTGTTCTGGTAAATGGAATATCAACTTAATGTTGATGGTAGTTAACAGTGCGTCTAAAGTTCCTATGGAAGAAAGGTGAAGGTGAAATAAGGTCATGCAGCTCCTGCGCACACTCTCTGAAGTACAATCTATAAAAAAACCGACAAACACGCAACCTCGCGACGATGGCTCAAGCTCTCGAGCCTTGCTTTAGCAAGATACTCTTGACCAATGAGCCTTTTAGCCCTGCGTTCAACTGAGTCTAGTGCGGCAAGTTGATATTTGACTGAGCCATCCCAAAGGTGGCTGCAATACTCCATACAGGATCGGACTTGAACTTTCTACAGTGTCAGAAGCTGAGTGTAGTTAGAACCAACTTTGGACAGCAGATCTATCAAGAAAAGTTTTACCAATCGTATTTCTGCCTATAATTTGACTCTATTAGATCCTGAAATTCTTAGATTACGCACTAACAGGCGGTGGCTGGCTTAGGGCTCATATACATGAACGGCAAATTGCCAACGGCAGAAGCAACTGTAGCTGTTGACAACTGGCAGCCGTCAACGCATCAGCGGCAGCCGCTGACCTACACCAACGCTTGCAGTTGATGTGTTCGTAACGTGCTGCATTCGCCATTTTGCGCCACTGCAAAGAGTCGACAATAGCTGCTGCTGCGCTTCTAAATTGATATGTTAACAGCTGCCACCGATGTGTTAACAACTGCCGCCGAGGCGTCAACGGCTGTTTCCAACGGGCGCAGTTGCCTCTGCCATTGACATCGTCCCGCTCGTGTTTATGAGCCCTTAGCGGCTAGAGCCTAGTAACTTGGTTACGTGCTATGGTACACGTCGACCATACTGGGAGGTGGTTTGCGTGTTGAATCCCTGAGAGATTTTGCTTACACTACACGCCAGGTGACTTGCTAGGCAATAGGCAGTAAACAACCCACCTATTACTACGCGTACGTAGCCGTACGTATATAGGAATCAGCCATTAGTCATTAAAATCAAAACAATACGTTTTGTGACCATCGAGAGAAAAGGTTCATTCATCCGAATAAATAATTTTACTTGATCATTATGAAATTGTCCCATAGTTTACCTGACGGCCTCTGTGGCGCAGTGGGCAAAGGTCCGCCTGAGACGCAAAGGGTACGGGTTAGGTTCCCGCCGTGGGACAAATTTATGCATTATTTTCTGATAATAGGGATGACGAATAGAACTAAAAATAATAATTCTAATTAGTCCGTCAGTTAGATCATCAAAAAATACTGGACACTTTTTTTTCACACTTTTTTTATTTATCGAATCAATAGAAAATGACGGAAATAAAGGACGTGAAAGTTAGAGAGTGGGGGGTCGTGACGTCACGGCTAAGTAAAAAATGTACTATATTGTGACGTCACGCTGAACTTTAACGCACTATATCTTTGTTATTTTTTGTTTAATTGACAAAAGAAAAAATACGTGTCCAATATTTTTTGGATATGTAAATAACGGACTAATTAAAATTTTTCAGTCGTCTAGCCTATTCTCTCATGTCTGGGAGTTTTCTATCTACAATTTATCATCTAGTATATCAACCATGTGGTTCCCATAATGCAAGCTCTGTTTAATTTGAGTAAGATAACAAAGTAGAGTGACTTTGTACGAACTAGGTTCATAAAGGTCATGCGAAAGGGCCGACAAGGCCAGTTAGTACCTGCCAATGTAATGTTAGTGTAATTACGTATTATGATAAATGATCGGTAGTGCAGCTATTCAATCATGTTGAATAACTGTATTACGTTAGAATGATTATGAAAACTGAAGCTTTTTCTTTATCATGTTGGTTATTCATGTCTTTTGTCTGATATTATGAGTTTTAAATTGATAGTTTTGATAAATTCATATTCAATAACATCAATAACATCAGTCTGTTGTCCACTTCCTTCCTTCCTTCGTTTATAGGTACTTTTTGACCCAGGCAGTTGCTCTCCTGACTACCCTTATGACTGTATTCATTTTAACTAATTCACTTGGAATGTAAAAAGTGTACCTAGCATAAGATATAGAATATATAATATACAGAATTACCTACCTTTTTTAGTTTGTAGAATATTTCCGACACAATACTTTAATGTTTGAGAAGTAGTAGAGTTCTTTGTGGAGGGCTCGTCCGGGGAAGTACTGCCACCATGCCTTTTTCTGCCGTGAAGCAGCTGTGCTGTGTTTTGGTTTGAAGGGTGTGGGTGCCGGTGAAATTACAGGCACAAAAGGCATATCATCATCATGCCTCAAGTTGATGGATGCAGGGAGTTGCATCGTATAGCAAGTCCCAAAAAAACGTGATCTGTGCTGCAATGCTTTGTGATAGGTAATGGTTACCACTTAACATCAGGTGGACCATGTGCTTGTTCCATCTTCAAGTATCACAAAAAAAAGCAAATAAATGAAATAAATATGAAGAACTTTAACACTTACTTACAAGGAAAAGGCACTTATGGCCGGTTCCTATATTATACCGTTACCGATTACGCCTCGTTTTCCCCTGAAAAACTGTCAAATTTTCGACGCCTCGTTGTTAATTTTTGACAGTTTTTCAAGAGAAAACGAGGCGTAATCGGTAACGGTATAATATAGAAACCGGCCTTTAGTCAATGAAATCCCAAACGTACACACGATTTGGACTAAACATTTATGAATTATGTATAATACAAGGCGTATTATCTGCCCCACTGTGTGAGGCATCTAGGACCTTATATGCAACTTGTTTCTGCCCGTGGCTTCACTCGTTTGGTACCAACCGGGATAAAAGTAGAATCAATAGGTACTAAGTTTCTTTCAAATCATTTACAAGGAGATTAACAAAGAAACCGGTACTTAGATGGCGTCAGATCTTCATTTTTGGATGCTCTAAATACCTTAAATATCACTTACTGTCGCAAGTGACCTTACGACCCTGCAGCACTGTCTTACATGCGTGTGCGCACACGACGCGGGTAAACATCATTACATAAACACTTTACATCTCGGAAAAGTCGAATTATGTAACTGGATTTTACTAGTATTTGGCCGTGACTTTGTTTACTATCGATAATCTTAGATATTTTTATAATTATGGAGATGATAATTTGTAGGATACAAAAAATAATGAAGGATCCAGTAAACGTAATTTATCTCATCATATTTCTTTAAGAAATACACGATTTTTTTTTGGACCAGTCACACCGCCGTTTCAGTTTGTTTCGAAAGTTTCTATCCAACCACAGGTTGCCTGGAAGTGATCGCTTTAAAAGATAAGGTCACCCATTGTACCATATTTTGTTGCCTTTTTCTTTAAGTTGTAATTCGTTGTATGCTGTGCAATAAAGTTCTATTATGGAGATCAAAGAGAAAAATTTGGTACCAAATCTAAACTAGCAAGTAGCACATATTGTAAATTACATACCCGAACATTTTTAAAAGGAGATTTAATATTTCTTTCTGCTCAGGTTGGTGACAAACAGACAACAGTTTTATAAATTTTATTTTATTATAAAAAAATATTCCAGTAGTGTTTTACCTACTGACATTATCGTATTACAACTCGGTTATCTTTATGTTTTAACTTTAAAAGGGTTTAGCAGGTTACAAGTAAAAAGTTTTTTACGAGGGAAGAACTGGCCGATTGTCTTTCACAATATCTTAAGGTGAAATAATAGCCAAAACAAGAATTTCGCCCCACGGTAAACCAGCTTCATGGCTATTAAAATGAGAATTCAAATTTTATATTTCATAAATATGAAAATTGAAGTTTTTTCCTAGTTGAATATGGGAGTCGAAACACGATTAATACATTTTGGCTCGATAGAATAAAATCGCGAAGTTACCTCGAAATCTGTATTCTTAGGGGAGGAAAACCAATGGCATTCGTTAACTATGAAAGTTATTACTTTGAAATTTTGCATACGTATTAACCAATAAATATATTATAGGAGTATGGAAAAATTTTACTCAAAAAGAGTAAAAACCTATTTAAAACCATATTAAAATCAGTAAAATGCGCGAGAAATGCAGGCGGGCCGACCGTAACGCTCACCTCAGTCACGCCCAAGGCGTCGTAGAGTGCACCCGCGTACAACTTTTTCGCGCGCATTGTCACAGATTAATTTATAATATTCAATGTCAACTTGGAAATCTCTGAGGCTAAATGTAAACAAAGGTGTGCTTTTACTTGCCTACATCTTACCTTCTTCTCCATATGCCTACTGCTGTATTTCAAGTTCAAATTTCAAGTTTTATTTATTTGATTTAATAAATAACATTATACTTACGATCTAAGACTAGGTACGTTTAGATGGCAACATTTCATGCGCGTTAATATTTCAATGAAATAAGTATGTATTTACAAAAAAACGTATTTGTAGTATATCAGTGTTGCTTTTAAGTATGTATAAAAAAATATTTTATATCAGTCAGAATGTGGTTCCCATAACCAACCAAGCTCTGCTTAGTTTGGGGCTAGATGAAGTTGTGTGTATCTAGCATTACTTATTATTGTTATATTTATAATACGATGTCTCCACTGAATGTTGCTTTTATTATAGCAGTTTCCAGTGGATCAATTATCTAAGTATTTCACCTTTGGTAGTTATGTTATAAATCGGCTCAATCATTTTGTTGCACAATTTGTATCGAGTTCCCGTGTGAACTAATAAATATGCCGATCTAGACGGTTTCAGTGCAAATGTTTGGCCGGAAGAAATAATATCTATGCTTGTCAAGATTTATAGGCCCGATATTAATTTCGATCGTCAGTAATTGTTCGTATCAATAATTGTTTGGAAGAAATCGCTTCAAAGCGATAGGACCATCTATTTGTAAAATGGGTGTATATATTTTTTTATTTCACTACCAAATAATTTTCATTCATGATTGAAAATCACCGCATGTTTTTAATATTTTTCTAATTTCCTCAATGGGAAAAATTGTCTAAAAACACCAAACTTCTAAAAATTCGGATTTTTGCGCATTCCTTTGAATAGGTATTGAGTTCAATGATGAATTAACGTATATTATTAAAATAAAAAAGCAATGCTGGAAATCGGAAGCCACAACACAATCCCGTAGGGCTTGAATTTCACGAAATCTTGCTCTCTAGTGCTCCTTTAAAACATACGCTTTACGCAAATCTCTTGAACATTGATCATCAGTAAGATATTGTGTCAGTTAATTTCATTTCATTACAGTCTTATTAATTTAGAATTTTAGAATTTAACTTTAGATGATTTTAGAATTGTACAAAACCTAGCTTTACAGACTTCATTGAATAAACCTATGAAAAGTAAATCGTCACTTTACCGGTAGTCTGTTTACAATAACAACAACACCAGCCTTTGTTATCAGTCCACTGCTGAGGCTGGACATAGACCTCCCGCATTATGATACACTCATCATCTCTACGCCTACGCTCGGCGGTGGACTTGCGGGGGTCGCAGGAAGCTGTGCAGGTTCTCGCACCTCCGACGCTGCGGCCCAGCCAACATTATTCTTAAAAAATAAGTAATTTCCCCACCGCCAAGAAGGCATAGAACAAATTAACAAGATCCTTGGTTCATTGGATTCTAGTTCATGTAGAAATCGGGCCGGTTCTACCGTGAATTAAAATGATTCTGCAATCTTGCAGTAACTATGGTTATTATGACGTGCGTGCTCCAAATTGGTGCAGCTTTGTATTTTGTACCTAGTGAAGTCTTTCTTAAGATTTTTTTCCCAGAAACTTGGAGTGGTTTTAGTTATAGTAGGGCTGTGTGAAGGGCTCGTCAAGGGAAGTATTGTCATATCTAAGTCTGTCACTAATGCCTGAATACGATACGCTACTGAACTATTTAAGAATGTCTCAACGGTTTGAGTGTCTGCTATTCTTCATATATAACATAAAAAAATAACATAAAAATCATTTATTGACATAATGCAATTCAGTTATGTTTACAATAGTTTAACTTAACGTAATTATACAATTCTTGTGAAATACCTGTCAGGTTCCTCACTAGGCTAAGCCTGTATCGAAGAAACTTGGTACGATACATCAAATGTTTTTCGCTCAGTAGACAGTTATTTTCAATAAACGATATTAATAAATACGATATAACTACCAAAGGAAATTTTAATATATGTAACTAAGTGGGTATCTACTAATAAAGTATACATAGTATATAATTATATTATAGGATAAATATAATTATAAAACTGTAAATGAATAAATTATCTTATTATATTAAACATATAGTTAGGTTATAATCATAAATATGTATGAATATATTTATTAATTTTAAATTTACATGTATAAAATATATAACATGATAATAATAGTTTTAGTTAACATTCATATTTTAGAATCTCTTCCGTTTCTTCATACGATAAAGTAGCTAGCCATTTGTAATGAATCATCAATTTGAACACCATTTAAACGTTCAAATATTTTAAAACGTTTCAGTATCCAGGTAAGAGCAACACTTCATAACTACATACTAGAATAATTGATATTATTTATGAAAATAACAATTTAGTTACATTAGAAAAGAATAACGGTTGTCTCTTTTGTTGAAATGGCAGTCTCAAAAAACAGCGTCCGGTTGCCTGGGTAAAACCGGACGCTGTTTTTTAGTTTTTCCTATTACTTCTCTGGACTAACCCTTCACAAAGAGCCCTACTTCTACAATATACTATTATTTTATTTTAAATTTCTAAACCAAACTAACTAATTTTTAAACCAAAGTCCTGTCAAGATAATTTCACCACCGAAGTATACTAGACCTCTTACAGTTCAGGTAATTATTACATTGAAACTGGTTCAAGAAGTCCAACATTCTTGGCACGGCCTCTTCTCGCCTTGTTACTCACGCAATAGAAGTGAAATGATTCAACTCCTTGAGGGTAATAAAATAAGCAACTTGTTTGGTAATTCATTGATATCGTTGTAATAAACTGCGGTAATTGGGGTGCCGTGTGGTGCTACTGCAAGCGTAATGATTCATAAAAGCATTCCATTTTATTTTACTCATGAAATTCATGAATAAAAAGTGGTTTTCTTTTTCGAACTAGTCAATTCGTAGTTTTAGATGTATTTGCGTGCTATTTTGTAGTAAATAAAGTGATGTCTATGTCATCATCACCATCATCATCTTCTATGCAGCACATTGTGTTCTCCCTCTTTTTTCTTCTGTCACTCGTTATCGCCATAGTCTTACTCATACTCATGGAAAAAGGGATTAACTCATTCATATTGATTAGCAACTTGAAGTGGCAGTGGGCTTGTCATATCTGCCGAAGAACCGATAACCGTTGGGATAAACGAGTTCTTCAGTCTAAAGGCTGATGGTACAAGCTGGACTAGTCAATCTCAGCACAGGGCGCAATGACGCTCATTAGGGAATGGCCTACGTCCAGCAGTGGACTGCTATAGGCTGATGATGATGATGATGATGATTGATTTTTGTAATGCTCCAGAAAAAAATAGTTTTTCAGTAAGAATGAATTTTATAGATACACTAGCTTCTTCCCACGGCTTTGCTCGCGTGGTACCGGAATAAAAAGTAGCCTATGTGTTAATACAGGTCACAAACTATGTATATTCGAAGTTCCATCAAAATCCGTTCGGTAGTTTCTGTGTGAAAGAGTAACAAACAGTCATCCATTCATCCAACCTTTCTCATTTTTAATATCAGAAGGAAGTAGGATATGATAGATAGATATAACTTTATTGCATACCATAAAAAGAATTACAACATAATGAAGAAGGCATAATTTTTTTTATTTTATTTTATAAATTACTATAAGTAAAAGAAATACCTACCAAAATAAACGTTTAGAAATTTAGTTTTGATACACAACACAAGATGTATTAAAAAAAAATCCAAGTCTATATATCAAACCGGTTTTGTGCTGACGCCTCCCTCATACATAAGCCACAAGGATTGTCAATAAAGAGAGCCTTAAAATCAAATGTTTACTATAAGAAAACTCCTAAGGCCGGAAAGAAAAGCTAGAAGAAAATTCACACATATTATCAGTGCAGACACAGTTCCGGCATTGTCTCCGCTTAGTTCAGTATCAGTGCTACAGTGTTTCGTCAGTGATTTAATTTACACATGTCAGTACTCAGTAACGAATACTTTCGTGATACCGGTGCCGGCACTGACACTGAGAGCACTGTGCCTATACTGACACTGACAAGTGGGGATGCGTTCATAAAGAATGTATGAAAGAATATTTCACACTGTGCCGGTACTGTGTCTAAACTGTGGTTTCACTGATCTGTGAATCCACTTTAAATGGTTAATCTGTACATATTTTTGTATTTATTATTATTTAATATTTTTTTTATTAAAAAAATGTATTAATTTTGGGTACTATCAAGATATAGAGAATTACAAAACGATTATGCGATTATCACGCAAATTCGCGATACGATTATCGCGCGAGCTGGTGATGCAATTCGGAACCTATCACGTTTGTTGATCGCACGCAAACTTACGTTGAAGTTTACTCGCTACTAATCGCACCACACATTCAAATTGTGGGGCAGTCGGTCACACTCTGATGCCTTGATTTGTATAGATGACAGTTCGAATTCCAATGATCCATCGCTTGCAATATTTCTTTACTATTGACTTACTTTATGATTAATGGATTGCAAATTAAAAACTAGTTTTGACCATGGCGAAACGGATAAGCAAGTACCTAAATGAGACGAGGAATGCCGGCTATTGGTTAGAGTAAAAATGTTTGATTAATTAAGAGTGATGATGAGTGATGACATACGGGTGTTGTTCATGTGTCGCGTTGCTGCAGAACATTGATATCGACGCACTTTACGCTGTCGCAACGCAATGCCGCTGATTACACACCGGGACGATACGCAGCGTCTCGGTGTAGACTTCGAGCAACATAAGATGGTGTAGGTAGTGTATTAGTCTTTCAACGAAAATGACGTTTAATACTGCACTTTGCTGCGTTGCTGCTCTCGTGTCGCAACGCATCGTATGGCATGTCGTTGTGATTTGTCTCACGCAATAGCATCGCTCGATCCACGCAGGGCATTGAAACGCACTATGGGCTCATTCTAATTGGTGGTGTTCATAATTATGCAATACCGTAAACAAGAACAAAAAATATCAATATTTTTAATAATCATCAACATCCACAGCCCGACTTCACCCACTGCTGGGTATAAGCTCTTCTCATCAAATTTCGTCCCACTATTTTTTAATTCAAACCTTGTGCTATTTGCTCCATGCATATATAGCTTTCAACTGAGCAGAATATGAAACAAACTTCCAGAAAATCATACTGTTTTAAAAAAAGACGTGTGGCACTCGGGGACTGCCGCGGTAAAGCTATTGCATAGCATTTTGTATCAACTTATGCAATTATAATTATTTATTTATTTTATTTATGCAGTATTTCTTTTTCTTTGATATTAATTCAAGTTACACTTTTTGAGCGTGGTGACCGATAAGAAAACAATTTTTTTTCTTTTATTAAATAAAAATACGTCTAGTTGCACGTACACAAACACCGTGTCGAAGACTGCCGAAAAGAAACGACGTTAGACAATGCACGGTCTTCAAGCCACACCTCCGTGCCCGTCGGAGTGGGGAGCGTGAGGTTTTTTTCGTTACGGAATTTCTGGATTCGGTCCCCGCGCTCAAGGCCCTCGAAGCTATGCAATAGCTTAAAAAAAAATTAAGCCAAATTTATTAAAATCGGTTCTGGCCAATCGTAAAAACATGAAAGCCAAACAATCATAAAAGCCCTTTTAAAAGACTTATTAGACCACGCGATATTCAGTCTGTCTTAGTAAGACTGTCTTACTAATTAGTTAAGCCTAAAACCGACTAAGTGGCTTACTTTTACTATACTACGATAAGTGTAAGACAGTCTTATTAAGGCAGACTGAATACCGCGTTGTCTAATATGTCTTTAATAGAAGAATCCCACTAGATATAACAAAAAACCTTTTCATAAACCACAATGCCACTAACCACATCTTCATTTTGTTACAGATACTTTGTGAGCACGGTGCTTCAGTTCCAAATCTACCGGGCGTTGTGCGAACGAACTGGCCAATTCATACCTGGTGACCCTTCTCGACCACTGCACAAGTGCGACATCTACAGAAACCCGCAGGCGGGGAAGATGCTAACGTGAGTATTATTACTCTCATTCCAGAACACACACAACTACACCAGCCTATTCAATCCACTGCTGGACCGCACCACTGACGGTGCTGCCCGTTGCCGGCCATGGGTTTTAGCTGTGCCATTGTTAGGTTGTGCTATGCCGCAAACAGCCTGTCGCCAGAGTCCCATTTGTTTTACAGTGCACCACGTTCAGGTGAGGTTGGCTTAAGTTCCGGAGATGGGGGTTGGAACTCGTTACCCCACATTACACTCTCGTTTCGCTAAAAATAATACTTTGAGAGCTAAAACACAACTGTGCTGCTGCAGCAGGCCGCTCCCTCGAAGCTTCATGTGCAAGCCTGCAGTCTGATAGCTCAGTTTGTACTTAGTAGCTGTTTTCTGTGATGCATAGGTTCTAGTTTCGATGTTTTATCAATATTTCGATGTGTTTGGATGTTTTATCTGAAGTCTGGATAACAAAAGTAGACTGTAAAAGCCGGGACCAACATCTTAACGTGCCTTCCGAAGCACGGATGCGCTCAGATTAAATCTTGATATTACAAAGCAACAGATCTACAGGTTTCTTTCTTTTGCATTTATGTTTGTACCTACTCAATCAAAGTTAGTTACAGTAGTTGTTAGTTTACATAAACTAATTTTAATACGAGTGTCTCGCGAGCAAAGCTGCGGGCGAATGTTATTAAGAAAATGAAATCAATAAAAATTTATCACTCGTCATTAAATACAAAGGCCAATTCCACTTGCCATAGCTTAACAAAAGCTTCAATCGTTCTAACCTCGAATTGATCTTAAAAATTTCAATTATATCGTAGCGAACGTATCAAATAAAAATCGATTCCGTTCTAACTTTGCTTCAGATTATTATCTTCAATATCTTACGTGAAGTTATTATTGTTACGAGTCGTGTACCCTTGACCACGCCAAGGTTCTCAGATAAAAGGTAAAAAACAATAGGTTATGGTACCAAATGATTTATTTAGGTGCCAGGTGTACGGTAGTTATAAATCACTATAGATTTCCCAGTTAACCCTTCTAGTACCTATATTATAGTACCTATACAGCCTAAGTATACTTTGTATTGAGGAGCCATCACACTACCAGCTTATATCAGTCCACTGCTGGACATATGCCTGCCCAAATAATTCCCACGCTGGGTATGTAGGGATCGCAGGGCACAGCTTCTTGCACCGCCGCGCCGACGCTGCTGCATGTCGTTGGTGGTCAGGGAAAAGCTGTGCTATACTGCAACAAGCTGGCTGCTAGAGCCCTGTTTGTTATACAGCCCATCACGTAACCCCAAACTAAGCAGAGCTTGTATTATGGGAACCACGTGATTGATATACTACACATATAATTGTTTTAGTAATAAAATGTACATATCATACATAGAAAACACCCAGACCCGAGACAAATGTCTGCAGAACATGCAAACATTTGTCCCGCAGCGGGAATCGAACCCGCAACCTTCTGCGTCTCAGGCGGGCCTTCGCCCACTGCGCCACAGAGCTCGTCAATTCATAAAAATTATGGTACAATGGGCGACCTTATCGCTTAAGGCGATCTCTTCCAGGCAACCTTTGGGTGACAAAACTAAACGACGACTAAGGCGAGTGAGTACCTTAACTTGATTTTGATCTAAGTATCTACTAGACGTATTTGTTAGTATTTACGCCAAAACATGAACTGTGTCAACACAAGCCAAAATTAGCCATATTTATAATAGGGGCCTTAAAACCGCTATACGTTGTTTTGGCTTTTGCTTAGTTATTTTCGAAAGGCGTTTAAACCGAACTAAACAGACCTAAAAACATTTTCCGCAATTTCAACGAAATTCGATCGTCAAAACGCATTTCAAATTCAATAAAAACCACTTTACCATTCTGCTAATTAGTCTTAAAAATATCACTGTAGTTTGTACTCTATTTGAAAGTGTTTAAGAATGGAATTCATATGCGGGGTACAGATTAAAAATAAAGCATAGTGCACACAATTGTCGCCGTCTGCGCTCACGGAAATGACCACTTGATGTGAACCCAGGCCATGCGGGCGGGACATAATTGTAATTTGTGGTATCGCATAATGCTGGGGTCGAGGTTGGGTGAACTATAAACTCTTATCGGAGTATTGATGAATTTATAAAAATAATTGTTTTTATCAACGTGATTTTTCGCACTGAGATAGACCAAGGAAATTAGCTTACTGCTTCTCCCGTTACATAGAAGAATAGTACTCGGTATCGCTTAATGCTGGGGTCGTTGTTGGCTAAATTAATTTACCTAACGGAGTTTTGAAGAATTTACAAAACGAATAATAATAATAAATAATGCTGGACTTTACCACACAGCATCATGCAGCCTCAAACTAAGTAGAGCTTGTATTATGAGAACCCCATGATTGTTATACTGCATAATATTCTTTTATGTAAATACATACATAGACAACACCCAGACCCGAGACAAATATTTACAGAACATGCAAACATTTGTCCCCCAGCGGTAGTAGCAATAGTTTTAGAAGACGTGATTTTTCGCACTTAGAAATCCAGATAGTTCTATTTTTAGAAAAAGACACTTATTTCAGGTAATAACTCAGTTCCATCCATCCCATAGCAATTAAAGAGGGGTACTCCCTGGTAGTAGAAGCTGTCAAATATAGTTACAGAAGGGTTAAGTTTTCAATTGTGTGATAACCAAGTACATATATAGCTTACTGATTATTTGTTTGTTCATCCATTATATATTTTTTTATGAAATTTCGGGTTCAGTTTTCAAATTAAGTAACAGTTAGTAACTGACGATAGTCAATGGGATAGTGCTGATTTCAGGCTATTGTTAAAATATTAACGATTTTTTTTTACAGAAGTTACCTACATAAACTTAGATTACAAATATTGTTTAAACTTCAAACTGGTTTACCATAGTTTATATAGGTAGCTAATATGCTTGTTATAGAAAGGTTTTTGGATCTGCCAAAACCCCAAGGGACTACCTGAGGGGATCCCGGGAAAGGTATTTTGTGTTTCGTTAAACGTGATAATATTTTGACAAGGGTCGCTTGTTCTCCTATATTCGGGTTACTAACTTCTGCCCGCGGATTTGCTTGTGTACAACTATCCTCAAATATATTAAAGGCTTATAATAAAGACTTTACTTATGACTTTTTTTAACAAAATCCCAAATGATATGCTTAATTTATCTGTAAATAAATTCAAAAATATTGTTAAACGTAACCTCTGTAATAAAGCTTATTATAAAATTTCTGATTATTTAGATGACAAAAAAGCTTGATATGAAACTGTCTCCAACTCCCTCAAAAACAAAGTTAATAATAAACTTTGTAGAAAACAAGACTTTAAAAAATATAAGTCAAGCAGAGTTTCTTGCCAATTCTTCTCTGTTTGGTCACAATACGAATTGGTGTAAATTCAAATTTAAAAAATTGGCGTTTCAAAGTGTACTGTATGTGCTTATTGAATAAACTTATTTTGATTTTGATTGATTTTGATTTTGAGACAATAATATGAAGAATTGAAAATGTGAAGATGTGATGATGTGAATGCTCGTATTTTACGCGCGCCAAATTTTGCGCTGTAAAACCAAACGCGCGTACCCGCGTTTACTCCAGTGCCTGTTCGCTCGAACAGGTGGGTCATTCTTTAGTGTCTAGCGATTATTCAAGTATTAAAGCGCATCAACACTCAACACTCGTTTTTGCCACATGCAAATTTTATAAATGTGAAAGTGACGCGCGTATGCATACGGCCTACACGCGTTTGCAAGAATGAATTTATACGCGCCGAATTATAAACATTAATCTGAAATCGCTCTAAACAATAGCTTACATGTTTTTGACAAGAACTACATTATCACCATCTACAGTCCGACTTTATCCACTGCTGGAGATATAGGTCTCCCCAAGTCTGTGCTATCCACCAGAATTCATCATCATCATCATCCCCGGCCGTTAGATGTCCATATCCACCAGAATGACATGAGCAAAATTACAGTGAATAAAGAAACAAGCATTTCAGATTACAAATACAAATATGATTATTTCGCGACCAATAAATACCTGCCTACTTGCATAAAAATATAAAGACCGATACAATATAAATAACTTATAAAATAGGTAGGTCTTCACTAGCTCCCAACCTAGGTAAAAACCTGTTTTGCTAGCACAGCCTTCATCGGCACAGATAAATGCCCTGGCCACCGACGAGCAGCAGCGTCAGTGCTGGGAGAAGCTATGCCCTACGATCCCCAACCCGCATGCCCAGCGTGGGGATCATAGGCATATCCCCCTTTATTAGGGGAGGCCTATGTCCAGCAGTGGACTGATATAGGTTGGTGTGGTGTGGTGGTGTGGCTATTTATGTTTTTATGTGTGCTATTGATAATATGGATTCTTGGTCTGAAATAAACATTTATTTATTATTTTATTAAGCACGGGAATCAAAGAACAAGATTTAATTTTATGAAAAAAGTTAGTTCCATATTCAGTTCAGGTACATAATCCAGAAAATATTAATTGATAAAATCTAAAAAAGAACTTAAGAAAAGTCGTGTTCCATTTTTCTAATTCTCTAACAGTCGTAACCGTCGATATGATAAATCGCGTCTTACAATTTATACTACATCATGGCATACAAAGGAAATGAAACAAATCATTATGAAAATAATCGATATAATCCATGTAAATGTCGAATCGGTCCATAAACACTGACTTAACGCGCCTTACATAAGAGATTACAGTAGCACAATGCTACCGATACCTTAGGTTAGGTATTACCTAAGCACCCTTCCTGGATCAGGTTATTTAGAGCTCGAACTCAAGCTGTTCCGGCATTTGTGGTGAGTATTGATTAATCAGTAGTACTGCTTACTTGGGGCCAACAACTTGGGGTGAACGAGTTCTTGAATGGAGACCGCGTCTCGACAAACGTAATGTAAAACGACTTCCGGTCAGATGGGATGGTAAAAGCTGGATGTGGCAAGCTGAGGACAGACCCAATCAAATCTACAAATGTTTAACGTCCCATATCAACCGTAGGTTATAAATCAGACGCTTAAACTTGCAAATACTAGGACCAGTATGCAGTAGGTCTTGATATCGAGATGCAAAGTGCACCTCGGTACTCAGGCTGAGTTACTCGTGAGCTGAAGGCGCACTACTATTTTCCATGTATGGTACCGGAGCTGTTTCATCGCTCACTAGCCGCTAACCACTGAAGTACCAAGTTGTAACCTAGCTTATGCCCTCGGTGAAGCAGACTACTGTTTATTTAACACTATATTGCACAACAACAATTGAATTTTTCGGAAGGAGGACTTAATGCTAAAGCATTTTCGGTCAACCTTTCCTGGTAGAAAACAAGGTTGGCGTGCTAACTAAACTAGGTACATATTAACGTTACATTTATAATTGAAGAAAGGAAACCTACTTAATATTGTAAATTATTAGCGAAATACTCACCTAAATCTAACAAATAAAAAGTTTGTTCAGTCCTTTTCTTTTATAAATAAATGTTCTATGTAAATTTAGTAATAAGAACTATTTTTGTTAACTCCTTTAAAGTTTAATATTTTTTATAAACCCTTTAAAGTTTATAAATTTCATAATTATATACCTACATAGAATTAAGTAATAATTTAAGTTTATGTGAAATATTTAAGTCCTCTCTCTAACTATTCTAACTATTGTAGTGCCCATGAGGGTCCATAAGAACTTACCTTCATACCTTACCCCCTGTATACCTACTTACCTATGGAAACAATAAAAATATTGAGTATTGAGTATATTATGCGTGTGCAATGACAATGACACTCATTAGGAGAGGCCTATGTCCAGCAGTGGCTGTTTTTATGATGATGATGATGTTAACACTTTCTAAATCGCATATTCTTTGTTACCCCGAAATTTCTTCGTCACTGTGAAAAATCGCATATTTTATGCTACCTCAAAATTCTCTCGCCTTGACGTACTCTCGAAGTTTAAATTGATAAAAATACCTCCACTCGAAGATTCTTAACATAATAGGACTACGCAAGATACTAAAGATAGGTAGTCTATATAGAAAACCTGAGCAGGGAGACTATTCCACAGCTTTCTTGTGCATAAAAGTACTTCAACAAATATCTTTAACTTTCCTGATATTTCGAAATCACCACATACAAATTAATGTGCTTTTGACAAAATACACCAAACACACTGAAATTATCCTACTCCTTGGAGACTTCTTGATGACGAAATATTAGTTAGATTATCGTTTCAATTTTCTCTTACAGAAAATGTACCTGTTGAAACAAATACCCATGGTATAAGGATATCGTATACAAAATAGAATCTATGCAGATCTATTACATAATGTCCATTTGAAGTCGAGCTTACTAGACTAAAATGCTGCTGCATTCTCTATAATAATGTTTTCTTTAATGTTTATAATAGAATTCCTTATTCATCATCATCACCTTCATCAGCCTATAGCTGTAATTTCTTAACCAGAGTTGAGCGAATTTGATCTATCGAACGAAGTGGACTACGTCCTCGCGATCTTTTGCCATCAACCTTCCCGGTAACCATGAGCTATTCCAGGTTATCCCCACCTTTTTCTGGCTACGTGACTAAAAAACTCTAAAACTTTGCGTAGCCAAACGGTGGACAGTCTTGTGCAGCTCACGAAGAATGGACACGTGTGGAAGGCAGTCCATGGGATTTGTAGCATTTTTCTCCAACATCACATTTTAAATGCGTCAATGTGGACTCGGTCAGCTTTCTTTAGTGTCCACGTTTCTGCTCCGTAATTGAAAATAGAAAAGACAAGGGTTTGGACCAGATTCACTTTGGTGTTTCGTGATATACTTCGGTTTTTCCATATTTTAATGAGCTGTGCCGTAGCGGCCTTGGCCATACCGATTCTCCTCCTTATCTTTTTTTCGCATGAGCCTGTTACTTATGGTAGAGCCAAGATATACAAAAATATCTCCTGCTTCCAAAATTTAAACACATGACTTTAAATGATTAGTAGAGAAATCCTATCCTAGATGGATGTTTGTTATTCTTTCACACAAAAACTGCTGAACGGATTTTGATAAAACTTATAATAAACATAGGTATACACCTGGATTAACATAATAAACATAGGGTACATTTTTGAGTACCACATTAATAAACTTAACTTTTGTCATTTGCTTAGAAATACGGTTAGAGTTCAAAAATCGTAAAATCAATTTTGTTAAAAGGCCTGATTCCTGGGATAATTATCACATTAGATATACAATGTGTTTGATGGAACGATGTAAGGATTGTAAAGGGTAATCAAGTCCCGTATCTACTAAAATAAAAAAATAACTTTTGATAATAACTTAAAAACCATTACACTTTTCATAATAGCATAAGTGGTTTAAAATGATCACATGGGCACTTTTGATCATCTCATACAATGCCTACATCTTTCCATCAAATACCCCATCGTGCAAACTGTCAAATTTACATAGAATTTTGTCAGTTCGCGCGATATCAAATCACGAGAATCAGGGCCCAGTAGGTAGATAAAGAGAGCTTTTAATTGCTTAGCATTCCTCACCCGTCCTCTCTCTAGAATTCTTTAAAGTATTTTCTCATGAATAAATTTATCAGGTCCGTGATAAAAGCGTTTTGTGAAAGAGACTAGAATTTATTTTTCTTTAATTAAATATGGAGATTGAATGACGAATGAAAGATCCTAAAAATGTTAGATTTAGCACAAAAAATCTTGTGTTTCTGTGTCCTTTGTGTCAATACTAGATGTCGCTGAACATTATTATATCTTCTATACACTAGTTTCTACTGCCTTCTTTGTTCGTGTTACTGGATAATAGTAACAAATTATTATTAACCCTATTTCAGACCAAACCTAGACCTAATGGTCATGTTCATAATTAAATATTTGGAACAGCTACCTATTAGGTATATTGCATTGCATAGGTTTTTTGTATCCGGGTACCATTCCGGGTTGGCAATTTTCGGGTATTTGTACCACATTTTCACTGCAAATTAATCTTGGGGTCACCAAGTAACCAGTCATAAAAATATTAGTTTTTTGAATGATGAATTCCGAAATTTCTGCATTTCTAAATATCTATATTATAATTTATATTGATATTATTGAACTAGTTTCCACGCACGGCTTCGCTGACGTTAATGTAGATTTTGTCATATATTCATCCCCCTTTTCAAACCTTTGGGGATGGAATCATCGAAATTGCTGAGATACGTATAAATTAATTTTCAATCGCCTAAGTAAAAAAGATCCTAACTTTGAAACTGACATACTTTCAAGCAATCTTTCATCCCCTATTTTACCCTCTTTGGAATATATTTTTTTTAAATTCTTCTTTAGTCGATGCCTACACTATTTAAGGCATCTATGTGCAAAATTACAGGTGTCTAGGTGCAGTGGTGTGGGCTATGCGTTGATATTACCCAGTAAGCCAATTTACCATTTTAAATATTTCGATTACTTTTATTTATATTGAATTTCTAACTGATATTCTAATTCGATTAAAAATGTTTTAGTTGCAATTCGAATGATACATTTTATATGCGCACGCGCTGGTCCAGTTGCAGTTTTCGCAAGCTGACCCACATTGTGCTTCCTATAGCACAATGGTCATTAAAACGGCGCAGGAGTCACGTTTTTAGTACTTAGAATGACTTATTGTGGCATATAAAGAGATATTGAGACAATTTCATTTAAGGTATTAAAAATTATTCGAACATCATATATCTACGTCTCCGTGAGAAAGAACAACTATATCTCTATCAGTCATGTGATGTCAAAGAATTTCTGAAAATCAAACTAAGCTTTTTTTCAATGATTTACGCATAAGATTTCTTTGGAGTGGTGTTAGGGGTTCCAAACTCAATCTTCGGAACTCTAGCCAACCACACCTACACCCTGCTCTACTTATAATAAATGACTGACGCGCAATCGGTCAGCATCACAGCTAAATCCCCTAACCTACGACGGGTAGCAACGTCGGTAGTGCGAGAAACTGATTCTTACGATCCCCAAACCCCATGCCCAGCGTGGGGATTATTGGTATATCCCTCTTCATAATATGAGAGGCCTGTTCAATTCAAATTCAAATTCGTTGATTTTTACAAGATATACCATTACAGATTCATCCAATGCGTTATACCTATCTAATTTAGCAAAATAAAAATATACTTATTCAAAGCAACGGTTAATAAACTTCAAAAATAAACAATTAGAAAAGGATAAAACGTAACTTGCTGGCAATCAATGGCCAGTTTAAGTATGTACATACATGTTATTGTTTTCTGAGTAATGTGGTCTGCCAGGTCTACATGTGGTATATACTTTAGAAATTCCATATCTACTTATTTTTAAAAACGAAACAGCATCCAGTGCTAATACTTTATTGTCATTAGAAGCAGTAATAATCACCTTGCTTCGGGAACCGAAAATGCACACAATCCCCTGCTGGGCAAGGGGTTTTCAGAGCTTAGCCTCTCGCATCACCGACGCTGTTGCTCGTTGGTTGGCCAGAACATTTAGCTGTTCTAGTGTCAGGCTGCGCTATATCAGCTGACCGCCAAAGCCCAAGTTGTTAATTAGCAGGGTGCACCACGGGCAAGTGAGGTTGTCTTGGGCCCCAAGGATCGGTTTAAAGAATATTTATTGTCTTAAGAAATAACAAAATTTCACTAAATAACAAAACTTAAGCTAACTTAAAAAACATTTTGTGTTATGAGCATGCAATATAAAAAATATTTAACGTAACTTTTTTTTTTAATAATTATAGATAGGTTAAAGTAAGTAGGTACATACTAAGGCATTCTATATAAATTACAGAGAAGTAAGGCCTAAAATATTTTGACATTTTCAAAAACATAGGTTGCCACTTTCTTTGACAGGACAGGATAGATTTGGAATCCTTTAAACCCACGCCAGATTATTCTTACTCAGAACGCTATTGAAGAAATCAGTGCAGTATTAGCGTACCAGTGTGTGTACTCAGACTCTCCCCTGGGTATTGGAGCAGTTCTTTGTAAAGGGCTCGTCCGGGGAAGTACTGCCACCATGCCTATTTGTGTTGTGAAGCAGCTATGCTGTTTCAGTTTGAAGGGTGTGAGTGCCGGTGAAATTACATGCACAAGAGTCTCAACACCTTCATGCTTCAAGTTGTTGGACGCAGGGCGTTGCATCGTAGAGCTCGTTCCAATAAAGCGTGATCTACGATGCAATACCTTGTGATAGGTAATCTTAACATCAGGTGGGCCACGTCGTTATTCCATCTTCAACTACCATAAAAAATCATGTCCAAACAGTGCTCATACATTCCTGAGCTGATAGGTGTAAAATTTGAGTCGTCTCGTGTCGTCTCCAGGTACAACAAGATCATTATCAACAGAAGTTCATATAAGGTTTATCGTTTCTATTTTTAAGACATGACCCACTGACTATTGCCCTGTTATAGCACTCACGACTCATTGCACAGCCATCAATGGTGCAATAAAATGAAATCTGCTAAAATTCCTTGTCTTATGACAAATTTGTCACTAAAACAGTAAAACAACGTTTCTCAATCTTTACTACTTACCTTAGAATTACAGGAGAAAGCCCCAAGTAACATTTTAAATGTGTGTGCCCCGTTTGCTAGTTGCAAGATGCACCATTTGGAGATGAGGTTGGCATGGATTACAAGGATGGAGATTACAACCCTTTATACTCCTTGCCTTGAGACATAGGCGGCCTAAAAGCACCATCATCGGAGCTGGTCACACCCAAAAATAGATCAGGAATACCTAAGATAGATGACAAATGTTTTTCAAAACGACGGCGACGCTTTGTGCGCTTAATAAGATAAGACTTTAGATTACCAAATAAATCTCGTATAACTAATAAATAAATAAATAAATAAATAATCCGGGACGTTGTCACACAGCATCATGTAGCCCCAAACTAAGCAGAGCTTGTATTATGGGAACCACATGATTGATATACTACATGGATACATTTTTTTTCTAAATATATACATATCATACATAGAAAACACCCAGACCCGAGACAAATATCTGCATAACATGCAAACATTTGTCCCGCAGCGGGAATCTCTATAACTCTCTACTCTGAACTCTCGGAACTCTGTATTAGATTTTATTTATTTTATGAAAACTGAATGCTACTTGTATATTATAAAAAGACGTAGGATTTATTTCAATGCTCACGGTAACAGTGTATCACACAAGGCGTGAACGTTTTGATAAGATTTTGAAAGTATCTTTGTTTTCCAGGCGCCTCATGGAGCGAGGCTCTTCAGCTCCCTGGTCGCAGATACTGCAGGAGACTGTTGGGGATGCCAGGTTGAATGGAGAGGCGCTCAGGGATTACTTCAGGCCACTGGAGGACTGGTTGCGGAGCGAGAACCTGAGGACTGGAGAGTACCTGGGCTGGAGCTATGATGGAGACTACTGCAAATTCAGGTATTGCATCATGATTTTGCCCATGTTTACCTATTCGAGTGTAAGTGATTCCAACCTTCGACTTTGGAACCCAGGTCAACCTCACTGAGCCGTGATGCACCCTGCTAACTAGCAAACCGGGCTCTGTCTGCTGATTGCTGTATAGCGCAGCCTAAGAGTAGCGCAGCTGTCTATGGGCAGAAGCATCGGCGGTGCAAGAAGCTATGCCCTGCGATACCCAAACAGCATGCTTATTTTAGGGATTATAGTACGGTAGGTATAGAGTGGCAGGTACATCCCCTTTCTTATAAGGGCTTATAAGGGGATGCCTATATCCAGCAGTGGAGTGATGTAGACTTACATCTACAGCTTGCACCCATCACTCGTTCATATAATAATTAATACCTATCCTGAAAAGTCTTGATATAACGATCTCATTTTTTAGGGTTCCGTACCCAAAGGAACCCTATTACGAAGACTCTACTGTCCGTGTCTGTCTGTCACGAGGCTGTAATTATCTCATGAACCGTATTTCTGTTACCACTATAACAACTGATACTAAAAACAGAATAAAATAAATATTAAAGTGGGGAAAGGGCACAAAGGGATTTGTACCGTTGTGTGAGAACAACGGTACGGAACCCTTTGTGCGCGAGTCCAACTCGCACTTGTCCGGTTTTTATAGTACAAATTAATGGTGATTTTCCTTTGCATAACTAAAATAAACCTAACTCCATCAAATAAAAAGAACGGTACTTATGACTTTTAAAATTTCTTTTCAGCATCGAGACTGCTGGTCTTCAGGTCTATGGAGGGTTCTACAATGCTGCAGTCAGGAGCTATGATGTCACGAGTTTCCTTACAATCCTGTCGCTATCCACAATCACCACTATACTAGCTCTACGTAGACGATAATATACTATTATAGTTTTTATACACAGATTAATAATACAAGTTCATAATGGCGAATTCAGATAAGAGGGGTAATCGCTACAGTCGTCGGTAGCGACAAGTGTCGACGAGGATGGAATTATGGCGGGTGCCGTTTATCTGAATGAAATGGCGCCACAAACGCGCGCAATTGCGAATATCGCTAATATCTGAATAGGCTTCTTATTTAAATTACAACATGACAATACAAATCAACAGCTGATTGAGAGGTGGTTAAGGGGTGAGGGTTAAGAAATACCCCTTAAAACATATTAAATTATATTTTAGAAACTTTTGTAATTATGTAAATGTTATTCAGATTTATTTTTTCTCAGGCTTGAATTTTTTGAAACTTTTTTATGTACATAAATGTAATTCAGACCTCATTTTCTTCCGACTTAATTTTTTTTAAACATTTTTCTACTAAATGAAATTTTGATCTGAATTACATGTTCAGATATGCAACTATTATGAGATTCAAATCTGAATTATAGATACAAATGTTCACGAAAATGTAAATAAAAATTAGAAATATTTGGAAGAGGTATTTCTTAAACCCTCAGAATAATGAGCGAAAGAATCTTATCTCATCTTATCTTATGAGCCTGAGTAATCCTACTGCAGGGCCTCCCTTCTTCCAGAAGAAAGAATGCAAAAAAAACTTCTCAAAAAAAAATCTTAAGAATTATTCAGTCAGGGTAAAAAATTTGTATTATGTAAGTTATGTAGGTACTTTGAATATTTGTTTCTTTAAAATATTTCCATAGGGCTTCTACGTGTAAACATCGTAAGTAATATTTATCACTTCTTTCTTTAAGTACACACGTTTAAATGAAGAATACTTTATTCGTTTTTAAGAAGGTTGGCATAATTTTCTTGGACTTCATAAGTGACGATAATTTTTTCAATAAATGTAGTATTTGATCATGTAAAATAATATTAATATTACTTAAGTTATCAATGTAAATAGCGTACTAACAAAGTTGAATATAATATTGTGATAACATTTTAGAAGACGGAAATATACCAATTTAAAATTAAACCTGTTTTTTTAAGTATTATTCCTTACAATAAGTTATATGAAGCGCTCGTGCCGAAGCTTACTTCGGTGTCGCCTTGGTTAAGCCACACTCCACCTGGTCACTGCTTGGATGGGTGACCGTTTAGTGACATTTATATTTGAGCACTTCCGTGCTTCGGAATGCACGTTGAGATGTTGGTCTCGACTTATCAGTTGTTAGGTCAGTCGAAGGCCTTTGGGCGGCATAAAAACTCCGACACCAATGTTGGTCACTAGCTCATATGCAGAAGAAGAAGTAATATAAACGAGTATAGTGGAGACAGCGGCTCGGCAAACGTAGTGTAGGACGTCCTGAGACTAAGGCTGTTTGGCCGCAACAGGGAGGGGCTAAAATGATTGTAGGTATGTGTGTTGTGTGTTTTTTACTGTGTCTTAACTGTTTTGTTAGCTTACACTATCATAATTTTGTTTGTGAACCTTCCTTTTTGTGTGCTAAATAAATACATTCTTTCTTTCTTTTTTTCTTTCTTTTCCTCCGGCTAGGTGGAGTGACGATTTGCGTAAGGCTGCTGGTAGAAGCTGGATGAGTCGAGCTGAGGACCGGACGCAATGGCACTCATTAGGGGAGGCCTATGACCAGGAGTATACTGCTATAAGCTGATGATGATGACAATAAGTATACTTGCCGGTTATATTAAAGATGATGATTTATGATGCTTCGATGGGACCGGTTTAATATTGATTAAAACGACTGCGACTGTCAACGATGTGAGTTTACATCTGATTTATTATGGAGTAAAACTTACTTGCCATGTATAATGTTCCAGGCTGAATGTTTGTTGTTGAATTCTTTCCCATTTAAAATAATGTGTATTAAATTTAATAGTATTAAACAATAAACATTTCCAATAACGAAAACGAAATAACGAAGTAAACAAGTTCAAAACAGAACTCAAATCACAACGAACAATTTACACTCACTCTGAAATCTAACAATTCCATCGTCTCTTGCTCTAAGTTGATAAAGATTTCTCAATAAAAGTAATTGCATTGATCAATTGAGTCATTATTCTCAAATTATGGCTCCCTACAATGCGGGCAGGCAGAGTTATGGGCGATTTTATGGAAGTAATTATATCTATAATAGTAACAGCTAATAAACCAAATTATTAGTAATATTAACCAATAAAATTTACAGTCATATTAATTAAGAACTATTAACAAATGATAACTTTGTTCAACAAAGTTGGTATATTTTATTACCAACGTGTTAGGTCCTGTATCAAAAGATATAGATTTGCGGGAAAAGCTTGGGAAAATCCAGTTTTCTTAATCATGGTATTTATTTAGATATTTGAGCATTCTTATTTCTTAAATTAAATCAAGTAATGAACATCATAATCCCACTCATACTGTACTATACAATACTATATACGTACTAGCCGACCCACCTACGGGGTGTACGGGGTTCCAACCCCCATCTTCGGAACCCAAGCCAACCTCACCTGCACGTGGTGCATCCTGCTAAACAACGAACGGGGCTCTGGCGGGCGACTGATTGCGGCATAGCACAGCCTACATCGGCACAGCTAAATCCCCTGGCCACTGACGGACAGCAGCGTCGGTGGTGCGAGAAGCTGTGCCCTGCGATCCCCAACCCGCATGCCCAGCGTGGGGATTATAGGTATATCCCCTTTATTAGGGGAGCTCTATGTCCAGCAGTGGACTGATATAGGCTGATGTGGATGTGGATGTGGATGTGTTAGGTCCTGATATAGATTTTCGGGAAAAGCTTGGGAAAATCCAGTTTTCTTAGTCATGGTATTTATTGAGATATTTGAGCATTCTTATTTCTTAAATTAAATCAAGTAATGAACATCATAATCCCACTCATACTATACTATACTATACTATATACGTACTAGCAAACCCACCTACAACGTCATTTGTGTCAAAGTTTGGATTTTTTTAAGATAGAGATCCAAACAAGGATGGCTATACATGAATCATTCATGAGTGGCAAAGAGAAAGACTATTTAAATTTTTTGCGATTTTAAAATTTGACAAGCACTTGTCAAACTACCTGTGGCCGCTGATTATCAACTAAACTTCACTAGTTCATCACTGATGAATGATGTGACATTACTTGATTTAATTTAAGAAATAAGAATTATTATAAAGAAAAACCACTCCATCACAGATGCGCATGTGTGCACAATAAATAATAATCAATCCAAAAGTTGTTTAATTTTTGAGATCCCTCAGATCATCTACTGGTATTATACTAAATCTATGGTTTGAATGTACACGCTCTCTTTATGTATGTTTTAACTTTCAACTAAAATGTTTCCCGAACATGGTATTTTTACACGGAACCCGAAATATGCACAGAATAAAAAGTACCAATCTAGCTACATTACCTACCTACCCGTACCCGTTCTCATTCCTGTTCCTACTCCCGTAGGCCTCCTTTTCTGTTACCGCTCCCGTTGGTGACCCGTCACCAAGTCTATATCCAATTAAAAAAGTATACGTATGTTGAATTTTTATATCCCTAACTTGAGAAGTGATTGGTTCCCCACGCAAACTTTCATCCCCTATCTAACCCTCTTCTTTTGCGACAAAAAATGTGTCCTACAGTAAAGCGCTGTAACTATTTTAATACAAACAAATAAATGTAAACTTGGAGAAGAACACATTCTTGGCGCAAAAGAAAAGGGTGAGATAGGGGATGAAAGTTGGCGTGGGGAACCAACCACTTCTCAAAGTGTTTCAGTTGTAGACAGCTAACTAATTTCGAATTTATTATAAATGTGAAATCTTTAGGGTGTAAGATGTTTCAACCCCCATCTTCGGAACTCAAGCCAACCTCACCTGCCAGTGGTGCATCCTGCTAACTAACAAACGGGGCTCTGGCGGCTGGCTGATTGTAGCATAGCGTAGCCTAACAACCGCACAGCTAAGTCCCTGACCACCGACGGGCAACAGCGTCGGTGGTGCAAGAAATTGTTCCCTGTGATCCCCAACTCGCATGCCCAGCGTGTGGATTATGGGCATATCCCCCTTTATAAGGGGAGGCCTATGTCAAGCAGTGGACTGATAGGGGCTGGTATGGTATGGAAATCTTTGTCCCTTCTTCACGCAAGATTCTGAACGGTTTGAGCTAAAACTTAGCACTTGAGGGTAATAGGGCTCATCCGAGGAAGAACTGCCACCATGCCTATTTCTGCCGCGAAGCTGCATTCCTGTGTTTCTGTTTGAAGGGTGTGGGTGCCGAAGCCGGTGGAAATACAGGTACAATATGCTTATCATCTACATGCCTTAAGTTGATGGACGGAGGGCGTTGCTTCGTACAGCGCGTTCCAAAAAAACGTGATCTACGATGCAATGCTTTGTGATAGTTAATGGTAAAAAAATATTTTTATCCGGGTAACATGCGAGCAAAGCCACGGGCGGGAACTACTTTATAAATATGTTTACACAAACACAGGGATAGCTGGGCAAATTGACATTTGTTTACAATAATAACATAGAGATAGGAATTAAACAGACTCTCCACGGTTATATAAATAACGGCTACATTTAGGTAATGACCTTCGTTGCGATTAGTTTGTGGCCACTAAAACTACTGTAGCTTAATGTAGGTAGACCTACTGATCATTAAAAAAACTGGCCAAGAGGTAGACTTGTGCACTAAAGGTTCCGAACAAACTTTCTTTAATGGACACTGACTTGCCTTAAGCAAAATTTCGTGAAAGGTCAAAGGAAAGTGTATGTAGTGTAGTGTATAATAAGTGTAGGGTAGTTAGGTATATTTTGATTGTGTTGACTTAGAAGTTTGATTTTTTCACAGCTTTATGGGATTGTAGATTTGAGTATTTGATATTAATTTCAATTTATTACCTCCACGCATTCCTGAGAAGAAGGTCTTGACAGATAGACAGTTGAACAATAAAGTGATTCGGTAACGGTTCCGTTTTTCCAGACAGAACCCTAAAACTAGAAGCACTTGGTTTTTTTTGTAGATCATCTTGGTTAAGCAACACTCCACCCGGTCATTACATGGATGAGTGACCGTATAGTGGTATTTCGATCTGCTTCAGAAGACACGATAAGAGATTGGTCCCGTTTTGTCAGTCGTCAAGCCATGTCAGAAGCCGTTGGGTTGCCTAAAAACACCGACAGCAAAGTGTTGGCCACTAGCTCATACGAAGAAAGACATAAAAAGTCAACGTTTTTATTTGAATGCTTTAATAGGAAGCGTGTCTATACTAAAAGGGCCATTGCTCTCAAAAATTGAGCCATTGCACTCAAGTAGTCATCAAGTCATCACACTTAATCATATATTAAACCGAAAAAATTAACAAAGAGGCGTCCAAAATTTGACAGTTTTCCAGGGATAAACAAAGTGTCATCGGTAACGGTATTATAGGAACCGGCCGTTAGTAAACCTTGTGCACCGACTTCAATTAGATAGATAAATGATAACCATTGGCTATAGAGTGAAGACCGCGGCTCGGCAAACGTAGTGTGGACGCCGTCCGGCCAGGTGGGGTGACGATCTGCGAAAAACTGCTGGTTGAAGCTGGATGCGTCGAGCTTAGGACAGGGCGCAATGGCGCTCATTAAGGGAGGCCTATGTCCAGCAATGGACTCATATAAGCTGGTGATGATCATGAACCATTGGTTAAAATATATATTCGCTTCCACGCTCCACTCAAAATAGCATATTGGTCACAAATGTGTATTCAAAGTTTCATCCAAATCCGTTCAGCCGTTATTGAGTTGTGTTGGAACAAACATACTAACACATAAACTTTCGCATTTATATTATTAGTATGATGAAAATTTCTGTCTTAAAGAACAATTAAATAATAATAGTAATAATAAATAATCCTGGATGTTATCACACAGCATCATGTAGCCCCAAACTAAGCAGAGCTTGTATTATGGGAACCACATGATTGATATACTACATAGATACATATTTTTTTTTGTAAATATATACATATCATACATAGAAAACACCCAGACCAGAGACAAATATCTGCAGAACATGCAAACATTTGTCCCGCAGCGGGAATCGAACCCGCAACCTTCTGCGTCACAGGCGGACCTTCGCCCACTGCGCCACAGAGGTCATCAATTAACTTAAATTATCGTTTAACCAATAGAATCATTAAGTTTGAAACCAAAGTTTGAGTAGAGTTCTTTACTTATTCAATTTCACAATATTTCAAACGAACAAATTACGAAACCTTCAAGTAACTGTTGGAGTTCATCACATCAATATTGCACGACAATTTTTTGCCACTGAATTATTTACAATCCCATTTCGTAGCCCAACTTTATCAAATAAACAGTAGTCCCTCGTCAACGTCCCCTGCTGATAACATTACCAGGATAAACAAGTTGATGCATTGCAAAAAGTGCTCTATTTCTTCGGATTAACGTTTAAATGGCAGTGTAATTGATTTATGGTGGTGAGATGCAGGGGTAGCCATGGCGCCAGCCGCCGTCGTCAGTGTGTCGCCTCCTTTATGTAGCAAGCTTTGTTGACTCCTACCTATTTCTGTTGCCCTGGTACTTTGCTCTGGTTTGAGATTGTAACAATGGGATTGTTTACCTATTGCTATTTAAAATATATTTTTTTGTTAAATTCACGCGCTATCAGTATGAGATGGGCCCTTGTCTAAGTAAATCGCAATAGGATTTCAAATAACTTTGACTAGGTTCCATCCCATTATGATAGCGCGCTATTATAAGAGACTTTGCAAAATCTGTTGCAAAATATGTTTGACTTTCAGTTTTAATAAAGATAAAGTTTGCTATGTTGGTATTACATTACTTCATTATGATTGAGGCTTTAATATTATTATGTTACAATACAATGTGCAACCTTTATTATAAAAGTTAATTAAGTAAGTACACTACTCTATCGCAAACTATAATATTATTGAGTTCGTAAATTTTACAGCGGTTTTAGATCCTAGAACAATAATAATTACAAAAATAAGTATCTTTAAATACAAGTATTTTCTTATTTATTCTAAGCTTTACCTAGGTACTTACATAAAGAAGCAATAACCCTCACAATGAGCGAACAAGTAAATTGCTTTAGGGTAACTTCCGACAGTAAGGCGCCTCGCTTCGGTTGTTTTCTGCATAGTTATAGGCGCCTGGTACTTTGGTACAACTATCCCTACAAATTGTTATGATAATCAGTCTCATTTATTCGTTTTAATTAAAATAAGATAAAAAAATGTTGGTTTTATTTTTCCTTGCATTACTATACATTATATTAATAAAAATTATTAATAATTTTTCACTTGCTCAACCAAAATTTAGTAGATACTTTATAAGATGTATCAGAAATAAATAAATTTCATTGAATAGAATGTAACGGGCACATAGACAACCTGATGTTAAGTGGTAACGATTACTTAAAACAAAGTATTCCTTCGTATGTCACGCATGCTTTGAACGTGCCCTACGATGCAACGCCCTGTATCAACTTGAGGCATAAAGGTGTTAAACCTCATTTTCCTATAATTTCAGCGGCAACCACACCCTTCAAACCAAATACAGCATTGCTGCTTCACGGTTGAAAATATAGTCATGGAAGTACTTACTTCCCCGGATGAGCTCTTCACAAAAAACTCTACTTTTATATTTGTTACTTATACTAAGTATAAAAAATATTATGAAATTACTAGTTCCATTTTTAATATTACCTCTAACAGATAGTGGTGATTGACAATTGCTAAATTGGGCCTAATAAATTCCTTTGTGATAATAACACAAAAGCTTAGAATAAGTACAAAAGTTTTTCAATTAGGTGTGCGAGGCAGATTGCATTCGTACATCTCCCGCCAATACGACGCCGTATATTGATCGCACTCTGCATAGATATGTGCTCCTGGTTACATTGAAACTGAAATATTTGCTCCTGGTTATCATATTTTTATCAGTGTTTTGGTTGTTTAGCAGCAATATTGAGTCAAGTATAACATAAGTACTTAATAATCATGATGACAACGAAGGCCCGTCTGAGACGCTTATGGTTGCTGGATCGATTCCCGCCGCGAGACAAATATATGTATGTTCTGCAAATATTTGTCTCGAGTCCGGGTGTTTTCTATGTATACCATATGTATTCACAAAAAACGAATATAAGTATTATATAACTCAGTAGCCGATAACTTAAAAAAAATTATGGAACAACGGCCAAAAAGATACCTTCCCTACAGTCCAACACCAACTCCTGGGATCCTGGGATTTTAGGTATAGGCTTATCGAAAATATTATAAATATTTCAACAACCAACACTTATAAAAACCTTCTCAAACAGGCAATAAAACTTTCAAATCGGATAACGACCAAAACCCAACCCTATAATAAAAAGCTATTAAAAGATCCCGTCCCTACGCGTCCCGGCACAGAAGACATCACAGTTAGTACTGTAGGTAGAGTAGGTAGCCAGTCCTCTCCCGGTCGCGCTTCATTCCACATGTGCCTTCCCACCTCCAGGCGGTCCTGCGCTCCTGGTAGATCGTTCCTGTATTTCGAAGTGTTTCACATGGATTTTTTTGTTTATTTGGCTCGTAGTCACATGTGTTGATATATAAACATCTTCCTGTGCTTTTTAAGGAGCATTTGTAAGTATTTTAGCTGTACTTATTGAATATCCGAATGATAATCTATTCAAAATGCTACAATGAATGTCGGTGAATCGTTTGGTAAGAAATTGTTTACCATTATGCCATTACTTACAATTTTAACAAAATCAAATTTGTTCATGCCAATATTATACTGAAATTTTTCACAAAATGTAATTTCTGAGCGAGAATAACAGCCGAGGCTTGGTAGTGATTAATATTTTTGTCAATTCAAGGAACTGGAAGCAAACAGGTTAACAAAAAACATCTAAGACATTGCATATCGTTCATTGTATCAATGCAAGGTTGGTCTTGGATTTGGCAGTCTAGTCATCTTTTTGTGAAAGTTGTCTAGTCCCTAGTTCTGGAATAAAAAAATCAAAAGCTTAGTTAGTATTTCAATAAAGTTTTCAATCAGTGCGAACTACCCGTCATGACATTCGGAGCCAAAATGTGAACACTCACAGTACGGCTAGTCCACCAGTTTAAAGTCGCTCACCATGGAACGAGTTTATAGAACTAAGTTCAGAGTTTCTCTGAAGGATAGAATCCGCAACGAGACTATCTGACATAGAACTAAAGTTGTCGATATAGCTCAGAGAATTAGTAAGCTGAAGAGGCAGTAGGCTAGTCATAACTGCCGAAGAACCGATAACTGTTGGGGTAAACGAGTTCTTGAGTGGAAACCGTGGCTCGGCAAACGTACACCCTCCGGCTAGGTAGAGTAACGATCTGCGAAAAACTGCTGGTAGAAGCTGAATGCATCAAACTCAGGACAGGCCTAATGTAAATGCGTTACACCATAGATTCAAATCTGACATATTATGTGTTTGAATAAAGAAATTGAAATTGAAGCGGCGTAATGGCGCTCATTAGGGGAGGCCTATGTACAGCAGTGGACTGCTATAGGCTGATGATGATGATGATATTATTTCAAAGATCTTGAGTTGCTAAACCATCTCAGACGCTCCTATACTTTATAATTGAAAAAAAAGTAGAAATTATTTGAAATTTTCAATTGATCACTAACCAAAAATAAATATTTTAATGACTCTTTCCTCACTAGAATCGTAAAATTAACAACCATAGTCGGTGTGAACAAACATTGTACAAATTAGAGTTATGTCACGCGAGTGCAGTGCATGTTAGACTCATTAAGCCAATTAGCAGCATCGAAACGGCTGGGAGCCCCTGTTGTCAGCCATTGGCTGGTTTTACAAATTAATAAGCAGTCATTCGACTGGTTTTACAAATTTAATTCAATAGTTACTGGTAGAGAGAATGATAAAGGAATAAGGGTGAAGCCGGCTATGGACTATGGGATGTAATGTATATTACATGTTGATCATTTGACACTGCTGCACACGAACGTCCCCATTCAAACTAAGGGCGAGTCACGCACGGCCAGTGCTTTACCCGGGGACGTTTCTCGTACAAAATGTATGTTGAGCGATAAAATATTATATCTCAGACGAATATATATCCCATAGTCAACAGCCGGCTTAATACTCTTGCGATTCAAAACGTGGGCAGCATCTGACTTAGGCTAGCGAGGACCAAATACTGCTGACCTCTCGGCCCGCACAAAGCTAACCTGGGTCGTCGATTTATTACAAGAAAACGTTATAGTGAAGAAGTAACTGTTGACTATGTTAAATAATGGTGTAGATGGATAGAATGTTTATATGCAACTACAATCCCACATATACAGTAAAAAAATTAAGTAGTTCATAGTTTTCTTATTTATAAGAAGAATTTTGGTGACAAGACACTTATTTTAGGTTTCAAGCAATAATTAATAACTATCAATAATTTTATGGAGCTTTTGTGAATGAACGAAAGTCTGATAATAGCTTAGTCACTTTCACTACTAATAATTGCGATAAGCCTGTTATGTCCCACTGCTGAGAAAATGTCTACCCACGATCCTTCCAATCATACATAACATAAACAATAATAAACATTTTGGTTGAATAATAATAATAGCTACGTGAAGAATATTAGGCGAATACTGGTTAACAAAAAAAAACTAAAAAATATTAACAAGTCTGTAATTGATACATAGCTACTAAATAAATTTGAAATGAAATATACTCGACTTTTTAAAACTTTTGTTTTTTATAACTAGTAGACTCCACTTCACTTAATGAGATTGGCTGATAGTTATGTCTACTGCTGTTTGGATGCTCCATACTATTAAATAGCTCACAGCTGCTAGATGTATAAACTTTATTGTTTGAATGAGCTTTTATCATTATCATTTATCATAACTTAGTTGTTTATTATCTCATTTTATTAGACTAGCTTCCTTCCACGGCTTCACTCTCGTGTAACCCGATAACCCGATATGTAGCTGCTAATTCATACATTAGCAGCAGAACCCAATCAAATCTACGAAATGTTTAACGTCCCCTTACCAACCAATGGCCTTACTTATGAACGCTACTCAAAGTTAACCAATGCTCAAAGTTAGCCCTGTCACTGTTTGTCATTACCCAACAGTAAGGGATGGCAATAGTCTAAGCATTGTATATCTTTTGAACGATCTTCATAAGTAAGGGACACCATTTTTTTCATCTTGAACGACGGTTGTCAATTTTATTAAATTTTATTTTCTAGTGTTTTTCTTAATGTATGTCGTTTAATATTCATGGTATTATAACCGCTAAATCTTAGATAAAAGACACAAGTATTAGTGAAATGGAATAAAAGAAGATTGAACGGGAATTCTCTGATGAAGAAAATTGTGCGCCGATCGTCATTTGTTATAGTCGCCATGGCTATAGCAGAAAACAGGACCTGACTGAAGACTGGACAACTGGACTTATAAACCGTACTACGTTGCCTCATATTATTATGAACAACTATTATACTTGATACCATTTAATAAAGAAGTGAAGTGAAGTATAAGTTGTCATAAATAAGGCCACAATAGGTTATGAAGCAGACGATTAAACTGGCAAATACCAGGACCTGCGAACAGTAGGTCTTGCTGCCGAGATGCAAAGTGCACCCGGTACTCAGGTGAGTTACTCGTGCGCTAAGGGCGCACTACCATTTGTCCATGAATGGTACCGGAGCTGTTATGTCGCTCACTACCCGCTAACCACTGAAGGATATAACTTTTGAAACTATCATGGTTGAGAACATAATTATTAATATCAACGGGATATTTACCATGATTTGTGAGTTCTGTTATTTCCCGATATTTCGACGCAGTTGCATGCGCCATGATCACGGGAGAACTGAAGTCTGTGCGAGTGGGTAGTTACTGGCAGACGAAACGATCTACCCTCTTTCTCAGTTTTTTATTACGAACGACACACCTACCACTGGTCTCAATGGTCTCTGCTGGAATCAGGTTCAAATCACTGGATCGAACTACATAATCCGCAAGTAATCTCAACAGAACGCCACTATATACAAAGACTGGTTCAAGAGGCGATTGAGATTACCAAACACAAGAATTTCAATAGAGAAGATGGTTTTCAATTATCTGGAGTCTGGAATCCTGTTGTTAGAATGTGTAGGAACCGTAAAAGTGATGTTTCAGAAGTGTGTCCTGATACAGTAAGTGTTGTGTGCCGTGATCGTGTTAAAAGTGATATTGAGACCAGTGGTAGGGGTGTCGTTCGTAATAAAAGACTGAGAAAGAGGGTAGATCGTTTCGTCTGCCAGTAACTACCCACTCGCACAGACTTCAGTTCTCCCGTGATCATATATACTATTTTTCCATGAATAGTACCGGAGCTCTAAATCACGCTCACATCACTACATTACACATTTTTTACTACATTAGCAGCAGTAATGATGACCTTGCCTCGGGAAAATGCACATAGTCCCCGCGCTGGGCAAGCGGTTTTAGGGCATAGCTTTTCGCATCGCCGACGTTGCTGCTCGGGCCGCCAGCCCTGGCCATTTAGTAACAATATATATCAATGGCTATGCCAGTGTCAGGCTGCGCTGTATCAGCTGGCCGCCAGAGCCCCGTTTGTTAGTTAGCAGGGTGCACCACGGACAGGTGGGACTGGCCTGGATTCCGAAGACGGGAGGCTAGAACTCCTATCATCATGATAACGTGCCTTCCGAAGCACGGAAGCTCTCAAAATACTGAGTAATTAACTTACAATCCAAGAATGAGATTACATCTTCTGAGGTTGCTTAGTTTATTAATTACAAATTAACAAATTAATTAAGATCTAGATTATTTTAGGTTACTCGTTCATTTTTATATTGGTTGCGGTCTAATAATTTCAAGATTTCCTAAAAATCATTAAAAGCAAGCAGACCTTGTGATATGGGAACCACATGGTTGATACTACACAGAATAAACATTTTCAGTAGTGGTAGAGTTCTTTGTGGAGGGCTCGTCCGGGGAAGTACTGCCACCATGCCTATTTCTGCCGTGAAGCAGCATTGCTGTGTTTCGGTTTGAAGGGTGTGGGTGCCGGTGAAATTACAGGCACAAGAGACTTAACACCTTCATGGCTCAAGTTGATGGACGCAGGGCATTGCATCGTATAACACGTTCCAAAAAAACGTGATCTATGATGCAATGCTTTGTGATAGGTAATGGTCACCACTTAACATCAGGTGGACCATGTGCTTGTTCCATCTTCAAGCACCATAAAAAACGAAAATAAATAGATAAGTAATAACTTTTCTAAAAATACTTAGTACAAATATAACACCTGAACCTAACAAAATATTATTTCAGATTGTTTTTGTTTGATACAAACATTTTAGAAATAGTCCGCTGTGCCCGTCGAGATAGTAAAATAGAGATAGTCACAGTTTCAAAGTGACAACTGTCCAAAAAAATTCCGAGTGTCGTTGACACATCAATATGCCATATTTACTCTACAGCAACAACAACGCCCGCCTATTAAGTCTACTGTTGGACACAGTTCTCCCATAAAAGAAGGGGGATGGAGATTTACCTATAATCCCCACATTGGGCATGCGGTTTGTCGCAGGGCACAGCTTCTCTCACCACAAACACAGCTGCCCGTCGGCGTTCAGGGGATTTAGCTGTGTTGTTCTGTGCTATGCCGCAATCAGCCGGCTGCCGAAGCCCCGTTTGTTATACAGCAGGGTGCGCCACGAGCAGGTGAGGTCGGCTTGGATTCCGAAGATGAAAGTTGATACCCCTTACACCCTATAAGAAGTGTGACCCTCGTGAAGTTGACACTGTTCAGATCCTTCTGCCAGACATTCTACACGTGTCAACTGTGGACTGATTACACCAAAAAGACACACGATAGTATCCGAGTCGCTTATAACAACATTTTCAGACATCTGATGGGCCTGAAGCGCTTTTGCAGCGCGTCCGAGATGTATGCAGAGGCTCGGATCGACTCGTTCAACACGATCCAACGAAAAAGAATTGCGTCTTTCGTGTCCAGAGTTGAGTCGTGTAACAATGGCATCATCAGGAGTCTGGCAGAGAGACTCACACAGACAACTGTGTTTAGACGTTGGGTGGATATTGCCACCTAAAATGTATATAGGTAGTTTAAATACCTAAATAGTGTGTCTGTTTATTTTTAATATTTTTTTTTTACTTGACGAAACATTTTTTGTGGTGTTATTTTATTTAATTGTATTATTTATTGTATTGTAATATGCTCAATCGTGTGTCTGAAATAAAGATATTTATTATTATTATTATTATTATAAAGATACATATTTGTACTAATTTAGATCTTATGTCGCTTGAAACGTGTTCAATATTGACGCAATAGTCAGTGTGCCTTTTTCAACGTTTGTGGCTCTAGAGTCTAGAGTATCTCGATGGTGAAAAGTTTCAATAGCATAGAGTAAATTCTTATTTTTTGTTAGTAAATATGACAGGATGTTAAACATAACAACGATACATCCCCACTTGTGGTGTTATTATGCCGATTGATTCATTGTCGAGCGGATGGGGCCTGTTGGGCCCGGGGTCTATTAGACCTAGTTGTGATAACGGCTGACAAAATATTACAGTTGTCGGGTTAGGGACTGATTGATAACTATTGTTTATTGGACCCTAAGGGTCACATGTCATAATATTAGTTATCTATTGGTCTTATTTAGATGATTGATATTTTTTTTTATTTTAAAACTAGGCTGCGCTATGCCGCTATCAGCCGACCGGCCAGAGCCCCGTCTGTTTTGCATAAGTTCAGAAGTTGGCAGTAGGAACCTTTTATTTACTTATTTTGCTAAAATTTACCTACCTTTTTTTTGTTGATAATGCTGGAGGGCATCACTCAGAATCATGTCACCCTAAACCAATTATGGTAACCACATGATTTATATACTACTTATATACATTTTTCTTGTAAATAGATACATAAGTATCACATATAGAAAACACCCAGACCCGAGACAAATATCTGCAGAACATGCATTTTTCCATTTCCATTTAGTTATATTCACTAACATCGTGTTTACATCACTATCAGTTTATTTACTTAGGTACTACATTCAACATCTGAATAGTAGTCAATTTAGAGCAGCTTGACTAGACTGGTGTATCTCGGAGGACATACCCCAAACATTGGTCCCGCAGCGGGAATCGAACCTGCAACCTTCTGCGTCTCAGGCGGGCCTTCGCCCACTGCACCACAGAGGTTGTCAATTGAAATTGATATGTCAGTACCTAGCCAATTTATTAACCAATTTTAATAGTAACTTTAACATAGAGTTGAATTTGACCAAATTGTAAAGGAATTCATAAAAGTATTTGTAAAATATTTTGACCAAAAGACTTACTTATTATTATTAATTATAAAAACAAAACAATAAGTAAGAGTTCATAAAGTAATTCAATTAAAAAACCAGCAGATACCTACTTAGGTAAATACTTGTATTGCAAAATGTAGAGCTAATTTTACTGATAAAGAGACCAGCTGCGAGAACATTATCAAGCCTAGGTAGGTGCACTTATCCCTTATCAATACGTAACAATTTGTTATCAGTCAATTACATACGTCTAATAGATTCCAACCACAACAAATTTCATAATAATACGTACTAGGCTAGACGACTGAAAAGATCCTAATTAGTCTGTTATTTACATATACAAAAAATATTGGACACGTATTTTTTCTTATGTCAATTAAACAAAAAGTAACAAAGATATAGTGCGTTAAAGTTCCGCATGACGTCACGATATAGTATTATTTTTACCTAGCCATGACGTCACGAGCCTCCACCCCCGAACTTTCACGTTCTTTATCTCCGTCAATTTCTATTGATTCGATAAGTAAAAAAATACGTGTCCAGTATTTTTTGTTGATCTAACTGACAGAGTAATTAGAATTCATCCCTATTTGTGAGTTTGGATTCTCTTTCTAGAGACAATTGTAGTCTAATGTACGATTCACATCTCACTGCTTTGTAGAGGTTTCAATTTCCTTTAGCATGATATAAAATGCTCTCCGATGCTCTCCGACGCGCGCCGGTAAGTGTAAATCGTACATGAGTTCCGCCAGCGACTCCACTCTTAGCAAAATAAAAACTCACAAGGTACCCAGATAAGCAGTAGCTTATACGTGTTAATCCGGGTCATAAACTAGTTTATTCCAAGATTCATCCAAAATCTGTTTAGCCGTTGCAAAGCTCAGTGGGAACTAAACACTCAAACTCCATCTTTCGCATTTCTAATAAAGCTTAGTCTTTTGTTTATCGTGCTATTCTATCCATCCAAAGGTTGTCTGGAAGAGATTATAAGACCTCACAGTTGTACCTTTTTTAATTGTAAAGTTCCTGCAAATTGTATTTTTATATTTGGTGTAAAATAAAGAATGTATCTACCTATCTATCTATCTAAGTTTGAAGAAAGTGTGAACGTGGTGTGAATACTGTTATAGGATGATATTATGATAGCGTGTTAGTGTGATACTGAAATGTTACTAATTCATGAGGAATAAAAAGTGGTCTATATGTTAATCCAGGTGACAAACTATTTACCTATTATTTCAAGTTTCATCCATTCAATATAAATACGCCATTATTGTATTCGGTATCCTTACACCCAATTGGCGGAAGAGCCCACATGGGAGATGCGACATTGTGGCAGGATACGCCGTTTGTCGTCACTGTTTATCATTGGAGCCGTCGACCTCTTTCTGTGATTCTTATTGAAGTCCACGCGTGTATTGTATTTGTTGGATTCCACGGCCGTCGACCTGTTATAACTGGTGCACAAATACGGGATTAAGGGGTTCCAATCCAACCTCATCCTAACCGACCTAACCTAACACTGGCACCGCTAAATTCCCTGACTGCCGCCGAGCAGCAGTGTCGGCGGTGCGAGAAGCTGTACCATGCGATCTCCGATACGCATGCTCTCTGTGGCGCAGTCGGCGAAGGTCCGCCTGAGATGCAGGAGGTGGCAAAACATTTTTTTATGATCTGCAAATATAAAAAAAAAGTGGCCCTGGACACTGGACAGGTTGCTGCACAAATATGTCGATTTTTGAGGAGCTAAAGGCTCTCCGCAATATGCCTATACCGAGTATTGGAATATTTCGGCCATAGATATTGCTCGCAGAAGTTCTGACAATCTGGAGCAGCTGATAGTGACCGGAAATGTGAAGGTTAATAGGTCACGATGAAGAATTCCCAAACGATGGACGGACCAAGTATCTGAACACTTAAAAATACCAGTCAGCGTGGCTCTCCATCAGGCGGCCGATAGAAACCGATGGAGGCAGACAGTGAAGAGACATAACCAAAAGAAACACGATCCTCAGAATTGAAGGATCGATAAAGGAGGAGGAGGAGGATCTGCAAATACTTGTCTCAGGTCTGGGTATTAAAGTAAATATGTATATAGGTACTTACGTAGTATAAAAGTTATGTGGTTCCCCTAATACAAGCCCAGCTTAGTTTGGGGCTAGGATAAAGCTGTGTGATAATAAATATCTAATCTATGCATTGCCAAGCTTTTTTTGGCTAATTTTTATCCTGAATAGTCTGACATAGTCACCATACAGGGTAATTACTAATTATATTCGGAGAAAATATATATAAATAGCTGTAGAATATAGTGCAGTGGACTATATGTCTATATGGTCCATCTGGTGGGGCTCCCCACCAGATGGACCGATGACATCGTCAAAATTGCAGGTAATCGGTGGATGAAGAGGGATCAAGACCGTTCTTTGTGGAATCCCTTGGCGGAGACCTATGTTCAGCAGTGGACTTCTATAGGTTGTTGATGATAGTGCAGTGAGTTTCAAGAAGAGCATTCCTTCTTTTAAAAGCTCCAAAACAAAATCCAACTCTCAAGTAACGAGATGGAAATCAAATGACACACCATGACTGTGTTTTAAGCACAGCTTAACAACCAGTTAGTACAGCACCAGTTGAAATGTCCCGTATTACCATCTATTACGACACATTTATCGCACGACAATTAGATGGTGGCCTGCATTCGGCCCCCATCCTGCCTAGTTAGTTGACCCCGCTTCCACTGAATATTTTAACAAATTGAATGGCATAGCAGTTTCGACTCAATTTATGATGCTCGAAGAACTGAATTCAAAGGGAACAGATTTTTTGACAGCTATTGTGATATCGCAAAAAGCATGAGACGTGATGGAAAAAGGCCAGGTCAGGAATACCCTAAACCGACTCGCATGTATGAAGAATGTTATGAGAGTGAATGAATGAAAAGAGGTATGTTAGGATCGTAGCAAGAGGAGATCCATGGTCTCTACCTACCCTGTGGAAAAAAGGCGTGACTATATAATATGTATATTTTGTAAGATGATTGTGGTTTTGAAATTGGACATTATTAACTGGTATTATTAGGTACTATATAAAATCTGATATTGAATTGATTAAGTACCCTATTTGGAGAAGGTCTCTGTCTTTCATTTGGTTGCTGCTGGCTGACAGTACAAACACAAAATACCGCCAATCGTTTTTTGTTATAGTCGCCATTGCTATAGCAGAAAACAGGACCTGACTGAAGACAGGACGACTGGACTTATGAACCGTACTACGTTGCCTCATATTATTATGAACAACTTTACTATTATACTTGATACAGGCGAAATTGTGGAAACCATCCCAGAAGCCATTTAATAAGAAGTGAAGTGAAATCTTCACGTCAAACTGGGTTAAGTAAAGGTCGATACAGACGGTGAAGATACTATAAAATTTCATTTTTAGATTTTATATTAATATATATTAGGCCATCACAGACGACGAAGATACGATAATATATTTTCATCGCGACCACACGAGTACTGCGTTGAACAATATACAGAGAGAAGATATATTTAATAACTTAAGATGTTATGTTACGATGAATTCTCATTTCGCTCTCAATCTTATGATACGAAAATATGAAAATATATTTTAAATTAACCGTGATCTATGGCGAGCGACATTTTATCTTAAGATATAATGTTATAGTATCTTCACCGTCTGTATCGACCTTTACTGTACAAATTGGGCTTAAATTTTGCATAAATTTAAAGTTCCCTAACGGAAATACATTATACAACTACTTTATCTATGCAATACTGCGGCCGGAAGCCATTAAACTATACCAGCAATTTCATTTTTCCAGATCAAGCTCGAGCTATGGCGCTTCTTGTTGAGACCGTTTAGAAATGACAACGAAACTAAACGGCAATGATGTGAAGTCGAGGTGATTAAAATGGTGATCCATGTGACAGTGACAAAGACGAGACTATGGTGTGTGGTGATTGTGATGGGGATCGTGGTGATGGGAGCGGAGAGTCTAAACGGAGCCAATGTCTGCATGGTGCAGCAGAAGTAAGTCTTCTCGCTTTCCCAGATATTGCAAACGAATGTATGGAAAACGAAGAGATCGTTGTAGTCACAGTTAAGTCCATACTATTTTATTTTCAAAAATCCTCACTGATTTTTGGAAAAAATGTAGAAACAATGCTAGAGACATTCTTGCCTAAAAATTAAAACCAAGTGCTTACGCTAGTTGAGATATTAGGGGAGTCACGTTTAATGAAGACATACGTGTCAAAATTTTAGTTAAAATAGGCTCTACTAACCGTGTTCACGAAACATAAACCAATATAATCATCATCAACAATAGATTCAGCATGATTGATTTATGGTTCCAGGTACAACATAACAAAGCGAGTGAAGTACCGAGCACCGATGTCAGTGCGGACTTACGAATGGTGCTTCTCCATGCCACCGAGGTGCTCCAAGTGGAAGACTGAAATGAGAGAGTTGACAAAACTCGAGGTAAATGATGGAATTATTTTTATATTTTCTATACCTGCAATGATAAGAGAGATAGATTTACAGATAGTTAGAAAACTATTTATAGTAACGCACACCAACTAAAAAGACAATAACACTATAAGTACTATAATGTAAGTAATAATGTAAGATATAATAGAGAATGGTTATACAGAAATTTATTAAATACTTTTAAAAAAAAATGGTTCCACATATTAAATTGTTGATGCGAAACAAAGTATAAATATTATGTTGATGTGCGATGAGATTACTTTAGGCACATAGTTAATGCTACGAAGTTTATCAATTACCAACAAAGTTTTTTTAATTCAGTTATTAGAATGGCAAATCTAAACTAAATCTCAATCCATCTTTAAGAATTTACTAAAATTATTATAATCGGGTTCCTAGATCCTACCTTCTATATTCTTATCAATAATTAATACGTAGTTATATTTCCTGCACACATTACACAAAGGTCAAAATGCTAACACACTAACATAATTAAGTTTAACTGTGTATTTGTTTTATGTTGTACAATATATAATTTTCTATGTCCCTGGGTATCTACTATCTATCAATAATTATCGAAATTAACAGGCAAGCTTATAAAATGTTCAAAACATTTTAAAAGGTTCCATTGAATTGTCACATTCTGCAGAATATTAACGACAGTCAGGAATATCCTTGAGAAAAACTAGATCATTGTAAATGACAGTCACTTATATTAAATTGCGCATTCTTTACTTGCGATTAGCGCAATATTGATAGGACGAGGCAACCCACAAGATAAGTGGAGTGAATGTGAAATAAAAATTAATAGATTATTTAAATTAAAGCATGCTCTAACGTAACAAGAAAAACCGAGCGAAATGGCGCTCATTAGGGGAGGCCTATGTCCAGCTATGGACTGCTTAAGGCTAATTATATGCTGATGAGCCTATAGCAGTTCCATATCAAATGAACACCGCATGTAACTCACATCACATTTAATGCAATTAAGTGTTTCTCATTCCAGACAGACGAGCGAATAGCCGAGGTTGCAGTGTGCTGTCCAGGGTACAAGATGAAGGATGTCTCCTGCGTACCCATCTGCCCTAACGGGAAGACTGGACATCGGTGTTCTGATGGTACGAAACCTTTTCATTCTCATTTTTGTGAGTAAAAGTACTTATCAATCATGTGGTTCCCATAATACAAACTCTGCTTAGTTTGCGGCTAGATGATGCTGTGTGATTACGTCCCGCATTATTTATTTATTTATTTATGTCGTCAAACGCCAGACATACCTAAGGCGCAAAAATAATATTTGCTTGGGCTAGTAAAACTCAAAGAGTAGAATTAATAGACCATAAAGAAAAAATTCTCTTATGTCGCAAGAAATATCTGGAATTCTAAAGAAACTTACCCTCAGGATAAGGAACGGGAAACAGTGGAACCTTTTGTTATTTTGTGGATTATATTAATTTCGTTACTTTTTTGTTTGCACGTATATTTCGAAGGGAGTAAGGGGACACGGAAGGAACAATAAAAATACAAAATATTGCTGCATAAAAGGTTAACAAACTAATACAAGTATTAATACTAATCTTAATCTTAAGATCCCAAATTATGCAGAGGCTTTTATACACTAGACATGATGTTAATGATTCCTACACTAGGCACAGGAATCTAAAAAAAATAAAAAAGATGGATAGGGATGGTCCGGTCAATAAACACAATGAAATCGATCGATGGAATCAAGTTAGTGACATAATGTTGTACTTACAATCCTACCTATTTACTAGTTTATATAATGCACATGATAACACATCCATGAATGGAAAGAGCTCAAGACTGTTCAGGAAGTCTCTACCTACACGATGCATGATAAATATTTACGCATTCAGGGAAAATCATATTTATCATATGCATTATATGGTGTGAAGGAAAAGATTAGAAGGTGGCTTCTCACTCTAGATTACGACGAAACAGAAGCTCTCTTAGCTATTTCGTCCTGAACTGACTCTTCCAAATTCGAATAATTATTCCTCACGTTTTCGCTCACCACCTGTCCTGCTCCCTCCCTGACACACACAATTACAAACACACACACACACACAAAGTCAACATAACTTTGGTAGTGTTTTGAATTCAAAATTTAAAAATTAAAATCAAAATATGTAAGGTAAAGTAAAGTACAAATAAAAACCATTTTAAAAAAAATTGTGTTATTTAGTATTGTTACGATTTGTTCTGCTTTAGTTTAATTTCTTTGTTAGAGTAATTTGTTCTTTTTTTTTGCCATGTCATTTGTCCTGTACATTTTCTGTTAATATATTATGGTTCGGTAATCTTCTCTGTAACCGGTTTCCTGCAATACAGGCTAGCCCTAATGCCGGAACCACCAGAAATGTTCACTGTATTTAAATGTAAAGATTTAATAGTTTCTGAATACAATCAGCGGTCTACGTATTTATGGATTCATTTTTATGACTAGCGGAAATGAACATTTTTCAGACTGTCCATCAAATAAATGGGGTCCAAACTGCGTGAACGATTGTGAGCCTTGCAAGGAAGGGGTCTGCTCTCCTATCACCGGTGAATGCTCCTGCCAGGACGGATGGCAAGGTGAGAGGTGGGTTACCACTTTTTTACCTGGCTGCAAGCCTATGACTTTGTTGACCAAAGACAATTTAAATTTTCACCAGCAGTACAAATAATATGATGAAGCATGACCCGTACAGCCAGTACAGCCAATAGTAAAATGAATTTTATCACATAAGGTCTTTAATTAAGTTATTTCTTTTTCAGTTGTGAAATCCGCATGCCCCCTTCAGCAGGCAACATGACAACAACAGAAGATTTACTAACAAAATCTGCGACTAAACCCACTCTTCCTATCACTCCAACTATCTTTTCTACGAGGCCAGCTTCAGTTGTCACCACTAGCACACCTTTAGAAACTACACTATCTACTACTAGTAGATCTACCTTGACGGAAAGTACTACTCATCCGAGTCGACTCAAATCTGAGGACGAAATTCCTATTTTACTCTCAAATAAAACGTTATCACTGGGGACACATTTTTCCATCTCAAGTAGTCCTCGATCGACTACTTTGGTTTCAACTAAAACGTTATTAGACATTCCAACAACAACTTCTATAGAACCGATAACCTCTGGTAAAGTTATAAGTCCCGCGACAACATATAAAACAAGTACCTCGACAACTATGAAAACTATTTCAGAAACTACAATAACTACAGCGCTACCGCCTAAAGTGATAGCCACAATACAAGCAACTACAGCACCCGTAAAAGCTACTACAGATCGACATACAGTTATATCCACAACGATAAAAGAAGATAAACCTAAAGAAGAAATAACAACGACTGAGAAAAATATAACCATCAAGTCAACAGTAGTAAAAGCAGCACAAACAATAAAAAAGTTTGATATCATAACACCAACAACTGCAGAGTCGGAAAAATTAACAACTTTTCAACAGATTATGAACGGGAATCCATCAACAGAAATAATTGAACAAACAACAAGAAAACTTTCAAAAGATTTTGTATACAGTCGAACAGACTCTAGAATGCATGAAATACAAGTACCAGTGAAAGTAACAATGGATAATATTTATACTTCTAGAACAACCACTCAAACAAAATCCTTTAATAATGTTTCTCATACCACTACTATCATGGCAACAGATGGAAATGTAAAAATAGAAACATCAAAGAGGCCACAATCAACAATCAGATACTTTCCGACAACAGTCAAATTCAAACCGAAAGAAATTTGGATACGCCCAGCTCAGAAAGGTGAATCATTCATAAAAACTAAAGCCGAAGTAAACCTTGATTTGCATTCAAAACCCAAAACTGCCACTCAACCTACTAATACTACACCAAAAACTATAATAGTGTCCATCATACCAACATCGGTATCATATGCCACATTTAAGAAGATAGCACTTACTACATCGTCGTTGCTATCCGAAAGGACAAATTTGTCAGTGGCATCGCCCAATGCTAACGAGAGCCCTGATCAAAAAGTTACTAAACCAATGTCAATTTTGACCACCACAGAATTCCCAAAAACAACATTGAATGGGAATGTGCTACAAAAATTCTACATCACTTCAAAAATGAATAAAACAACTGTTCCAACTTCTAATCACGAACAACACATCGATAAAACCACTAAGACATTCTCTAATTTCAACACTATGGGAGAATTTCCGAAGAGCATAACTGTCTCTCCGAATGGAACTAATAGCATGACCACTGTTGATAGAAACCTGAATTCTTCTAACTCTCTAACAACTACTTCAACTAACGCAACTACACAAAACACTGCACAATTGGCTATAACAACTAGGCCAACTATTGGAAAGTCTGAAAAAGTAACCAGACCTATCAAAATAGTGACAGTAAAACCTCGAAATGTAACAATAATAACAGTATCAGGGAAAAATAAAAATGAGACGGTCGTGAAAATTACTAAAACGATAGCAAAAGACGTAGAAAAGACTAACGCAACTAGAATTAAGGATATTCTAAACACTAATCAAGTAACTACTGAGAGTCCTGACGATGAAGAGTTTCATATTTTGACAGAACCGGAGCATATAACGGCTGTCATGGAAGGGAAAGGGAAGGAGATAGCATCTCTTGATCTAGTATCAGTGATCAGTATAGCGGGGGGGATTATGATGGCGGTGATCACAGTGGCAGTGGTGATCGTCATGGTAGAGAGGTGTAAGAGGCCGCGGTATGACGACGTGAGGAAAGTCAGCGACATACGGATGCAAGTGATGATTGACAATAATGATGAACCGCCACCGTATGTGAGGAGCATCTTCCATACACCATTGCCAGGTGAGTTTTAATTTTCAGAACAATATTTTGCAGTCCCGCGTGTTGAATTTTGAGTTTTTGTGAAATAGTAGCTGTGATTATAAATAGGTATGTATGTCAAAATGGCGCTCATTAGGTGAAGCTATGTTTGCAGTGATCTGCTAGACTGATGATGATGATGATGATATTCATTCATATTTCATATTTTCAAATTCAATTTCAACACATTTATTGCAAGTAAGAGATTTACAAGAGATTTTTACAATTTCATAGTAAATGCACATTTTTACAAGCACATAGCTCCTGCCACCGGTTAACAAACATTTTTCTTCTTCGCATGAGCTGGCCTCTGGTGTCGGAGTTTTTAGGCCGCCCGAAGGTCAAATAAATTAAGTGCGTTGAATACTGGGGTGTACAGGGTTCCAACCCCTATCTTCGGAACCCAAGCCAACCCCACCTGCACGTGGTGAACCCTGCTAAACAACGAATGGGGCTCTGGCGGCCGGCTGATTGCGGCATAGCACAGTCTACATCGGCACAGCTAAATCCCCTGGCCACTGACGGGCAGCAGCGTCGGTGGTGCGAGAAGCTGTGCCCTGCGATCCCCAACCCGCATGCCCAGCGTGGGGATTATTGGTATATCCCCCTTTATTAGGGGAGGCCTATGTCCAGCAGTGGACTGATATAGGCTGATGTGGACGTGTGTGGAATACTGAAAACAGTTACTACACAATACAATCTACGTTAACCTATACAATAAATGATGCCAGTATCCTTATACTGGATGATTCTCATTGAAGTCACCGGGCTGTGTGTTAATAAGTTTCATACATAATGTATGTAACATTTCAAATCCGTGCCCCGTCCCGTCCGGGCCCCGTACACGACATCGGCAACCCCGGACACGGCCTGGTCTAATGAAAATAATCCCTTATACTGCCAACATTTACTTTATAGGTTTACGTAGATGATAATGTAAACCCAATTTCTATTGAAAAATTATGAAAATTATTATAACAAACTCAGCAGTTAGGTATTACATGAGTTATCGGATAAAGATAACTATATAAGGAAGAAACTGTTGAAAGGTCGCCAACTTTATAAAGCTACGTCATCAATGCGTCAATACACAGGTTGTATTTAGTTGCATACTTTTTGTATTCCATTATTTCGTGCATGATCACATCGGCCCATTAGCTCAGTTGGTTAGAGCGTCGTGCTAATAACGCGAAGGTCGCGGGTTCGATCCCCTCATGGGCCAACATCTCTTTTTGCATTTTTACCAATTTCGATTTTTTGTTCTAGATCCACCAACTTCAGAAAAATGCCACTACCAGCCAATTTCTACTTTGGATCGAAATTTAAAGCAATTTATGAGACCTGTGGTCGTGCAAACCATTTCTCCTATAATGCTCGAGAATTTCAGAGGTAAGATAATGCTACCTAAGCCATAAATAGAAAAAAAACATTTCCGTTTCTAAGACAATAAGGTAGAAGGAATAAGGTAGAAGTGTAGGTTAAGTAACACATATCTTATTTTTTCACTTTACAGGAATTTTGGAGTGCCATTACGATCATTTACCACGAAGAAGTCACATTGATACGAGACATTTCAGTATAGCGCCATCTGTCGATGATGTGGATGAACTGACTCATCTCAGACCTTGCAGCGCAATGGATTCAACAATAGAAGCTCTGAAGTGCGAAGCCAGACTTGATGTTATTGATTCTACAACATCAGAACCACTATACGCTGAAATACCTTGCTGGAGACCTCCATCAGAACATGCTATTGAAATTATGAACCTAAATGGAGAGGCAGTCACTGAGTTATGACCTAATTTTGTGAAAATAACTATTCTCGACGGCCATTTTGCTTACAAGCGTAATAAGTTCTTATAATTTTTAATAGATGGCGTTTTCATAAATCGGGTAATGTGTTTTTTAATACCAAAGATTTCGTTAGTTAATGTGAGGGTGAATTATTAAGAATAAAGTATTTGATGTTAAAAAAGTTATTATTAAAATTAATTAGGTAGCTTAAAAATGTTGTTTTTATTGATACTTTGAACATTTGGGTGTTCATTTACATTTGGGTGTTCCAAACAAATACCTTTAAAGCTAGATGGCAAAAATATATACCTACCTATATGCACATATTTAGTAGGTACCTACTTTTAAGAACCTTTATACATTTAAATAGCTTTTTATTATATAATTTAAGAAAAACTGCATTCACTCTAAGTATTTTATAAAAATTCACTTGTCTGACATGCGAATGATGCTGACATAATTAATTATACCAAAAAAATAGCTAACTTCTATAAATAAATGAATAAATAAATAGCTAAGAACCCACCCTGGTATTTTTAGGTGTACTTAAATCTGTAACAAAAATATCCTACAAGAACCAAAAAGAATACCTACATACTTACAATAAGTATTTTTTTTTTATGTGACAATGTTCATCATGCAAACATTTGCCCCGAAGCGGGAATCAAATCGTTGCGTCTCAGCCGTTTATTCGCCACTTGTGCCAATGTTATGTACTCCAAAATACTATGAGACATCACCACACAACACGATAACATCCAGTTTACTTGCAAATGCTATGATGGGCAGTAGTCTCAGTGAATTATTATGTAAGTATCTAACTAATTTAATTTTTAATTCTTTACAATAAGGTCCTAGGAACACAGCAACTGGCTATTTAACTGAAGTATTTTTGTAAATTCTATCAAAAATCTTCGAACCAACAATCAGCTAACCGAAAATCAGCTCGATTTGCATCTTTGCTTCTTTGTATTATTTCTTTTCAATAGAAAATTTGTCTGTTATTGAATCAGATTTTCTGTTCGGACGAGGTATTCCTCATTCAGAACTAAGATTTTCAGGAGCTACCTGTCGAACTTCTTTGCTCCTACAATAATGACCTTCCTAAAATATTAATAAGGAGAAAGTATAAATAAGGTGAAATGTGAACATTTAAAACAATAAGGTCTCTGTAACCTACACAACACAGTAACCGGCTGGTTGACCGAGGCATTGTTTTTAATTCTATCCAAAATCTTCGAACCAGCAATCTTAACCCGTACAACTGCTTCTTTGTAGCATTTCTTCTGTATAGAAAATTTGTCTGTTAATGAATCAGATTTTTTTTCAGACGAGGTATTTCACATTTAATACCAGACAGATTCAGTACATCAAACTTCTTCTTTTTGTTAATTTCTCCTACAGTAATGACATTGACCTTTACTAATCTAGTAATTATTAATTAAAAAGGCATATTTTTTAAAGGTAAAATATGAAGTTATAGATTGTAAGTATGATTGTTTCTCCTCGCCAATACTACTGAACGACTGAGTTGAAATATCACATATAAGTAATAACCTAGAATATCTTAATGGCTATAAGGCGTCACGTAAAAAGAACGCTGGAAAAAGTGGTTGCTCACTTGCTTCTTTTTACGTGACGCGACCTTTACCTCTTATTAGGGAGGAAAGCAGCGGGTAGGAGCTAGTGTTTATTTTTTTAAACTAAGCCATGTCTGACATTATCCATAATAACGGGGAATAAGTTTTAATGATATTTTCCTTACTTTTTGTATCATGTTAAACAAAGATTACAATGAACCGTTCGATTATGTTGACCCTAAGTTAGATACGTACACAGAACATTATTACTCCTATCGGAGATACGTATACACGTATAGCTCATAGCAAGTTAAGTCACGTCATAGTTTGTTTTGTATGTGACATTGGTGTATGAGATCATTGAAGATCTTTAGTTGCATTCTGAGAAGCCAGAAGGAAAATAATTTAAAATAATTTTAATTTATAAGAAGCCGAAGCGTCCAATCTTGTCATTGAAGATCTATATTCTATCTGCGTAAGTAATATATCAATATACATACATTTCCCTCTGATTAAATACTTTGAATAACCAGATTTTAACCAAAAAAGTGTTGTCTAAGTGAATTAATTTTTATGATAAGTATTTATTCATTTTTTTAGTGATCTACCACCTTATAAACGCTTTATTGTTAAGTTAGCCCTGTCGCTTTTTGTCAATAACCAATGGAGAAAGATGGCAATAGTTTCAGGATAGTTCATCTTTTGAAAGATTTTTAACCGACTTCAGAAAGGGTTCTCAATTCGTCGGAACCTTTTTTTTTCAACTTTTTTATGTATGTTCACCGATCCGATGACCGATATCTCCTTCAATTGCTTAAACTTACAGCTATGATGTGGCTACTCGTGCTCCTAGCGGCCGTGGTGGGAGCCAACCCTCAGTACACGAAGACTGCATACTCCGGCGTCAAAGGAGGTTACAGTGGCTCAGGTCACAACTATCAATACAACGCTGGAGAAAACCAAATCAAGTAAGTTTGTGTTATGTTTTACCGTTTACATAAGGATAGTTTGGTTGTATCTTTAGAAACCAAGTCAACCTCTCCTGCCCGTAGTACACCCTGTTAACTGTTACGTGCTTACCTATGAAATTGGCGTTTTGATTTGAGTATTGAGAAAATTGATTTCTCCATACATACAACTTTTTATTTATTTCTGGAACTATTAATCCTATTCTTCTAAAATTTTGTGTTTTTAATTTGAGAACATTGTGAAAAGTATGCGTAGTCTTATTTAAAAAACAAAATTAACACACAAAAAAAATTAAACCGACTTCAAAAAAACACTTCTTGCTTCCCTAAAAAGCGAAAAATAAACTTGATTAGATATTTAATTCAAAGAAGAAAACAGGTACCAGAAAATAATTTAATTTTGGGTTTGACTGAATTAAATAAAATATGTGCAAAATGAAATAGAGAGAAAAACGCCAATTCCATAGGTAAGGAGCTAATAACAAATGAGGTCCCGGCAAATGGCTGACTGCGATTTAGCGCAACCTGATACAGTCATGGTGAAATCCCCTGTCCGTTTATGAGCAGCAGAGTTACAGTAGTCGGTGTCAAAGCTGTGACCTGGGTTGTCTTGCATAGAATTTAACTACCTACAGAAGTTAAAACGGATACAGTATTCATTTACAAATCTCCGCTACAATTAAATCTTAACCTTCATGTATATTTTGGGAACATTTTCACGGATGTCTCGGATTTACAATTATGTCTTTAATATTTTCAGATTTTTCGGTAACAACACCCAAAATAGTCAGTCCGGTTATGGCGGCCGACCAAGTTACCCAGCTTATGAAGAACCGGGAATAGGAGTATGCTTAATAGAAGTGCCGTAAGTTATTATCTTCATTTCGTCGATATCAGACCAATCAATAAGTTCAGGCTAATTTTTGACCGAAGTTTAGCAGTGCAATTGTTTCGGCTGTTGATGATGATGGTGATCGTCAATTTGTGCGTTTCTTTAAACTTAGAAGCGCTCGAGGCGTCGTTTACTATGGTATTTTAACACACAAAAACGTTTCCATCCAAACTCTTTGATTGTAACTGATCATTGACATGAAATTTTAAGCAAGGTCCGCTCACTACTTGGATGTCTATGAGTGGTATTTAAATCTGGAGCATATCGTGCTTCGGAGGGAACATTAAGATGTTGACTTTAGAACTTAGTAACACTTTGGAATTAATCTTATAGGCGTCTAAATCTCATACACCATGACAACGTGGATGAAGACAGGCTGTGGTTATAAATGAGTAGACCTTATAATTACCCGATACTTCTGGAAAAATCTGATGTGTCAATACAAAGCTAGTTGATTAGGTACCTACAAAACACCAAAGCTAATCAAACATAGTTGATCAGAATAACTTGATAAATTCCTAGCCTTGAGGTCAACTTGCTAGTATTATTTCATGGAAATGCTTCAGAATCTATTATCAAACAAGGCAGATAAATATTACTAAAGGTGCAGTTGGGGTGATAGGTGAAGGCTTTTATCCGAAAGTGGGCGAAAACAGGCTGTGAATATAGATGAATACCTAGGTAGCTATGTGTCTCAAAAACCAAGCTAATTGATTACAATATTAAACATGAAACCCAATCCCATACATCAAACTTATTAGATCAGAAACCTGATAAATTCCTAGCCTTGGAGGTCATACTAGTAAGAATTTCATGGAAACGCTTCAGGATCTGTACACAAACAAAGCAGATAAATATTACTAAGCGTGCAGTTGGGGTGATAGGTGAGGGACTTTATCCGAATGCAGATAAGAAATGTATGTTGTCGCTTGGTTTCTACGAAGTTGATTCTATATTTTTGTGTTTACTATAATTACCAACGTTCCTGCATAACAAACAAATTGGAACAAATTCTATAACACTACGTTTTTTGATTTTCAGAACGGCGAGCTTAGTTAGAGATCCTACCCACGTTCCGGCTGGTAATGGAGTAAGTTATTAATTATTTTACTAGTCTTTTTCTTCTTTTTTGTATGAGTTAGTAGCCAACTCTGGTGTCGGAGTATTTAGGCCGCCGATATGGCTTATCGACTGATAAAGCCGGGACCGATCTTAACGTGCCTTCCGAAGCACGGAAGCGCTCAGATCTAAATACAACTAAACGGTCACCCATCCAAGTAGTGACCGCGCGGAGTATTGCTTAACGAAGGTGATCTGATAACAATAACGAAGTAAGCCACGCGACGAGTACTTCATCACTTCTTTTGACTAGTAAGTTATATTCATATGGTTTTTTTTTTACACGAATAAGTATGTTATATAACTTCTCATCTCTACTTCTTTAGGTAAGTACTAACCTTAGCAGTCTTTTTCTTTAGTTTTATTTAGACTCGCTTTCAAATTTTTAATTGTTTCCCCATTTAACTGTACCTCGCTTTTTTCTGCCAAATAATAATTAAGTTTTCAATTCATTTTCGATCAATGTAATTTCGCATACAAACTGATTGCTAGAACATATCAGGCCTTGTAAATGTTTTTCTACAATCACTAGCAAACTAAATATCAGCAATCTTATATTCTGCAGTTTTTAATCTTTGCATTTCTTTGCCTTTTGTCTCTAGTCTCGTCCAGACCTCAGCCGTATCCGCGGCTGTTGTAGGGGCTACATCCGCAACATCCACAACTACCGTCTCTGCGACCCTGTCTGCACCCAAGAGTGCGTCAATGCCCTCTGCACTGCCCCTGACACCTGCACTTGTTTCCCTGACCACGTGAAGAACGCAGCAGGGTTCTGTGTACCAACTTGTCCAATCGGCTGTCAGAATGGACAGTGTGCTGGTGGAGAGTGCTTGTGCAAGGAAGGGTACAGACTGGATGTTGATGGAAAGTACTGTACACCACGATGTGCTGATAACTGTGGTGGAGCAGGTAAGCTTTTTATTTACGAAAGAATGCAACCTTTTTGTCTTATGGTTATATTCATATTCATATTCATTTATTTGCTTACATGTACAAAATAACAAAGCTTAGATAGTAGGTAGCTTAATAGTTTCAACCTGCACCCTGTTAGGGTATTGCAATTTTGTCTGAGCCTATTTTTACATAATATCATGCTAATAACAATTTATATTTATCATTGGTCAACAACATAATAAAAGATACCAAAAATGATGTAATTACGTAATTACTAATTTTATGAAATAAAATAAAATTAGTAATCAAGTCAATAAAGGTTATTTTAAATTAAAATAAAATAATGAGAGGAAAATACAAATAAAAATTAATGTCAAATTAAAATAATTAAACGAAAAATACAAATAAAAAGAAATGTCAAATTAAAATAATTAAAGGAAAAATAAAAATAAAAATTAATGTCAATGTCAATACCCACTTATTCAACTATACTTAATTATCATACAAATTTAAATGTCACAGGATGAACCTTTGTCGGAAAGATATTTTTCAATAGAGTAATAACATTTTTCTAGTAAAAATAGTTTTAAGTTTTTACAGAACAAAGAATCTTTATCCTAATTTTTTATGTGCTAGGGTATTTAGGTTATATATTTTGATCAATCTGAAGAGCGGACTATTGCTGACTAGTTAATTAGTTTTTTTAAGTCGGCTTTCGACTATGGGATATAATGTATTACATCTTGAGATATAATATTTTATCGGTCGTCATACATTGTGTACGAGACCGTTTACACTGTGCTTTAAAATATTATAGCACAGTGTAAACGTCCACAGTGTTAACATATTTATAGTTTGGGATGTAATATAATAATATTACATCGCAAACTATAAATATCTTTTCGGGCGATTAGGTGTATATTTTACCTCACGTCCCCGGACACCGCGCCTCCCCCTGCCTCGCCCTTACTGATGGAATGGTGACGTTCGTGTGCTGGACCCTTATTCGATATGACCAAACGTAAACGTAACGCGCTTCGTTACGATATCTGCGTGGAATCTGCGTGTAATCGTATTATCTATGCCCATGTAAAATTTATAACGTGACGCCATGACATGTTTTGGAAATGCGTTTGTGTTTGAAACATGGTATGATGGGACACGTTATCGGCAAGGAATCTTTGTGTCATAGAGAATAATGGTCCTGAAGTATCAACTGATCACGTACTTTGAATTTTTGTTTGAAACATATATATTACAGTATAAATAGCAATCGCGGGATGTAATATTAGCTCAAGATGTTAAATATATTACATCCCATAGTCTTAAAGAGGATTGTAATTCGAACTTTTGGATCTTGGTTGGCCTTTTCTTTGGTTCGGTTATTGGAACTAAGAATAAAGAGGGTAACATCTTTTGATTGACTGAACATACACATCTTTTGCGATAAGATGTTTTTCTGTGTTATCGTTATTATATCTATATCAAGCCTTTTGTATTTAGAACCTTCAATTTGCACCTCATCTTATTTAGATTTATTAGGTACCTTTAATATATCCTACACTATTCAGTATGAATACCAATTCCAATATTATATTCAATTCCAATAGTATTTCATTGACCTTGTTGGCACAAGGGACAAATAGCCAACTAAAACACCCTCAGGCGCCTGAGGGTTCGAATCCCGCTGCAGGAGGAATGTTTACAAAATCTAAAGTTGCTGGTGTCGTTGTGGTACCATGGTATACTCGTAGTTGATACTTGTTTGAGATTTTCTTAGTTCTTAGAGAATCTTAGTTGGGTCCAAGCTATGTTTGTCATTGGGTATCACATTCTCAATAAAAATGCAAAATTTTGTTCCCACTTTATAAGGAATTAAATGAAACTAAGAACTCGCTTTTAACACGGAATGAAATCAAGGCTTTATATTCGGATACCGTGGAAGTGGAGCGAGAGAAATGCTAGCTATGTTATAACAACTGTTTCTGGTCTAGGCAACTGCACTTCCCCAAACACGTGTACGTGTAGGACCGGCTACGAGTCCACTCCATCAGGCTCTTGCAAGCCAACCTGCGCTGACTGCAGGAACGGCGACTGTATAGCGCCCAATGAATGCCGCTGCAAACACGGATACAGCAAAGACCGTTCAGGCATTTGTGAACCTGTGTGTTCTCAGTAAGTACTTTTTGAGTAGATGTATAAAAACTACTCGTTTAATGAAAAGAAGTTACCAACCCCGTACGTAATAAAGTGTATTACGTAAATGTTCATAGTTTTTGTATTAGAACTAAAGGAGAATGCCGTCTGATGTATGGCGCTCGGTACCAAGACTAAAGTGAGTACGTCAAAAAAATATCCAATAAGTTTTTAGTCGATTCTACTGTCAAAATAATAAAAAATGAGTGTTATTGCCATAGTAACACTTTACATCAATGCTTATTACCATAGCAACGTATATATCATTGGTTGTTGTAGTCTAATGGCGGCGTGCAACGGAAACGAAATCAACAAAATATTTTTTTACTTGATTATTAATCCCGTCGGTGTGTAAAACTAAAGAAAATGTTAATGTCATTTATAAAATATAATAAATTTTATGGGATACGTTCGGTTTTGACGCAATTGGTAAGGGTTCTCGTCATTCTCCTTTTAGTTACTTTTTTCAGCAATCACTTGACTGTTTTAAAATATTGCTACTTGCAACCACATTACATTTCTTTGTCGTATGATCAGTTTATATTTGAGTAGTATATGAACAGTAATATAAATTAAAATTGAGGTCAAAAACGAAAACTTTGAACGTGTCAATATTGTACAACTCTACTAGGGGTATTGATGTAAACAGCAAAATATTCGAAAGGTTTTCGAATCGAATCCGGATACTTCGTTCAATTTATTATTTCTATTCCAACGGTTTCAAGGATCATATAGGCTGCTAATAGTGATTTTGAAGAAAGTCACGCGCGATGGCACTTCCCAACAGAATATACCCTGACAAGATAATATAGTTCTTGCTCATCATCACTATCGGATTTAAGTCGGAAATATTTCGAGCGTTTGGGAAAACCCCTTCAGGTCCACTAATGTAGAGCATCAGTATCGAACCTGGGTCAAGTTAATACCTAATTGACGCTGCAAGTCATTAAAATTTTACCTACTGCCTTCGCATCCAACCGAAATGATTGATTAGTGCCTAGCTCATGGGTAGATTGAATAGGCTTGCCCAGCACCTGTACCATTCTCTCAGCCTAGTCGGCTTCACACTCAGGAAAGACATGGCCAAGACTGATTAAGCCACGGGTTTCCTCACGATGTTTTTCTTCAGAATTTTGGGCACATGGTAATTAGCACATATATTATTCGAAACAAAAAATCCACTGGTGCACAGCCGAGATTCCTTGCCTCCAGATCGGAGGTCGGTTTAGGTACATCCCAATAGTCCGCCACGACTCCTTAGACCTCAAGCTAAGATAGCAGGTATAAATGAAACACCTTAGAATAATATAGGACATAGTGTGTCTTTTTTGTTTCTTGGCCCTTTCTTTTTTTGGTACTCGTTTGGTTAATCTCCTTGTTGGTATCTTGAGAAAGAGTGAAGCTGATTTTTATAGTAACTATGATAAACTATAACCACATCATCATCAACGTCACCATCATCGTCATCATAATCATCACAATCATCATATCATTTTAAAGCAGTTCACTGCTGGACACAGTATAATGAGCGCAATTGCACCCTGTTCTCACTTCGATGCAACCAGTTTCTCAATATGAAATAGATATTATGCATTTACGTAAACTTAATTTTTTTCAGGGATTGTGGACTTCATGGCCACTGCATTGCTCCAAATGTCTGCAGCAACCCCGTTACCACCACTACCACCACCACTACTCCATCACATTACATACCGCATCCGTACAACCCCTCAAATCCGCATAACCCTCAACCAATCCCTTTGAACTCCAACCCTCAATATCCAGGTAACTATTCTAACAACCCTTACAACCCAGGTAGTCAACGACCATACTACTCAAACCAACCAAACAACCAAAACGGTCAACATAACAACCCTAACCAACATTACTACCCCGATCATAGTGGACCTTACTACCCAGAAAGCCACCGACCAACTTTCACGTCTGACTCTCAAATTAAACCAAACCAACCTGACTCCAGTCCTATCAATCATACATTACACTACCCCAACTTCCTTATCAACCAAACAAACCCGTACGGATCTTACCAACCAAACAACCCCTCAAACCCGAACCAACCCACCTACCCAAATAACCAGCCGGGACAGTACCCTAACACTTATCAGGAAAGCAATCCTTCAAACCCGAATCAACCCTACTACCCTAACCAGCAAGGACAGTATCCTAGCTCTAACCAAGGAAACAACCCTTCAAATCCAAACCAAGGTTACTATCCATCATACCAATACCCCAACAACAACTACCCGTACGACCAAAATAATGAGGGGCTGGTGCCGCGCTGTTCGCAGCCATGCATCAATGGCATCTGTGTGGCTGGAAACCGCTGCGCTTGCAACGCTGGCTACGAGCTGGACAACACTGATCCTAGTGGAACAAGGTACATACTAACAAAAACAAAAATATCGTTTGGTCTTACTCCTTAAATTTCTGAGTTCTAACTGTCACCTTCGGAACTCAAAGCCACCTGATCTACCCGTGATGCACCCTGCTAACTAACAAACGGGGCTCTGGCGACCGGCTGATTCATTGCATCATAGCTCAATTCCCTAACCGCCGACGCTCCCAACGTCATAGACCATCAGTCGGTACTGATCTATGGCGTTAGTCGTTCTAACTTTAGGCTTATTGTGGAATAGCTACCACCCATCAGGTACTGTATAACGTATTTCAATTTCAGGTGTCATCCTCACTGTGCTGGTGGATGCCAAAACGGCGTATGTTCAGCTCCTAACTTCTGCATCTGTAATATGGGGTACCGCAAGGAACAGGGAGTCAAGGGAGGTAGCCCTCGCTGCGTCAAGCGCATGAAGAGGTCTGCAATCTTAGACTTGCTTCTCTAGGATTACAAATAATACTAGTTATTTATCTATGTGCAAGTTTTTATTGAAGCAAAAATAAATTCAGGAAACAGTGTGAATATATTATTGAACTTAAGTCCTTCTCTTAGCTTACTATTCGATCAACAATTTTAGATTATGGTAAATTCTGGTAAGATCTGGTTAGTCATTGAGTGAATTCAAAGAATCGAGAATTAATTTGTGTCTAAAAAAAAGCTGGGTCTCAGTAGAGCAATCTAGAATATTTCAACCTGACGTATCGAAAAATTTTGGCCAATGACTAATCGTTTCTAAGATACAAATACTTTTTCACTACTCTTCGAGATCGAGCCTCTGTTTAGAGCAAAGTAATTAAAATATGTTTATATTATTTAACGTTTTAAATACTTTGCGAATCAGAATCTTTATAAATAAGATTGGCTGTGGAGTAGCAAGAAATGATACTTGATTTTTCTCACTTATTATGTACTGATTAATCACGAGTAGTAAAAGTAGCATTGAACTCGTTTTCTGTGTTTGATTTTATTCTCGGATGCTCTGAAACAATTAATTATTTTATTTTTATTTATTTAACACTTTATTGCCCAAAACAAAGAATTGTACAAAAGGAGGACTTAATGCTAAAGCATCTGCCAGTCAACTTTTGCTGGTAGAAAAGCAAGGTTGGCGTCCTAACTAAACTAGGTACATACTTAACGTTAAAAATACTAAAGAATTAATTACAGAACGGAACAGAAAAAATAACAAAATTTAATACTACCGAAAATAAATTTGAATGTAAACAGATAATTGAAACTCATAAAATATATATTATAGGTATGTATAAGTATATTTATGTATATAAAATATATATCTGTATATGCAGTAAAACATGTATTTATAATTAGTATATTAATGAATAAATATAAAAATACACATATATATAAATAAATAACAATAAATAAATAAATAAAAGTACGTAGATGTAGGTAATTATGGAGATGTTGTAATTTTAAATTTAGGATTAAATGTAATAATAAAATTATAATTTATCTATACATTTCCTGCAATTCAAGTAGTATATATCGATATATCTGCTTGAACACTGCTGAACTGCTACACTTACAGCCTCCGCAGACACGACACTTTGTCGTCGCGCTTAGACGCTACGACAAGCTGCGGGGGACAATTTTCATGCATTTTGTTCAAAGCTCCGCACACACGGCGACAGTCGCGACGACAATTTATGACAGACGCTCGCGCTCGTTTCTAGACGCGGCGACAAACGCCAGTGCAAGAGACAGCTCGGCGTCTTGTTGCGACGACGACTAAGTGCGACGACAACGCGTCGTGTCTGCGGAGGCGGTTAGGAGTCGGGGTTTTGAAAAAAAGATTACAATTAAAGTGTAAAAATATTACCTCCTTCAACGTAGGATCTTTTTTTAACGCAGGTGCGTAAATATTTTTTCGAACGTATTGTTTGCAACAACACCGTGGTCATCAACAGTAACAAGATAGATACGGTCACGAAATTCCAGAAATTTGGTGATCTAAAAGATTAAATGCTATTTTAGTCTATACTTTTCTTGTCATTTGAAATAATTAAGTATTATAGTCAAAGTCAAAGTCAAAATTCATTCATTCAGTAGGAACTGTATAGTACACTTTGAAACGTATTTTTTTTTTTAATTTACCACCAATTCATAACGCGACCAAACAGAGAAGAATTGGCAAGAAACTCTGCTTGGCTTATATTTTTTTAACGTCATTGTTCTTAATAACTATTACATTGTTTTTGATGGAGTTGGAGGCAGTTTCATCCCAAGCTTTTTTGTCATCTAAATAATCATATATTATATAATAAGCTTTATTACAGAGATTACGTATAACAACATTTTTGAATTTATTTACAGATAGATTAATCACGTCATTTGGGATTTTGTTAAAAAATCGTACACACATCCCTTTAAAAGATTGACTAACTTTATGGAGCCTTACAGTAGGAACAGCTAGTTTATCTTTATTTCTAGTGTTAACATTATGACAGTCGCTATTTTTCTTGAATGTTAATATGTTTTCGGAAATACATTATTTTTATAGTCTACCGAACTTAGTTACCTCTTAAACATTGACACTAATACAGTATTAAATATTACAGTACCTATTCGACTTGAGTAGCACTAGATCAATTAAATAGGAGAAAACGTATGTGCAAGCGCTGCTCGAAACTGTCGAAACGCACTGACCTTGATTATGACTATGTGATAAGCCAGGAATACACATCCCAGGAAATCGGGAAAGTAGATATCATAAAAGTTACGGGCATGTACGAGTAACTGGCACACTGCGGATACATTTGCAAGTAATACTGGCATACAAGTTGTGCCCTTGCATGCCAGTATTCCCATCGCGTATACACAGGACACTTGCCGAGAGTCACAAGTACCTATTCTTGAGCGCCAAAAATGGGTTGGGTAAGAGATTGGATTAGTAGAAGGGAAGATTTTGGAGCAAGTAGTTGTCTGCTACAAAAAATACGGCAAGAAGATGGTTGGATGGCCTGATGGTTACTGTAACCATTTGAGAAACTTGAAAGAACATAACTTTTGAAAAAAAAAACGTGCACCTACATCCACAACGAGTCGGCTATTGGTATGCCCGTACCTGTCGCAGCTACACGTGCCAGTTTGGCAACCTCCCGCTTCCCCTCCCTAAACGGGCATGCAAGTGAATCAAATGTTCTAATAGCTACATGTTTGTCAGTTACATGCATTACAGTAGCTGGTACGTGCAAGAAGCTGGTATGTTTGTGTGCAAGCTACGGGCATGTGTATCCCTAGCTTAGTGATCGAGACCTTCAGTGTTTCCACTGACTTTATCATTACACAATTATCTCGTTTTATGTAACTAAGCGTGTACCTAATAAGTGATAAAAGCGGATATTTACTTTAGCAAATTTTTTTCCGGGACCAAGTTGACCCCGGTTTCAGGACATTATTTATTCACTAAAAATAATGTTGTCACTTTAATTATAAAATACTAGCTGAGCCGCCCGCATCTTCGTTTGCGTTATATAATCGTGCTATCAGTAAGTAATTTTTCACGTTTCGATAATTTACAACTGTTAGATGACTTTACACTGACTTTCACTGAAAGTTAAACACTTTTTATTTCATAAATATTTAGAGTTCCGCGTAAAATAAACATGTTTGGGTTTGTTTACACAATTGTATACAAGCAAATGAAGAGGCGGGCTCAGCTAGTATTTTATTTATAAAAGTAACATTATTTTTAGTGAATAAATAATGTTCTGAAACCGGAGTCAACCTTAGATCACCAAAAAAATGTAGTTAAAAGGGCGTCTCAAATTTGTCACGAACTTACCTAGTACAAACTTTAAGTTAATATCGTCACCTATTTCTATCACTGTTTATAAGCTTATAAATCAATGATGGCACTGCAATTTGAAATTTCAACATTATTCGGACAAAAACATGGTTTTCTCATAGTTTTACTTTATCATCACTTTACTAAGGTTTTACGAATCAACCATTTAATGGCATCTTGTTTGAACCTATTTTCTACATTAAGTTAAAATTAATAACCGAAAATACTGTGAAGTATTGTATCATACAAAATCTCAAAGACTTACTACTTTTTAAAATTCAAACTAGTTATTTCATTTTCTGATGTAGTAATATTTGGTGTCGGTATATTATTTTTCGGGTTGAGTCTAGGCGGGCCGAGTGGGCGCGAACCCATAATATCAGATGCAAACCTTTTAAGTATTATAACATCAATAAACGTTTTCTCTGACGGATATTTGGTTGATACCATATCACTATCAGCATCTGTTCTTTCTGAATGCGGTGCAAAGGTCCAAGTTGATTGTTCAATATCAGGTGTTACAGTCGCATCTAAGTTGGCTACCGATGAAGAGTCAGCTACCAATAACCTCGTTGTACTCGTGTTTGTAGAAGGCAGGCAGTTGAAGCCGAAAGTACTTGCTAACGAAACTAGAAAATAAATAGAGAAACATAAGTGAGAGAAGGTCTTTCCATTGCTTTTCATAAATGTAGTAAGAAACAACTAAAAATATTGTTTTTATGATATACTTGCTGGCCATCACATCTAACTATAACAAGGTATTGCATCGAACGTCAAGCGTTGTTATGAACATGCCCTATGATGCAACTCCCTGCGTCCATCAACTTGACTCATAAAGGGTCTCATACCGTTAATTTTTAACGTAATGATTACTACGTGTATAACACTGTAATTTTGTCTGATTTTTAAAGTGAAATTCAATTTCAAAAACATTAGCAAGCCATAATGAAGGAAGAAACTTAATTAAAAGACTAGTGTTAAAGTTTTTAAACATCAATGGAAATGTAGAAGAAAAAGTGGAAGACAAAGACCAAGAATACCTAAGCTCCATGAGCCAGATAAAAGAGAAAATCACCGTCATATCGTCGTTTAAGGAAGTGAAAGAGAGAGCAATAGAAAGAGCTAAATGGAGAAAACTGCATCACTACACCGACAAGAGCTAGGCTCTTAAATAATAATAATATTACTTAAAGTTTGAATATCTAACTAACCGTTTGCCGGTTCATATCCAGGGTTGCATTTGCACTTGTTGGGCGCTGCGCATACCCCATTGGTGCACAGAAAGTAGCAGATTGGTTTGCAAGTGTTGCGTCCGACCAACTTCCAGCCATCGTCGCACACGCAGGTGTCAGGTGCGACACACCGTCCATCGTGGCAGCCGGTCGAACAATACGGCACGCATATATTTGAAGACTTTGAAGGAGATTTCCTGTTGAAAACTGTGTTGTTTAAGGTTGTTAACTACTATACCACATGGCACTAAAGTGTAGTATTATGCAGGTTAGGGTCTAAGTATGCCATTTGATTTCATGCAACCCCGCAAGGGATCGTCAAGTAACTTTACTCACTGACCGGGACGCTATACCTAGTACCTGGGCTATGATTGACTGGAGTAAGCTTGCCCATCACCTATACTATTAGCTCAGTTTAGTCGGCCTACCCACAAAAAAGACATGTCAATACGTGTAGGCTGACTTAGCCCCAGTTCCTCACACTGTTTTCCTTCACCGTCTTGGGTACGTGATGCCGCGCACAACAATTTTTAAAATCAAAATCCATTGGACCAAGATTTTATCCGGTGACCTCTGAATCTAAACTACCTACATCCCGCTAGACCACCATGGCTATCCTTTAAAGCCTTTTAGATCAGTTTTAAACAGAAAGGCATACAAACCTGTAGCCAGTATGGCACTGACAATTTCCTGGTGCCACACAATCACCGTTTTGGCATGGATCCGTGCATAAAGGAATGCAAGAGAAGTTCTCAGGGCTCATTACATAGCCGTAGTTACATTGACATGTGTCAGGACCGACACATTTTCCGTTGGGGCAGCCGTCGTCGCACTGAGGAAGGCAGTTTCGACTATTCTTAGGGTCATAGTTGTAACCAGGGTAGCAAGAACACATTCCAGGTCTATAGCATTTGCCGTTTGTACATTCTGGCTCACATACGGGCTTACAACGTAACCTGAAAATATTAAGGGATGACGAATAAATATGAAATATTAATAAAATATTTATGGGTTTATCGGAGTGTAAGGGATTCCAACAGCTACGTTCGAAACTCAAGTCAACTCACCTGTCCGTGGTGTACCATGCTTTCTAAGAAATGGAGCTCTAGCAGCCGGCTGATTGCGGTATAACACAGCCTGATTCCAGCACAGCTGAATTCCCTGACAGCAGCATTAGCGGAGCAAAAAGTTATGCCCTGCAATCCCGAACTCTTAGGCCCAGTGTTAGGATTATGGCCATCGGCCATATGCCCATTTTTTAGGGGTGGCCTATATCCAGGTTCAGGATTCCAAACGGATCGATCGATTGTCACATCGAGATCATACTCCATCATTACAGCAGTAAGAGCACACCACACGCTGCACACCAACGTCTTTCTGGAGTATACTTTAACCCATAGGTACAGAGAAATTGCTTATCTAATAGGTATTTTGGTCTCCGCATGCATCAACAACTCTACTGTTTAAATAGCCAAGTACTATGAGTGGAAAAACTCAAATATTGAAACCATCAGCTATTTCAAAAGTAGATGTGGTCTTATACACAGTGTTTCTAATAAGCAGATAAAGACAATTTTTAAATAATAAAAGCTAAACTTGGTCGCGTTGCATCGGAATTTCAAAACCACATTACAGTAAGCACATACCTTCTAAGACTAGGTGTTTCGTCCTTTACATAATTTTCACAGCAAAAATATTCGTAATACACTCTCTGAAAAGAATATGTACATATGAGTAGAAAAATGAAACCAGTTTTATTTTATTTTAAAAGTTCACATAACAGTGTAAAATTCATTAAAAGCTAACTTAACATAACAAAGTTGTTTTGACCTAACTTTACTCAAATATGCAAACCTGACAAGATTAAGCAGTTTTTAAGCTATTGTATAGCTTTTATCGAGGGTCTTGAGCGCGGGGACCGAATCCAGAAATTCCGTAACGAAAAAAAACCTCACGCTCCCCACTTTTACTTAATTTTATAATCTGTTGCTTGGAAATAGAGTTCATATTCAAACTTTTGTATTCTATTAGTTCTTCGTCGCAACGTCGCAGCGCTAGTGTTCAACACAGTAAAGATAGCTACACATCCATGATTGGCCTCTGACACGAACTGACGTCTGACGTTTTTCACCTGAATCTAATTTCAGATTTGTTTTGAAATTTCTGTCATCACAATCTTTTCTTTGGAATTTTTATTGCTTTTAGATGTTTATGTGTTTCAATTATAAGTGAAATCGTATAAAATGGGTGCTACTAAATGTAGTGTCCCTACGTGTGAATAAAAAAATGATAGTGGTATCATAATACACTATAATTGCATAAGTTGATACAAAATGCTATGCAATAGCTTTACCGCGGCAGTCCCCGAGTGCCACACGTCTTTTTTTTTATGATTCGCATTATGGCAACTTGATAACGTATCTCTTAAATCTTATCATATTTGGGTCGAAAATATCTAACCCAGCATCATTAGAAGCCAGTTCGTTGTATAGACGACATGCTTTATACAGAGGGGAGTTATAGGAAGTGTTATTTCTAAGTATATTCACCGAAAATTTACGAATTGAACGAAGTTCAAGCCCATAATTTGCGACTGGAAAACTACACACACTATTACTAAAACTACTACAATTTTCGTACAGATACACGAGGAGATGGTGTGTCAGCGTTCGTACATAATCATTTAAAAAATAGTCTGTCGGAATCAAAATATATAGATGGCAATAACTACCTTTTAAGATCCGTAACGAGTTTATCCGACTAAAGTTGTCGACATAGCTCAGAGAATTAGCAAGCTGAAGTGGCAGTGGGCTGGCCGTATCTGCCGAAAAACCGATAACGGTTGGGGTAAACGAGTTCTTGAGTGGAGACCGCGGCTTGGCAAACGTAGTGTAGGACACCCTCCGGCCAGGTGGGCGAAAGGCTGATGGTAGAAGCTGGATGCGTCGAGCTCAGAACAGGGCGCAATGGCGCTCATTAGGGGAGGCCTCTGTCCAGTGGACTGCTATAGGTTAATGATGATGATGATGATGATGATGATGAGATGACTGATGGTAGATCTCTTACGAACGAACCCATGTTCTTTAGCTAATGACACCTTTTCTTTAACTTTCTTCTCCGTTCTTGTTAATTCTCTTAACTTTCGATTTCACCACATGTCATTTAAAGCATCTTCTACTCCACGACCTCTTTATTTTGACATTGGTGATTCTTCTACTGAACTTATCAAAAAAATTGACGTAGACAAGATGCTAACATAAGCGCATCACTAATGCACATGACATGAATTTCAGTGCGGCTATTGGGTCATCGGGAATCAGGTCCTTTCGACCCGATATCCGCACTAGATGATTACTTTTACTTCTGGTCGGTATCAGGTCCAATTGACCCAATGCATTTTTAAGCTATTGCATAGCTTCTATCGAGGGCCTTGAGCGCGGGGACCTAATCCAGAAATTCCGTAACGAAAAAAAACCTCACGCTCCCCACTCCGACGGGCACGGAGGTGTGGCTTGAAGGCCGTGCATTGTCTAACGTCGTTTCTTTTCGGCAGTCTTCGACACGGTGTTTGTGTGCGTGCAACTAGACGTATTGTACGAATCTACGAAGCTAGTTTATTTAATAAATGAAAAAAAATTGTTTTCTTATCGGTCACCACGCTCAAAAAGTGTAACTTGAATTAATATCAAAGAAAAAGAAATACTGCATAAATAAAATAAATAAATAATTATAATTGCATAAGTTGATACAAAATGCTATGCAATAGCTTTACCGCGGCAGTGCCCGAGTGCCACACGTCTTTTTTTTAATGTGTGATATATTTGAAAATGTGTCCATAAAACTATATTTGTCCTTGTTTTACTCCTTAAAATGATACAGATATCTATTCCGCACCAGCGGTTGGACCTAGATTTTTCGCTCCGCACCGCGGCACAATCTTACATTCGGTTGATTCAACCATATGCCGCAGTGAACGTATTAAGGTATATATGTACAGTTATTAATAAAATCATCTTTTTCATACACCGAACTAAAGTTTTGGCAGAAAAGCTCCCATATACCTGAACTATCCGAGGAAGAATGGTCCTTGTAAGATACTACTTGAGGTATTGTTATATAGCCTTTTTTATTTTTAACAAAGTTGACCAGTTGGTAGTGTAAGGGGTTCCAACCCTTATCTTCGGAACCCAAGTCAACCTCACCTGCACGTGGTGCACCCTGCTAAACAACGAACGGGGCTCTGGCGGCGGCTGATTGCGGCATAGCACAGCCCACATCGGCACAGCTAAATCCCCTGGCCACCGACGGGCAGCAGCATCGGTGGTGCAAGAAGCTGTGCCCTGCGATCCCCAACCCGCATGCCCAGCGTGGGGATTATGGGCATATCCCCCTTTATTAGGGGAGGCCTATGTCCAGCAGTGGACTGATATAGGCTGGTGTGGTGTGTGGTGACCAGTTGGAATAACTCCTGATAAGTACAGGGTGGGTTATTTGTAACAATGCAGTAAATATCCACAAGTAAATGTACACAACTAAATATACAAGGTTACACAATTTAAAAGGGTTTACAAGTTCAACTGAGCATAAAATATAGAATATTATATAGAATTTAGCAGGTACCTAAAGTGGCAAGATATCGTGAGGCGAGCCATATATGCCCCTAATACATACATACATACATACCTATACTACATGATGACCACGAATGAAACGAAGAAGAAGTACTTACGCCTTGGCTGAAAAAAAACACAAAAATATCAGTTCAAAATGTAATACAAGTATTAGTGAATGACTAGAAAATTAAAATCCCGTTTCAATATTGAACTTGGGGCGAGTTTTTTTTAATTTTGCTAGATAAGTACCACTCCCTCAGGCATTCAATTTATATAGGACCATCTGAGAAGACCATCCCTTCAAACAAAAATATAATTCTGAAAATAGTCCACAATTGACGGAGATATTGGTGACCATAGGTAACTATATAAAAAAACATACATACAGCCTAACAAAGAACCTCCTCCATTTTTTAAGTTGATTATAAATAATAATCGATTTCCTTTTAAATATATAATAGCCGGATACTTATAAAATATAGCCGGCCTTTCACTATGAGATGTAGTGTAATATAACATCTTGAACTATATATTACATCCCGCGATTGCTATTCACACTGCAAGATATATGTTAAAACAAAAATTTAAAACACGTGATCAGTTGACATTGACACTTCTGCCTGCACACAAACGTTATCATTCATGGACACCATTTTTTTCATCTTGAACGACGGTTGTCAATTTTATAAAATTTTATTTTCTAGTGTTTTTCTAATGTATGTCGTTTAATATTCATGGTATTTTATCCGATAAATGTTAGATAAAAGACACAAGTATTCGTGAAAAGGAATAAAAGAAGATTGAACGGGAATTCTCTGATGAAGAATATTGTGCGCCGATCGTCTTTTGTTATAGTCGCCATGGCTATAGCAGAAAACAGGACCTGACTGAAGACTGGACGACTGGACTTATAAACCGTACTACGTTGCCTCATATTATTATGAACAATTATTATACTTGATACTGGCGCAATTGTGGATAACTATCCCAGAAGCCATTTAATAAAGAAGTGAAGTGAAGTGAAGTTATCATTCATACTAGGGGGGAGGCGCGGTGTCCGGGGACGTGGGGTAAAATTTACACCAATATCACTTGAAAATATATTTATAGTTTGGAATGTAATATTATATAGCAAAGTGTAAACAGTCTCGTAAAAAATGTATGACGAGCGACAAAATATTATATCCTCTCGACCGTTAAAGCCCCCTAGGTCCAAAATGGCGCATCTGTAGTTAGCAAAATGGCGCGCATTTTTAAATGCACTTTTTAAGTAAACACCTCGATTTTCCCTTTTTTCTCGATGTTTTTTCAAGAAACCAATGTTAAAATTTTATTTTTCTAGAATCTAGACCGGTAGAAAAATCTATTTTTAAGTGTTTTTCAATAGTTTACTTGTTTTTTTATAATTAATGTTGTTATCCGAAAAAGAAGTTTATATATTTATTTATTTTTTAGATACAAAATTAAAATTTAAAACATGAATGGCACTAAAAGTTAAATAAAACTAATCTCTGGAACCTCTAGTATGCCTAACAATAACAAAAACACCTTCTGTTTACAAAAACAAACACTTATAATTATAACCATAAAATCAGCCACATCTGTAGGCAATATTCTTGAGTTCGGCGTCGGTCGGTAACTTGAGATGTTTATTACATCACACGTGTTTGTCGGAGCAACTGTTTATTATTTTAGTCGTGTAATTTCATGTGTTCCGTACACTTTTTTAAAGTTAAAACAACATAGATATTATAAATAATTTCAAAAAAATAAGCGAAAAACATACGATTTACTTCAGAACGATCCACCTGCTAAAGGCGGCTTGACAGCCAGGGCCGGAAATACAAACCTCCTTTAGAATGAGGCCTGACAGACAAAAGGACAAGATTTAATACATAGGTAGTCAGCAGCCAGCTTAAAATAAGATGATTAACAAGATTGAGGATTTGAATGCTTGACCTGAATAAGTTAGTTGGTATGCAATGAGGTTTCCAATTAAGTGAACTTTGAAAAACCTAATTTAAAATGCTTCTTCCAAAAATCCACGTAAAAAAATCCTCCGCAAAGTGGATATTTTTGGTTCAGTAACATGAATGGATCATTTTGCCTGCCAATACATAGGTACATACAAAACAAGACAAAGACAACAAGTACATTGAGGCTCGTGTTTGGTAATTAATACAAATTACGCCCCTTTCCTTTGTCTCCCTGAGGGAATTGGAAGAAGAAAACATCATCATTTCACGTTATGATGTTTCTTTCTTCCAATTCCCTCTGCCAGTCGACAACACTCACTCCTCTCTACTCTTAACGTAGGCGCACAATAGCCGACACGTGACAGCTCGGCAAATAGACGCGACGACAGGTTGCGGCCGACAATTTTCATATGTTTTGTTTAAAGCTCTACACTTGGCGTCAGAGTCACGGAGTCGCGACGACAAGCTAAGGGAGTCGCGCGCGCTTGCTACTTTTCACTGCGTCTAATCGCGCTGTGCACGCGCACACACGACGCGACGACAGTTGCGTGACAGCGCAGCGTCAGTCTCTACTCTCTACTCTACGACTAAAGATCGTGTCATCCATTACGTCTCTTGTAACGACTAGTCGCTGAAGCAAGCGACAGCTCCGCGTCCAGTCGCGGCGACAAGACGCCAGATGCAAACGACAAGACAACGCTGCGTCGCGTCGCCCAGTTTGCGACAAGTCCTTTCTCTACCAGCACATCCCTACTCATGCATATCTTACCAGTTTTGCCCTACCTCTAAAAATCCTCTAACCTATATGTATTCCACTTCGGTGACTAGCTTTAACTTGTTTTCTGACTTACATTATGTGCTTGGATGCTTAATGTTTGCTCTGAATGTTCATAAGTAAACAGCATATGTTAATATTTTATTATTTTCAAAATTATAGGTTACCACTGAATGTTTGGAGGCGGGTTGCTATTGAATTTGTCTAGCTTTATTTTGTGTTCTTGCCCTCTTTCTTCTTCAAACGCATTCACCATCATCTGCACACAACTTCTCCTCTACCAGTTAAGTAGGTTCATATTTGCATAACTAACACTCGTTTTCAATATATTGACTATTGAAACATTCTAATGTATAAAAGAATTCCATCAATGGACTATGGTAGCTACTATTAATTTTGAATCATATTATAATGCATTTTCGCAGTAAGTAGTTTTAACATACCTATTTACTGCAGGTTTTGAACATAATCCTCTAAACTGACATTGCACAAACTGACATAAACTTAATAATAATATATAAAAACAACATAATTTCTTTAGAGTCGACATACTGTGTACTGAACAGACTGATAGATAAGTACTAAATAATTAAATTGAGAAGCTTATCGGATAGGGTTACCATAAAATAGCTACGTTGGGTTCCATGCTGGACTGTCAAAATTAATCCTACCTAATATTATAAAGAAGAAAGTTTGTAAGGTGTGGGCTCTGGCGGCCGGCTGATTGCGGCATAGCATTGCCAACACCGGCACAGGTACATCACTGGCCTACTACACCTGGCCAGGGACAGACAACAGCATCGGCAGTGCGAGAAGCTGTACTATGCGATCTCCAACCTGCGTGCCCAGCGTGGGGATCATGGACAAACCCCTTTGTTATAAGGGGAGCCCCGTTTGTTTAATAGCAGGGTGCGCCACGAGCAGGTGAGGTTAACTTGGATTCCGAAGAAGTTTGTAACACCTTACACCCCAACGAGCGCTAACATATTGAGGTTATTTATGATACTCAAGGTGAAATTAAAGACAGGTCTCAAGTTGACAAACGCATTTCTAGCCTCTGGTGCCACCGGCAGCACTGTGTTCAACAAACCATAAAGTTACCGGTCTGCTCATCTGTCAGTAATAACTGTCAGTAATCTGTCAGTAACCTTCCCAAAAATATTGAGTCTATTTACAAGTACATAAGCGAACTTAATGCTAAATAGCATTTTCTTCCTGGCAACCTTTGTGTAGTGTGGAAATAGACTGGTAATGCTGCAAATTTTATTAATGAAATTGTAGAAAATTATAACATAACTTATAATAATAAATGAGATAGAGAAAAACTACAAAAAATATAAAACTAAACCATAGGTACTAAAGATAAAAAGTCTCTTAAAATAAAGTAGTCTTACCGACGAATCCTATATTATATACCGTTACCGGTAACGCTTTGTTTTCCCTTGAAAAACTGTCAGAAATTAACAACGAGGCGTTGAAAATTCAACAGTTTTTCATGGGAAAACGAAGCGTCATCGGTAATGGTATAATATAGGAACCGGCCGTTAGTCACCTGTCATAGTATTTTACAAAATTTACCCCCTTATGCATAACCAAATGTAAATTTATTACGCTCGATACAACTTGTCCCTGTCAATTAAATGTAAATAAAAAGGTGACATGATATTTTATCGCCATTTCAGTTATCTGAGGCATATAACTGTTATGAATAGAACGGTTAAATTTTATTAAACAAAAGCCTGGTCACACCACTTAGTCAGATTGGCGAGGGTGTTTTTCACGCCATATCTGTTACTGCAGCCGTTCGTGGTTGTACATCCGCATGAGTAATTCTGGAGATAAGTGAGCAATGCGAATTATTTTTGGCAAGTATTGGGATTTTTTATCCTTCGCTCCTCATATAAGCTAGAGGCCAAGTATTATCCTCATCATCATCAGCCTGTAGCAGTCCACTGCTGGACATAGGCCTGTCCTAATGATTGCCATTGCGCCCTGTCCTAAGCTCAATTATACTTTATATTTGCAAAATTATGGAAAATATATCAGAAGCCATAAGTATAGAAGTGAAGTGAAACTAATTTCAGAAGCAGAATGTAATGCTATTAGTTATGCTGTTAATGCTATTTGGTTAAGAAAGATAATAAATAAATCACATTTCAAAGACATAATTTAAGTTGATTATCAAGCAGCTATAGCTTATAAGTAAGGCCCCAGAGAATAACAAAAGAGTAAAACAATTGTAACCCTGTCAGGTAAAAGGGAACAAATATTTCTGAAACCCCATCTGGCAGAACATAGGATGAGGCCAAGTGAACTGAAGAAAAAGATCAAGATACAACAAGCATCCGCCTGAGGCGCCACTAGCCTCCGTCCAGCTGTTACAGAGGAGATAAACTAACACACTATGTTTAACATTTATACCCAATATTAGTGTGAAGTTTGATTTAGTAACACGCATAGTGGATATAAATAGTGTAATAATAGTGGGTGGAAATAAATAGCATATTCTATATCACTACAACTGGTTCATATAATTCAACACTAGATGGCGCACCTAATTTTGTTCGGTCCGCTAGAACGCGCTATCGATGCGTTTTGAGAAAACCATGGCATCGTTGTTGACTCTAGTCTTGTAACTTTCGCTTTTATAATATATAGAAGTAAAAAACTAGCTTTCGCCCGCGATTAACTCGCGGAGTTTTTGAGGGTGTCACTGAGGACACCATATTAAACTTAATATTAGACTCGCGGAATATTTATGTGAGGGGGTCACTGAGGACGGACACCATGTTATAGTTATTTATTATTGCATTTTAATTCTTTTTAAACTTTACTAGGTATATAGTTTATAAATATCTACACATAAAACATTATGTTTATAGTATAAACCTAGTATTATTATGATATAAGAGAATATCATATTATACTAGCTTTCGCCCGCGGCTTCGCACGCGTGGTTGCTGGATAAAAAGTAGCTTATTGTTATTCCTGGTCTAGAACTACAATAAAGTGCCAAACTTCAGCTTAATCAGTTCCGATAAGATCCTCAGATTTTTTGCCAAAAATTTTGATTTGCACTAATAACGTCAAAAAAGAAAAAAATCCAAAGGAACAATGTCCAAGAATAAAAATGTCCAATAATAAAAAAATCCAATAATAAAAATACCCAATAATAAAAATGTCCAGTAGTAAAAATGTTCAATAATAAAAATTTCAATTTCAACTTGAAAATCGAGCCGCTGCCTTTAGAACCCAGGAATGACGTCCACCAGGACCTTGAAAATATTGTGGACTGGACATCCTTAGGGACAAAATTCTGTTAACTAAGGCGTACGGGAAAGAATTCTAAGTACCCAGAGACTCTTCATCTTATTGAGAAATAACGAGAGATACCTATGAAGCAAAAAATGCTAAAATAAGTGTTTATTTATATTTTTAGAGAGTCTCTGTGCAGAATTTTACGTCTGGTAAAGATTGTTTTTGTTCTTCATACAAATTTTGCCACCCCCAAGAAAAAATCTAAAATAGGTAATCATTTATTTTTATTAGATAGTCTATGCAAAATTTTAATTTGGTAGGTAAAGATGTTTTTCGTCGAGTCTCTGTTCAAAATTTCAAATTAATAGATAAATATTTTATGAATAGTCTCGTTACGAAATTTTAAGTCGATATAGGTAAAGATTTTGTCCCGCATACAAATTTTGTTACCCCCGTTTACCCTTTAATTTTGAAAAATGCTGAAATAAGTGTATATTTATTTTTTAGGGAGTCTCTATGCAAAAGTTCAAGTTGATGGGTATAGATTTTTTGTACCCCATACAAACTTTGCCACTCCCCTTGAACCCCTCAGGAGTTGATTCACGAAAAACGCTGAAATAGGTGTTTATTAGAGAGTCTCTTTGCAAAATTTCAAGTCAAGTGATGAAGATTTTTTTAACCCCCCCTACAAACTTTGCAATCCCCGTGGTATTAAGTTTAATTTGAATAAGTAAAACATTGAAAATCGTATTATATAGATAAAAATGTAGAGTCTGGAAATCCGCAAGCGGATATGTTAACAAATTCCTTGTGTCCTGAAAAATTTGTTAATTTCAAACAGTAAATAATGCTAGAATGATATAAGCGGGTAACGATTTACACTTAGAAATTAAAAGAAAACGTGTTTCAATAGACTTTGAAAGGAGAATGCCGAGAACCCGTACCAATTGCGTCAAAACCGAACGTATCCCATAAAATTTATGATATTTTATAAATGACATTAAATTTTCTTTAGTTTTACACACCGACTCGATTAATAATCAAGTAAAAAAATTTTTTGTTGATTTGGTTTCCGTTGCACTCCGCCATTAGACTACAACAACCAATGATATATACGTTGCTATGGCAATAAACATTGATGTAAAGTGTTACTATGGAAATCAACCTCATTTTTAATTATTTTGACAGTAGAATCGGCTAAAAACTTAATGGATATCTTTTTGACGCACTCACTTTAGTCTTGGTACCGAGCGCCATACATCAGACGGCATTCTCCTTTGTATTGTGTTTTGTAATGAGTTTATCTGTATATGGCAAAATTATTACAAAACTATATAATAAAATTGTGTCGAAAATGACAATCAAGTTTCAATGTTTGTTCATCTATGGCAGCACCAAAATAATTGTTTCCGCCATTTTGTATCAAGCTGTCATGTCATGTGTCAAACAGCCTGTTCCGTGAAAAATGTGTGTGTTCCGTGTGTGTGCTCAAAATAAAAGTTTATAATTAACACCTAAAAAAGCGTTTCTATTTGAATACTATCCATGGACCTCCTGTTATAACATTATGATTGTCGCTTTATTTTGTAAACAAATTGATATTTTTTCGGACATACATTAAGTTTTCATATATTGACATGTCTAATGGAACTGTCATAATATTTATTTCTTTAAACTTAGTTCAATGTGATTATCTGGATAGTCCAAGAAAATTAGTCAAATTAGGGCAAGAATCTCGGAATGAGAGAGATAGTCGGCTTTAAACTTGTATAAACCTTCATTTGAGTACCCTAAAACTTGTCTCAAAACCTACTTATCGTAGGGTGTTAGCTTCTAATGATATTTTTCTACAAATATTACACCAGGTGACCATGGGAAGTTTTTTTATGATACAAGATGGACCAAGCCATATGCACACCTGATGTCAAGTAACCTATGAGGCCAGTCAGTGTTATAGGTTATACCTAGGTTATACCTATAACACTGACTGGCCTCATAGCTCAGTTGGTAGTAACTCTGCCTCCTGAGCTGCAGGTCGCGGGTTCGATTCCCGCCCAGTACAAACATTTGTGTGATGATCATGTATGTTTGTTCTGTGTCTGGGTGTTTTATAAGTATCTATGTATGTTTATCAGTCTCTGGTACCCATAGTACAGGCTCTGCCTAGTTTGGGACCAGTTGACCGTGTGTGAGATATCCCGTATATTTATTATTTATAACAAAGTTTTGCATTGTAGGTCACATATGTTTGGAACGTGTATTTTTTGATGCAGTGGACCAAGAAAAACCCAGCTTGAACAGAGTAATATGTATTTATTTAAAGTAGGTAGACAGTCGTCGTTCGGAATGAGAGCGCCCAGAGCCTCCATCTTGGCTTTTATAGGTTTAATCAGCGCCTCCATCGGAGGAACTCGAAAGTAATATGTAATGCCACAGAATACAGAAGGGACAGAAGCTTCACTCCGCGCAATCATTTAAATAAATAGCGACTTTAGCTGCTACGCAATAAAGTGCTATTCAGCTCGCACCAAACTCAGTGCCTAACATTTATATTAACCTACACCTTGCATCCCTTTCTATCGTATAGCTCTATCTCTACTGACGTGGCACGTGTAACGTTAGGGTTGTCTTGAGAATTATTCTGTGACGAATAATAATAACCTGGCCGCCGACGGGCAGCAGCGTCGGCGGTGCGAGAAGCTGTACCCTGCGATCCCCAACCCGCATGCCCAGCATGGGGATTATGGGCATATCCCCCTTCTTATAGGGGAGGCCTATGTCCAGCAGTGAACTGAATAGGCTGTTGTTGTTGTTGTTGTTGTGAATAATAATAAATCTGAACATTTTACTATTCAGTTATCTAGCCACCTATTTCTTTTTAGGAACAATAATAATTCAAATAATATCTACCTACCTAGTATTAGATCAGATAACTATTTTACACTGGCTGGCTGCATTAAGAACTCAGAAAATAGGCATACCTACTAGGTAGGTACTTGGGTCCTTAACACTTACTTAAGTGTTTAGGTGTCTTGTGTACGAAAACTGAATAATCACTGTTTAAGGTAGGTACATCATGCTAAATCTTAAGAGAAATTTTAGTAGGTAGGTACCTACCTAGATATTTGCAAGATAAAAAAACAACATTTGGTTTGTAGGTAACCTAGATATCTAGTTTTAGTTGTTAGTACACCAACCTTTAGGTAACTTACCACATCGATTTGTCTACCTACACCTACCTACCCGACTGTTTTTAAGTAGATAACCTACACTGCCTACTTAAAGTTAAACCAAATAAAAATGTACTTAGCTTGGGTTTCTAATCTTGCTCTCAGTCTACATAATCAAAATCATAATACCTACTTACTAAAGCACTATGTAGGCCTACCTATACCTACCAACGGCACAAAAATACCTACATAATAATATTACGTTTATTTAAGTAGGTAGGTACCGCATTCAAATAGAACTTGTACCTAAGTACCTACCTACTTAAGTAAATACGGGAGACTTTGATATCTAAACAAGGCATTATTTGGTAGAAAAACTTTCAGTTCTGTACATACTATTGGTATTATTTACATTTTCTTATTATTATTCAGGCAACCAAATGCTGTGCAGTATTTTTTTGCCTTCATTTGGCGAAAAATATAGGTACATTAACAAAAACAAACTAAAATGCGGCTGCTCAAGGACACTTTCGTTCCGGGCAGAACGCGGCAACCGACTAACGAACCGCGCTCGCAAGGCCGGCGATGCGTAGGTATATTTTTATACCTATTCTGCGGAGTGAAAGAGGCCTGGTAATGCTTAAATTCTTACATACCACAAGGTTCAGCAGTGGCAGCACAGATGGTGCTGCAACAGAACGTGCCCTACGATACAACGCCCTGCGTCCCTCAACTTGAGGTATGAAGGTGATAACCCTGATGTGCGTGTATTGTCACGGCATCCTTCAAACCGAAACACGTCAATGCTGCTTCAACGCGAAAATTGGCATTATATATTAGGAGTATATATATATATATATATATATTTCAAGTATTATGTTCTGTAAACTTGTATAATATAAATTCAACTCTTAATAAGTGTGTTTTTTAACCACCTCTATGATTGATGATTCCACATCTCTTATGGGAGATGTGTTATGGATTAAGTCTTTAAGTATGCTGGCTGAGTATTTTAAGAATCTTAAAGAATTGGATACTGTTATCTTATCAAGCTTAATAAAGGTAAGCAATACCGGACCTCTTTTCAAAAATCGGTGTTTTCGGTATTACTTTGAAATGAATACCGATATTCAGTAGTTTCGGTATTTTCGGTATTTTCAATATAGTGAGAAAAATATTTGAACTATTTAATGGAATCGTAATTTTCGTAAGGAAATAGTCACCAGCCAAACAATAAAAGAGCGTTATGATAAGAAAATCACATTTATTAAAAAAAACCAATCATTTATTACGAAAGTATTATAAATAACTCGCTGCTGCCGAGTTATTTTAATTGTTTATTGACATAATATAATTTAATTAGATTTATAGTGAAATACCAAAAATAACGTAAATCCCGATTTCCGTTTTCTCAATGCCGGTATTTGAAAGCGTTCTTTTCGGTCCGGTATTCCGGTATTTTCGGGATTCGGGATCCCGGTTTGCGACCTCTAATTAGGAGCCCATATGATAAATTACAAGAACAGTTAAGCTATCGTCAATCTGGCCACCATTTGGAAAGGTGTAGACTACCAGTGGTATTTATTTCTTGACTGGCCTCAAAGCTCAGTTGGAAGTAACTCTTAAGTAAGTCTTATATGCTGCAGGATTCGATTCCCGCCCAGAACAAACATTTGTGTGATGAACATTGATGTTTGTTCTGTCTGGGTGTTTTTAAGTATTTATATATGTTTATCAGTCACTGGTACATATTACTGGTACATAGGCTCTGCCTAGTTTGGTATTAGTTGACTGTGTGTTAGATGTCGAGTTTATAAGGTGTAACATTTAGATCGGTCAGTATGGGAAAGTCTGAACCTATAAGACATACGAAGATCTGTTCTTAAGAACCAAGTCAACGATTTTAGTAACAAGGAAAACTGCATTCTTACATTTAAAAAAAAACTTGTATTCAGCTCAGGAATCGAACCCGGGCGTTATTTTTTTTATATACAAAGCCTGATTTTACTAATGTAGCTCATAGGAAAACCATAGCATAAGAAACTTGATATCTGTGTTAACCACTCATAGAAAAAAAGGTTTATTTGACCCCCTAACTAGACCGGGACCGACGACATCATCTGTTGATTTATGAATGATCTGAAGATTTTCGACGGCCTCTGTGGCGCAGTGGGCGAAGGTCTGCCTGAGACGCAGAAGGTTGCGGGTTCGATTCCCGCTGCGGGACAAATGTTTGCATGTTCTGTAGATATTTGTCTCGGGTCTGGGTGTTTCTATGTATGATATTATGTATGTACTTACAAAAAAAAAATTATATGTGTAGTATATCAATCATGTGGTTCCCATAATACAAGCTCTGCTTAGTTTGGGGCTACATGATACTGTGTGATTACGTCCCGCATTATTTATTTAAATCTTGTGAATACTACTGCATTTTCAGGCATAACCTTAGATAATAAGCTTCAATGGGGCTCTCACATAGACCGATTATCAAACAGACTCAGTTCTGCAAAATACGCAGTCAAAAGAATCCGTCAACTTACTGACGTAGAAACGGCTAGACTGGTTTATTTCAGCTACTTCATTATAGTCGCAGTTATAGCATTATGTCGTACGGCATTTTGTTGTGAGGGAATGCTGCAGATATCAACACCATATTTGTGTTGCAGAAGAGGGCTGTTCGTGCAATTTATAATAAGGGCCCTAGAAAATCACCTTGAACTAAGTTTAAAGATATAAATATTATGACAGGTCCAATGCCAATACTTATATGAAAACTTTATGTATGTCCGAAAAAATATCACATTGTTTAAGAAAAATAGCACATTGTTTTAATAATGTTAACACTAGAACTAACAGCTAGTTTATCTTTATTTCTAGTGTTAAGAAATAAAGATATACTAGCTGTTCCTACTGTAAGGCTCCATAAAATTAATCAATCTTTTAAAGGGCAATGTGTACGATTTATTATCAAAACCCCAAATGACATGCTTAATTTATTTGTAAATAAATTCAAAAATGTTGTTAAATGTAACCTCTGTAATAAAGCTTATTATACAATTTCTGATTATTTAGATGACAAAAAAGCTTGAGATGAAACTGTCTCCGACTCCCTTAAAAACAATTTAATAGTTAATAATAAACTTTGTAAAAAACAGGACTTTAAAAAAATATAAGCCAAGCAGAGTTTCTTGCCAATTCTTCTCTGTTTGGTCGCGTTACGAATTGGTGTAAATTTTAATTTAAAAAAATTACGTTTCGAAGTGTAAGTATGTGCTTATTGAATAAACTTATTTTGATTTTGATTTTTTTTATTGATCTCGTGCCTATGTATTTTCATTAAAAGTACCCACATAATTACAAAAAATTGTTCGGTCATTTGGTTCGCATAACACAAGCTCTGCTTAATATGGGGCTAAAATGTAGCTGTGTAATTACAATATGTATTGTTGAAATTATTTTATTTTCTTTAAACATTATATATTTTTTTTTTAAATACAAATATGCAATTGTTTTATGCTTTAAAATAAAACTATAGTTGTTTCAGAAAAAAACCTTCTAACTACAAAAGAAAAGGCCTTCAATGAGGTAAAATATTGCCCCATCTTGTATACTTGTGATTTATCTCAATGAGGCAGTGCAATATCTAAATGGCTGCATTTTGAATGACTAGCGTCATGGATCAGTCGGTAAGAGTCATAGTGGAATGTCTACTACCCATCAGGTACCGTACAACCTATTTAATTTTAGGTGTCTTCCTCACTGCGCTAGGGGATGTCAAAACGGTGTATGTTCAGCTCCTAACTTCTGCATCTGTAATATGGGGTACCGCAAGGTCAAGGGAGGTAGCCCTCGCTGCGTCAAGCGCATGAAGAGGTCTGCAATCTTAGACTTGTTTCTCTAGGATTACAAATAATACAATTTATATATCTAAGTACAAGTTTTATTGAAGCAAAAATAAAGTCGGGAAATAGTGTGAATATATTATTGAACTTGAGTCCTTCTCGTAGCTTTTATTCGATCATCACATTTGTCAACAATTTTAGATTCTGGTAAGATCAGAGGCCTCATTTACTAACTCAGTTGCACACCGAAATGATCGGCACCGGACCTTTATTTGGCAACTTTGACATTTCATCTATCGAAATTCGAAGAACGTCAGTAAACAAAGTGTCAAAGTTTGTAAAAACAGGACCGGTGCTTATCATTTCGGTGTGCAACTGAGTTAGTAAATGAGGCCTCTGGTTAGTCATTGAGTAAATTGAAAGAATCAAGAAATAATGTGCGTCTTAAAAAAAGCTGGGTCTCTCAGTAGAGCAATCACAAATATTTTAATCTGACGTATCGAAAAATGTTGGCCAATGACAAAGCATTATTTTGAATGTACGTTTTGTCATTGGCCAAAATTATTCGTCTATGATACAAATACTTTTTCGTTAGTCTTCGTGATCGAGCCTCTGTTAAAAGCGAACTTGTTATACTTAGTAACTAACGTTTTATATACTTTACAAATCAGAAACTACTATATAAATAAGATCGAATGTGGAGTAGCAAGAAATATGATCCTTGACACATAATTTTGCTACTTTTTATCCCTCATTATGTATAAAACTTGTGCTACATAAATGTTCATCCACAGACTGGTTCATCATGAGCAATCGCTGTAAAAGTAACATTGAACTCGTTATCTGTGTTTGATTCTATTTTCGGACGCTCTGAAACAATTAATTATTTTAAATTTAAGAATAGTGGTACTATAATTTATCTATGAATTTCCTGCACTTCAAGTAGTATCTATATTTATCGATACATCTGTTTGAACACTGCTAAAAACATACTACGCATAGGAGTCGAGTTTTGCAAAAAAGATTACAATTATTAAAGTGCAAAATATTACCTTCTACGACGTAGGATCTTTTTTTGACACAGGTGAGTAAACTTTTTTTCGAACGTATTATCTGCAGCAGCACGGTGGTCATCAACAGTGACAAGATAGTTATGGTCACGAAAATCCAGAGATTTGGGGATCTGAAAAATTGGATTTTATTTTAGAATAGTCTACAGTCTTTAGTATTCTTATCATTTGACATAATTTAATTATTATATTCTACGATTATACTGAACTTAGTAACCTTTTAAACATTAACACTAATACAGTATTAAACTATTAATGAATTATTATTCAACATAAGTAATACTTAATCAACTACATTTTAAGTAATTCTCTTTCATGAATTTAATACGTTCACGAGTTTTTTACACACTTATTAAAAATGCGAGAAAGTGCACTTACACTTTCTCCCATCGCAGTGCTTGCAAGTGCTCGAAACGCACTCACCATATTTAAGACTAGGTGGTCGAGATCATCAGTGTCTCCACTGACATTCCGGTACGTGATAATAGGGAAGACGACTGAAAAATTCAAATTAGTCCGTCATTTACATGATAAAAAATATTAGACACGTATTATAAGATACGTACTATACGTTGAAGTTTCATGTGACGACACAGCTTAGTACACTTTTTACCTAGCTGTGACGTCACGATCCCCCACTCCCGAACTATGACGCTGACTTTATCTCCGTCAATTATTATTTATTTGTAAATAAAAAAAATACGTGTCCAATATTTTTTGTTTATCTATCTGATGGACTAATTAGATTTATTGTTACCTAGTCGTCACCCCTATTATTCTGTGTTATATAATTAAGCGTGTACTTTACCAATTACCTACTTAAAAGTCATCATAGCAAGTCATGGCACTACAGTTTTAATTTTCAACATTATGCTGACAAAACTTGGTTTTCCCATACTTTTCCTTCATCATCACTTTCGTAAGGTTGTTTCGAATCAACCATTTAATGGCATCTTGTTTGCACTTATTTCCTACATTAAATTACTAACCGAAGATACTATGAAATATTTTATCATACACTCACTCATTTTTACTTTCTGGAGGTTCATATTTTGTAGCCATTTCGATAGTAGTAGTTTCATCTTCTGATGTGGTAATTTCATCAGGTGTCGATGTGTCAAATGTCGGTATATTATCAAATTTAAACATTATAAGTGGTGTTACATCAAGAACAGTTGTCTCCAATGGATCTTTGGAGGATAATATTTCATCATCGGTATTTGTTCTTTCTGAAGACGCTGCATAGTCCCAAGTAGGCTGTTTAATATCAGGTGTTACAGGCGCATCTGAGTTGGCTAACGAGAAAGAGCCAGTTACCATTATCTTCGTTGTGTAACTACTTGTACTAGTCGTTGTAGAAGGCAAGCAGATAAAGCCATCGTACAGAACTAGAAAATAAATAAAGAACATAAGTGAGAGATAATAATAAATTTGCTTCCATTGCTTTTCATAGATGTCGTAAGCTGCTAAAAATATTGTATTTATGATACAAAGCAAGATGAAATAAGCAAATTGCTTGATTGATGTTAAGTGCTAAACATTGAAGGTCACGCATGTTTAGAACATACCCTACGATGCAGCGTCCTGCGTCTATCAACTTGAGGCATGAAGAGTCTCATGCCTTTCAATTTTATCGTAATGATTACTACGAGTACAACACTGTATTACTGTATTATTTTACATTTATTGTAATTCGTTAGAAATGAGTTTGGAATGATTTGTTGAATTATGGTCTGATTTTTGAGGTAAAATTCATTTTAAAAGATGGGAAAGCCATTATAAAGTTAGAAACTTAATCATAATTGTTAAAGTTTCTATGTGAATTAGTACTTAAACATCAATGGAAATGTAGAAAAAAGCGTGGAAGAGGAATACCAAGAATAAGCTACATCATCATCATCATTATCACCCTATAGCAGTCCACTGCTGGACATAGGCCTCCCCTAAAGCTAGATGCTAAATAAGCTACATGAGCCAGTTAAAAGAGAAGGTCGCCGTAATGTTATAATGACGACCTCTGTGGCGCAGTGTGCGAAGGTCCGCCTGTGACGCAGAAGGTGCGGGTTCGATTCCCGCTGCGGGACAAATGTTTGCATGTTCTTCAGATATTTGTCTCGGGTCTGGGTGTTTTCTATGTATGATATGTATGTATTTACAAAAAAAAAATGTATCTATGTAGTATATCAATCATGTGGTTCCCATAATACAAGCGCTCTGCTTAGTTTGGGGCTACATGATGCTGTGTGATAACGTCCAGGATTATTTATTTATTTATTTATTATGTTGTATAAGGAAGTGAAAGAGACAGCAATAGAAAGAGCTAAGTGGAGAGAATTGCATCACTACACAGACAAGAGCTAGGCTCTTAAATTATAAAGTTTGAATATCTAACTAACCGTTTGGCAATTCATATCCAGGGTTGCATTTGCACTTGTTGGGTGCTGCACATTCCCCGTTGAAGCACGGTGAGGAGCAGATCGGCTTGCAAGTGTTGAGCCCTTCCAACCGCCAGCCATCGTCGCACGCGCAGGTCTCAGGGGCAACACACCGTCCGTTGTTGCAGCCGATCGAACAATATGGCTCGCATATATTTGATGCCGATTTCCTGTTGAAGACTTTATTGTTTAGTGGTTGTTAACTACTAAACAATATGGTACTTAAGTGTAATAGTATTATGCAGGTTAAGGTCTAAGTATAAATACTATTCGATATCATGCAACCCCGCAAAGGATCGTGAAGTGACTGTACTCACTGACCGGGACGCTATACCTAGTACCTGGGCTATGATTAACTGGAATAAGCTTGCCCAACTAAACTGAGCTAATGGTAAATAGGTTATATTAGCTCAGTTTAGTCGGTCTACCTACAAAAAAGACGTTTTGGACGACTAAGCCGCAGTTCCTCACACTGTTTTCCTTCACCGTTTTGGGCACGTGATGACGCGCACAACAATTTTTCGAATCGAATATCCATTGGACCACGATTTGACCCGCGACCTCTGAATTTGAAGTAGATAGACCTACATCACGCTAGACCACCATGGCTCTCCTTTAAAACTTTTAGACCAGGGTTTAACAAAAAAGCGTACAAACCTGTAGCCAGTATGGCACTGACAATTTTCTGGTGCCACACAATCACCATTTAGGCATGGATCTGTGCAGTTAGGGTTGCAAGAAAAACTATCAGAGCTCATCGAATATCCGAAGTCACAACGACATGTGTCAGGAGCGATACATTTTCCGTTGGGGCAGCCGTTGTCGCACTGAGGAAGGCAGTTTCGACTGTTGTTAGGGTCAACGCTGTAACCAGGGTAGCAAGAACACATCCCAGGTCTATAGCATTTGCCGTTTGTACATTCCGGCACGCATACGGGTTTGCATTTTAACCTGAAAATATTAAGGAATAATGAATAAAATATGAAATATGAATTATATCGGATATGGGTATATCGGGGTGTAAGGGGTTCCAACAGCTACCTTCAGAAATCAAGCCAACCTCACCTCTCGTGGTGTACCCTGCTTACAAACAAATGGAGCTCTGGCAGCCGGCTGATTACTTCGGCGGTGCGAAAAGCTGTGCCATGCGATCCCCAACCCAATATATTCAAGTGTGAATACATATTCCTAAATACTGATTTAATTAAATTATACTTCAGGAAGACGTTGGTTCTAACTGCTGTGATGGTGGAGTGTGATATAGATGTGAAAATCGATTTTCCGTTCGGGATCCTGAAACATACAACAACAACACCAATCTACATCAGTCTACCTGCTGGACATAGGCCTGCCCTGATAAAAAGGGGGATATGGCCATAATCTCAACACTGGGGCTCGCCCACTTGATTATGTTACAGTGGCATAGAAAAGATAAGCTTTATTGCACACCATACAAAGAATTCGTCTCTGGATTCATCACCAACTTGACTTGTGCAGAAACTCAAATATCGATACCATCGGCTATTTCTAAGGTCTGAGAAAGCACTTAGTAGTAGTTATAATAAGCAGAAAACGATTTTAAATAATTAAAACAAAACTTGGTCGCATTGCATCGGAATTCCGAAACAACCTCTCAGTAAGTTCTTACCTTCTAGAGCTAGATGTTTCGTCTTTTATATAATTTGGGCAGCAAAAATATTCGTAATACATACTCTGAAAAGTATAAACATGAGTAGAAACATAATTTATTGAAACCATTTGGATTATCTCCCAATAAGTACAGGTTGGGATTTTTTGTAACAATGCCTTAAATATCCGCAGGTGGGTAAAATTACTCAACAAAATATATAAGGTTACACAATTTACAAGGGGAAGTTCTAATGAGCATAAAATTTCAAATATATTAACAATATATTAGAAGTTAGCAGGTACTTACACCCTTGCTGAAAAAAAAAACACATAAATATTAGTTCAAAATTTAAAACAGTATTTGTGAATGATTATAAAATTAAAAACTGACTCAAATATTCGACTCAGGGAGGGTTTTTTGAGTTTTGCGGGAAAAGTACAAACCCTCAGGAATAAAATTTATATGAGGACTACCTGTGAAGACTACCCTTTCAAAGAAAACAATAATTTTGAAAATAAGTCCACAATTGACGGAGATTTCGGTGAACATACATATAAAAGAAAAATACATACTGCTGAACATAGAACCTCATCCATTTTTGAAGTTAGTAAAAACTATATATGATTTCCTAAAATACTGGATAATGAAAGAAGGTTGTAAGAGGTAAACTTTATAAAACCTAATTTAAAATGCTTATTCCAAAAATCCACGAAAAAAATCTTCTGCAAGGTGGATTTTTTGGTTCAGTAACCTCAATGAATAATTTTGACATGCCAATTCATCATCATCATCATCCACAGCCCGACTTTATCCACTGCTGGATATAGGCCTCCCGGAGTTTGTGCTATCCACCAATACATACAGCGAGGGGCCCATTTAGTTTCTAATGCAAAATACGCCCCCTTATTTCCTCCTTTGTCTTCCTGGGGGAATTGGAAGAACAAAACATCATCAATTCACGTTATGATGTTCCCTTCCGATTTCCTCTCTCAGTCGTCATCACACTCCTTTCTACTTTCACTCATGTCATCTTTCACGCAGTTCAATCTTCTTTTCTTTAGCCTTGCACTACCAGCACGTCTCTCCACGTGTATATCACACCACTTTTGGCCTACCTCTAAAAATTCTCTAGTGGCTTTAGTGAGCTTTAGCTTTTCTTGACCTACAATACAATAGGTGCTTGGATTCGAATTGAATAGGTCTTAATCTTTGCTCTGAGTGATCGTAAGTAAACAGCATAATATTATTTTCAAAATTATAGGTACCTATTCAATGTTTTAAGGCAGTAAAAAATAAGAATAATAATTAAAAATAATAAATAATAAATATTTATTATGAATTAATAGTAAATAGTTATTATGAATTGAATATTGAAACATTCTAATGTACAAAAGAATTCCATAAATGGATTACGATAGGTACTATTAAGTTTGAATCATGTATATTGTAATGGATTTCCGTAGGAAGTAGATTTTTAACATACCTATTCATTGCAGGTTTTTTACATATTCCTTTAAACTGACATTGCACAAACTGACATAAACTTAATAATAATATATAAAAACAACATAATTTCTTTAGAGTCGACATACTGTGTACTACTGAACAGACTGATAGATAGGCACATAATAATTAAATTGAGAAGCTTATCAGATAGGGTTACCATAAAATAGCTACGTTGGGTTCCATGCTGGACTGTCAAAATAAATCATACCTAAAGGCGAAATTTTGTAAGTAGGTTCAGACGGCCGGCTGATTGCGGCATAGCATTGCCTAACACCGGCACAGCTACATCACCTGGTAACTGACAGACAGCAGCATTGGCAGTGCGAGTAGCTGTGCAATGCGATCCTCAACCCGCATGCCCAGCGTGGGGATTATGGACATATCCCCTTTGTTATTAGAGGAGCCCCGTTTATAGGAGGGTGCACCACGGGCAGGTGAGGTTGGCTAGGATTCCGAAGATGGAGGTCGTAACCCCTTACACACAAGCTAGGGCTTGCATTCGAATATTCGAATAATTCGAATATTATTTTTGTTCGAATATTCGAATACTGATATTTCAATATTCGAATATTCGATTTAAATTAATAACACCGAAATCGGAACTCAGATGTGCATGAAATGCCACTTAATAGTTCGTGCGATATATCCATACAAGACTATACAAGTTTACGTCGTCGTTCGGGTAAACAACATGTCGAACGATTCGATCCAAACCCACTAACTTTTATCGGTTACACGGTTCGGATACACTCGGAAGTTTCGCGTAGTGCATTCGCGTAGTTGACGAGACTGTTCTGTCCATTCGTCTCTGTCGTTAACGTGAATGTTTATTTTCATGATTTTGTTAAAATACCAACTAACCTAGATTTATAAGACTGTTTTTAGAGTGACATTACCTAGCCGGTCAAACGAACCCTTTGGTGCTACTTTGTCCGTCCGTCCGTCCTTGGCGTGGTTTACTTCGGTGTACTTAAGAGATCACCTTGGTTAAGCAACTCTCCGCGTGGTCATTACTTGGATGGATGACTGTTTAGTGACATTTAGATTTGACCACTTCCGGGCTTCGGAAGGCACGTTAAGATGGTGGTCCCGGCTTTTCAGTCGCTAAGCCATGTCTGAGGCCTTCGGGCGGCCTAAAATCTCCGGCACTGGAGTTGGCCACTAGCTCATACGGAGAAGAAAATTTTAATTTGTGGTTGATTGTGCGTTTAAATCACCAATGTCTCGTTACGGTGACATACCTTTTTGTATTTTTTTTTAAATTAGTTCATGGAATAAACGCGGTTAATAATAAAATAAGTTGATATTTTAAACTTCTTCATGAAAATAACACTCAAAATAACAAAATAAGATGTGATTTTAATAAAATCATAGTGTTTTTCTATTATTCGAATAATATTCGAATAATTCGAATAGTACCCGAAAAAAATTCGAATATTCGAATATGAATATTTTCGAATATTTGCAAGCCCTACACACAACATCATAGTAACAATATTTTATCTGATTGTCAGCACGCATGTAGAACTGGCAAATCAACAATATCAGCAACCCAGAAATTTATTAATTGTACAATTCAAAGCCAAGAAAATCATAAGAAAGTAGCTGGTATATTCCTAGATTAATCGAAGGCTTTAGATTCGATTAATCATGACCATCTCCTTAAAAAACTTCAAATTTATGATCAAATTCATGATTTACTAAAGTCTTTCTTAGAACATAGGGAACACAGACTGTGGAAATTGAAATAGACTATAAACAAGTTATATCTGAACCTAAACCAATCAATATTGGTGTCCTACAAGGGGCATCGTTAGAAAATACACTCTTCTTGATACATCTAAATGAAATTGCAAATACTAACATCACAGGGGAAATAGGTCTTAGGTTAAATGAAGAAAAACTTATATAATAATTTTCAACATTTTCACATCCGCCATAAACCAAAAGAAATAATCCCTAAAAGGGGAAAAATAATAGAAAGCTCTAACATAACCAAACTACTGGGCTTTGAGTTGGATCCAGCCTTTAACATGGAAAAGCCATAGACTTAACTTTTAATAGAATAGCGAGGAGAATCTACGCAGTAAAGCAGTTTCACCCTACGATATCTGAATCAAATTAAAAAAAATGTTTACTATGCTTATGTTCACTCTTTATTAACCGTTTGGAATATTATTGTGGGGTAATTCCACAGACTGTGACTGAAAAAAACTAAATACAAGGACTCTTGCAGGGACCATTTTAAGAAATTACAGATGCTGACTTCGACTTCGGTTTATATTTATGAAATAATCAAATTCTATTAATAGGCTAAGTCTTAGTCAATTTAAAATAAAAGGAAGTGATAATAAACGAAATACCAGAAATCAAATGTGCTTAGCCTCAACTGGCTATCGGCAACTTAAGTCAAATAAAAAAGTAATTCGACTTCAAAAAGAAATTAACTAAAAATTAAAAAATAATATATTTATATTGTACATGAAATTAACGAACCAAAATGAAATGAACAGTAGTTTAAAAATAAATTAGGGCCTACAATGTTTTTTGAGGTCTGTGAAATGTGAGGTCTATGAAAAGTACTTCAGGTCGAAATATCACATTTTTCTACAATTTAATTCATAATTCATAATTCATAATTCATAATTCATAATTCATAATTCATAATTCATAATTCATAATTCATAATTCATAATTCATAATTCATAATTCATAATTCATAATTCATAATTCATAATTCATAATTCATAATTCATAATTCATAATTCATAATTCATAATTCATAATTCATAATTCATAATTCATAATTCATAATTCATAATTCATAATTCATAATTCATAATTCATAATTCATAATTCATAATTCATAATTCATAATTCATAATTCATAATTCATAATTCATAATTCATAATTCATAATTCATAATTCATAATTCATAATTCATAATTCATAATTCATAATTCATAATTCATAATTCATAATTCATAATTCATAATTCATAATTCATAATTCATAATTCATAATTCATAATTCATAATTCATAATTCATAATTCATAATTCATAATTCATAATTCATAATTCATAATTCATAATTCATAATTCATAATTCATAATTCATAATTCATAATTCATAATTCATAATTCATAATTCATAATTCATAATTCATAATTCATAATTCATAATTCATAATTCATAATTCATAATTCATAATTCATAATTCATAATTCATAATTCATAATTCATAATTCATAATTCATAATTCATAATTCATAATTCATAATTCATAATTCATAATTCATAATTCATAATTCATAATTCATAATTCATAATTCATAATTCATAATTCATAATTCATAATTCATAATTCATAATTCATAATTCATAATTCATAATTCATAATTCATAATTCATAATTCATAATTCATAATTCATAATTCATAATTCATAATTCATAATTCATAATTCATAATTCATAATTCATAATTCATAATTCATAATTCATAATTCATAATTCATAATTCATAATTCATAATTCATAATTCATAATTCATAATTCATAATTCATAATTCATAATTCATAATTCATAATTCATAATTCATAATTCATAATTCATAATTCATAATTCATAATTCATAATTCATAATTCATAATTCATAATTCATAATTCATAATTTATAATCATTTATTTGCAACGAACATGGGTATTACGATAAATTAACAGATCTTATGTAATTTTCAATACAGTTCTACCATATTCTACTGTCAAGAGCATGCAAATATTTAGGAAATGTTTATTAATAAATCAGATAATAACAATGTCCAAGAAATAATAATAATATGATGTCAAACTAAAAGGAATTATTATTATGTCATGTATAACGCTCATACTTAAACTATAGAAGAATTAAACAAACAATAATAAGATCAATTAATAACAATATCAAAAAATAAAATAAAATAGGAATATCAAACAAAGAAAATTTACAAAATGTCCTTGTCCGTCAGATATTCATTAACTGTGTAGTATGTTTTATTAATAAGTATACGAAATTAAAACCTACAATTATTGCTGTTCCTAAGTTTACTTTCATCAAAAACATATGTAATTTTCATAGAATTGTAGCTAAAATTATAGAATCTTCTAGTTTTTCTACCAGTTTATCTTTTTACATGTTTTTACACAATTTTTAGTCATTCGTCATAGTATTTTACAAATTTACCCATTGATTTACTATTAGGAAACTTAGTATTATGTGTTATTTAGTATAGATGGATTACAAAGTTAAAACCTGTAAAAAATCAATAAATTCATCAATCATAAATGTCGCAATGCCATATTTTCACTAACGTAGACGTTATGCCGCTTGAATAGTGTTCAATTTCGCTTGTCCGCTAATGTCATAGTAGTTCATGTGGACCAACAGCGAATAAGACAGCAATGGAGACGCTGTTTGTAACAAAAAAAAAATTAAGAACATTTTATTACTATTTTTGAAAAAACTGAATCTTAATTATATAAAGCGAGAGAGCGATCTCAGAAACTACAAGCCCTGGGAATATGAAATTGTATTTACAAATGATTTCAGAACTACTTAAATAATTTTTTGTGAATCCAATTTCAGTTCACAACGTTGACAATGTCTTATAGTGTTCTCGTTTTTATACATAGATCAAACACATCCTTGGACGAATAAAACAATCCTCCCACGTTTTTGATATCGATCAAATTCTGGAATGACATTTTTTAGCCATCAAAAAGTAATAACAAATTTCACACTTAACCTTCATTAAAATGTGGCGTACAACGTACCCCGAAATATATCCCACAATTTGAGCAATTCTTCATTTCCTAATGTATTCATTTTAATCATTAAAGAAGAATACTCAGATGCAAAGTTGGTTTTTCATTTTTGTTTAGCCTATTGTTAACTTTAGATGTTGTATAGATATTTGAGAGGGGAGAGTGGGCGGAGCATACGACAGACTATATAAATGGCTTGTAATAAATATCATTTCGGGCTTTTGCTATAATGGCTGTTCATTCAGAACACCTTATAGGGTTTCGAGGAAAACTAAACACAAAAATGTTGTAAATTGTTATGAAAGGATTATGAATTCGTAACTAAAATAATTTTAACGCCATTGACTTTGCAAGTTTTTGTTCGGAAAACTAAAATTATTTCGACACACCAACAGTTTTATATAATAAAAAAATATAAATGTAATCGACTCCATAGCTTTTTGTTTGAACACGCTTTGGGCGTCACTCTCGTGTCAATTCATTGTGAATAAGAAAATGAAAATTATTGAAATTAAATGGAAACCCTCGATGTAGATGTATAAATTTGCTACAATACGTACTTAAAATATGAAACACCATCCTTTTTTTTCAAGTATCTGCGTTATTCGGGCAGCTTCTTACTGAGCACATTGGCAACGCGCCGCATTGTATTCGGTTGGTGCGTCAACAACTAGTCAAAAATTCTGCGCAGTAGGCAGCATGCGCGTCGTTTTGGAACAAATATTATTTTTCCATGTATATCCCTCTTGTATGAAATCTCTTTGAATTCAACCCCTTATTTATAAACAAATGTCAATTTTAAGCGCGCGGTAAGTAAGCTTGTCCCTGTCATTCAAAATGTAAATAAAAAGAGGTGACATTATATTTTATACTACACCTGCTCGGAAAGTACCTTGATACTTTATCAAATTTACGGTAGAAAGTACGTCATTGCATATCGAACAAATATGCGGGGAGAAAACGCATCTGAGCGGGAGAGAAAAGTGTATGAAAATCCATTTCTAACGTGGTTTTTCTTTTTTAATTTTGGGTAAAACTATGCGCTGGTAACCTAAATATCAAAAGCCAAATTTTTACAGTGAGTTTTTATCTCCAAGTTCGCAAAATGACACTGGCCACTAGCTAAAAAAAAAGCACTGGCTAGTCAAAGTCAAAGTCAAAGTCAAAGTCAAAGTCAAAGTCAAAGTCAAAGTCAAAGTCAAAGTCAAAGTCAAAGTCAAAGTCAAAGTCAAAGTCAAAGTCAAAGTCAAAGTCAAAGTCAAAGTCAAAGTCAAAGTCAAAGTCAAAGTCAAAGTCAAGTTAGTTTTTTATTTTCCTCGTAGGTGTAGTATAAAGCACTATGTATCACTCGAGAGAAAGTGCGATTCCCGATCTCGGGTGTTTTAAAGCCCTCGCCTACGGCTCGGGCTTCAAACGACACCCTCGACGGTAATCGGTCACTTTCTCCTCTCGTTGAACAATGTACTATTAGGCTATCTGAGGTTTATGTAACTGTTATGAACAGGACGATTAAATTATATTAAAAAGGAGCCTGGTCACCCTACTAAGTTAGATTTGCGAGGGTGTTTTTCACGCCATATCTGTTACAGCAGCCGTTCGCGGCTGTACATCCGCATGAGTAATAATGAGATTAGTGAGGAATGCGAATTATATTTGGCAATTAGGTACTGGAATTTTTATCACCGATAAGCTGCAAGGCTGAAATGGTACGGGCATATCAAGAGACGTCCACCTTAATACGGCAACCATATACAGGAACTGTCCGTCTCCGGTAGAAGATCTAGAGATAAACATAAGACAACTCAACAAAGGTGTTGCGTTGCGTAGAGACATTGTGGCATGCAATGTTTCCGATGAAAAAGTCGAAGAATGAGCGAAGTGGAAGAAAACTTGTAGGAAGGCTGACCCCATCATCATGTGGGATATATAGCCAGGAAGAGAGAGAGAGGTATTGGAATTTTTATCAAACTGACTATGCTGTCGGAGTTTTTAGTTGGTCCAAAGGCCTCCGACTACCCAAACAAACGTAATACAAAAATGATTTCTAATTCAAGCATATTAACGTAAGCAATTACACGATATTGTTGCATTATTTGTATTCCAACTGTATTTATCTAGGTTCCTGGATATATTTTTTAAAAAAATACTTACCTAACACCCTAACATGAAATAAGAGTCAATAGGAATTTGCACATATTTATGCCACAATTGACCACTTTTCTTCCTCTTTATTTCGTTTTAAATACAACAATATATAACGATGGCTTATATTATTATCTAGTGACAATACTCTCTTTGTAAAGAATACATAAAGTTTTCAGTCATAATTTTTGGTATTACGGAACACAACCTTATTGATATCAAAGGAGAATGCCGAGAACCCGTACCAATTGCGTCAAAACCGAACGTATCCCATAAAATTGATTATATTTTATAAATGAAATTAACATTTTCTTTAGTTTTACACACCGACTCAATTAATAATCAAGTAAAAAAATATTTTGTTGATTTGGTTTCCGTTGCACGCCGCCATTAGACTACAACAACCAATGATATATACGTTGCTATGGCAATAAATATTGATGTAAAGTGTTACTGTGGCAATAATCCGCATTTTTAATTATTTTGACAGTAGAATCGACTAAAAACTTATTGGAAATTTTTTTGATGGACTCACTTTAGTCTTGGTACCGAGCGCCATACATCAGACGGCATTCTCCTTTGATTTGATTTTTGTACGGTTAATATTGCAATCGCGCGCGCACGGCTAAATCATCCATCAGCTAAATAAAGATAGTTATATCCAGAGCGATGTTTGCATGCAACTCGATTTGAGTTGCCGGATTCTTTTATAACTGAGTATTCAAACACCAGGGTCGAACGTCATAATAGCGCCCTGCACACGTAAAGATCGGACCACGCATCGGGACTGAGTTCCAAACCGCAGTCCGATCTGTACGGTTTGGACTGCGGATCAAAGTGTCGTGCTAATGGCGCGTAAAGATGGGACCGTGCATCTGGGATGGGATTGGTCCCTGACGTGATGCTCGGTTAAAACTGTGAGATTTGCCTTCGCATCGACATGCCAGATCGGACTGCCAGCCCCGCGCATCTACACGTACGTTTCGGAGTGCGGGCTGGAATGGCGCGTGCTGTTTCAAGCGGTCCGAACTTTACGTGTGCAGGGCGCTATTTTGTTAAAATTTCATTATCTCAATAAACTAATTTCCAAGTATACCTACTATTGTAAACATAACTACATCATTTTAGCCCCTCCCTGTTGCGGCCAAACAGGCTTAGTCTCAGCGAAATGCTGCTACCAAACAGGGGATGTAAGGGGGCAGCGCTGGTTTTCAGACATGCTTGATCTATAGAATATAAAAACCTTGAGTCTGTTTTTCGGGGTATTAAAAAATGTTCCGCAGTGTTTTTCAGGGGATTCATAATCTCCAGGTTGTTGATCATGAAAATTAACAATCTCTGTGGAGAAGTGCTTGAAATCATCCTGAGAAGAAAAGGTTGTAAGTTCGATTCCAGCCGCGAAACAAATATTTATATGATTTGCAAATATTTGTTTCCTGCCTATGTAATTACAAAACAAAAGTATAATGTAGTTTAACGGTCCTTTGGTTCCCATAACACAAGCTCCGCTTAATATGGGGCTAGATGATGCTGTGTGTAATTAAAATTATTATATGAATTGCTGCACTTACTTTATTTGCATCTTGACATTTCATGATGAGAGGTACAGGATCTTGACATTCCTTGGAGAGACTGGCAAGAAACTAAGGCTGTGTTCAGATAACCCGCGCCGACCACTTGCCCTTCACCCGAGCTCGACACGCGCAAAATCAGCGTATGTGGTATGAGTCACGCACGACTCGCACTTGCCTCTACTACTAGTCACTGGACTACTTCGTTCATTCGAACTAGTGTGAACTTGTGGTTTCGTTTCCTGCGATTGGTCGTATTTCATACCGTCAATGCCAATATTGCGGTCGTATGTTTTGTGAAATAGAGTAGGATGCGAAACGTTCGAACTGTTGCATTACAAACTTCGTGCCGAAATTTCGGTTTTCGTTTGATTATGGGTACCAATCGCAAGAAACGAAACAATAATACGTAATTTCGTGAATAGGCTAGATGACTGAAAAATTCTAATTAGTCCGTCATTTACATTATCAAAAAATATTGGACACGTATTTTTTCTTTTGTCAATTAAACTAAAAATGACAAAGATATAGTGCGTTGAAGTTCCGCGTGACGTCACGGGTAAGTACACTTTTTACATACAAGTGACGTCACGAGCCCCCACTCCCGAACTTTGACGCTCTATAACTTTGTCGATTTCCATTGATTTTAAAAATAAAAAAAGACGTGAATATTTTTTGATAATCTAATTGACGGACTAATTAGAATTATTATTTTTCTACCCAGGCATCATCACTATTGAAGTAGACCCTCAGTGTGTGTGCGGGGTGAGGGTGGAGTTGGCATGAGGTGGGCGCGTGTTATGTGCGGTTGGACTTCGATAAATGCAATTTGAGATCTATTGATGTGTCATAATCATAATACTCAAATTATATAGGTACAATAATTTTCAAAGCGAGTTAGAAGCGGGTGCTTACGTGCGTGTCATCTAAACACAGCTTAAGGGTGGCCTATACCCAGCAGTAGGTAATTCCGGGTTGAGACAATAATGATGATGATGATGACGATAACTGAACTTGAGTTAATTAAAACAAGAAGCTATTCCTTGAGAAGGTGAATCACAGGTGATAACTATTTTACACCAATCTTAACAGCTTAGGGACGTGCTAACTGCACATTCTCAGCTTATTTAAGACGTTCATCACATTATCCTTGTTTTATTTTAATTCTAAGCAGCAATTGTGAATATCTAATATAGCAAATTGTTTTCTTAAAAACATGAAGTTTTTATGCTTCGTATTAATAGTTTTAAAATGTGTGTCTGCTCAAATCTGCAATGATACTATAAGGTAACTTTTTTACAATTCGGCATATCTAAGTCAGTATTAAACATCATCATCATCATCTGCCTATAGCAGTCAACTGCTGGATATAGGCCTCCCCTAAAGTAATAGTCAGTAGTCAGTATTCAAAGCACATCATTTGATGGCATCAAACTTTCTGTTATAAAAATGTTGGCAGTTTTCCCCCCATGGTTCACATAGCACGGTACCTAAATGCAAGAGAAAAAATTCAAATACTCTATTAGATCCTAGGATCACTTTGAATCGTCGCGTCGGAAATGCAAGTGTCGTTATTTTTTGTTACTGAATTTACTCCTTTTTAACCGACTTCAAAAAAAAGGAGGAGGTTCTCAATTCGGTTGTATTTTTTATTTTATTTTATGTTTGTTAGCTCATAACTCTGTCATTTATGAACCGATTTGGAAAATTCTTTTTTCGTTGGAAAGGGTATTTTCTAATTGGTCCCATTTAAATTTCAAGAAAAAATATTAAACCTAAGGGTGAGAAAATTGGGAATGAATCTTTTTTGGGCTCGAATTTTATATTTTTTTTTATGTTTCTTACCTCATATCTCCGTCATTTATTAACCGATTTTGAAAATTCTTTTATCGTAGTGTAGGGTATACTTTGCAAATGGTCCAATATAAATAAGAAGTAAAAATACCAACCCTAAGGGTGAGAAAACTGGGAATGAAAATTTTATGGGCTCATAATTTATTCGTTTTTTTATGTTTGCCTCATAAGTCATAACTCCGTCATTTATGAACCGATTTAAAAAACTCTTAGTTTTTTGTATAGAATATACTTTTTGATTGGTCCCATAAAAATTTCAAGAAAAAATACCAACTCTAAAGTTTAAAAAACAGGGACTAAGATTGTATGGGATCGAATTTTATTCATGTTTTATGTTTGTTATCTCATAACTCCGTCATATAAAAACCAATTTGGAAAATTCTTTTTCGTTGTGTTTTTCGGGGATAAGACAATAGGGAATAAAATTTCTATGGGCTTCACTAATGGCTTTCACTAAAACTTCGGAAATAAACAATAATTTAAAAAAAAAAACCGACTTTAAAAACATTTATTGAAAAAACTGTTAAACTAAAAAGTTAAAAATAATTGCTTATATTTTGGTTCATCCACCTTTTTTCTATAAATTTATCCCTTACGATCTATGCGTTTACCACATAGGTAGATCTAGATACCTACTTGTTATTTTTGGAGTCGGTGTCAGCCAAGGCACGCCAAGGTAGGTAACTATTGCGTGGGCGGCGCAGGGGGGCATGTCCGAGGTGGGAGAAGTGTAGTTGCTATAATGTCGTACTCCAAAGCTGACTCCGAATGCAGTTCTGAGTTGAACACAACAACCCAAGCCTATATCAGTCCACTGCTGGACATAGGCTTCCTTAATAAGAAGGGAATTATGCCCTTTAATCCCCATGCCAGGCATGTGGTTTTGGGATCGCAGAGTACAGCATTTCGCAACAACGATGCTGCCTGTTGGCAACCGGCAAACCCTGCAGAGGATTTATTTGGGCCCGTATTAGGCCTGTATTAAGCGATATGCCACAGTCCGTTGCAGAGCCCCGTTTGTTAGCAGGGTGCACTGCAAATCGGTGAGGTTGGTTAAGGTTTCGAAGATTGGGGTGCCAAGAAAGAAATTAATTTGTTTTACAGTGTCACGCGAGAAGTTCCGGAGACTTATCAATACACTTACTACGAGGCTTACGAAGATAATGATTGTGTACTGTGCCCTTGCATTAAATCCAGAATGGCTGTTAATATTGGAACGAGACTAGTCGAAGTAAGAACATCTACCGTATAAGACCGCTGCATGCGGAGTGCGTTCAACGGCGTGCTACATTTTATTATCTAACAATACACTGCATTGTAGCCGACTTTTGACTATGGGATATCTATATATATGTACACAGTACGCAGTACAGTACCCAGTATTTACCCAGTACCGCGAGCCGACCTCAATATCACTTCGGACACCGCAATAGCGGTGGCAACTTTCTTGTCAAAACATGATGAGCTATAAAATATAATGTCAATATTATCTTGAGACATATATATATATACATATAGTGCATATTGTGGGGCAATCCAGTAGATGCGAGATAGTTTGGGACGAAGCACCACAGTCACATTGCGCATGGGACGGGTCTAGCATTCCCCACTTACACATATTGTATATACATCTTTCCACTTGTGCTCGCAATCTGTTCAATGATTTCCAGATTGCGTAAGGTTGGTAAGATCCTGGTGGAAAACGTTCGTCAAGGTCTAAGAAGTCAGCGGGTGGTGAGAACTTTTTTTGCCAGAGTTCCATTCTGTTATCCGGTAGACAGCCCTGCAGCGAAGACTTGCAACGGAAAAAACTCTAAAGGCTTTTTAGCGGTCGGCGTGTACCGTGTTGTTGAATTTTCTGGAGTGAACAGGCGACAAACATTAAGCGGCGTCGGTTTTAAGCAACCAGTGATGATCCTACAGGTATCATTGAGAGCAACATCCACTAACTTGGCATGCGCACTACGATGCCAAACTGGGCAGGCAAATTCTCCAGCCGAGTAACTGAGTACTAGACCAATAGTTTGCAGCACATGTGGAGAGGCTCCCCAGCGTGTTGAGGTAAGGCGACCAAGGAGGTTGTTCCTCGCAGCCACTTTCATCGTCATTTAGTGGCAGTGGTCTTTGATGGTAAGGGCTCGGTCAAAACTTACACCTAGGTATTTCCGTGAAGCTGAGTGCTCGATGCCAACACCTTCCCAAAAGATATTAAGGGAACGTCTTGCTTGGCGATTGCGGAGATGGAACACGCATGATTGAGTCTTTGATGGGTTCGGTCTTGAGCAATTGCAAGTGTCAAACGATCATGTGTAATATATATATATATATACATATAGTTCAAGATGTTATATTGTTAATATACATTATATTTCCCATAGTCAAAAGCCGGCTTAGGTATCAAAGAAGTAAATTTATTTTATTTTATTTTATTAAAAGAACACATTTTTAATTTTAATTTATGTCAGAAGTGTTTAACATGTACCTAGTACTAAAATAAAATAACCTAACAAAAATGTAAGCTGTCACCACACGGTAGAGAGCTCAGAATGTAAATGATTTTCTTTTTTTGTCTTAGGAAACAAGAACTACGAATATATCATGGTACCATAACCCCCAGATAAGGAATATTCTACAGCGGGAATCGAAGCTGCAACTTATTGCGCCTTACCACGCATTACCCCAGCAAAGCCGTCAATATCTATAAATAAGTCGTCAATGACATCATAGCATTGGGAATTTATTGTTATCATTTTTTGAATTATCCATTCAAATGAATATTTTGGCATTGTTATATACGTCCGACTGTATTTTTATCATTGGTTATATACCTCCGGACATCGGGATGCCTCTGGACAGATGGGCAAATGCCATAACTTCCTGACAGGATGGAAGGTCGTAGGCCTAGTAGTTTGGCCATAGTTTTTTTGATGTACTTGAAGATGGAACAAGCACAAGGCCCACCTGATGTTAAGTGGTAACCATTACCTATCACAAAGCATTGTATCACATTTTTTTGGAACGTGCTCTGCGATGCAACGCCCTGCGTCCATCAACTTGAGACATCAAGCCTCTTGTACCTGTAATTTTACAACATACGTCAAACAGAAACACAGCAATGCTACTTAGCGACAGAAATAGGCATGCAACTTCTCCATCGAGCCCCACAAAAAACTCTACTACAACTAAAAAAAGTAAAGGTTGGCGGAATTCAGGGAAGGCTTGCCCACCAGCGGGACGACGTTGTAGAAAAAAAAAATCATTGGTTAATTCTCGAATATGTGTTTTCAGAAACAAATTAATGAGACAGTGAGCATTTGCTGCGAAGGTTACGTGGAAGACCAAACTTATAACGGCGATGGGTAAGTTAACAGTTAAACATTAATCTATATTTACGAGTACTCTTATAACTCCAAAAGTCACTAATCTGGATGCAATAGACCTATGTTGATGTACACGTTAACAACCTAGTACTGTTTCAGTTTAAAATGCGTCCCAGTTTGCAATCCACCATGTGACAACGGCTACTGCAGAAATCCTAACGAATGCGCCTGTGAAGCAGGTTACGCTAACGATCCCAACGATCCCCTACATCGATGTGTTCCTTTATGCCTCGAAGGCTGCAGCACCCCTAACTGCCTCCAAACCTGCCAATTCGAAGATTACAACACACCTAAAATTGATATGTGTGATGGCACTTGTTCAAACGGAACATGCGTCGCGCCAAGCATTTGCCATTGTGATCCTGGGTACAGCCGGAATGCCCAAGCCTGCGAGCCGATTTGTTCCTCCTGTGAGCATGGCACATGCCTCGGTCCTGAACTCTGCAAATGCAACTTCGGCTGGCGCGAGGAATGCGGTTACTGTCAACCAGTTTGCTCTGGGTGTGAGCACGGAATATGTAAAGCCCCTGGACAGTGCGAATGTGACCCTGGGTATAAAGCAGAGAACGCAAGATGTGAGCCTCACTGTCCAAGCTGCGAGAACGGCATCTGTGTAGCACCGGATACCTGCGCTTGCGATCCTGGATGGTATCTAAATGAAGCTGGTACAGAGTGTTTGGCACATTGTGACGTGGCGTGTGGAAATGGGACTTGCTTCGCACCAAATGTTTGCGAATGCTTTTCAGGTTATAAAGTCTTAGCTACTCAAGAAGGTGTTGATGAGGCTCCATTGTGCAGGCCTGTTTGCAACAACTGTGATGGGCATTGTATCGCACCTGACGTCTGTAAGTGCGAGGAATATCTCGAAACAGTGTACACGACACTCGATGGTGCTGAGTGTGATTGCTTTAATTGTACCGATGACAGCAGAAAGTGTAACAAGATCACATGCAGAGCTAAAGTAACTAATGTGGAAGATACTATTGAAGGGCTGAACGAATCGGAAATATTTATGTCTCGTACAAATTCAGAAGTTGGCTCTGTTCGTATTTCTAATAAAACTATCATTGATATGCATGAATTGATGAATGGAACTGAATCTTATGCTAGCGCGGCTGCTGAGTTTAGGTAAGTTATATTTCTAAAAGATTTTTTTTTTCTCTAAAAATTACAAATAAACACGTTATAATTATAAAGAGAGACAATAATATAGCACAAGCTTTGGATGATGGTAATGTTATATTGTATTCAGACTAAGCATCTCTAGCCTTTGAATCTAGTTAAATAATCTATAAGCATTAAGCATAGAGATAATAATTATACTGTACTGTCACAAACGTATATAAAAATGTCCGCTCCAAAATCCGGCGCATGCTGACTATTGCGCTGACATTGAACAGTTTACAAGCGACATACGGTCTACATTAGTGAAAATGTGTCATGTTACGACGCGCAACGACACTCGGACGATTTTTGATAGTTTTCCCTTGGAGACTGTGACCGTTTAGAGTATTATATCGATAACGAACTTTTACTCAGAGATATCGTCACTCACATAAGTAACTCGTTAGATGAAGAAGACAAGTGGTAATTGATAAGGGTATAAATTTTATTGCAGGTCCCATTGGCTCTACGTAGCTATAATAATAATTGAATTGACGGTGATCCTCTTGCTGTTGGCGATCATGGTGAGACAAGATGTGATCAAGCGGTTGAAGAGAAGAAAATTCGTACCGCAAGGTAAACATTTCCTCACAAAAACATAATCTTAAAAAATGATATCTGTACGCAGGCAAGCCTTTGCGTATTGTGGAGATAGATTTATATAAATTATTATAATACTGATACACTCGATTATCGTCGTAGCCATGATCCCACAATAGGATTTTCCTGCGGGTGAGTACAACCAAGCCGAAGAACCGATAACCGTTGGGGTAAACGAGTTATTGAGAGGAGACCGCGGCTCGGCAAACGTACTTTCAGACGACCTCCAGCTAATTGAAGTGGCGATCTGCAAAAGGCTGTTGGTAGAAGCTAGATGCGTTGAGCTCAGGACAGGGCGCAATGGCGCTCATTAGGGGAGGCCTATGTCCAGCAGTGGGCTGCTATAGGCTGATAATGACGATGCTGATGATTACAACATTTACACCATGATTTAGTAATCAGTGTGTGTTTGTGGGTTTTAGTACACCCAGCGGAAATCGAACTAACATCTTGCTACTCAGCCAATTATTCGCATAAATCACCAACGAGGTCATGAAGCAGTTGACAAAAGACATCATAATTATACTCAGCCTATACCAGTCCAATGCCGGTCAGAAGTCTCCGCAATGAAAAAGATCTTCTTTTTTCAGATAAGGGTAAACCAAATACCGAAGTCACTGTCCAATACACCAGCTCTGTGACTGATAGTTGATAACTAGTTATTTCTTATACCATACTATATGAAAATTGATCTAGCCGTTTATATGGAGTTCAGTGGAAAACGCAGGAACAGAAAAAGCCTATATAAATATATACCTAACGCTATAAAGCAGAGCAGGGGCCTAATTCTGACGACTTGATATATTTGATTCTATTAGATATATTTATATGGCGAGAACTGTTTTTCCTACAGTTTTGACAGTTTTCGCGGTATCGGTCGAAACGTCAGAATCAGGCTCCAGAGGCCTTATTTACTAACTCAGTTGCACACCGAAATGATCGGCACCGGATCTTTATTTGCAAACTTTAACATTTCATCTGTCGAAATTCAAAGAACGTCAATTGACATATTGTCAAAGTTTGTAAAAAGAGGACCGGTGCTTATCATTTCGGTGTGCAACTGAGTTAATAAATGAGGCCTCAGGGCTGTACTTTTGACATTTTGTATTCCACCCTCTACGAAACCTATGTATAGCAAATAAATGATTTATATTGTATATATTGTATAAATGTTAATAATAACTATAATAACAATTTTATAAAGTACTATAATATTAGTTTTTGTAAATAATAAAGTTAATATTAGATTTAATATTATGAAATAATGACGTTTTTCGCCGGTACAGCAACGTCGAGCGAGATACAGTATAAGAGGCTTTTCATTGTGTTATGTTTGCACGGGGCGCAAATTACATATGGGAATGAGTTTTTTTTAGTTTTGCGGGAAAAGTACCAATCCCTCAGGAATAAAATTTATATGTAGTAGTAGTAGAGTTCTTTGTGGAGGGCTCGTCCGGGGAAGTACTGCCACCATGCCTATTTCTGCCGTGAAGCAGCATTGCTGTGTTTTGGTTTGAAGGGTGTGGATGCCGGTGAAATTACAAGCACAAGAGGATTATCATCATCATGCCTCAAGTTGATGGACGCAGGGCGTTGCATCGTAGAGCACGTTCCAAAGAACGTGATTTATGTTGCAATGCTTTGTGATAGGTAATGGTTACCACTTAACATCAGGTGGGCCATGTGCTTGTTCCATCTTCAAGTATCATAAAAAAAAAATGTGAGCCCCTGTGAAGTATGCAAACATAAAAAAAAAAAAACGGTCCACGATTGTGTATGAATATGGAGTATATTCATACACAATCGTGGACCGTTTTTTTATGTCGGTAAAAAATGGAGATAAATTAACAATACTGCGCTTAGTTGCCATCCTGGTGTCGCAGCGCATCTCTCCGCCCCGCATCGTCTCTCTAGTCCCCTTGTGCATTGTGCGTGCGCTGCGTCGCCACACGACGTCGCAATGCATCGTAAGGCATGTCGTGAGCGGGACCGCTAAGTCGATGCAGCGCACAGCTAAGTTAACGCAGCGTACCGCTTGGTCAACGCAGCACACTGCTAAGTCAACGCAGCGTACCGCTTGGTCAACGCAGCACACTGCTAACGGCCGGTTTCTATATTATATCGTTACCTATGACGCTTCGTTTTCCCTTGAAAAACTGTCAAATTTTCGACGAATCGTTAATTTTTTACAGTTTTTCAAAGGAAAATGAAGCGTTATCATTTACGGGTATAATTCGTCGGTTATTCAACGCAACACGCCGGCAACGCATGGTTGACTCACTCTTAGAGTGGAACTCATCATTCAATTCAATTCCATTCAAAATTCATTTATTCAGTAGGAACTGTATAGTACACTCTGAAACGTCATTTTTTTAATTTACCACCAATTCGTAACGTGACCAAACAGAGAAGAATTGGCAAGAAACTCTGCTTGGCTTATATTTTTTTAACGTCATTGTTCTTAATAACTGTTACATTGTTTTTGATGGAGTTGGAGGCAGTTTTATCCCAAGCTTTTTTGTCATCTAAATAATCAGATATTTTATAATAAGCCTTATTACAGAGGTTACGTTTAGCTACATTTTTGAATTTATTTACAGATAGATTAATCACATCATTTGGGATTTTGTTAAAAAATCGTACACACATCCCTTTAAAAGATTGACTAACTTTATGGAGGCTAACAGTAGGAACAGCTAGGTTATCTTTATTTCTAGTGTTAACATTATGATAGTCGCTATTTTTATTGAACATGTTAATATGTTTTCGGACATACATTAAGTTTTCATATATATATATATTGGCACGGCACTGTCATTACATTTATTTCTTTAAACTTAGTTCCAAGTGATTCTCTGGGGCCCATATTATAGTTTGCACGAACAGCCCTCTTCTGCAACACAAATATGGTGTTGATATCTGCAGCATTCCCTCACAACAAAATGCCGTACGACATAATGCTATGGAAGTAGCTGAAATAAACTAGTCTAGCCGTTTCTACGTCAGTAAGTTGACGGATTCTTTTGACTGCGTATGCTGCAGAACTGAGTCTGTTCGACAACCCATCTATGTGAGCGCCCCATTGAAGCTTATTATCTAAAGTTATGCCTAAAAATACAGTACTGTCCACAAGATTTAGATCTTCATCTTTTATTTTAATGTTAGGTTTAACTTGTTTAACATTTGGTAATATAAATTTCATACATTTTGTTTTAGTCTCGTTCAGTAATAAATTATTTACATCGAACCAGTTAACAACTTTCGCTATTGCATTGTTCACGTCGTCAAAATTGGTCTGCCGTCGCTTTAATTTAAATAAAAGTGACGTGTCATCCGCAAACAATACAAGTTCGTGGTTGTCTCTCACAAGTTGAGGTAGGTCGTTGATGTAAATTAAAAATAAAAATGGTCCAAGTATTGACCCTTGCGGAACACCCATCTTTACTACAGATCCCGGAGAACATTTTCCATTTACGTCTACTTTCTGTATTCTGTCAGATAGGTAAAAAGTGAGAAGGGCTAAAGCCATACCCCTGACGCCGTAGTGATCTAGTTTCCTGATTAATATTTCATGGTGTACGCAGTCAAATGCCTTAGACAAATCACAAAAGATGCCTAAAGCATCATGTGAGTCCTCCCAGGCATCGTAGATATGCGATACCAACTCAACACCGGCATCAGTTGTCGATCTACCCCGCGTAAATCATCTCTCTTCACCTACCGACAATATATTTGTCTACTTATAGCAATAGGGTCTAAAGTCAATAGGTTCAAATTCAATCTTTTATTTCTATTTTAACTTATGTAATGTAATTATGTACAGTTTATTTTTATAAATCTATTGTGGAATTAAACTTCTCTCAGTCCCTATGGTGCTGTTGCTACTCCTCATCATACTGTTCCTATTGCCTAATTCAACGTTTTGTTCGTTTTGTTCAGGTGGCACCACTGAAAATAAAAAAAAATAAAAAACTATGAATCCATAAAGTTAGTATAGAAACAGTAAAAAGTTTCTGTGCAACCTCTTTGGTTACATCTGTGTCGAACAAAGAATGTTTATTATGGTAGTGCGCGCTCCAAAGAACTATGAATAAAGCATAGAAGAACTCTTAAAATTCATTCAATGCTCTGAACATCAACTCATACGGCTGATCTCTACTTTTTGTCCAATATCATGAGTTATGGGGATGCATACTTCTCTCAGTGCGACTTCAAATTAGTTCAAAAAGTAAATCGTACCAGGGCGCTCGAATAAAATGCTATGCAGTTTCATAGAAATTCCCTGGTACGAAGTCGCAGCAATCCCATTGAGATATAATATGCATCTCTTTCTAGCAAATGATATAGGGACATAAGAGAGTAGAGATCAGCCGTATGAGTTAACGTTCAGAGCATAGTGAATTTTAAGACTTCATCTATTTCTCTTCTATAAATAATCATAATATCTTCGCGCTCTGAATAAAATCTGTCCCTGAACATTTTCAATTATGGAGAAAATCACTGATCCTACTATAATTTATATTATAAATTGGATGTATGGAATAAATGGATGCATGTATTTAAATTTTTCACGCGAAAACTAATGAACGGATTTGGATGAATTCGAGGATGATTCCGAGTTTCCGGACGAGTTTGTGCGGAGCTGACTGGAAACAAAAGCTCACTCGATCACAATGTCAGTGTGAAATAGGTTTAAATATGGCTTACCATGGGGTGTAAGAGGTTCAAACCCCCATCATCGAAACCCAAGCCAACCTCATCTGCACGTGATGCACCCTTACTAATAAACGGGACTCTGGCGGGCGGCTGATTGTGGCATAGCGCAGCCTACATCGGCACAGCTAAGTCCCCTGGCCGCTGACGGGCAACGTCGACAGTGCGAGAAGCCGTGGTGCAATCCCCAACCCGCATGACCAGCGCGGGGATTATGGGCATATCCCTCTTAGGGGCCTAGGACCAGCAGTGGACTGATATAGGCTAGTGTTGTTGTGGTTGTTGTTGGATATCGTTAGTCTGTACCGATGTAGGCTGCCCATTGGCACAGCTAAGTCCTCTAGTCGCCGACGGTTAGCAGCGTTGGCGGTGCGAAAAGCTGTGCTCTGCGATCCTCAACCCGCTTACCCAGCATGGAGATTATGGGCATATCCCTCTTTTTATTCGATGAAGGTCTATGTTCAGCTATGGACTGATTAGGCTGGTGTTGTTGAACACTTACCATAAGATTTTTTCTTGTAATATTTTATGTATACCATCATGCCGCCCGATGCCAGTATAGCACCGATTACCACCCCGCCCAGCAGTATCAATATGATGGAGCTGGCGTTTGAACCCGAATCCTTACGTTGGGCCTCTCTGAAATCGAAGCGAAAACTCATATTATTGCTTATTCACTAATGGCTTCATGCACAAGCTCAAAGTCGCACAACGGGCTATAGGAGAGCTATGCTCAGAGTCTCTCCGCGAGATAGAATTCTAAATGAAGAAATCCGTAAGAAAACTCTGGTTCTCTTACGGATTACTTCAAACCGTAACCGACATAGCTCTCAGAACCAGCAAGTTGAAGTGGCCGTTGGCAGGCCACATAGCCCGTAGAACCGATAACCGTTGGGGAATAAAGGTTCTCAAATGGCGACCGCGATCTGGAAGACGGAAGAAATGTAGGGAGACCCCCCACCAGATGGACCGACCACATCGTCAAGATTGCAGGTAATCGGTGGATGGAGAGGGCTCAAGATCGTTCTTCGTGGAATCTCTTGGGGGTGGCTGCTCAGCAATGGACTTCTATAGGTTGTTGATGATGATAATTGCTCTCTTTTTTAGTGTAACAGTAGAGGAATATTTCTTTGTGAAGTCTCCTCCGGGGAAGTACTGCCACCATGCCTATTTCTGCCGTGATGCAGCTGTGCTATGTTTCGGTTTGAAGGGTGTGAGTGCCAAAGAAAATACAGGCACAAGAGCCTTATCTTCAAGAAAACGTAGCTGCCCTCAATGAGGTAAAATTTGCCCCACCTTGTAATACCTAATATTTTTTTGTTACTACATACACATTTTAAACATTTATAAATAATAATAAATAAATAATGCGGGACGTAATCACACAGCATCATGTAGCCCCAAACTAAGCAGAGCTTGTGTTATGGGAACCACATGATTGATATACTACACATATATTTTTAAGCTATTGCATAGCTTCTATCGAGGGCCTTGAGCGCGGGGACCGAATCCAGAAATTCCGTAACGAAAAAAAACCTCACGCTCCCCACTCCGACGGGCACGGAGGTGTGGCTTGAAGGCCCTGCATTGTCTAACGTCGTTTCTTTTCGGCAGTCTTCGACACGGTGTTTGTGTGCGTGTAACTAGACGTATTTTTATTTAATAAAAGAAAAAAAAATGTTTTCTTATCGGTCACCACGCTCAAAAAGTGTGACTTGAATTAATATCAAAGAAAAAGAAATACTGCATAGAAATAATTGCATAAGATGATACAAAATGCTATGCAATAGCTTTACCGCGGCAGTCCCCGAGTGCCACACGTCTTTTTGTAAATACATACATATCATACATAGAAAACACCCAGACCTGAGACAAATATTTACATCTTTACGTCTTTTTTTCTGGTATATTTGCAGATCATACAAGCATTTGTCTCGGGACGGGAATCAAACCGTAACTTTCTGCGACTCAGGCGGACCTTCGCCCACTGTACCACAGAGGTAGTAACAATGTTCGAATTTGCCGGGATGACAAGAAAATATGGGAAAACTAAAAGTGCTTATTTCTATGCGATTTGCATAGAAATAAAATAGGTCCAAAAGATGAAAATTTTTCTTACGATAAGGCGCCAGATGGTCCCATCTCGTTCGATGTATCAGATGTTTCAGATGTTTCAGATGTATCAGATGTATCAGATGTATCAGATGTATCAGATTTATCAGATTTATCAGATTTATCAGATTTATCAGATGTATCAGATGTATCAGATGTATCAGATTTATCAGATTTATCAGATTTATCAGATTTATCAGATTTATCAGATTTATCAGACGTATCAGATGTATCAGATGTATCAGATGTATCAGATTTATCAGATTTATCAGATTTATCAGATTTATCAGATTTATCAGATTTATCAGATTTATCAGATTTATCAGATTTATCAGATTTATCAGATGTATCAGATGTATCAGATTTATCAGATTTATCAGATGTATCAGATGTATCAGATGTATCAGATGTATCAGATGTATCAGATTTATCAGATTTATCAGATGTATCAGATGTATCAGATGTATCAGATTTATCAGATTTATCAGATTTATCAGATTTATCAGATTTATCAGATTTATCAGATTTATCAGATTTATCAGATTTATCAGATTTATCAGATGTATCAGATGTATCAGATTTATCAGATTTATCAGATGTATCAGATGTATCAGATGTATCAGATGTATCAGATGTATCAGATTTATCAGATTTATCAGATTTATCAGATGTATCAGATGTATCAGATTTATCAGATTTATCAGATGTATCAGATGTATCAGATTTATCAGATTTATCAGATGTATCAGATGTATCAGATTTATCATATTTATCAGATGTATCAGATGTATCAGATTTATCAGATTTATCAGATGTATCAGATGTATCAGATTTATCAGATTTATCAGATGTATCAGATGTATCAGATTTATCATATTTATCAGATGTATCAGATGTATCAGATTTATCAGATTTATCAGATTTATCAGATTTATCAGATGTATCAGATGTATCAGATTTATCAGATTTATCAGATTTATCAGATGTATCAGATTTATCATATTTATCAGATGTATCAGATGTATCAGATTTATCAGATTTATCAGATTTATCAGATTTATCAGATTTATCATATTTATCAGATGTATCAGATGTATCAGATTTATCAGATTTATCAGATTTATCAGATGTATCAGATGTATCAGATTTATCAGATTTATCAGATGTATCAGATGTATCAGATTTATCAGATTTATCAGATGTATCAGATGTATCAGATTTATCATATTTATCAGATGTATCAGATGTATCAGATTTATCAGATTTATCAGATGTATCAGATGTATCAGATTTATCAGATTTATCAGATGTATCAGATGTATCAGATTTATCATATTTATCAGATTTATCATATTTATCAGATGTATCAGATTTATCAGATTTATCAGATTTATCAGATTTATCAGATTTATCATATTTATCAGATGTATCAGATGTATCAGATTTATCAGATTTATCAGATTTATCAGATGTATCAGATGTATCAGATTTATCAGATTTATCAGACTTATCAGATGTATCAGATGTATCAGATTTATCAGATTTATCAGATTTATCAGATGTATCAGATGTATCAGATGTATCAGATTTATCAGATTTATCAGATGTATCAGATTTATCAGATTTATCAGATTTATCAGATGTATCAGATTTATCAGATTTATCAGATTTATCTTCAGCAGACTCTATTATTGTAGTAGGTTTAGATCCAGGTAACTCAAATCTGCAAAAATAATAAAACATAAAAAAAACAAATTTAGTAAAAACCCCTGACTGAAAAAGCGTACAATAAAAAAAACAAGACCGGTTAAGTGCGAGTTGACTCGCCCACCGCGGGTGACAATGGCGTGCGAAACTAATTAGTTAGATTTCTTCGTAATTAAAATGTATACGTCCCATAGAAAAATTAAAACCGCCTTTAGAATGTGCAACTTACGGCCTTTCAGATAACACCATATTTGACCGTGTTACTTGCTTTATAGCTTGACCACAGCTGTTATTACATTTATTGAGGTTTTACAAAACCATATTGTAGCATAGAGCGAAGAGGGCAACACCACGGCTCACGAGTTTAAGCAACCTTTGAGATATTTTGGCTCCGAAAATACTGGACCGATTTAAAAAATTCTTTCACCGTTGGGAAGCTACACTATCTTTGAGTGCTATAGGCTTTATTATATTTTCAACAAAATCAGGAATCCTTGCTAAAACTCCAATAATGTAACCCGAGGTGTAAAAAAATTACTTCAATAATGCCTTACATCGCGTGCGCTGCGAAATTTATTGATGGTAGAACAAAATGATGTACTACGACTTTAAAGAACACATCATTATCTATAGAAAATGTCACAACAGCATATGTCTAGCTATTATAGTTATGTCACAATAAGTGTTCTTAATAAATAATATTAAAAATGTAAGTATTAGAAAAAAGTCACGTGACTGCCGCTTACCCCCCTCGGCTAGCTATACTATACATACACCTTAATAAACGATGAAGGGTAGGCGTCACTGCACTGCGGTACCTACGGAAGGGGAGTCAACAACATGAAATAAAGTATGTATGTGTGTGTGTTATTTTTTTTGTTAAATACCCGTGCGCAGCCGGGGCGGACTGCTAGTAATAAATAAATAAAAACTCACCCTGAGAATTTGCAAAACATGGTAGGGTCTCCAACCTTGAACGTTCTGAAAACAAGAAGTCAATTTAGAATTATGTATTTAACAAGGTTTATGTTAATGTTTATGTTGTTAGGATTTTTAATGTGCAAGTCATCGAGATATCTATACTCTAGAGTGGAAAACGTGGAAAAAAGTGCCTGCACCAAAACTCCGGAACACTTTTCAAGCGACATAAGGTCTAAATTATTGTATTTTATTTATGTCAAACACGCTTAGACGATTTTTGTTAAATTTCACTCATAGCTCATAGATCTTTTATACTACCGTTAGGCATACATACAGGTATTGGCAATACAGTGCTAGGGGCGAGACCAAAACAATAGTACACGAGTATGTGTGTAATGTGCATGTGTGCAACAAAAATAGTGATGTGCTATGCACTGCCTGCCTCAACTTCGATTATCGATAGGTACCTAGAGATGCAATGTCTTCGTCTCTGTTTATTTGATGCAATGTACTCGTAAAGTTAATATTATGTTGAGGGAACACAAATAAAACTAAATAGGTTCCATGTGCAAAACTGGTTTGATTTTTATTTTCCTTCAAAGATAACTAATTTGTTGTAAAAATTTCGTAAACTTTCTTTAGAAATATTTTGCAATTTCACTTCATACTTTATTTTTATTACAAAATATTGTTCAATTATTAATTTTATTAATAGACGTTTATGGTTGAATATCTATTTAGCCTGGGTTAATAGCCTCATCGTCTTTTGGCGTTGTTATTGCATTCAGGCCAGTCGTGGTATTTAAGGTGTCTATAGTAGGTACGTGATCGTTGCGTGTTGAGCACACAATTTTCTTCTAAAGGCAAACAGTTTGCTTTATCGCTCTTTGTGCTCCACGTTAAAAAAAAACATTTTTGTTCGAAGTGGTTGCTGCATATAGTAGAATATTTTTTGGGTGCCCATTCATTTCTGTTTGTCATTTTTAGCAATTTTTTTCGTATTTCAATATTTTTTGGAAATCTGAAAATTTATAATTGTTATTATAAATTGCTTACGGAATCCTAAAATATGAAATAAAAATTACCATTATGGCTGCATGCGGAGCATTACTTTTGTCAGTTAGACACATCGACAAGATGCTAGGTATCGAAATAATCGACTATCGATACTATCGATAGTATCAATCGCTATTTCTACAAAAGTGAGGTTATAATGAGTAGGAATTCACGTATTTGATAAGATTCTAAATAGAATTCCTATACATTTAGAGCATAGATGTGATAAAATGCAATAATTTTCCCTATCCTTTTGTGTAATAAACTATGGTAGCAATGCTAAAATATTGCAAATATACAGCTAATTATTTCAATGGTACTTACGTGTGAAGCGTATAATTCTGTGGGTTTTCTTTCTTATATGAGGTACATTTAAGTACCGCACAAGTCACCATTATTCACGAACAATAAATTACACTATAAAATACGGAGATTTCGTAAAATATTCAGGATTTCTATCTTTCACGAATGACGCCAGGCTGATACAGGCCGATAGCGTGTACATGAATGGTCTCGCCTATCTATCTCGCTCTAACACACGCGTAAAATAAGTTCCCTCCCTTTTGCATTGCCAATCTAACGGTAGTATATAAAAGATCTATGATTTCACTTGAAGACGACAGTCTGTGACAACTCTATAGTGCTCTATATAATTATCTCGATGGTGCAAGTGCCATTTATTAGAGTCCAGCATGTCCAGCAATAGACTGATATAGGCTGGTGTGGTGGTGGTGGTGGTGTGGAATGTGTAGGGGCGTGGTTGCCTAGTGAGATGTAACCTGACTTCCGATACTGAGCTTGTGTGTTCGATTATTCGAAATTAAAATGTATGTGCCCATTACCCGTTCCAAACGGTGATTGAAAACATTGTGAGGAACCCCGCGGCTTAGTCAGCTCCACACGTATTGAGCATGTCTTTCCAGCTTTCCTGTAAGGCCGACTAGGCTGAGAGGTAAGCTGGGCAAGTCCACTCCATCTTACCATGTCCCAGGCGCTAGAGCGTCCCGGCTAGTGAGTAGAAGTTACTACTCGAATCTGTAAGGGGTTCTCCGGAACCCAAGCCAACTTCACTTGCACGTGGTTCAACCTGCTAACTAACAAACGGGACTCTGATGGCCGCTGTTAATAGGCTATATGCCTGAAAAATTCTAATTGTAATCCGTCTTTTACATTATGAAAAAAATATTGGACACGTATTTTTTCTTTTGTCGATTAAACTAAAAATGACAAAGATATAGTGCTTCTATCTTCTAGCAATAACTCACCCAGCATCTCCAGTAATTTTCAAATCAGTGACAGTAGTATCCTGAAAGAGAAATACTTAAATAAGACCCGTATTCATGTACCATGAGGAAGATGAAGAAAAATAAACACAAGTAGTGTAAGAAGTTCCAAACCCGATCTCCGGAACCCAAGCCAACCTCACCTGCACGTGGTGCACCCTGCTAAGAAACGGGGCTCTGATTGCGGCATAGCGCAGCCTTACATCATAATCATCATTATCAGCCGATAGCAGTCCACTGCTGGACATAGGCCTCCCCTAGTGAGCGCCATTGCACCCTGTCCTGAGCTAGACGCATCCAGCTTCTACCAGCAGCATTTCGCAAATCATCACTCCACCTGGCTGGGGTGTTAGCCGAGCCGCGGCCTCTACTAAAAAACGGTTATCGGTTCTTCGGCAGATATGACCAGCGCACTGCCACTTCAGCTTGCTTATAGCTAGCAGGGGCGGCCTATGTCCAGCAGTGGACTGAGTGGGATGGAGTTGGTTGTTGGTTATTGATTTATTTATATAGTATTATATATATAAGTTTTAGTCATAGGTATATATTTTTCTAGATTAGAACTTACCGAATCAGTTTTCAATGGACGGAGTAGCGAGTTATTTCTGAAAAATATTTATTAAATAAATATTTATAAATTGGAGCTTTTTAACATTAGTTGTTGGTAAAATTATGAAGATTTAAGCGCTCATTATAAGCTTCGAACTTCTTAGCAGATCATATTGGTTATCCAGGATTACTTTATTTATTTAAGCAACACTCCGCCCGGACACTACTTGAACGGGGGCCCATTTGTGGCAGATCTGAGCTCTCTGACTTCAAATAGATGAGCAGATACACTAATATTAAAAAGAGGGGATTTTTTTTTTGTGTGTGTGTAGGTTTGTAATGAAGCTCAAAAACTACTGTGCAAATTTCAAAAATTCTTTCACCATGGGAAAGCTACATTCACCCTGAGTAACATAGGCTATATTTATTGCTGCTAGAAAAGATTAGGGATCCCTACTAAATCTTAAGTAACGTAACCCAAGGTGTAAAAAAGTGCCCTAACCCGTGCAAAGCCGGAACGGGCCGCTAGTATCTAATAAAGTTTATTTTTCACTTCTTAGGGCAAGAAGAAGTGACTTTTTTGAAGTCGGTTTTTTTTTTTTTTCTTTTGTTATGATGACATTATAACGTCTATGTCTCAGGAAACCAATAGGTTGTTTATTTTTTATTTATAATTTGTGTATGCCTAGATTAATCTAAATGTGTAAGTTAGCTTGATTTATGTTTTTTAAGTACCTACTATATTTTTGCAATTTTATATATTTACATATCTAAGTGCATGTTTCTTTGGAAAGAGGAAATAAATTAGATGATTTGTAATTTTTACTAAAGCATGTGAATTCATCTGTAATTTACAAAAACGTATGTTATTACTATTAAACAGGAGCTAGTTGTTATATATGAATTTAATTATGATAACTGATTATTAAAATAAGCTCGACATCTGGCTGCGACTAAATAAATCAGTGATAAAAAAAGTGACAGAAACAATGACTTAATTTTGTTTTTAGCACTGCCTGAAATAGATATATCAGCGTCAAGCTGCTCGTCCATAATTAAATAATAATAATCATTATTATTATTAATTATTATAATAATCGGGGGGAAGCTCTAAAGAACATTGGGACACTAAAGCTAAGCTAATCGTTATCGTAATTTCAAACTTTACCTTAGACAATCGCAAAGTGAAGCAGTGTTGACAGAAAGCTCTCTGAAAAAAAGATAAAAAAAACCTTTGAAATTACAATTAAAAAAACCGGTCAAGTGCGAGTCGGACTCCTACACGAAGAGTTGTTATTATCATACAAGATAAAAACTTTGTACTTTGTACACTTAAGGTGACGATACATGTCAAACCTCCATCTCGCTCGCACTATTCAACATTTTTGAAGATATAAAATCACTGAATGTATTTATGCAAAATAGGAAAGCTTCACGGCCTAGAAAATAACAATACAAAGGTTCAACAAGAATATCATTTTGATTCTTTTACGTTTTCTTACCAAAAAACTAGTATAAATTATTGTAATCAATTTTGGTTCATTTTTTTGGTAGGAAAACGTGTTGGGTTCAACATGATATTCTTGGTGAACCTTTGTATTGTTGTTTTCTAGACCGTGAAGGTGTCCTATTTTGCATAACTACATTCAGTGATTTTACATCTTCAAAAATGTTGAATAGTGCGAAAGAGAGGGAGGTTTGACATGTATCGTCACCTTAAAACAAAATAGATGAACATCTGCCTAACACCGTGCCTCACTTATACGTGCCAGACTTGGCCGCTTACGAAAAAACTCACAGAAAAACTTAGAATTGGTCAAAGAGCCATGGAGAGAAGTTTTACTGGCATCAAACTAGACCGAGCTAGAAACGTAAGCATCTGTAAAACAACAGGGACATAAAACGTGGTCCGGCGAGTTTAAGGGCTAAAATTGAAATGGAACCTTCAGAGACTAAATCCGAACAGGTAAGCGCACTTAGCCAGGAACTGGATCCCGCGCAATCAAAATTGAAAACTAGGTCGACCACTAAAAAGGTGGAATGAACATTTAAAGAAGGCGCGGGTAATCTCTGGTCGCTCAGCGAGCTATAGAACGAGCCATGCTTGGAGTTTCTCTGAAAGATAGAATCCGCAACGAGACTATCCGACATAGAACTAAAGTTGTCGACATTGCTCAGAGACTTAGCAAGCTGAAGTGGCAGTGGGCTGGCCATATCTCCCACTTTGACACTTTTTATTATTTTTTGTTTAAACAGCAATAGATATACACAATCTGTGAAAATGATGCTAATTAATACGGTTCCCGTTGGATACCCTTCGGATACGGAACCCTAAAAACTCTGTTTCTTCTAATATAATATTGTGGTCACTCAAGTTCATATAGATATTTTGATATACATATCTCAATTCAATTACACAGGGCCCTTTGATTGAGCCCTGAGCATTATTCTTGATAAGGGCATTAGGTCATTCATAACCATGACATACGAAGCCGAAACGTGGACAATAACAGTACGGTTAGTCCACCAGTTTAAAGTTGCTCAGCGAACTATAGAACGAGCTATGCTCGAAGTTTCTCTGAAGGATAAAATATCCAACGCGACGATGCAAACAGAGAACTATAGTTGTCAACATAACTCAGAGAATTAGCAAGCTGAAGTGGCAGTGGGCTGGCCATATCTGCCGAAGAACCGACAACCACGAGTAGTTGAGATAAACGAGTTCTTGAGTGAAGACCGCGTCTCCGCAAAAGTTGTGTAAGACGCCGTTCAGCTAGTTAGATTGACGATCTGTGAAAGGCTGCTGGTAGAAGCTGGAGTCGTCGAGCTGAGGAAAAGGCGAGGTCTATGCCCATCAGTGAAATATTATAGGCTGATGATGATGATGAGGACATCAGAGGGAATAGATTGACCTCTGAGCATGGGGAATTAGACAGGAAAATTTAAACAAAAGGATAAAGTTATTTTTGTTTTAATTAATAATTCCATATTTAATATAATGGTTACTTAGCAATAGATAATTCAGCACAGAAAAATAATAGGTACTTTTAATTTCAGCATCATCATCATCACCATCATCGACCTATAGCAGTCCACTGCTGTACATAAGTCTCTCCCAAGGTACGCCACTGGACCCGATTCTCAGCTCTTCTCATCCCCTGTCTACCAGCTTACTATAAAGGTACTCTACGCTTACCTAAACGCGGTCAGACGTCTATGATTTGGGTTTTTGAGGGGATTGAACCCAGGATCATTTCACCCAGGCTCCATTGCAAGTTGAAAAAATTTGAGTTTTGAATGATAGTTAGAGATCGGGTTTGAGCTCCATATTCAAGAACGGGAGGGTGCTATCAGCTTTCGCTTGAGCGATATGGGAAGCTCACTCTTCAGCAGGTTTCCCATCGACCAATAACTTTTCCAGGCATTTTCTGTTCGTCGAGCGATTTCCTTGCTCTGCCTGTCCTTAAAGGAGATTATTTGGCCCAGATAGATATATTCTTGGATGTATGCTGAGTGCGCATCATCCCAAAATTAGTATTATTAGAATAATGGTAAGCTTACCCGCTGATAAACTCTATAGTTCCCGAACAACTTTTGTCACCACGTGCAATTGTGAACAGCGTCATCTGTAAAAGCAAAAACAAACACATTAAACACTTACTCCTAACCTAAACCATAAATTATTTATTGTAACGTAAACAACAACCTGAAACAAATATTTGCAGGACATACAAACATTTGAACCCGCCAGCTTCTGCGTCTTAGGAGGGCCTTTGTCTACACGCCAGTACTGAACGAATTAAGTTGAATTTTTGCATATGATGTATGTGCTTTGTTCTAGACTAGGATTTAACATAATTAGCTACAGCCCGCATGGTGCTCTGAATATAGGTCTACCTGATTTGTTAATAAAATAATAATACATAAATAAAATCACTTTATTTCAAACAATATTAAAATTTCATCATCATCATCATCAGCCTATAACAGTCCACTGCTGGACATAGGCCTCCACTAATTAGCGCCATTGCGCCCTGTCCTGAGCTCCACGCATCCAACTTCTACCAGCAGCCTTTCGCAGATCGTCACTCCACCTCGTCGGAGGGCGTACTACACTACGTTTGCCGAGCCGTGCTATCCACTCAAGAACTCGTTTGCCCCAACGGAATTGAAATTTAATTTTTACAATTTAACATTTTAAATAAAGAAGAACATTGAACGGTTTGAGCACACATACAAATACACACAATCCTATTGCCTCCTCCATCTCCTTTCCCCCCGTCTTACAAATAAAAGGAAATTGCTTGTTTTGTTGACCAATTTTACATAAATGTTATAATTGCAATTATTTTATATATTCTTTCAGTTCTTGCAAGTATTTATCCTGCTAAGCTTAGTTTAATTTTAGTTAATTTTGCCCTGACACTGTGCTACTGGGTATATGGTAAAATTTGTATAACGTAACTCGGCCTTCCGCGGTACAGGCTCAGCCTCGTACTTATTATATTTTGTATCCTTTAACTTCTAGTAAATAAATATATTTGAATTGTGAGGTAAATTTTTGCAAACAATATATGCAACCGACCGAAACGTGGACACTCACAGTACGGTCCACCTGTTTAATATCGCTCAGCGAGCTATGGAACAAGCTATGCTCGGAGTTTCTCTGAAGGATAGAATGTGACATAGAATTACAGTTGTCAATATAGCTCAGAGTGTTTCTGCCGAGTGTATCTGCCGAAGAACCGATATCCGTTGGGGTAAATGAGTTCTAGAGTGGAGACCACGGCTTGGCAAACGTAGTGTAGGATGCCCTCCGGCCAGGTGGAGTGACGATTTGCTAAAGGCTACTGCTAGAAGCTGGATGCGTCGAGCTCAGGACAGGGCGCAATGGCACTCATTATAGAAGGTTTATGTCCAGCAGTGGACTGCTATATGATGATGATGATGATGATGTTTGCTCTAGACCAGAAGTAACTAAAAGGCTACTTTTCATTAAACGACCAGAAGCTAGCATTATATAGGTACCTACCTAGTTTGTTAATGATTGACTAACTGTTAACAGTTTAATTGGCCACCTGTTATTTTTAACTTTATCCCATTATAATATCTCGATGCTTTATCCTCATAACATTGTTACTGATAACGCGTGTAGTCATGATTATAATAGAAATTATGATATATTTGTACAATTTCCTCGTTATTTAGACTCAAAGGCATAACGGTAGAGTGATTCTGCCATTTTAAGCCGTCTTTGATACATTTTGGATTAAAAGGGGTTATAACCTCCATCTTCGGAACCCAAGCCAACCTCACCTGCTCGTGGTGCACCCAGCTAAATAACAAACGGTGCTCTGGGCTCTGGGGTGGTGGATTGCGGCATAGCGCAACCTAACACCGGCACCAGCTCCCTGACCACGGATGGGGAGCAGTGTCGGCGATGTGAGGAGCTGTGCCCTGCGATCACCAACCCTTGCGTGGGGATTATGGGAGTTCAAATATTCGTTTATTTTTATTTTTATAGAGCATGGGCCAGCTCTTGACCTCGAGGCTTGCGTGGGCAAGGATGAGGTAGTTCTTCAAATGTTTGTTCTTCACACCTGAATGACGGGGACATGTATACCTATACATGAGATTTTATAAGATAAGTGATAGTTTCCAAAATCAGACCGACTTTTTGAGCATTTTGAAATGCTACCAACCTAAATTGTAAAAAAGAAACATACCTACAGTCGAATTGAGAACTTCCTCCTTTTTGAAGTCGGTTAAAAAGTATGAAAATTCACTTAGATAGGCTTTAATTCCTCGTGTACTTTTTAAGTTTTACAAAGAATTAATATTACATTTTTTTTTATTTACTTATTTAGTTATTCAGAATGCGTACTTAGGTTATTGGTATTGGTAATGATTCTGAAAGATTTTCACTAGACTTATCGTTAAACTTAAAGGAGCTGTATCTTTCTTGTAGATTGAGATAGTACGAGATGAAATTACTTTTAGCTAGTTAAGACTAGGTTTAGCGATGAATAGTGTCTCAGAATCCACTACACTAGCTTAAAAATAGGTACGATAAAACTGAAAAAGAAAATACTGTGAAAATGTTCAACGCCTTCAATTCTTTGGAACTATGTTGAATTTGTATTGTACTAACTTATTATCGATATAACTTATTAAAATATTCACAAAATAAAAAAAATTATATAATATTTTATTTATAAATAAATAAAAGCTTTTGAAACTTTAAGAAATAAGAATACTGGATATTATCACACAGCATCACTTAGCCCCTGTGATTTACTTGAATACTATATACTGCATAACAAACAATACCTATTGTAAAGACATGGGTACATACTTACATAAAAAACTCTCAGACCCGAGATAAATAATTGCAAATCATACAAACATTTTTGTCTCGCCACGGGAATCGAACCCGCATCCTTCTGCGTCTTAGGCAGGCTTTCGTCCAGCGAGATCGCCAGAATTTGATTAGATTTTTCTTATAAACTACTAAAATATTATTTACCTATGTTTCAACAATGGACTAAAAGGAAGAGCTGTTTTGTAATTTTAATATAAAATAAAATCTAGTTTCTACTCACCATGTAAAAAAATAGCCGGTTCCTTTTCATTTTTAGTTTTATTTTTATTTTAAATATTGAAATAAACACCGGTGTCTCCACAGACTGTCGTACATATTATGGTTATCCTGCACTGCTGTTTATAATGTAGCTACGGCTAAATACGTTTCCAGAAATACCTACAGAGGGTTCCGTACGTCACAAATAAATATTTATTTAATTATTTGTGTAAATCTTTTGATTGAATTTTTTTGCTCTGGCAGTAATAATAATGTGTAATTTGCAATCAGTGCGTCCTACCCGTATGAAAGCAAGGAAATGACAGTGGGCTGGCCATATCTGCCGAAGAACCGACAACCGTTGGGGTAAACGAGTTCTTGAGTGAAGACCGCGGCTCGGCATACGTTGTGAAGGACGCCCTCCGGCCAGGTGGAGTGACGATTTGCGAAAGGCTGCTGGTAGAAGCTGGATGCGTCGAGCTCAGGACAGGGCGCAATGGCGCTCATTAGGGGAGGCCTATGTCCAGCAGTGGACTGCTACAGGCTGATGATGAATTTGCAGTGTCTAATAATATAGTTACATATTTACGTACATATTACATAGTTCTTAAGATCTAAGTAATATTTTATATACCTTTATGTTATATAATCTTTTTATTTATTTTATATCGTACTCCACTACTATTTTGGTATTTGTCTTTATTTCTTTTAAGGCTTACTATAACGTTTTATGTGCTGTTAGTCTTCCAAAAAAAAAATATAAGCACAGGTAGGGTTGACAAAAAATTAAACCCCCAAATGTTATAGAATAGTTCACGAGAGAGCTAGTTAAACAAATATTGATCATCGTCATATTAGAAGTCCACCAGTCTACTGGCGGGATCTATACCTCCCGTAATGAGCGCCACCACGCCCTTGTCTACCAGCATCTATCGTCACACTACCTAAGGGCTTCCTACACTACATTTGCCGAGACGTGATCTCCACTCAAAAATTGATTTAAATACCCCAATTTATGCCATTTTTACAACCAATAGGATATACAGGACAGTCCAAGCCAATGTGGCTTGGACCTAAACTACCTCTCAGGATCTCACTAAGGATGTATGGATAGATGAATGTTTGTTACTCTTTTGGAACTCTCTTTGAACGGATTTGAATGAAACTTGGAATATACATAGTTTGTGACCTGGATTAACACATAGGCTACTTTTTATCCCGGTACTAAGCGGGCGAAGCCGCGGGCGGAAGCTAGTTAGTGAATAAAGCACTTTAGTTGCGGAACCCCAAAACTTTGGGATTTCCATTTTAGAATTTATCCTGTATAAATTAATTTCTAATAATAACTACAATGTAAGTAGGTACAACGGGATTATGTGTATTTACGCTTTCAAATAACTAACTTCACCCCGTTACACCGTTCGTAATGATTAAAATTATTTTTCGAATGAAACATATTACTTTAATTTCAATTTTATTTTGTATGACACTAAGCGTTTTAATATAAGTGAATATGAATTTAAGTTATTGTAATCTTCATAAATAGTTTTTTGATAAAGTTATTAAACTTGTACATACATACATACACACTTGTACATTATATAAAGTTATTAAATTATCATTTAAAGTTACTAAACTTGGTTTACAACTTGGTGTACAAGTTTAATAATAAATCTGGGATAAAAATCTGTAAATAAATTATTTTATTGAATGTTTCTAGATTTTTGTTTTCTCTGTACAACGATTGCAAATAGTAATTCTAAGATGCACTCAGATGCAAGAAACGTAAAAATGTTAATATTATAAATGCGAAAGTTTGTGAGTATGTATGGATGAACCTTTATTTTATATTTTAAACTAGACTGTGCTGAGAATTACTACTAAATTGATTATTCCACAAAAGTTACCTACCAGACAATAAACTTTTCTGGAAAAACCATTAGACCAAGTTGTAAAATAAACCAAACCTGCCTCCATCGTGTTCGTGTATGTGTACATAACCTATGAGAAAATCACTCAGTTTTGTGGATTTTTCTACATATTACTAAAAAAGCAATACCTAATTGCCTACCTGGGTACATACTCAAATGTGAATACGTATGTACTTTGATAATAGATGAATCCCTGTCACAATTCAGCGAGACGAAAGTGTTCGCGTCATTATTAGCGTCTCGTCATGGTGTCGTCGTTGTCGCCGAGTGATCCCAAGAAAACAATAAAATGTGCTGGGTGCCGCCACATAATAGAAGATCGCCAGTATCTCAAGTACTCTCAATGTTACGAGCATTACGATCTGACATGTGCAAATGTGTCTGAAACTCGTTTCTATGGAACACTGATAGATGAACACAGGAGCTCTTGGAGATGTCAGGTATGCATTAATAAAACAAGGAAAATGAACAACATAAACGACCCTATACGGCCACCACCAGGTTATATCTCCAACCATTCAGATGAAACAAATATCACACTAAGACGGAAACCAAACTATCATGCATCCCGTGATGAAGAAACCAATCTCTCATTGGATGAAATACATGGAAACACATTGAATGATTGCAGTTTGAAACTAGCCACTCCCAATATTGAACACAGTCTGTTAGTGCACCCCGATTCCCCTATTACCGAAAATGAAACCATTACCTTGGATAAGTTCAGCTTATTATTGGATTATAAACTGGAAACTATCAAGAACTCCAGAATTTTGGACATAAAAAGTACTATTCAAGCTGAAATTAATAATGCTATCCGAAAAGTAAAAAATGATATGGAACAAAAAAATAACAATCTAACAAATGCTTCAACAAAAATAAACGAACAAATGTTATGCATAGATAAAAAAATTGAAGAACAAATAAATGACCTATATAATACCAAAAAAATTGTACTTTATGGACTGGCTGAAGAACTCGATGAGACGGAAAACAATCTGATTGATCGAGTCTCTCAGGCATTTCAAGAAATTATGAACATCAACATCAATCCATTCATTGAAGAAATTAAACGAATTGAAAAACGTGGAAAACGGCGGCCACTAGAAATTGAAATGATTAGTAAGAGTATGACAAAACACATACTAGAAAATGCAAGATTTTTCAAAAATACTGGACTCGCGGTTGGAGTATTTATGGATGGGAACAAACTCCAAGAAAGAAACAAACTTAGGAAAAAATTAATGGAAGCAAGGAATAATGGAGATCATGATGTTATTAAAAATAATAAACTCTTCATAAATGGGAAAGAAATTAGGAACATATTATCCACTCGCATAAAGGAAAATACCTCCCCAGTCACTACCATGGAGGAACATGAAAATGAAAATGTTGCTTTAACAAAGCATATAGATTAACAGAACACAGCTGCACAGCCAAACAATAACATTAAAAAAAACAATAATAAAAATAAACAAATAAATACATTTCTCTAATGATGTTGTCACAGTGATATTTCAAAACATTCAAAGTATTGACATTTAGTAGAACAATTGTTAGTAAACTCAAATATTGACATAATATCCTTATCAGAAATGGTTAGAAATAAACATTTCTGCGACTTGATCTCAATACCAGGTTACAAAATAGCCTCCCTTTGCGGTCGAGAAATCCGTAAACGAGGAGGAGTATCTATAATTATTAAGGTAACATTAGATTTTATTGAAAGGAAAGATATTGTTGATTGTTCGATAGAATTTATAATAGAATTTAGTGCAATAGAAGTTCCTACACTTATTTGTGAAAAAATATATAATATTTGGGGGAGATTTTAATATTAATGTTTTGGATATTAAGGATAAGCAAGTGCAAGAATTTCAAAACTTAATGTTCTCCTACAATTTTTACCAATTGATAAATGAGAGCCCACACGGGTAACTTAATCAACATCTAAATGTATTGATTTAATGTTTACCAACCATATTCCACTTATTTAAACATCCTATGTTGAAAATTATGGTCTCTCAGACCACAAAGCTATTGTTGCTAAAATAAATTCTAAAAAAATAATTAATAATAAAAATGAAATATTATGGTACAAACAAAACAAATAAATAAGACAATTTTGTAATTCTAGTATACTATCATTTAAAAAATCATTAAAAGAAATTAAATGGGAAAATATAATTTCTATTGATAAAAACATTCATGAAAACTATAACTCATTTATCTCAAATATAATTATTACGATTTAGATATGCTGTCATGTTTTTACTGTAATAAACATTTTTTTTTTCAATGAAAAATTCAGATAATAAAACAAAAACAATGTGGAAAATCATTATTTCATAAACGGGAAAAAATAAAAATAAATATAAACCAAAAAATATAAAACTTTTAATAAATAATGAACCTTTAAATAACCCGACAACTATCTCAGATATGACAATCATATTGGACGTGCTGTTGTTGCTCCACCAACTAGTTCAATGTACCTTCATCCTGTAGAACAAAAAGAGATAATCAAAATAATTCAAGAAGAATTAATAATTAATAATTAATAAATATTGAATAATTTCAGAAGGTCAATTTCCTAACCAACTTAAAATATCTTTAGTAAAACCAATTCATAAAAAAGATGACAGAATGACCCCCAGTAACTATAGATCTATTGCACTTCTGCCAACCTTCTCCAAAGTATTTGAAAAGGTGTAATCAATTTTACTCATATTTAGAAAAATTTAATATCCTTGATGACAGCCAAAATGGTTTCAGGAAAACAAGAACCACAACATTAGCCGTGTATAATTATGTACAACAAGCTGTCCAACATATAGATGAAAGGAAAAATGTGCTAGGAATATTAATAGATATGACAAAAGCTTATGATAAAGTTAAATACAACAAACTGCTTAGAAAAATGTACGGCTCTGGCATACGTGGACCTGCTTATCTTTGGTTTCAATCATATTTAGAAAATAGAAAACAAATAGTACAAATTCAAGAGTTTAACAGTATAAATAATGAAATAGTTGAAGTCAGATCAAGTATACGAAATTTAACATGTGCTTCCACAGGGAAGCGTGTTAGGCTGCATACTGTTCTTAATATATATAAATCATTTGCCAAAAAATTTCAATAGTAAAACAACCATACCTGTATTATTTGCCAACGATGTGTCCTTATTAATAAAATGTGAAAAAAATGAAAACCCTAACTCAATATTAAATAATATACCACATAATATAACAAGATGGCTTCATGACCATAATCTTGAAATTAACTACACAAAAACAAAGATAATACAATTTAAAACATACAATAGCCCTTCCCTGAATTTAAAAATTGATTTTGATAATACTCCCATAGAAACAGTTGATACATTTAATTTACTTTAATATCAACGGGATATTTACCATGATTTGTGAGTTCTGTTATTTCCCGATATTTCGACGCAGTTGCATGCGCCATGATCACGGGAGAACTAACATATTAGGGCGGTCAAGAACCTTGATGTTCAGAAGTCTGCCATAGCTGAACATCTGCTGGAATCAGGTTCAAATCACTGGATCGAACTACACAATCCGCAAGTAATCTCAACAGAACGCCACTATATACCAAGACTGGTTCAAGAGGCGATTGAGATTACCAAACACAAGAATTTCAATAGAGAAGATGGTTTTCAATTATCTGGAGTCTGGAATCCTGTTGTTAGAATGTGTAGGAACCGTAAAAGTGATGTTTCAGAAGTGTGTCCTGATACAGTAAGTGTTGTGTGCCGTGATCGTGTTAAAAGTGATATTGAGACCAGTGGTAGGGGTGTCGTTCGTAATAAAAGACTGAGAAAGAGGGTAGATCGTTTCGTCTGCCAGTATCTACCCACTCGCACAGACTTCAGTTCTCCCGTGATCATGGCGCATGCAACTGCGTCGAAATATCGGGAAATAACAGAACTCACAAATCATGGTAAATATCCCGTTGATATTAATAATTATGTTCTCAACCATGATAGTTTCAAAAGTTTTACTTAATATAAATAATGACACTAAATATTGACACTCATTTAAATTGGAAAAGTCATATTGAAAATATTCAAACTAAAATATCTAAATTTACCTACGCACTATTTCACATAAAACAAAGTACAAACACAGAAACAGCACTATCAGTCTATTACGCATATGCTAACTCATGGTTTCGATATGGGATCATGCTTTGGGGAAATAGTGTTAATGCAAATGATCTATTCATTACACAAAAAAATGTATTAGAATTATAGCCCAAATAGATAACATGCAAAGCTGTACACCCTTTTTCATTAAACTAAAACTTTTAACTCTACCATCAATTTATATATTACATATTTGCACATTTGTTCATAAAAATAGTAAAAAGTTCACTAAAATATATCCCCACTTCTCTTTGCTGTCTTCGTTAACTCCATATCCAATAAACTATCTTCTTCCTACCACCTGTATGCTGACGATCTCCAAATTTATTTCCAGGTCCCCGTAAACAACCTTTGCCATGCTATCGCTACCATCAACAGTGACCTGAACGAGATATTTACGTGGAGCAAGTGTCATGGTCTTGAGGTAAACCCTGCAAAAACTCAAGTTATCGTGATTGGTAGCTCCAGAATGCTAACCAGGGTGGACTTCTCCTGCCTCCCTCAAATATCGTTTAATGGTACAGTTATCCCATTCAGCACAACCGTGAAGAACCTGGGGATCATTATGGACAGTGAGTTGTCTTGGGGTGAGCATTTGACTGAGCTTAAAAGAAAAATATTTGCCTCAGCTGCTTCCATGAGAAGACTCCGAAATTTTCTTCCAACTGCCACAAAAGTTACGCTTGTACAGTCTCTTTTACATCCTATTATAGACTATGCCGATGTCAGCCTTCCAGATCTCTCAGAAGAACAACTCAACCAGCTTGAGCGCCTCCAAAATCTTTGTATACGATTCATATTTGGCTTGCGCAAATATGATCATGTTTCCGAGTTTCGCACTAAGCTCAAGTGGCTCCCAATCCGACTTCGCCGTGATGCTCATATCCTTGCCCTTTTATATAAAATTTTGTTTTTCCCAACCTCCCCTCCCTATCTTAAAGATAGTTTTGAATTTCTACACCAGTCCAATTCCCGTAATCTGCGCTCGTCCGCTACTCTTCAACTAAAAACTCCAACCCATAAAAGTAGATTCTACAGCAAATCTTTCACTGTGTCTGCTGTCCGACTATGGAACGATCTGCCTGTTCCTGTGAGACATGCTAAGTCACTAGCAATATTTAAAAATGAGGTCTACAAATTATATTTCGCAAGATCGCTCATATAAAACTTAATTTTATCCTTGTATATATAGTAGGTAGTAAGATTATATTTTAAGCGCTGACAGTATCTATTTATGTATCTTAGTTGTTTATGTACGTATAAATTTTATTATTATCTTTAATATTTATAAAGTTCATATCATATATATAGTATGTGTTTACCCATAGTTGCATATTTAATTTATTGGTTATTTTTAATATTGTAACACCGCTTCCCCTCTCGTTCTATACAATCCAGTCCATCCAAAGGTTGCCTGGAAGAGATCGCTTTTAGCGATAAGGCATTGTACAACGGCGGATTAATTTTATAGTTTAATTAGTTAATTTAAATACTTGTAATTGTTTCTGGTGTACAATAAAGACTTATCTATCTATCTATCTATCTAAAATAAGATAAACACATAATGTAAATACCCGTCACAAAGATAAACTTTACCTACCATACTCTAGCATAAAAATGCTTAATAAAAGCCCATATTATATGGCTATAAGAATTTTCAACAAACTTCCCACTGAAATAAGAAACGAAAGCAGAACTCATATATTTGTTAAAAAACTTAAAACATTTCTTACAGAAAAGTGTTTTTATACAGTACAGGAATATTTGGAGTAACTTTATGTATTCAAAAAGTTACAATTTAAATGTATTCATTTGGGCCACCTTGTATATTTATATATATATAATTTTCAGCCGTGTGGTCTGTCTGTCACTGAGCTGTATCACTTAAACCGTAATAGGTTGAAATTTCCATAGTGACTTTCATAATCATAATGTTTATTGTTTCATGTGGTACATTATGAGGTCCGCAACATAAGCTCCGTAGAGGCACAACAGTATGAACTTAGTGACTTAAGAAATTATACTAAAATATTTCCTACCATCTTATTTCAATTGCCGCTCTGACAATAAAAGGTATTTAGAGTACATAGGTAGTGTTATTATCTTGTACGTTGGTAGGGAACCCTTTTTGTGCTAGTCCAAAAATCGATAATGCTTTGAGCGCCGAAAACACACTTGCGCAAGGGCACATGCTGTTCCTCCTCGTGCATGGCGTAGACCGTGCGAAGGCCCGCAGTCAACGTGTTAAAGATTATTTGCGTTTTTCCATTACAAACAAACAAACATACAAAAAAATCAATGTTTCCTGTGTTTATGTAGTGTAGACGTAAAATATAACCACAGTAGGTATTATTTTCAGTTGTTTAATTGTTAAATCTATTTATAATTAGCAATGATGTGACATTATGACTTCATGAATTCTTCCTCAAACGGTAGGTAAGTATTTAATTATTTTTTTTATTTATTCAGGAATAACAGACAGCTACAATATGTATCGTAAAATTTACATTAGGTAGGTACATAATGATAAAAAACTAAATATATTTTATATAACAATACTGCAGCCCACGGCGTTATCCACAATTTAAAACAAAAAAATTTACTGAAAATGCGCCACTAGAGCCAAATCATACATAAATGGAATATATTAAATACATTATATTAAATCTAAAACTACATTACATTATATTAATTTTATACATTATATTAAACATTATAATAAAATACATTATATTAAATCTAAGACTAAAATTAAGCTAAACGTTATTAAATTATTATCATAGTTTTATCCTACTGCTAGACATAAGCCTCCCTTTGATTTTTATTGAATAGTAATAGTAGTCTAATAATTTTAGTCTATGCAATATGTAATTGCAAAATGGTAAAATCCTAACTTTTCCTGATGATACTGTACTTTTCTTTTCCTGCTCCCTTTGATTTTTATTGAATAGTAATAGTAGTCTAATAATTTTAGTCTATGCAATATGTAATTGCAAAATGGTAAAATCCTAACTTTACCTGATGATACTGTACTTTTCTTTAGTGGTAGCTGGGACGAAGTTTAATGCTCAGTGCTGCTTCTCCAAAGTGCGTTCTTGGCTTATGACAAACGTTTTGACGCTTAACGTCTCCAAGACCAACTTTATTGCGTTTGCCCTGAGATCAAACCTCTCTGACTGAGATGGCCTCTGTGGAGCAGTGGGCGAAGGTCCGCATTTTTTTTTTATGTTACTTGAAGATGGAACAAGCACATGGTCCACCTGATGTTGAGTGGTATCACAAAGCATTGCATCGTAGATTCACGTTTTTTGAAACGTGCTCTACGATGCAACGCCCTGCGTCCATCAACTAGAGGCATGATGATGATAAGTCTCTTGTGCCTGTAATTTCACCGGCAACCATACCCTTCAAACCGAAACACAGCACAGCTGCTTCACGGCAGAAATAGGCGCCTGAGACGCAGAAGGTTGCGGGTTCGATTCCCGATGCGGGACAAATGTTTGCAAGTTCTGTAGATATTTGTCTCGGGTCTGGGTGTTTTTTATGTATGCTATGCATGTATTTTAGAAAAAAATTATACGTGTTGTAGGTAGATATATCAATCATGTGGTTCTCATAATACAAGCTCTGCTTAGTTTGGGGCTACATGATTACGTGTGATTACGTCCCGCATTATTTATTATTATTATTACTTTGATTAAAGTTTCTCTTGAACCAATTATAATCACTTACGGCATTTTAAAACCCAAATGATTCGCAAATAAATCTGCAGTGCATGCAGTTGGTGGTGGCATTTTTAGGAACTAAAACTGAAACTGTGTGTTTGACACGTTTTAGTTTACGGACAACAACATTTGTGATAAATCTGCTAATCAATTGGGTTTACAAATGCCGAATGTGATTATAAGTGGTTCAAAAGTAACCGTAATCAAAGTAAATTCATTTTCTGGTTTGAATGGTAGCACAGTAGCGCAGGCGCACTGCCTCGGCAATTTATGCATGTGGCGCTGTAACTATAATTGATAAGATAATAATTTTGATAGAAAGCCTAGAAAAGAGTACCGCATTGTAAATGGACTTTAAATTCCGATGATTTAGATAGTCTATATACTAATAGAAAGGGGAAAATGCCGTTTCTCACATCCAATTAATAAGTTCAATCCTAATCCGAACTACCTAACTTTCCCTTACTTTATTTTATATATTATAAATGCGAAAATGACCTTATCATGGAATTTCGCTATCGAGATACAATCAACATTATCATCGGCCTGTAGCAGTCCACTGCTGGACATAGGCCTCCTCTAACGAGCGCCATTGCGCCCTGTCTTGAGCTTGACACATCCAGCTTCTACCCGTAGCCTTTCGCAAATCGTCACTCCACCTGGCATAGGGCATCCTACGCTACGCTTGCCATGCCGCGGTCTCCACTCAAGAACTTGTTTACGTCAACGGTTATCGTTCCTTCGGGAGATATGGCCAGCCCACTGCCACTTCCTTGCTTGCATACGGGTAGGACGCACTGATTGAAAACTTTTGTTCTCAAACATTACAGTATAGGTAACGAGAAGACCTGACGTAGTTTTTTAAATGCTGCCCAACCCATTTGAATCCTCCTCTTGGCCTCGAGATAGAAGCCTACTTACAGACCTCGCAAACACGACGCTTGGTCGCGAGCGTCTGTCATATCTTGCTGTCGCGATTGTCGCCGTGTGTGCGGAGCTTTGAACAAAATGTATGAAAATTGTCCCCCGTAGCTTGTCGTAGCGTCTAATCGCTTACCTATGTCTTCCAATGTGCGCACTCGATGAAATTTGACCACACTTAATCAGGGATATAAAAGTTACATAGGGTACCTTTCATTGAGAAAAAAATACTATTTCCAAGTGATAAAAAAATAACTTGTAACGCAAGGAGAGAACTGTCGGTAAAAGCTTTCATTTGGACCACCTGTTAGGTTTTTAGTAGGTATTGGAGTTATAAGAGCTCACTCAGGGAAGAAGGTAGGTACCATGCATATACCTTCTACCGTATATCAGCATTACTGTATTTCGGCTTGAAGGGAGTGCGTGCCGGTGAAATTACAGGCACTTTTGTAGCTTAAACCTTCATGCTTCAAGTTGATGGACTGGATTGGGAAACATGCGCGACTTACAAAGTAATTTTTTGTTTTAAGTAATATTTACCACTTAACATCAGCTTGGCCATGTACTAATTCCATCTTCACGTATCTTTATGATACCTGAAGATGGAATTAGTACGTGGAAATACTATGGCAACATTGGATGTTGCCATAGTAATAATACTGTTTCAATGGCAACAACCCTCATTTTTAATTATTTAAACAGTAGAATAGACTAAAAACTTATTGGTTTGGTTTTGACGCACTCACTTTAGTCTTGGTACCAAGCGCCATACATCAGACGGCATTGTCCTTTTAAGTTGACTTTAGGTTAAATAATATTTTTACTAATAATCTGCTATGTATTCTATAAAATACAATAAAAATAAAATATTTAAAAATATTTAACGTTTATTACAACACAATACTTACTTCATCATCATTTATATAGGTACTTATGAATCACAGTTGCAATGGGTGCCTATCTAAATTTTACATAATAAATAATAAAATAAAATAATCAATAATCGAAGTAATATTAAATAGGTTTATGGCACTGTGCAGTAATATATCAAAATTAAATCTAATATCAAATGTAAAATAATGAACTTTTTGAAAATAGGATACGCCATACATGTTTTTTGAAACAAACTTTTAATAATTAATAAACTATTCTGAATGAATGAGTTAATTTAAAATTACTTATCTAGAATACCTATTTTTATGTTTTATAATTCAATTTAACTATATTTATATGGAATTATTATGAACATCTTATATCTAAAATACTTTGGCTAACTAACGTAAAATTGTACTGAAAAATGCATTTATAGTACACTCCAGGGCTTGGACTACATGCATCCGGACAGACCCAGAATATGGAAAAACTAAAAGACGAGCAAGATGACAAAACTTTTGAACGAAATCTCAAAGAAATTTTAATAAATAAATGTTATTAGGTATAGCTTACAAGATTTTTTCAGTGAGCCACTTAAACTTCTAGAAATTAATAATCAAGTTGAGTTAAATTTATAATTTCACAACCTATAAAATATTACTATTTAAAGGGCTGACTCGTACTCCAAACCATTTCTGTGCCCAAAATTGGGCTCATAGTGTTATACAAATCATCCATGTTTTTACTTCTACGACTTCAAAAAAAGAGGTATCAATTCGATACGTATGTATGTAATATATGTACCTAACATTTATGACTGCAATAAATAAATGAATATGAATATGTACCAAAGTAAATTCAAAGTATTTAATTTTTTATAGATTCTGTGCACCTCAGTTCTATTTCATTTAATTTATTTGAACTAATAGAAACTATGTACAAAACTTAGCTACTTCACCTTATTACATAGGCTCATACCATACTCATTATGTAAACTCATTTAACGCATTCAAAGGTAAATAAGCTAAAAATATTTTTTAGATATCTTTTTACAAAATAAAATTCGTGTATTGGGCAACAGTAAATTCTTATTTAAAAGACCTACCAGTTTGTTTAACGGACTTCAAAAAAAGGAGGAGGTTCTCTTTGTCTTTTTTATGGTTCCCCGATTTACTCAATGACGGCTGGACCCGTTTGGATTGTTTTTTTTGTTTGAAAGACCCAGTGTGGAGAAGTCTAGAAGAATCTTAGTGTCAAATGTCTTTCTATTTCTATGTCTAAGTCTATGCAAACCTATAGCGATTTGAGTATTTTTTTAAAATAGGTAACTCGTACTTCATTTGCTCTGGGATAATTTGGTGAAGTGGAACTGATGAAGAAAACCACAGATGGCCAACGGAACTAACTCAGTTTTTAGTGAACTACATCTTCACGACTTTTTCCCCATTATGGATATCTTCAGATATTGCTTAGTACGCAAATCTATTGAGGATACCCTAAATGGGGTAGTCAGAGGCAAGCCCAAACATTACGTTTGATAAATAGATAGTCAGATAGTTGATGCAAAAAGTGGGCATAATTTTTGCTTGCAGCAATCGAAGTGTTAGTGTAGGTAAGTAAATAAGTATTCAGACAAGTAAGTAGAAGTCAGTTTTAAGTTTATGTAACAAAATACTTTTGAAAGCTTTTCTCAAATATCTAACTGACATAATATTGTCTTTTTAACTGACTTGAAAAAGGGTTCTTATTTTGACTGTATGTTGTTTTTTGGGAATAAATTATACCGGATTCCGGATGCATAAAGCCGAAGCCTAATTCTTACTTCTGTAACCTATTTAAGGTTCTATAAGTAATCTGAAGCCACATATCTTGTGCAGCCTACATTTATTTTAAATTCATATGTACATCTTATGTCTTGAAAAAGTATCAGATACAATCTTCAAAAATATTGACACATCTTTTATTTAATATAATATTATGGTAGTGAAGTTACAAAAAGGTGATAATAAAATATGTGTCTATGCTACACCAGCAAAAGGGCCTCGATGAGTCGTCTATAGCTAAAAAAGTAGGTAGGTATTATGCTGAAGCATAATGCCTACTGTTAGAGCAGTAGGCCCTGTTATTCGAGACTACAACTGCCGTAAGACTAAAGCATAGTCTGCAAAGTAATTAAACTCAACTGTTATTATAATATGTTATTATATATTATAATGGGGTGTAAGGGGTTTCAACCGCCACCTTGGGAACCCAAGCCAACCTCACCTGCACGTGGTGCACCCTGCTAACTAACAAACGAGGCTTTGGCGGCCGGCTGATTGCGGCATAGCGCAGCCTGACACAGGTACAGTAAAATATTCTGACCGCCGATGGGCAGCAGCATCGGCGTGGTTTAAGAAGCTGTGCATTGCCTGCGATCCCCAACCCGCATGCCCAGCGCGGGGATTATGGGCATATCACCCTTATTAGGGGAGGCCTATGTCCAGCAGTGGACTAATTTAGGCTGATGTTGTTGTTGTTGTTGCTGTTGTTAATATAATTGTCTGAATTGGTCGTGGACCACGGCTTGTGTATCTCAGCAGAACTCAGAAATGTTGAAAAAATTGAAATCTATTTTTGGAAAAACCTCATGGAGTTTGTTTTGTATTCTCTTTTTGTATGTATCATGTTTGTATTTCACCACCTGGATGCAACTACATTTAAAAATAATGTAGCATGAAATATTCTAAATTATTTTTAAGTCATTTCGTTACCTGGGTACAACTACATAAATAATTAAACAAAACAAATAACGTATAAAAAATGATGTAGAACAAAACGAGGTTTTTGTCAAACTTCTACCCCTTTTTTGTGACGAAATGACTAAATCATCATCTTCATCATCATCAGCCTATAGCAGTCCACTGCTGGACATAGACTTCCCCTAATGAGCGCCGTTGCTCCCTGTTTTGAGCTCGACGCATCCAGCTGCTACTTCACATCTCTACAGCCTTTCACAAATCGTCACTCCAGTTAGCCGGAGGGCAACCAACTGGTGGCTTGACCAACGTAGTGTAGGAACACTACGTTGGTCAAGCCACGATGATGATTGATTTTTTATAGTGTCAGTCATTTCGGTTCAAAAATGTGTAGAAGATTAGAGATCTCCAATTTCTTTCATTAGAAAATACACCCTATTTTTACATGTTGATAATGAAGCTCTCTATAGAAAAGAATTTTAAAAATCGGTTTAGTCGTTTTTGAAGTTATCAAAAGCATACAAAAAAATAGATTTCTTTTTATAACAAAAGTAATACAATAAGGTTTCAGGAAGTGCATCTCTTATAAGCTAAGAATGGTTGAAATATTAGTGATTGTTTTAACGCTTCGAGTACTGTAAACAATGGCCTGCAGGCAACGTATTAATTATATTACCTAAAATTAAAATCTATATGCACTATCATAAATCAATAGACGCTATACTTGTTCATCTTGAACTACGATTCTTGTACCGTCTTCCAGTAGTTTCTCCTGGACGCTCTGGTCTTCGTCGTTGGCTAATTCTTCGTAGTAGTCCTCCTGCACCTCGTCCTCAGGTATCTTGTTGTTGATGAGAGATAGTGGAACGGTGTAGTGTACCACACTGTCGCGAAGAGCTCCTGGAAATTTAAAGAAAATTGCTAAGCCTGAAATAAATAATGGCCAGCACAAATTGGCGGATGGCAAAGCAGAGAATTTTGAAACCATCGTACATTTGTATGTATTTAATGGTAACTTGAGAGAAAGATGTTCGTGAGTGGGATGAAACCCCTGATGACTGAGTGCAAGAAGATGTATGAGATGATAGCAAGGAAATCTAATGTGCAGGATTAACAATTAACATTAAAGAGACATATTTGTGAATGAATGAATGAAATGAATTATTTAATTAACTTATTTAATTATTATTTAACGATGTATCCATGATCGGATTTTTTTTATGTTTTTGCATACCATTTTGACTTTATTTGTAACGCGTTGGTATATAATGTATACTGTTATGTCCCTTCCTAGCTAATGATAGATTGACATATGCGCCCTGCACACGTAAAGATTGGACCGCGCATCGGTACTGCGTTCCAAGCCGCAGTCCGATCTGTACGGTTTGGACTGCGGATCAAACTGTCGATGTCGTGGTAATGGCGTCTAAAGATCGGACCGCGCATCTGGGACTGATCACTGACGTAATGCATGGTTATAACTGTGAGATTTCCCTTCGCGTCGACATGCCAGATCTGACTGTCAGCCCCACGCATCCACACGTACGTTCAGTAGTGCGGGTTGGAATGGCGCGTTCTGTTTCCCGCGGTCCGAACTTTACGTGTGCAGGGTGCTATTATAAAGTAGATATCAGCCGTATGAGTTGATTTTGAGAGCCTGAATGAATTTTAAGACTTTTTCTATGGTCATAGTTCTTTGGTTTTGGCAACCAAATTGGTTTTCGTCATCTTTACGTGTATGTCAATATCAATGTCCTGAGTATCAACCTATGTTTAACAAACTATAGTCAATGAGATACATAGGTACGCCCACAGCTTTGCTTGCGGACACTGACCAGGGTGCCTAGTGCGAGTTTTTTACCAGCTCGATCTTAGCGTTTATTCCTCACACACACACACACACACCAGCCTATATCAGTCCACTGCTGGACATAGGCCTCCCCTAATAAAGGGGGATATGCCCGTAATCCCCACGCTGGGCATGCGGGTTGGGGATCGCAGGGCACAGCTTCTTGCACCACCGACGCTGCTGCCCGTCAGTGGCCAGTCAGTGTTTATTCCTCATTTACTCTATTATTATTCTGCCCGTCCCGCTGCTTCACGCGCTGCCGGTCATAATTCCCTTGTCTCATTCACTACTGTAGCAGTGGCAGCAGCATGAGAAGTATCGTTTACATACTCGTCCTGCCCACTTACTTGCTTACTTTCCTGCTCACTACCGTGGAAGTAAGCTGAATTGAAATGGGGTATTACGCAAAGTATGGAAAGGAGCAGTGCCACGCGTCTCTCACTAGATGGCACTATCTCTATTCCCTATAAATTTGCATAAAAAACTCACACAAGGCACCCAGCACCCCCATTATATGCGAAAAAACAACGTAAGTAGTATTGGTAACCACATAATAAACCCACAGTCAAGGCAAATACACAGGCACAGTTTGCATAACAAACAAACATTTGTCTTGCGGTGGGAATCGAACCTGTAACCTGCATCGCAGGTGAGCCTTTGCCCACTGCGACACAGAGGTCGTTCTGCCATCTGGTTGTATAGATAAAACAAGTACAGAGACGAACTTAATGCTAAGTAGAATTTTCTTCCAGATAACCTTTGTCAAGTGAAAAATAGTAGTAAAAATAATAAGTTTCCTAGCTTTTTTGTTGATTTGGAATTAACAACACTAATTATTAATTTACCATCATCATCATCAGCCTATAGTAGTCCACAACTGGACTGCGTCCTCCCCTAATGAGCACCATTTCGCCCTGTCCTCTACTCGATGACTTAAACAGTCCTGGATTATAGTTATGAGAAAAGACAGAGGCCGGGACAGAATTACTTGGATTACAAAAAACTTACCATCATCAAGTGTTTTGCTGCCACGCTTATTCTGGGACCACATCCTCTGCATGATGACTATCATTAATACAATGATCAGAAGTCCCACTCCACCGCCAAATATCCAAGTCAACTCCAGTCCAGCCAACCTGAAAGGAGTCAATGTTGTAGGAATAAGCAAGTTATACTGAGATATAAAAAGTCGTCGCTAAGTGATTAATTGCATATAAATTTCCTAAAGTCGGCACTCCTCTATTACCTGTATTGAATACTGCAAAAGTCGGCAACTTAAAGTATAAACAGACGATCAAACAGCTATTACCGACAATCGAACCTCGTGCGACCGGACGAATATTGGTTCAAGGGCGAACCGCGTTCGTGGCGTACCGTGTGCCAGACGATCGAATATGGTCCGAGGGTGGACCATATGGTTTTGGTTTTTTATGTAAAATATGCTGCGGCTTCGCTCGCGTGGTACTCGGATAAACAGTATCATTTATGTTAATATAGCTAACAAGGTATATTTCAAGTTTCATCAAAATCGGTTCTGTAGTTTTTGCGTGAAAAAGTAACAAACATCCGTCCATCCTCACAAACTTTCACATACTGTAGGTTTTATTATATAGTAAAAGCTAACAATTATGTATGATGTCTTTTCTACATGTGACCGAATGTAATGTTTATTAAACAAGGGGCCAAGTATGAAATACAAATCAGAACTCAACTTTTTTTTTATTCACGCTCTTTTTTAAATTCCATGTCTTGTCATTTAGGGCTCTTATACACGAGCGGCAAAGTGCTAACGGCAGAGGCGACTGCAACCGTCGACACGTCTACGGCTGAAGTTGCCTCGTTGCCGTGTCGACGACTGCAGTTGCCTCTGCCGTTGGCGGCATGCCGTTCGTAAGAGCCTTTAAAAAGAAGCGTGTATAGAAAATTTACATGTTTTATTCCAAGTCTCCTACGAAGTTTTCGAAAGATTTAGAGATTTTATTAAGAAGCACCTAGTGACGCCTACTTCTGTTACGAAAAAGACTAAATCAAGGTCCTTCACGTACAATAATTACCTAATTAGGGAAGCAAATTATCAGGCCTAAATAAGTTTTCAAAATGACAGCCGACGCTAACACATTTTAAATCTATGACTAATTCAAAAGATGATGATTATATAAAATTTAAAATTTTCGGACTACACACGATCAATATTTTTTTTATTTAGTATGGGCCAGCTCTTAACCTCAAGGCTTGTGTGAGCAAGGATGAGGTCGACGATAGGACGAGCTTTCCCAGAAGAAAAAAATATATAAACACAAAATTAAAGTACCTTAAATACAAATATTAAACACAAAAAAAAATAAAGAAGTAATAAGAACTTGTTTCAAGAGCGATTTTTTTTGAGTGGAGATACCTCACTAGATCACTCTCCGAACAAGGCCCTTCCACAGCAGCGATCGAAAAAGAAAACTTACCCAGCTGTAGTTGTAATTTGTTCGGATATTTTCGTAATATAGCACATTTGGCTTTTGTCGGCACACCAACACCCGGCAGCATCATCTTCGCAGGTGCCATTGCAAACGCCGCAAGGTACCCTGAAAAAATCGTTACTTACTTTATCACATATAAGATGAAAATCACTGGTTAAGTGTATTTCAATTGGAACTTAAACAGCTTTCTATAAAGCCCTAAGTGGGTAGCCCATAGAAATAGTTTTTTTATTAATCAACCTCTGGGATAAAAATCCCATTTATTTGACATTTATGAGTCGCTGCTGTCGGTGTTGCCATGGCCAAATCGTTCTCATGGAATTTAGCATAAACAAATTTTTGGAGAATATTTATTCATATCAACTAGAGTTCTGTTAAAGCTAGCTATAGGTTTAACGAAATAAATAAACTTAACCAACTTAAAAATCATTGACTATGCTATCCACCATTTAAGCTAAGACAATCGAAGGAGCAGCACCTTTATCATAATCATTATCAGCATATAGCATTCCACTGCTGGCCATAGGCCTTCCCTAATACCTAACGCCCTGTCCTCAGCTCGACACATCCAGTTTCTACCAGCCGCCTTTCACAGAATGCACATTTTTTTATGGAACCCAACTGATGTTAAGTGTTAAGCATTACCTATCACAAATCATTGCATCGTAGATCACGCTTTTTTGGAACGTGCTCTACGATGCTATACCCTGCGTCCATCAACTTGAGGCATGAAGGTGAGAAGCCTTTTGTCCCTGTAATTTCACCGGCACCCACACCCTTCAAACGGAAACACAACAATGCTGCTAAGCTTTGAAGTAACTGAATATACTTACGGATCAAGAACCACGCAAGAAGTTAGGTTATCATTGAGCCTGTATCCACTTTCGCAGTTGCATATCCCATGCATGCTGCAGTGTCCGTGATCGCAGGGACCCTCACAAGGCTTGTAGCACATATGTGGCGACGTTTCGTTCCGCTCGTACCCTGGGAAGCACTCGCACACCTCCGGAGCACTGCATTGACTATTCACACATGAAGTGGAGCACACTGGAGTGCATCTATCTCGGTCCTTAGCGTAGCCGTCGTTGCACACGCAATCCTCAGGAGCAACGCAAGTCCCATTACCACATGAGGCACACACCGGCTTGCAAGCAAAGCTGTCGTCAGTACGCTCATAGCCTTCTGAGCAGTGGCACGTATCAGGGGAAACACATGTCGAGTTCTTACAACTTGGATTACAAACAGGCTTACACGTAAACTTATTCGAAGTGCTGTGTTCGTATCCCTTGTTGCATGAACACTTATCCGGAGCTGCACAATATCCGTTTTGACAAGGCTGTTTGCATACAGGCCTACATATGTCTTTCACCTTCGAAAAGCCCTCGTTACAACGACATTTCTGAGGAGCTACACACTCTCCGTTTTCACAATGACTACAAAAAGGTCTGCAGATATTACTTTCAGACGTTTCCTTGTAACCTTTATTACAGTTGCATTTGTTCGGAGACAGGCACGTTGCGTTCACACATTTAGGAGAGCAGACTGGTTCGCAAATGAATAGATCCGTGGGTTGGAGTTTGTAACCATCATGGCATGAACACACATTTGGAGCTGTGCAATTTCCGTGCAGACACGGCTCCGCGCAGACCGGCGAACATTTTCCATCAAGCATCGAAAACCCTTCGTTACATCTACAGTTATTGGGCGAAACACATTCACCGTTTTCGCAACTATCGCAAACAGGCCTACAGGTCGAATTCGTTTCGCTATTTTTGGGTTCGTAACCCGAATAACACGAGCACTTATTCGGCAAATCGCAGGAAGCATTAACGCATTCCGGTTCGCAAATCGGGTAACAGCTGAATCGATCGGTCGCGTTCTGCGAGTAACCCGCATGGCACGAGCATGTATCCGGTGCTACGCATTTTCCGTTGGAACATTCTGGGTTACAGACTGGGAGGCAGGTATCGCCGACTTTTTCGTAGCCCGGATCGCACCTGCAGTCGCCGGGAGCGATGCATTGGCCGTTGAGGCAGTTGTCACATACTGGATCGCAGTGTGACGCGTTGACGCGCTGATAACCGTCTAGGCAATCGCAGATGCCTGGCGCTGAGCAGCGAGCGTTTGAACACTCGGGTAAGCACTCTGGGACGCACTCGGTGTCGCTCACCGGGACGTGGCCGCCGAGGCAGGTGCAAGTATCGGGCGAGCTGCAAACTCCGTTGACACAGGGCTCGGAGCACCGCGGGGAGCACTCGACAGGGTCATTGAAGTATCCGGGCGGACAGATGGGAACGCAGTGCGTCCTGTTGTGGGAATGGTAGTCGTCGAAGCAGCGACAGGAATTAACGCCGACGCACGTCGCGCTGACGCAGGGTGGGTCGCAGGTAGGCATGATACACGCGTTGTCGACCAGTGTGCGTGGTGGATCACATACGCACACATCTGGTGCCGTACAGTTCCCGTCGACGCATCCGAACTTGCATTCGGGCACACATTTGTCTTCATCTTTTATGAACCTATAACCGACGCAGCAAGTCTGCTGGAAAATCGTGTTTCTTTCGATCTGAAACATCATAATAGTAAATTTATGCACCGTAAAATTTAAAGTCCCCAGTAACAAAAGATCCACTCTCGATTCAAATGTCATGGGATCGAAAAAGCCGTATAAATATATAAAGCCGTGCGGTTTATAAAAATGTCAATCTTTACAAAATAAAAAAATCTAAATCAAAATAAGTTTATATAAGTTAATAACCACATAAAATACACATCGAAACGTATTTTTTTTAAATTTAAAAATAATGAAAATATATGATTTGTTTATAAAGGCTTACCTTCGTACAAATTCCCGAAGGTTTTTTCCTACAACGAAAGGACACTTTCTTTGGATAGGATCTGAAAAAATGAAATAGCACGTAAGTAATGATCGAAATGATAGCAGAAATAATGAATAACTAATGAATCCCGCGACTTAACAAAGATTCAAGCAAATCCCACCACGCGTACTAAAGTTTTTTTGTTACAAACTTGAACACACTTAAAAGTAAATAACCTTAATGGTGATACGATTTCCATATTCAAATTCAAATTCAAATTATTTATTTGCACGAACATAATGTAACTACAATTAGGTCTTAAATAAATATTATATCCTACCTTATTCTAGGCATGTAACTATTCAATCTTAATAACTTGGGGTGCAAAGTCAAACTAATGGTAAGATTATTTCAGCTATCATAAATACGAAAATAATCATTATAATTAGGGTCTATTACAATAGTTCATAAATAACTACACATTTTTCGAGCTATGGGCAAAGAGAACATATTTGAACACTGATAAAACTGATGTTGGCTTTCAAATTGGTCTTTACTTGCGGTAAATCATAATTTATTGATGAAAGCAATGTCGAAAATAAACATATCAACTTAAGATTCAAAGATTCAAAGATTCAAACGTTTATTTGCTAGAATACATAAAATTAATTTCAGAATTAGGTCTTATAGCTATGATAGTACATGTATTCAGCCTGCATGCAGGCATGCAAATATTAATAGAGTGTCGTTACAAATTTAATTATTGAAATATTCATTTAAGCTATAAAAACAATAAATAAGTAACCAATTATCTAACTTTTTCTTGAATATGGTTCCATCTAGCACTTTAAGTTCTTCAGGTAATTTATTATAAATGACTATAGACATGTTATAAACGTTTTTCCTATATATTTCCTTATGACATGGAGATAAGGCATGAAGATGATAAGCCTCTTGTGCCTTTACTTCACCGGAACCCTTCAAACGTTGAAACGTACGTTTGAACGTTCATAAAGCAATGGTGATTCACAGTAGAAATAGGCATGATGGCACTACATCCCCGGACGAGCTCTCTACAACGAACTTTATATATTCTAGTATACACGCTAGATTAAAACATAGTCTCATTTGTATCTCGATTCCTCGCGTACAGAGCCACGGGTGGAAATTCTGTTGTTCTGTTGCTGACTCGTTCCGCTTGTGGCCTCAAAGGGTAGTAGCTGAAAATCAGTGTTTGCTCCTTGAGCAAAATTATGCGCTGAGCTATGGCCTTTTTTGTCATACTACAACACACACATACACTGTGATGGACTTCTCACAATGTTTAGTCGTACATATTGTTATTTCAATTAAATTTTTATATTTTTCTACATATAATGTGTTCACTATTCATATTGTATGTATACATAATGTCAAATTACCTACTTGTTAAATCTTAAAATTGTTGTATATGTGTGTGATTGTAGTTGCAAATAAACGATATATCTATCTATCTATCTATCTAAATTCGTTATCCATTATACATTATCAAATACTTAACTGTTACCATTACAAATAATCAGGATTTATAATGAGTAACAACAGATTTTATCAAAATTGTTAGTCGAAAATCTGAAATTGACAAAACCTAACATTGGCATGAAATAAATAAATTAGTGGTATATATGGCCACGGAACTGACAACCGTCGGACTAAACAAAGGTTTGTCTGGAAGAGATCCAGATAAGACAGCTCTTTGTACCTATTTTTAAATTATAAATTATCCTGAATACTATTTATTTTTTCTGGTGTACAATAAAGAGTTTATATCTAAACGTGTGTTAAAGATTATTTATAAACGTGTGTTTTTGGAGGTAGTAGAGTTCTTTGTGGGGGGCTCGTCCGGGGAAGTACTGCCACCATGCCTATTTCTGCCGTAAAGCAGCTGAGCTGTGTTTCGGTTTGGTGTGGGTGCCGGTCAAATTACAGGCACAAGAGGCTTATCATCTTCATGCCTCAAGTTGATGGACGTAGGGCGTTGCATCGTAAGAGCACGTTCCGGAAAAAATTGATCTACGATGCAATGCTTTGTGATAGGTAATGGTTACCACTTAACATCAGGTGGGCCATGTGCTTGTTCCGTCTTCAAAAAGTATTAAAAAAAAAAAGCTGAGGCCGTGTTTAAAAGTGGATGAGAAGAACCGAGGATCCGGTTCAGTGGCGAACCTTGGAAGAGACCTATGTCCAGCAGTGGACTGCTGTAGGTTGATGATGATGATGAAATTAATAAAAAATATCGGGCAGTATCACACAGCATCATGTGGTCCCTAACTAAGCAAAGCTTGTATTGTGGGAACCACATGACTGATATACTGCTTATGTTTATATGTTTTTGTAAATACATTTATAATATACAAAGAAAACAACCAGACGCGCTTATATACTATATAGTTAATAATTACTTAAGCGTACCGGCTTATGAAAACTCATCATTGCTAACGGATAAGCTATTTAGTTGTATTTTTGCTCTATCAATGCATGCTATAACAATGATAATTCTTTCAAGTGATTACATAAAAAAAAACTTACGCTATCATATTTTATTGTTTACGATAACAAAATAGACTTAAAACTTACGAAACACGCTCTAAGCAGACACCAGTTTCATTTCTCTTCAGACCTCCATTCTCGACCACCGTCGCCGCAAGCACGGCCAGCAAAACAAATCCTCTCAAACTATCCATCGAAAAATATGTCTTCCCATAAATGGGTCCGCTATCCACAAACACTTCAACACAATTGAGACTAAAAGCTTATTCATCCATACGATAACAGTATCAACGCTTCCTCTGACATTACTGTATGCAATCGACAATCCTATTTTACAAAATGCCACTTTGTAATACGGAAATTAGTATCAAAATTGATAACGAGTTCCAATTAGTGATTGTACAGGTTGATGTCTTAACGCGGTGTGCACGAAAGTGCGTACGAAATGTGAAATCGTGTTCGGAAGTCGGGAGAACAATGACATTTTGCATATGATGAACAGTTTTATAGGCGTCCGGTGCTTGGCCGTAAACTATGACGTTCGCCGGGATAGGAATACATAATTATTATTTAGTATTAACTTATTATGTAGCGACTTTATATCAATCAATGTCTCCTTTGTCTAGTCGGAACATCAACCGCGACTTATCAAGATGTTTATTTGACATGACCGAAATAAGTTATGGAATAATGTTGTTCAAATTTCAATTATTATTAGTTTATTCTATATCTACGATACTCTTTATGAAATATTCTTAATATCTATAAGATTTATAAATGTAGAGTATGTATTCTTTGAGCGATTTTTATTCATTACAATAAATAAATAAATAATGCTGGACGTAATCACACAGCATCATGTAGCCCCAAACTAAGCAGAGCTTGTATTATGGGTACCACATGATTGATATACTACACAATATTTTTTTTTTGTAAATACATACATATTATACATAGAAAACACCCAGACCCGAGACAAATATCTGCAGAACATGCAAACATTTGTCCCGCAGCGGAAATCGAACCCGCAACCTTCTGCGTCTCAGGCGGACCTTCGCCCACTGCGCCACAGAGGCCGTCAATCAACCTTATATTCACTGTTTTTATAAAAAAATAACCCTTATGTCGCTTTATTGTTTCTTATCGCTTTAAATTAATGATTCCAAATTAAATGGACAGCCTTATTTCTTATGTTCTTTTAAAGTATTTTTCACTTCTCTTGCTCAAAAAGTGTATCATAATAGTGTAGCTTAGCGGGCCTAAAACTCGAGTTTAATACCTAGGGCTAAAAAGTTTTTTTTCTTTTTAATTTTTGTCTAAAATCATCAGCCCGTACAAAGCATTCGTTCTCTTATATAAAAACTCGACTTCTTGGTGCTCCGTCAATCTTTTTTTTTTGAAAATAGAACCGTCTTGGTGATGTTTTATGAAGGTTGATTCTTCCCTTCACGGTAGAATGCGAACTGTTTCGTTGAGGGTTATTGAAGGTATAGAGATTTAAAAAAAAAGATGGTATTGGCGCTAAATCTCTAGAATTTTCTTCATTCCAAATCACAAACTTTTACGTTTAACTTCCTGACTTTAACTTTCAAATTGTGAACGTGAAAAATGTCATCAAGTGATAGTGAAGATGCTAATATGCAAATGGAAGAAAAGGGCAAAGAAATAATTATGAATCTGTTGCCGACAAAATCACGTGAAATATATTTAAAGAGTTACGAAAATTTTATGAAATGGAGAGATGAGAAACGTGTGGATTCTTTTACAGAAGGGGTTTTTCTCACTTATTTTGATGAATTATCGAAAAAATTCAAATCGTCGACTCTTTGGAGCACATATTCAATGTTAAGAATGACCTTAAAAACGAGACACGACGTCGATATTAAAAAATATGTAAATTTAACGGCTTTACTGAAGAAATTGTCCACTGGATACAAGGCAAAAAAATCTAAAGTCTTGACGACACAAGAAATCGAAACATTTTTAAATAACGCTCCAAATAAACAATACTTGGCAACAAAGGTAACCTACTTATGTACTCTACTCAAACTAAATAAATAGATACCTACCTACATACCTAAATTATGTACCTAGGTTATTACGATTATTAACACACTTATTTTTTTGTTCAACAGGTTGCTTTAATTTATGGAATCAGCGGTGCATGCAGAGGAATAGAGCTTGCCAATATAACGCTAGAAGACGTAGAAACGGATACAAACCTACAAGCTGTGAGTCTGCCGAACACGAAAACAAACAAAGAGCGTAAATTTGTCATCAGTGGAGAATACCTTAATATAGTTAAAGCCTATCAGGAGTTACGTCCCACTCATGTTTCAACGAGAAGATTTTTTCTAAATTATCAAAATGGTAAATGCACAAGGCAAGTCATAGGCAAAAATAAATTTGGTAACATGCCTAAAGATATTGCCACTTATCTAAATTTACCAAATCCGGAACTCTACACGGGCCATTGTTTCCGCAGAACATCCGCGACTCTGTTGGCGGACTCTGGTGCGAATATAACGACATTAAAACGCCACGGTGGATGGAGGTCCGATCAAGTGGCTGAAGGTTATATAGAGGACTCTATACAAAACAAGTATCACGTCACGCAGCGGATTATGGAAGGAATCAATATTCTACCAAACATTACAGAACCCCAAGCATCTACATCGCGGGATTGGATGAATATGTCAACTCAGCTGAAGCCGCACTCAGATCTTAATAATGCAGGAAACTCAAGCATGATTCGAGTCTCTCCAACTTTTACTCCACAACAATCAACTCAAAATATTATCACATCCCAATCACAGAGAACCGAAATAAAATTGCCCGGGAAAAACATATCACTAAACATTCAAAATTGCTCTAACTGCACATTTAATTTTTAATAAAATTTCTGAAAATTGACTAATTTGGAATTGTTTTATTTTCTCGCAATCGAAGTGAAAAGTAGAGTGTTTTACTCGGGCCAAAACCACCCATTATAACTCGGTCTTGTCATCCTCCCTCGCTAAGCTCGGGAGTATAACAACCTCGTATATAATGGGATGGTTTAGTCCCTTGTAAAACAATCTACTATTGTGCATTTTGTCAAATCGGGTCCAGGTGACTTAAACAAAACCAAGTAACGCAATTATTAAACGGCCTGTATACCTGCCACTAATCATGGCAGAGCTTAATTAATATAATGCACCGGCTTCACTAGCCTTTTGTACTTTTGTACTCATGGAATAGAAATAACCCAAATCTACTAAGCACTAAAGGTACTTACTAAATGATCAATTCAGTCGATTACACATTACTGATCGACAATGGCTTACTAACATCCGTGGGAATTCTTGAACTACAGAATCATTTGTTTGGTTTAAAAGATAATCAAGTTGATTTGGTAGTTTTTTAAAGTAAGAGAAAGGAGATGTTATCGTCGACAACCTATTTGTGCACTGCTGGGCATTAAACCTCTTGATCCACTACGAGCTGGCTATGGAACGAGCTGAGTTTCTCTTATGATAGAATACGCAACGACTCTTCTGACTGAAAACTAAAGTCCTCGACATAGCTCACGCTGAAGTGATTGTAAGCTGGCCTTAACTCCTGGTGAAACGATTACACCAATGGCGTAAATGAGTTACACGTGTTAGCTAAAGTCATCGACTTCAAAATATTCAAAGTAGTAGAGTTCTTTGCGAAGGGCTCGCCCGGGGAAGTACTACCATTATGCCTATTTCTGCCGTAAAGCAGCTGTGCAGTGTTTAAGTTTGAAGAGTGTGGGTGCTGGTGAAATTACAGGCACAAGAGGCTTCCCACCTTTATGCCTCAAGTTGATGGAGGCAGGGTGTTGCATCGTAGAGCAAGTTCCAAAAAACTTAATCTACGATGCAATGCTTTGGGATAGGTAATGGTTACCACTTGACTGACATCAGGCGGGCCATGTGCTTGTTCCAGCTACAAGTACAATTAAAAAAAATCATAGCCCAAGCTGAAGTTAGAGTAGGCCATAACTCCTGAAGAAACGATTAGGTACACCATTGACGTAAACTAGTTCTTAAGTAGAAACTTGAGTATCGGCAAACAGCGTTGGACGCACCAACTTTCCACAGGATTGACGATTTCATATCTTCATTGTTTTGTAGGTCGTTCGTCAACCTCAAGGATAACAAAAGCTCGCAATTTCTACAAATACCTGTATACATCTAATTGCTATTATAACCTAGTCCTATGATATTTGCTAAATGCCCACAGAAGGGAATCTTAAATATTTATTGACCGTTGGATGTTATTTTAATCATAAGTGCATTTGCTGCCGTCATTTTGTGCATAGAACAATAAAATAAATAGTTTAATAGGAAAACCATAAACTAATAGACACAGTATGGTAGGTTCACCGGAATTTTCCTATTTGATAATGGCAAAACAACAATAGTGATAAGCGTGATGGAAAACGTGGGCAGGACATTCACGTGGCCTTCTGATGAGGAATATTGCCTCCATAACAATATGATTATTGTTACTATGTTCATCTTTAAAAGGTGTGGTCTCAGCTATATCTATTCTATGGGTGTAAGTAACACTAGCTTTCACCCACAATTCCCTCGCGTGCTACAAGGATGAATAGTACTGTAAATATGTTATTAGTTTATGAAACCTACACTATTTATGGTAGGTATTTAAAAGATAAAATATTTAGTACAAATTCCGCCAGCTCTCTCTGACGACTTTCTTATAAAACTAAACAGAAACTCGACAATGTTTCGCTCGGCGAAGCAACACGTCTGCGGAGTTGCGGAGTGCCGAAGGCGGACAGAGTATATCATTTCCTGATGATGCCTTATGGGGAAGGCGAAACATTGTCGAATTGCTGTTGAGTTTTTTATGAAACTCGTCAGAAAAAGTTGGCGGAATTTGTACTAAATATTTTAACTTTTCAATATCTTGCAATGTATTTCCGCAAAGTCACGCCTGAGTCAATTCATTACTATTTAAGTTATCAACAAGTTTCTAGTTCCAGCGGTTTGGGATGTGCGTTGGCTGTGGGTATAGCGATAATCCAGTCAGTTAACCATTTTATATATAGAAGATTCCTGGTCTAGAAAAACGAATTGTAAATCAAAAAAACGACTCAATCCGAGTAGTTTTAGCGTGAAGGAGGAAAACACATTACAGCTTTGAATCCAAGCTTTCGCTATTAGACCCAAAAACCTAAGTAGATCACACAATATAATATTTACATAAATACTTTTTATATAATTTCTTTCCTACCTGTATTTGTTTCATTCAGGGCAAGAAATTTAATATTTCTATACCCACCGAACCACGAGGGCATTTTTAACCATTTTCTATGTGCAGTCTTCCTCAAAAATATACATGTCGCTAAAGTATATTCTAAAGTAAAGTATATCTTTGTTCAAAAAAAATATTTATTTATTAGAGACAAAATTAAGGACAAAGAAAATTTATTGACAATGAGACTGGTAAAATCAAAATTAACAACACTAAATTCAAATTAAATTTTGACAACACCATCATCAACAAAAATAATAATGTAGCAAAAAGCATTTAACATAAAATAATTATAAATAAAGGGCCTTACTTAAAAGTCTGTCAAACTCAAAAGATAAACAATGCTTAAACTATTGCCATCTGTTATCGTTGGATATTGAAAAAAAGTGACAGGGATAACTTTAAGCAAGTTAAGGTTTAATTTAAGTAGAGTTTATAAGTAAGGGGGTAAGCAGCGTCGGTGGTGCGAGAAGCTGTGCCCTGCGATCCCCAACCCGCATGCCCAGCGTGGGGATTATGGGTATATCCCCCTTTATTAGGGGAGGCCTATGTCCAGCAGTGGACTGATATAGGCTGATGTGGATGTGGATGTGGAAAATACTAACAAAAATTTGGACCGTTAAATTATGTTGTCTGATTTAATAAATGTATAAAAATATTTATTATTTGAGGCCATTTATGTTTTGTAAAGTTAGATAGGTACCTACTAGTCAAAGTTCTTGAGGTTTTGCTTGATAACTATGGTAGTACAAACAAACAATGACATATGTTATGTTATATGTTATCAGCAGTAAAACCACAAAGTGCCAAAATACACCAACGATGTTGCGTCAGTGATATGCATACAATGAAGCTGATCATGTGCAGCGTACAGCGTCCTCTATACTTTAAATAAATGAACTAGTTAACATTATTGCTGTCCTTTTCAAAATCCTACTTCCTACTTTCCTACTGTGTAGTATGGTTGGATGTATGTAAAAAATTTAATGGAAAAAAATAAATAAAAAATAAATAAACATAAATAAATAAATAATTAATTTTTTTTTTTTTTTTTCCTTTTCTTAGTGTACATCTAATAATGTACTCTACTAAGATTACGATCTAGCCTTACTGTAGGCTAATGAGTAATTTAACATTGACCTAGATTTATACCGAGTTATTGCTAAGAATGTGTCCATTAACACTTTTCTTACTGTCTCTATTTAAGGCGAAGTCACTTTGTTCATGTGTTCTTTATATGTAGCACTAGCACTATCACTACATTACACTATCGTTATCACTACACTAACTCAAAAGGTTTAGTCCTTTTGAGCCTTCTCACAATGTCCGTGTTGTCGAGGAGCTGGATGGCCTCGACGTTCACGTGGTGATGAAGCCTACGCTCATGGCCTTCTGCGTATTTTTGTATTTTTAGTTCGACGGAGTCTATGTTGAGGTCCCGGTGAATATCGTCGTTTTTGACATACCAGGGTGCATTTACAGCTTCCCTTAGTACTTTGTTTTGGAATCCTTGGATGATGTGGATGTTACTTTTTTTGGTACAGCCCCACAGCTGTATACCATATGTCCAAATTGGCATTAGGACTTGTTTATAAAGTAGTAATTTGTTGTGTACTGACAGAGTGGAATGCCTTCCAAGCAGCCAATACATCTGTTTATAGCGTATTTCTAGTTGTTCTCTTTTTTTCTTGACGTGTGCTTTCCAGCGCAGTTTTGCGTCAAGCGTCATACCCAGGTACTTAGCTGTGTTTCCGTACGGTATGGGTTTATTGTTAATAAACAGAGGAAAGTACTGTTCTCTCTTGTTAGTGAAATTTATGTGGATTGATTTTGATTCGTTCAAGTTAATCCGCCATTTTTTTGTCCAGTCGTAGACTTTATTGACAGCTGCTTGGACCTTTTCTGCTGCTTCAGCATGGCTGTTTCCTGTAGCCATTAGAGCAGTATCGTCAGCGAAGGTCGCAATTGTGTTATTTTCTAACTTTGGAATATCACAGGTGTAGAGTAGGTACAGGACCGGACCCAATACGCTTCCCTGGGGTACTCCAGCTTTAATTTCTTTGATTTCAGAGTAGGCATCTTCTTGCCTTATTCTGAAAACTCTGTCTGTTATGTATGATTCTAGAATGTCAGTATATTGTCTGGGTAGCATACTTCTCAGCTTCATCATAAGGCCTTCATGCCACACCTTGTCAAATGCCTGCGCCACGTCAAGGAAAATAGTGGTGCAGACTCTTTTACTTTCTAGTGTTTTTTCAATAAGATTTGTTATTCTGTGGACTTGGTCTATTGTTGAGTGCTTTTCTCTGAAGCCAAACTGGTGGTCTGGTATTAGGTTTTTGCTTTCGATGATTGGTTTAAGCCTTTTTAGAAGTAATTTTTCAAATAATTTAGACATAATAGGCAAGAGGGATATTGGCCTATATGATGAAGCCTCACGTGGTGGTTTCCCTGGTTTGGCTATCATGATAACTTCGGCCACTTTCCATAAGTCTGGTATATATTTTAGTCTTAATGAAGCATTTATGAGATTGGTTAATTTCACCAAGGCTTTTCTCGGAAGATTGTGCAGTATTTCTCCTGATATAAGATCAAAACCAGGAGATTTTCTAGGATTTATGTTATGTTTTATTTCACATATGACTTCTCTTGGTTTCACAAGCTTAATTTCTAGTTGTTCATCAATACATTCTTCACCCTCCATTTGTTCATTGTTACTAAATGGTTGATATTCATTTGGTTTGAATATATTCTCCAAGTATTCAGCAAATGTTTTGGCCTTTTGTTCGTTGGTGACGGCCCATTGTGCTGGTCCTATTTTTATTGCGGAATTTGGGTAGCCGGCTGGTTCATATTTTTGGTAGCCTTCCAGAGAGAATAATCGGTACTGCGATCATTGGTTAGCTTGTGAAGATAGTCGCTTGTTGTCGTGTCTTGGTGACACTGAATTAGCCTCCTCAATTTTTTGGTAAGATTATTCAGTCTTGTCTTATCTTTTGGAGATCTGGACTGATGCCACACATTTCTTTGTTTTCTCTTTTCAGTAACAAGTTGTCTGATTTCTCTGGGGTAAATATGTTTTGAAACCCTTTTTGTAGTTTCTGGTGTATTATTCCAAGCTGTCTGTTGTATTATTGTTACAAATTTCTCTAAGTCTTTATTCAGTTCTTCGGGAGTTTTAAGCGATACTTTTAGGTCTACATTAATATCTAGTTCTATTTTAAAGCTTTCCCAGTCCGTATATCTATTAACCAGGGCCAAGTTATTTTCTTTACGTACTAATTTCTCATTTACTTCTAGATATATAGCAGAGTGATCTGAATTCATATCGTAGCTCTGTTTTGTATTCACATAATTTGAGGATATATTTTTATATATAAAAAAGTCAATTAAGTCTGGAGTTTTTTGCGGATCCGTTGGCCAGTATGTAGGCGATCTTGTAGATGCAACGTTACATTTAATTTCTTTTATTGCACTCATAAGTTCCCTTCCTTTTGTATTAGTTAATCTGGAGCCCCAATATGTATGTTTAGAATTGAAGTCCCCTCCTAATATAAATCTCTCACCAAGTGACTCAAGCAAGCTTATATACGTATCTTTACGTAATGTATAACGCGGTGGCCAGTATATGGCTGCTACAGTGAGTGGATATTGCTTTGTCTTGATACGAATTGCAACAGATTGTATATCTGGGTTCTCGTATTTATTATCTTCATGATATTGTATGTTTTCTTTAACAATTACTGCACTTCCTCCTCTTCCTTTGTTTGAAGGGTGAAGCGCATGATAAGTTTTATATCCTTTAAATTTGATGTATGATTGTTCAGTAAAGTGTGTTTCTGATATCAAGCACACATCTATGTTTTCTATATTAAGGACTACTTGCAATTCACTTTGATGTTTTTGTAGTCCATTACAAATTTAAAATTAAATTTAATTTTAAAAAAAAATTAAATTAATAAATAAATAAATAAACAAATAAATAAATAAAAAATTTGTTACTCCACGCAAAAACTACAGAACGGATTTGGAGGAAACTTAATTAATAATTTGGAGGTAGCTAGTACTTTAATAAAGAGAACAGCATCAGTTCCTATTGCCTCTATCATTATTTATACTCTACTCTTAGTAGGAACTCATTGTCTCATACGAGTTTCACAAAACAAAAATTAATCATCATTTTCGAGTTTTATAGAGTACCTTTCTTCGGAAATTGCATATGAGTGAAAAACATTTGCAATCCGCTAGAAATTACATTATTGTTCGTTAACTTTCTATTTAAAACCAGTTGAATAATTGTAATTCGGCGATCGTGAATGCAGCTAGCACAAGACTGTGGTGGATGGGACAAACTGCAGCGCCTTTACAGGGCACATGTATATGTATCTATAAGCTTACTTTAACACCTAAGCAACTAAATGTATATGTACGGAATAAACTATATGAATGAAATGAATATGAACTTCGGCCTATATCCAGGAGTGGATAAAGTCGGGCTGTAGATGATGATGATGATGAGTAATTGCAAAAGAGTTACAGTAAAATTAGGCTTGAAAACGAAAACGATGAAAGTTTTAGTATGCTAGTCAAGGGACATATCTGCACCAAAGAGTTCATCATAATAGTATTTTGAGTGGAGACTTCTATCTCCCGCTGCGCAATAACACTTTTGTGATGTGGTGTCACACTTTCGTAAAACCCACTACTTTGCTTTGGGGCCACAGCTTTGACGCTACACAAGTACAAGTACACGTTGCGTGTGCTTGTTTATTTATAGGTTACCCTACTAATCGACTTGCTTGCATAAGTATTTATAATATCAAATAATTTAATTACTCACTCCACGACCGTAGTGCAGACACCCATACAATTTCCTTCAAGGTCGCAAGTTCCATTGCACTCCACACGGCAAGGTTTCAAGCAAACCCCAGGAAACCTCTCCACATAACCCTCTGCGCAGGAGCAGATACCAGGCGCCGAACAGAATCCATTGATACACTCATCACACACTGCTGCACAAGTCCCGTTCACTAAACTGTATCCATCCAAACACACGCATTGCCCTGGAGCTGCGCAAGTCCCATTAGTGCAGAAGTCACATTTAGGAGCACAAGTCGACTCATCAACTGGTGTATAGCCTTCGAAACAGCTGCACACATTTGGCGCAACACATGTAGAGTTCACACAGTTCTCACAAACAGGTACACAGGTAAACCGATCATCACTTATGACGTAGCCTTCTAAACATGAACAGGTATTTGGAGCGGTGCATTCTCCATTAACACAAGATCTTTCGCAGATAGGCTGGCAAGTTAAGTCTGCAGCGATGTTGTAACGCTCATCGCAATCAGCGCAATGAGTTTTGTTGTATCGTCTAGTATTGGCGTTGCATTCGCAGATGTTGTTGATGTTGCAGATGCTGTTGACGCATTGAGGGTCGCAGATGGGAGTGAGGCAGGCGTTGAGACGTTCAGGGTCGAGGTAGAGGGGTGGCTCGCAGTAGCAGGTGGAGGGGGCGATGCACCGGCCGTCGAGGCAGCCGGTGCTGCAGACAGGAGCACAGGTGTCTAGCTCACCGTTGTGCTGCCAACCCTGGCAGCAGATGGTGTGGTTCGTCCAGGTGAGGAATGACTGTAACAATAAGACGTATATGAGAAATTAAATACTGACCTATACTGACATCATGGTATCAGTGCCTCACACGATGTTATCAGTGCGACTGACAATGCCGATTCAACTTTATTTTTCAATAAATTATACCCCTTGTACTTACTATCACACATCATCATGTAGCTCCCCAAACTAAGCAGAGCATACCATATATAGCAACCGTATAGAAACCATATTATTGGTATGATGTAGATATGATAACTATATTTTTTGTAAATACCTACATACACACATCAGCTTAAAGCTACTAGTGTATTATACATAATAATAATAATAAATACATATCTACATTTTAAATAGAAAACACCCAAACCTGAAAAGCAAACCTGGAAGCAAACAGTTCCCTTCAGCAGTTTTGGCGTGAACGTGGTACAAACTTATTCATCATATAATCATCAAAAAAATATATATATATATTTTCCAAAATATCATAAGCTTAAATTTACAAAGTATCAGTTTATAGACATCTGTATAAACATAAACATAATAAGTTAGGTTATGTTTTAAGGAGCATGAGTGCCTTATGAGATACAATGAAGCATCAAATCAGATAAAGAACTTTACCTTCCGTGCTAGTTACAGCAAGGTAACGCTTCACCCTATTGAAATGAGTGATTAAGGATATAGCAGAAAAGATAGCCGAGACAACTTCTTTATATATAGATAGACTTATAATTAATGTTGGCTAATAGGTATACTTTTTAAATTATGTATGAATAATAAGTAATTAAAACTATAATTATAACTATGAAAGGATGAAAGATATAAACATCTTGATACACTGCATCCAATTTTTGGATGTATATAGGGGGGTACCATCATGATGCGAAACTGCAGGAGGAAGCTAGGAAATAATATTGAGTATCAGCTTGTTGCAATAGATGGCGCACTCACACACCAGTAGGTTTGTTATGATGTCCAATGGATGTCAATGACCTACGATGGCAGTAAATGATATCGATTCTGTTGTGCATTTTCTTAAATTAAACTTAATTTGACATTCCTAAAAGTTATACTATCCCTTTCTTTTAGGTGTAAATGACACAAGGATAGCTTTAACTTTAAAGCTATCAAATTTAGTTAAGTTTAGAAAAGTGAACCTCTGGAAACACGAACCTTTTTTATCACACTCAACCTCCATCGCTTTTTTATTGTTAAATCTTGTCGACGTCGACATTGGCAAAGTTGTGGACGCTATACCACAGAGGCCATAAATAAAAAAGAAGAAGAAGAAAATTGAACAACAGAGTCGACACTAATGGCTACCTAAATATATTAACAATTAAAACCACACGCGTCCAACGATGGAAAACATAAATATCTGCCGAAGAAACGAGAACCGCTGGGGCAAACGAATTCTTGAGTGCCGACCGCGGCTCGACAACTTCGTGTAGGACGCCCTCCTGCCTGGTGGACTGTGAAGGTACCTACATCTTTAAATCTGCTAAGTTTGTAGTTCAAGAATTTCAAAATTTGTTCTGAGACGTCAATTTTATCACAATATTTTTTTAACATGCAGACTTTTAGACAACACATGAAGAATGACAGGGAAGCAAATTTTAGATTGTTTGTTTGAAAACTTTACTTTACACATACTTAAAATATGTTACAAAGGGTGGGGCTTAATGCAGTAGGCATTTTCTACCTGTTAACCAGTAACAGGTTCAGATAAGAGGTTGGCGTGCTAACCTTAAATTACTTACTAAAGAGATAAAATTATGTGAATATACTAATAATATTAATATTAATATCAACACTAAACCAAATAAACATGTAATAAACATAAACAAATACCTAATTTACCGAAATAATTTATTACTTAACGATTACAAAGATACCTACCGATACAATAATCAGATATACCGAAAACAGTGTTTAACTTTGCGTGTAAAAGATCCACGAGCATATAGTGTTCCTCTTCAAATAGTGTTCCCGCAATAGTCGTTTAAAAGTTTCTCTATACTCGACCCCTCTGATATCAGGAGGAAGGCCATTCCACAGTCAGGCTGCCTCAATCGAAAAGGAATTGTGTGATACTACCCAGCACGACCATGGAAAAAAAAAAAGCCGAACCATGAAAAGGAATTTCCAGTACTAGGTTATTAACAGATCTGAGATTTCTGGCATGAGTATCTGCTAGAAAATTAAAGCGATCCTTTAAATAGCCAGGCGTACAGGGGTCCTTTAGAATCGAAAAAAGTAAGCATAGGATTCTAACATTCCTCCCGGATGGGTAGCCACTTGAGCTTAGCTCGGTACTCACTAACGTGGTCATACTTACGGAGATTAAATATGAAACGGATACAAGTGTTCAATAAACGGTCAAGCTTGTTAAGGAGATCTTCATTAAGGTTAATAATATTAATATAACTTTATTTCAAAAACTGACCTCGGTTCTGTAACGCCGCAGTGCGCGCTTTCTTCCATTTCTCCAAACTAAAACACTGTACGATTTTCTTCTAGTCTGGATCGAGCTTGAGGACAAAATAATAAAATTAACATAAATTCATAATTTTTTAAAGAAAATAATTATTATTTATACTTTATTGCACAATAAATGTTACAAAAAGATGGGTGATGCTTTGTGCATTTTCCACCAGCCAAACCTGTGGTTTGTTTTTACATGGTGGTAAATATTATTCAAATTTAATCTTTTAATTTTATTTTATTTTACAATTAACAATGCGAGCATAGTTTTTAAAAAAAAATTAATACACAAATAGTAAATATCCCAAGTAGGATTAAAAATATTACAGTTAATTTTCCCGAATACAATCTTTTTAAACCTACCTGATCTTTACCGCGCAGACTCCGTCGTCACTAAGATCTAAGGCTTTAACATCGTCAAAAAAACCTACAAATATAAACATAGCAAAGAAAACTACACATTTCAAAAACATTATCACAATAAATTCTCAAATAAGTCGAACAAAATTGATTTGCATCTTTTTTCAAAGAAAACTTGTAAGCTCGGTTGTTGCAACTTCAATTTGTAATTGTCACTATTCAGTCACTGAACTTTGAGTTTTCACACAACCAATATGATGTAAAGCCCACAACATTATGAGAAATTATCTCCGGGGTACAAATGATGTGGATGCTAACCTACTTAGATTGATAAATCAGAAAATGTGACTCTTATCACCAAGCTTTAAAGCTCACAAAATGATTGCAAATAGTTACTAGATAATGCATTGTTCGTTTTAAGATCCACTTTTAGTAGTAGTAACCAGTAAATCTCTTTGTGATTCGTCAAGGGAAGAAATACCACATGCCTTTTTCTTCCTTGAAACAGCATTGCTGGGTTTCGGTTTCAAGTGTTGAGAGTATCGGTCTAGTTAAATGCACATGAGGCTTAACGCCTTCATGCTTCAAGTTAATAGACGCAGGGCCTTGCATCGTAGGACCCATTACAAACATGCTTGAACTACAATGCGATCATCTTCAAATCACATCACAATAATATTATAAATGCGAAAGTTTGTGAGTATATATGGATGAATGTTTGTTACTCTTTCACGCTTCTCTTTGCTACTCAACGGATTTGAATGAAACTTGGAATATACATAGTGTATGACCTGGATGAACACATAGGCTACTTTTTATCCGGGAGCCACGCGAAGCCGCGGGCGGAAGCTAGTATTATATAAAAGCTTCATAAATTAAAGAATTTTCAATTTTATCCGTGGTGCGTATTTGGAGATCATACAAACGAACGTGTAAAACAAGTGTGTCAAAAACTGGCCTTCTACCACCGTGTTATCGTTTACCTAGTAAAATGTACAGGAATGCAAAACTTACTGAAATGAAGATACTACAAAAAGCTAGCAGATACGTGCATCTGAAAGTTCATGGCTACCGCCGCCCATGGTAATTTGAAGCATAAGGTGAGCCTCAACAACCAAAGTCATTGTTCGTTTTGACAAAAGAAAAAAATCTAAGTTTTGACAATGCACAAACAGCAACTAGGCCGTATTCCTCGCTATTTAAACCAAAACGTAACAATGCTGGTAGGTTGTAGAAATAGACATACTAGTAATATAAGCCTCGGACAAGCCCTACTACCTAACCTTTGCAAACATTTAATTATATAAACGTTTATTATAATGAAAATATGTAACTAGTAAAAAGGTAGGTCCCCCCACTTTTAAACTAAGTATAGGCAAGGTGTTGGGATTATAGTGTAGATAAAGCTTAAAGGAAATTGAGTAAAATATGAAGAAAGAGAAAGGCGTCGATAATGCTGTCATCACAGCCCCAAAGTAAGCAAAGCTTGTGTTAATTATAATTTTACATGGTTGTATATACTACATAATTAATTATATTTTTGTAAATACTTAGACAGACCCAGACCCGAGACAAATATTTTCATATCATATAAATATATGCTGTCATCACAGCCCCAAAGTAAGCAAAACTTGTGTTAATTATAATTTTACATGACTGTATATACTACATAATTAAAAATTTTTTTTTAAATACGTAGATAGACCCGATCCGAGACAAATATTTTCATATCATATAAATATTTTTCTCGCGGCGGGAATCGAACGCGAAACCTTCTGCGTTTCAGATGGATCTTCAACCACTGCGCCACAGAAGTCGTATATTTTCTGACTTATAGGCAGCCCTGAGTTCATTGGCTATTCTTGATAAAGTATGGAAGCAGCGAGATAAATGACACTCATTGACAAATAACTCGGTTAAATATATTTTTATTGATAAAAGTTTAGTGAACTGTAGCATTTTTTATTTGCAAATATGCTGCAGGAAGCTTGGAAGAAAAGGCATTTTGTTAGCTACATCCCATTTTGTACAGCATAAAACATATCTACCCGTGGCTTGAGTACGAAAAACATAGGTACCTTACTACACTACCTATATCTATTTATTTAAAAGAAAGTTGTTTTAGTTACACTATAACTCAAGAACGGCTCTACCGATTTGGCTGAAAATTGGTGGAGAGGTAGCTTAGGTTCTAAGGAGACGGACATAGAATACTTTTAAGCTATTGCATCTATTGCATGTACCGACCGTTACTGCCGTTGAAGCAACATCTTGTTTGTTTGCTCCGTTAAAAAAATATATTATAAGAAGTTTAAAGTTGAGCTGTAGCGATAAAACTTATAAACGATTGTGACCAAGATTGATACCTTACTAGTGAAGTTTGTTTGATAACGATTTGACCAAAAACACCGAAGATATAAGCAATAAATTGCTAAAAAGTTTTGATATCCTGACCTACGACAACTCGCAGCGCGCTCGCTTCTTTGTTCGTGGCGGTGAGTCATTACGCGGCCGGCCACCGCTTGCTAGTACATCGCTTGCATCTACCGGCTTTTTTTGATTCACGCACCGCGCTGTGTTGAGCGCTTTCACACTGCTTGCTTTCGTCTACCTTCTTCAAGTTCTTGGTGATTTTTATTGCACACAATATGAGTTGTGCTGCTTGCTGTACTACTGTGCTTAAGAGTGAAGATTGCCTACGATGTACCTTGGATGAATGTGGGAAAATATTTCATCTTCTTTGTGCGGGAATGAACATCCTTCCTGCCGAAACATGTTCTTGGGTCTGCCCTGAATGCCGTTGTCGATCTAAGAGAGGGGGTGATAATACCCTTACTCCAGTCGGTGCCTCTAAGGTTCGGGACCCTAATGTAACATTCCGCAACAAGTTGACCTCTGTTGCTAGTAATGAATCCCAATGCAAAACTGAAAATGAGCTTTTGTCAGCGGAGATCCGTTCCTTACGTCAAGAGATGTCATTTCTTAGGACTGAACTTGGCAAAGCTGTATTGCTTATAACTGATTATGAGATGAAGCTTCAAAGCTATGTATCCAAAGTCGAGGGTCTTCATAATAAACTGGAAAAGAGTGAAGTACTAAGTCCTGTGGTACCTGCTACTTCTTGCACCCCCGAACCCGTAAAAGTAACTTCACAGATTGAGGTAGAAACTGTAACCGAGACATTCTTGAAGTCCACTAAGCCTAAACAGAAGAAGAAGGGGAAGCAAAATACCCATACAGTTCCAACGCCGCACTCTACTTTACAAGTTGACCCCAAAAATCCCATCCAATACGACAACTTACCATCGTCGGTTGTACCTACCCCGAGCCATACGGAAGCCGGGAACCAGCGGCCGTGGATAGATGTAAGGAGAATCCGACGACGCCCAACGTCACTATGTGGTACCGCCGGACCAACAACTACCACTCTGAAAGCTGTTGAGCCTCGATCTTACATTCACCTGTGGAATATGCAGTCTAGCGCTGAGGAGCTTCGTGATTACCTTCGTCAACTATGCCCTGACGGTGTCTGCACGGTTTTAGAGCTTAATCCGAAGGGTGATTACAAATCCTATAAAATTGGTGTACCAGTCGCTTACTATGACACTTGTATGTCTACTGACGTATGGCCAGTCAACGCAAGGATAAAGGAATGGATCGTCTACCAAAAGCCTGTTGGACTGGGCCCATTGAAGCCCAGCTCGTCCCAGCCCTTTCGTGAAGCGACGGCCACGCAATAGGCTCTCCCGTTTCAGTGCCTACTATCAAAATGTCCGTGGCCTAAAAACCAAGCTCAGATTGTGGCGAAGTAGTCTGCCAGCCCTTGAACATGACTTAGTTGCGGTGACTGAGAGTTTCTTAGACTGTTCAATAGAAGATCAGGAATTGACATGTGGAGATTGGAGTATCTTACGTCGCGATAGGAAATCTCCGTGCGGCGGAGTTCTACTTGCTGCGCGGGCTCCTATTGTACTGCAGCGACGCCAAGAACTAGAAACTGATAGTGGAGAGGATTTGTGGGCCTGCCTTACGTGGCATGGACAACCCTTTTATCTTTGTGTCGTGTATATTAAACCAAGTTCAAGTGATAGTGATTATATGAACTTTTTCTGTAAAGTGGAAAGCTTTATAAATGAATGTAAAGCATCGGTCTTAATCTTAGGAGACTTAAACTTAAAAAGTGCCTCTTTAAACGTAAACAATTATTATTGTTATTTTATGTCCTTTTGTAGTCTATGTGAGAAGAATGCTGTGATGAATGTACACGGAGGGTTATTAGATGTCGTTCTCGTTCGGGAGAGTGATGGGGGTGTGTGCGATGTGTCTGTCACTGCCACGGAGGGAATCGTCCCCCCCGACGCGTATCATCCGCCGCTGCATATTGAGATGAGAATTAACACTTCACATTGCTCCGATCTGATTGAGCCTAGCAACATAGATGTTGCAAAAGACTGGAACTTCAAGAAGTGCGACTACCAGCAATTGTATCATATGCTTTTCGAGAATTCTTGGTCTGAAGTCTTGCAGGCTCAGGACGCTGATACTGCTTGTCAGTGTCTTTATGATACCTTATATACTATGTTTGATGTATGTGTACCCAAAAAACGTCGTGGAGGCGCCGTATGTAGACGCTATCCGGTCTGGTTTACGCCCGATATTATCATAGACATAAGGCGTAAACTACGACAATATTCGGTTAAACCCACGTAAATTCTGGCAACATGTCTCTAGCCTACGGTCAAAGGGAGGATTTGAGCCTAACATCACCTATCAAGGCTCTACTTTGGCCGGATCAGAGGCGGCTGAGGCTTTTGCAAGTTACTTCGCCAGCGTTTTTCTTCCTGATATTCCCCATTTAAACTCAAATGTCAGTGTAAACGCTAACATGTGTAATAACAATGATATAGACCTTATAAAAGTTACTCCTACTGATGTTATTTTCGCGATTAACAAGCTTAAACCGATGAGCTCTTTGGGTCCTGACAACCTACCAGCCCTTATTGTCAAAGACGCCAAGATCCTATTATGCAGTCCACTCTGCCATATCTTTAACCTTAGCCTTAGGACAGGAGTATACCCTTCCCAATGGAAGATTTCAAAAGTTATTCCGATACCCAAAAGCTCCAATAAATCAGTAGTCGAGGAGTACCGTCCTATAGCAGTTTTGTCATCCTTAGCCAAAGTATTCGAAAGCATACTACACAAATACATTTATGCACAAGTCAATAAATACCTGTGTAACGAACAACATGGCTTTAGGTCCCAAAAATCTGTAAACACAAACCTATTGACTTTGGTGGAGTACATTTCGGATCGTCTTGATCAGCGCAGCCAAGTTGATGTACTGTATTTTGATTTTCGGAAGGCCTTCGATAGGGTCAATAACGACATTCTGCTGACCAAGCTTGCAGCTCTAGGGTTTGCTCCGGGTCTTCTCCAACTTCTTGCGGACTATCTCCGCGATCGTCAGCAGTTTGTGAGGTTAGGCTTGTACGAGTCTCGGCCCTATCATACGCGTTCAGGGGTAAGTCAGGGTTCAATTCTTGGGCCTTTATTATTCTTGTTGATGATCAACGACCTCCCTTCCTGTGCATCCTACGCAAAGTGCCTACTCTATGCGGATGACTTGAAGCTCTACAGTGAAATTAAGTCTGAAGCTGATTGTATGGCTCTCCAGCGAGACGTTAATGCGATCTGTGAGTGGAGTAACATCAATAAAATGGAATTTAACGCAGGTAAATGCTATGTTATGACCTTTGGGCGAGTGTGGCACCCAATTCTTTTTGAATATAAGATCAGCGGTGAATCTATTACCAGAACTAACGCTATAAAGGATTTGGGTGTTACATTCGACCGTAAGCTAACTTTCCATGACCATGTGGCTGCGCTGGCAAAGGAGTCCTTCAGGCGCCTGGGGTTCGTGCTCAGGAACGCCCGCGATTTCCGTAGCGATCAAGTCGTTTGTCTCATCTTTGGTGCGCTCGTCCGGAGCAAACTTGAATCTAGCGCTTGTGTCTGGAACCCGCACGAGGCCAAATATGCTTTAATGCTTGAGAAGGTCCAAAAAGCATTCCTGCGGTTTCTTTACAAGCGCCGATATGGGTACTATCCCTATTTGTATCCCACTAAATTCTTGCAAGGTTGCCTTGGGTATAATTCGCTGGAAACGCGGCGGGCCTTTGACCAGTTATCCACGGCCCACAAGATTTTTCACGGTAAAATAGACGCCTCAGATCTGAGTGATAAGTTGTGTCGTTTTTTTGTCCCGAATAACTATTGTCGGGGGCGGAAACATAGGTTATTCGCAGTGCCGCCGTGTCGAACTGCAGCGCGAGCCGCATCACCTATCCCACGCATTCTCGCCACGCTCAATGCTCTCCTGAACGTTAGTCCTCACTGTGATTTATTTGCGGATGGATTTGCGGTAATTAGGTCGGAATTCCTGAAATTTTGTGAGCGCGATGTATGACTGTGTGTTTAATTATTATGATAAATTAGTATTATTAAATTTGTTTAATTTTTTAATTTATTTTTACCTGAATAATTTTTAATTTAATTCTTTATTTCATTGTATTTTTTTGTGACTTGTCTAGCTCTTTAATTAATGTAATTGGCTTATTATCCGTGTTAATTAAAGTAAATAAAAATAAATTAAAGTAAAAATAAATAAAAAATAGCTTCTATCGAGGGCCTTGAGCGCCGGGACCGAATCCAGAAATTCCGCAACGAAAAAAAACCTCACGCTCCCCACTCCGACGGGCACGGAGGTGTGGCTTGAAGGCCGTGCATTGTCTAACGTCGTTTCTTTTCGGCAGTCTTCGACACGGTGTTTGTGTGCGTGCAACTAGACGTATTGTACGACTCTACGAAGCTCGCACGAATCGAGACGATCACCACGCTCAAAAAGTGTAACTTGAATTAATATCAAAGAAAAAGAAATACTGCATAAATAAAATAAATAAATAATTATAATTGCATAAGTTGATACAAAATGCTATGCAATAGCTTTACCGCGGCAGTCCCCGAGTGCCACACGTCTTTTTTATATAGGGTAGGGTAGGGGTAGGAGTAGGGTAGGGATGGGGGGAGGGGTATGGGTAGAGTTGGGGTAGGGTTGTTTATTAGCTTCTCCCACATCAATCTCCTATTAATTGCTTCCTTAAAGATAGTAGTTTTAGTTTTTTTTTATTTATTTATAACGAAGAACGGGCTTTGTCGCTGAGCGACCACATTGCCCGATCGGGATGTTTTTGTTACACTATTTTTAACTATATCCTCTTTGATAGCATTTTCCACTTTGATATCCTCATTGATTGCTTAATGCTCTTCAATATCCTCTTTGATTGTTTTTTTCCATTTCGACATATTTTTTGAATGCTTCTATAACTTCGATACTCTCTTAGAGACTGGATAACGTAGGTCGGGTCAGCTAGTTTTTGTATGAAAAAATGACAAAGTTTTGCAAACTTCCCGCTAGGGGCGCAGTTCCATTTTCATACAAAAATGAAAACTTTGTAGTAAGTTGTGTTTTCCGCACTCAAGCCACTGGATGCTGTATTTAGTAAACCGGTTTAGTCTTCGTACATTTGGTCCGGTTATTTTACATTTGCCACAAAGTAAATTCGTCACGAAAAAGTATGTGTAAATTAGTCACAATTATTTTTTTATAATAAACTCCTTCGTTTATTAATTGGTTATTATTTATTAAGTCACGTGTATTTATTTTTTCGTCAAACGCGCGATTTCTAAAAAGAAAAGCGGCGTGCAGTGTGAACTTGACTCGCCGTTGTGAGGCATCGAACGAAGTTCTTAATCATGGTCCTTAATTTCAGAATAAAATTAGATCATACTTTATACCTGTATTTAAACATAATATTCTAATATATTTTTTTAAAATACACGTGATTTTGGGTGGGAGAGGGGGGATACCTCACCACGTATCACCGGGGGTTTAAAAATGCTAATAAAAACATCACGTGATTAATGGACGGCCCCTTTGACATAATTAAAGAGCCCCTAATAAAAGAGGATATCCCAATACTGGGCATGCGTTAGAGGATCGCAGGGCACCACTTCTTGCACCACCAGCATAGCGCAGAATAACACCGGCACAGCTACATCCCCTGGCAGCCGACAGACAGCAGCGTTGGCGTTGCGATAAGCTGTACCCCCGCATGCCCAGCTCGGGGATTATGGGCATATCCCCTCCTTATTAAGGCCTATGTAAGCAGTGGACTGATATAGGCTGGTGTTGGGTATGTTGTTTGTTGTGTAAGAAAATATTTTGACCAACAGCAAGAATCAAATCCACACCTCTTTCGTTTCAGTCGACTGCAAGATACTTGAGGTAAATCTAGTCATAATTATCGACGGGGCCGTGGTAAAATCCAGGAGCCTATGGCCCCTTCAAGTTCTACTGCAGCGTTGAGTCTTTCATCAGGTGATGAATGGTGCGATGATGCATTAGCACTAAGGTGAGTGACGGAACACGGTGTGTTTCGCTGTTGGGTCCTTCCAACTCTCTCTGAGTTGAAGGACATAGCGCATTTTCACATCGACAAAAGAAAATAAGGGTTTTGTCATGATTGGGGACACCGTCTGCGGTCATAATAACACTATCAGCATTCATAATTAAATGAATAAATGTTTATTTCAGACCAAAGATCCATATAACAATAACACATAGAACACGGAAATAGGAAAAATCTTAAAAAAACAAGAATAATTAAACACAGAGACATCATTGCGACACTAGGCTGGAGACCGGCTTCAGTAAAGCTAGCCAGTGTCGCATGATGGTGGAGCTGACATCTCCAGCCACATAGACCAGGAGGCTGTTGGTGCTCCTATGCAAGCGGCTCACCAGGGAGGTAGTGCCTTTCCTCATGACTGCATACAAGTCGTCTGTGCACATCTGCAAACATCCCCGACGCGCTGCAATAGCGCGGCTGCCCCAACAACATCTTGAAACTGTTGTTGTGTTTGAACCCGTAGAGAGTTTAGGCTTTCTATGTATATTTGGCCCTTAGGATACGTGTAGAAAAGGTAATGCAGTGATTTTTTTGCGTGCACCTTGTGTTAGTGGCCACTAGCTTACTTAAATCCCCAGATTACCTGCAGATCGTTTACGGTTAGCAGAAGCCTTACCAAACACTGTGCCCTGCGATTCCCGAAACGTATGCCCAGCGCGGAGATTATGGTATAAGCCCCTTCTTATGTCATGCTACGAAAGGCTGCTGGTAGAAGCATGATGCGTCGAGCTGAGGTCAGGGCTCAACGGCGCTCATTTGGGGAAGCCTATGTCCAGCAGTAGACTGCTATAAATAAATAAATAATGCGGGACGTAATCACACAGCATCATGTAGCCCCAAACTAAGCAGAGCTTGTATTATGGGAACCACATGATTGATATACTAAACATATATTTTTTGTTTTGTAAAAATAAGCTGATGTCATTGTTATTCTAATGTTATGGAACCATTTATGACTATTAATATTTATTTATATTATTATCTATTTATTTATGACTAATTATTCTACACTACGGCTTCGCACGGGTTAAGGATCCATAATCTTCTAGAAATAAATATAACCTATGTTACTCAGGGTGAATAGAGCTTTCCGATTTTCTCCTCTTTATAATATTAATATCTTTATAATATTAGTGTACATGTAGATTATATATTTTTTTGTAATTACATACAATAATATATAGAAAACACCCAGACCAGGTGTTACAAATATTTGCAGATCAAGGCAGAAGAGATTGTACAGGTATTTGTCCCGCATCGAGATCAAACCTTCTGCGTATTCTCTGCCATCGTCCACTCAGCCAAAGAGGTCGTCGGGGGGTTTCCGTACATTATTAACATCACTATGCCACAAATTGATGACCGATTCAGCTATTAATACCTCTGAAATAGGGCACGTTAATACATAAGTAGGTAAGTAGGTACATTAAGGAAAACTAGATTTTTTGAGTTACACAATATTATAGTACAAGGCGTCAATAATATGTTATATTTCCTGAGTTATGGTGGATTTGTGGTTAAAATTGTTGACATTTGCGAATAATTAGTTTTAAAAGTGTGTATAATTTATCTTTGTTTGTTTATATTAAACTGGTTAGACGGCTGATTATCAGTGCTTTTCGTGTTTTGAAACATTAATTGCATCAAGTTTAGTTGATCAAATTCAAAGCTACAATGAAAAAATGTGTTTTACATCATTTGTTTTACTGTAAGTATTCTTTGTGTTTTCTACGTATGATATGTATGTATTTAGAAAAAAAAAAGTATATGTAGTATAATCATGTGGTTCTCATAATACAAGCTCTGCTTTGGGGCTACATGATGCGTGATAACGTCCAGCATTATTTATTAATTTTTTTCCTAATTTTAAGTCTTTTTTTATTTGTTTAAAAGTAAGTCCAAATAGGCTAAAATGGACTGATGACATCGTCCGTTCTTCGTGGAAACCCTTGGGTACAATGTTCAACAGTGGACTTCTATTAATTGTTGATCATGACGTTCTTGCTATTAAACTGAATAAGTAATTCTTGATTTATGATAACAAAACTTTTCAGGTGTTGTTTTTGAAATACTGTTCCCCTCAATGCACTCGCTTGTACCTGATGTTGAAAGAAACCAACGAAATGGTTGGAGATAAAAAACAAACAGAAATAAAGCCTGTATCAATGTAAGTACCTAGTCTAAGATGCGGGTTGGATTTCCGCTGCTGAATCCTTATTAAGGTACCATTTCGTAGCCAACTGCAGAAAGCAAGGCCTCCGACATCCCATAAAGCTTTATTTATTTGCTCTGCTTATATGTCACAATTTTAGGTCTTAAATTAAGTTAATCCAAATTTATTCTACCTAATAAGCATGCAAATATTTGATTTGAAAAAAAATAATAATATTAAAATTAATACATATAAAAGAAAAAAAATGCCTTAATATTACGCAAATACAATAAATATTATATGTCAAAATAACGTTACTGACTGACAAATGGGCCCAACATTATACCGTGTTACCTACACTTATTAACCGACTTCAAAAAGGAGGAGGTTCTCAATTCGACTGTATGTTGCTTTTTTAAAATTATTTTTTGTTTTTTTTGTTCCGCGATAACTCCGCCAATAATTAATCGATTTTGATGATTCTTTTTTTGTTTCGTAGATCATACTTCAGAAGTGGTCCCATAAAAATTGTATTCCTCAGGGATTGATACTTTTCCCGCAAAACTCAAAAAACCTAATCCTCACTTGTAATTTTCGCCGGTAGCCTTAGCCGGTTCGCCTTAGGTACTTATCTCATCATCATCATCAGCCTTTAGCAGTGCACTGCTGGACATAGGCTTCCCCTGAGCAGCATTGCGCCCTGTCAACAAATTTAGTTCTATATCGGATAGTCTCATAGCTCATTAGCTCGCTGAGCGACTTTGAACTGGTGGACTAGCCGCACTTTGATTGTCCACGTTTCGGCTCCATATGTTATGATGGGTAGGACGCACTGATTGTAAACTTTCGATTTCAAGCATTGCGGTATGTAGTACGTAGTTTTCCAAATGCTGCCAAAAAGGGTATATTCCCGAGGTGGTCTCATCATCATCAAGTCAAAATCTGATGATGGGATCTCAAGGAAATCGAGGAAAAACGAACTAACAATGCAATCAAATCTTATTATCTTGTATCTAGCATCCCGAAGCACGGAAGTGACAGTAATTAGACCAAAATGAAACCAAACGAACACCAATCTGAGTCATCTCTATGACCGGGCAGTATTTATTTATTTTATTGTGTTTAGTGTTATTTTGATCCTAAGTGATCCTAAGTAGATCCTAAGCTAAGTGATGTCAGAGGCCTTGAGTGGCCTAAAATTCCGACGCACATGATACAGTTAGCCATACAAAGAATAATATTTAAACTTTCTTACTTTTCAGAAGCTCAATATACAGCTAATATCTCTCTTTCAACTCAACCGACTTACACAGGACGCTGGAAGATAACAAAAATTGTATATTAGAATTAAAATACACGGCGTTTTGTACAGCAAAAACATCAACCACTAATTGTTCAGTACCATTAAAACCCACTACTTATTTACCAGAAAGATGGAAAATAACAACGGACGGTGCAAAAACTAAGGACGCTGCAAAAATTACTGACCCTGAAACTAAAATTACTGACGCTGCAACAACAACTACTGAAAATGAAAATGGTACTGATGCTGCAACGACAACTACTAACTCTTCAACCACAGTGAACGCCATTCCAGCAATTTCTGATCCTACAACAACAACAACTACTGAAAATGCGACCACAACTACTAAAGCGGCAACAACAGCTACTGATGCTGCAACCACAACTATTAATTCTTCAACCGCAGTGAACTTCTTTCCAGCAATTCTGATCCTACAAAAACCACTACTGAAAATAGGACCACAACTACTAAAGCTGTAACAACAGCTACTGATGCTGCAACGACAACTACTAACTCTTCAACCACAGCGAACTTCATTCCAGCAATTTCTGATCCTACAACAACCACTACTGAAAATGCGACCACAACTACTAAAGCTGTAACAACAGCCACTGATACTGTAACCACCACTACAAACTCTTCAACCACAATGAACTTCATTCCAGCGATTTCTGATCCTACAACAACCACTACTGAAAATGCGACCACAACTACTAACGCTGCAACAACAACTACTGATGCTGCAACCACAACTACTAACTCTTCAACCACAGTGAACTTCATTCCAGCAATTTTTCATCCTACAACAACCACTACTGAACCTACCCCTAACCCTAAGAAACCAATACTCTTGATAATATATAATGATGATTAATTATATTCTCGTATCATCATCATCATCCAGCCTCGTGACAGATATACAGACAGACAGACGGACAGTGGAGTAGGGCCCCGTTTTTACCATTTGGGTACGGAAACCTAAAAACCCAAGACTTGATAATACATTTTTGATGATTAATGATATTCTCGTATCATCATCATCATCCGCAGCCCCACTCCAGCCACTGGTGAGTATAGGCTTTCCTTTGCTCTTGACACTTGCAACGGTCCTGAGCACAGATATAGAAGAGAACTAGATGAAGATTTGAAATTCACTATGTTCTGAACGTCAACTCATACGTCTGATCTCTACTTTCTTATGTCCATATATCATTTGCTAGAAAGGGATGCATACTTTATCTCAAAGCGAACTTCATACCAGGGCATTTCAATGAAACTGCATAGAATTTTGTTCGAGCGCCCTGGTACGACTCAAGTGGCGTATGGCGCCCTCCGCGTCTAGTTTAATAACGCGTTCAGAGCGGTGTTGGGGCTGCCCCGCTACTGCAGCGCCTCCGGCATGTTCTCGCAAGCACACACCGATTGTTTTTACGCCACTATACGGAAGAGGTGTGCATCCCTCGTGCGGAGGACACGGGCCAGCACCAACACCGTCGTGGTGATGATCACCTGACGAATAGACTGCCCCTATATACGACGCTGCTGCGACAGACATGTCGTGTATAGGGCTGGTCATTAAACTTGTAAATTATTATAAATTTCAATATGAGCCCTGTTGCTTGAAATAAAATGATTTTATTTTATTTTTTATTTATTTTTATTAACTTTTTGATCACAATTGAAGTCGCATTGATATATTTTATGTAGGTACATCCCTTTCTTACTGATGATATTGGACATTAGAAAGTAGAGATCAGCCTTACGAGTTGATGTTTAGAACATAGTGAATTTTAAGACTAGTTCTCTTCTATATCTGTGGTCCTCGGCTAGCGTGCTCCAATGGCGGCTCACGAAGCTATGTCATCAGCCCATCGTGCTACTAGACGACCGACACTTCATTACTATCAATTTATCATACTAACTTCCGTTCGCGGCTTCGCTCGCATGATGCCGGGATAAAGGAGCATGCCGATAACCCGTACCAATTGCGTCAAAGCCAAACGTATCCCATAAAATTTATTATATTTTATAAATGACATTAACATTTTCTTTAGTTTTACACACCGACTCGATTAATAATCAAGTAAAAAATATTTTGTTGATTTCGTTTCCGTTGCACGCCGCCATTAGACTACAACAACCAATAATATATACGTTGCTATGGCAACAAACATTGATGTAGAGTGTTACTATGACAATAACCCTCATTTTTAATTATTTTGACAGTAGAATGGACTAAAAACTTATTGGATATATTTTTGACGCACTCACTTTAGTCTTGGTACCGAATGCCATACATTAGACGGCATTCTCCTTTATGTGTTAATCCAGGTCTTAAACTATGTATATTCCAAGTTTCATACAAATCGACCCAGCCGTTACGGAGTGAAGCGACCACCAAAATACTCGCTTTCGCATTCATATATGGTGTGAGTGTGATGTGATGTGATGTGATAGTGTGATTCTCATATAAGTCAACTCTTTTCAGATATTCCTGATCCGAAGGCACCAAATTACTACGTTTGAAAAAAATCAAAGAAGAAATATCGCAAGAATTCAATTCTTCGATGTTCATTCATCTTTTTGATAGAATTAGGTCTAAGCCTACACGCAGGAATTTCTAAGTAATTCTGCTAAAGACAGCTCAATAAAATTATTAACTCAAAGAGTAAGTAGGTAGGTGGGTAGGTTAGGTATTTACTTATTTGTGTTAGCCATTTATAAAAAATAAATATTAGGTTCTTATATTATGAAATTGGCATTTTGTATGGAGTATTTCGAGAAAATTTATTTCTCAATACATATATTTTTTAATTTTTTCTGGAACTACAAATCTTAAGCCCCTAAAACTTTCTGTGTATAATTGGTCACCATTGGGATTAGTATGCATAGCCTTATATAAAAAAAATCCTATTACTTCTTCTTCTTCTAAATAATAATACCTACAACTAATTTAAGCATTAAAGTGACAACATTTGAAATGAACAGTTTTTAAGTTTTATTTTTTGGGAATTAATTTTCCCAAAAATAGAATTTATTGAATTTTCATATCATTGCAATAATGTTACGATCAGAATATAAATTAATTTTGTATGTGACTGTTGAATTAAAAAACAATATGTACATAATACAATTAGGACTTTTAAAAAAAAATAAACCGACTTCAAATAAATCACTTCTTACTTCTTGCCTTAGGCTCAGGCCTCACCTGTATGACCTGGCGCGGGCATGGCGCGGGCGCTTTCCTATTCCATTCAAGTTTAATACAAAATGCACGGAAATAAAGCACAATTTAGCTCGACGACTTCGCGTCATAACCACGTCCGATCAACGACATACCGTGTGTCCTAAATTATACTTTATTTCCATGCATTTTGTATGAAATTTGAATGGAATAAGAAACCGCCAGTGCCATGTCTGCGCCCGACGCTAGTCACATTCATCGGGCACGGACATGACACGGACATGGCACAGGTGGTTTCCTATTCCATTCAAATTTCAAACAAAATGCATGGAAATAAAGCACAATTTAGGGCACATAGTATGTCGTTGCTCTTACGTATGACGCGCCTTTTCGGCGCCCGCGCCCGATCGCCGCCAGATGAGCGTCAGATGGCCGCCAGTTCGTAGTATGTACTTGCTTGCGACATACGTCTGTTAGTGATGTAAAAATGCGTGACGAATGACGATATCGAATTTAATATTGAATTTTGTGAATTGATTGTAAAATATGCAACGCTTTATGATCATTGTCGTTCCAATTATTGTAACTGAAATGTTCAAGATAAATTGTGGCTGGAAATCGGAAAGAGATTAAACCGGTACTAAGATTTTTTTATGTAATACCCATGGTAATACTAGCTGATCCTTGTGCAAATTCGTTTGCGCGTATTTTCTTCATCTGTATCAGGGCCCGATTTGGTAACCCGATGAAGAGGTTTTCGGCAGGGTTTTTTCAAAAGCTTAGTAATTTAGTAATTTCAAAAGCTTAGTTAACCCTCTCCGTATGGGTTACACTATTATTTGATGGGTCTAAACCATTCAAAACCCTTTTGATTAGGTTACCTGATCATGAGAGTTATCAATTGTATTGGGTTTTGGTATTATTCCAAAACCCAACACGGGTTATACGTGGGTTATAGGAGATAAAGGAGAAAAAAAAATCGGTCAAAAGATGAAAATTAATTGCGGTAATTGTGTTCTAAGCATTAAGGGCGGAAATACAGACTACTAATTGTTTATTTTACGCAATAATAATTATATTATAATAAAATTGGAATAAATTTTCAATAACAGCTGTCAAACTTAAATCGACCATATCTCGGGAACAACTTATCTTAGACTTGGCTTTACTAGCTCAAATGTTTGCTATTGACATGAACTTAATTTTCGATGACAGCTGTCAAACTTAAATCGACCATATCTCGAGAACTACTTATCTTAGACTTGGCTTTACTAGCTCAAATGTTTGCTATTGACATGAACTTAATTTTCGATGACAGCTGTCAAACTTAAATCGACCATATCTCGAGAACTACTTATCTTAGACTTGCCTTTACTAGCTCAAATGTTTGCTATTGACATGAACTTAATTTTCGATGACAGCTGTCAAACTTAAATCGACCATATCTCGAGAACTACTTATCTTAGACTTGCCTTTACTAGCTCAAATGATAGCTATTGACAAGACCTTAATTTTCGATGACAGCTGTCAAACTTAAATCGACCATATCTCGAGAACTACTTATCTTAGACTTGCCTTTACTAGCTCAAATGATAGCTATTGACAAGACCTTAATTTTCGATGACAGCTGTCAAACTTAAATCGACCATATCTCGAGAACTACTTATCTTAGACTTGCCTTTACTAGCTCAAATGATAGCTATTGACAAGACCTTAATTTTCGATGACAGCTGTCAAACTTAAATCGACCATATCTCGAGAACTACTTATCTTAGACTTGCCTTTACTAGCTCAAATGATAGCTATTGACAAGACCTTAATTTTCGATGACAGCTGTCAAACTTAAATCGACCATATCTCGAGAACTACTTATCTTAGACTTGCCTTTACTAGCTCAAATGATAGCTATTGACAAGACCTTAATTTTCGATGACAGTTGTCAAATTTAAATCGACCATATCTCGAGAACTACTTATCTTAGACTTGCCTTTAATAGCTCAAATTATAGCTATTGACAAGACCTTAATTTTCGATGACAGCTGTCAAACTTAAATCGACCATATCTCGAGAACTACTTATCTTAGACTTGCCTTTAATAGCTCAAATTATAGCTATTGACAAGACCTTAATTTTCGATGACAGTTGTCAAACTTAAATCGACCATATCTCGAGAACTATTTATCTTAGACATGCCTTTACAAGCTCAAATGATAGCTATTGACGAGACCTTAATTTTTGATGACAGCTGTCAAACTTAAATCGACCATATCTCGAGAACTACTCATCCTAGACTTGCTTTTACTAGTTCAAATGATTGCTATTGACATGAACTTAATTTTCGATGACAGCTGTCCAACTTAAATCGACCATATCTCGGGAACTACTTATCTTAGACTTGGTTTTACTAGCTCAAATGTTTGCTATTGACATGAACTTAATTTTCGATGACAGCTGTCAAACTTAAATCGACCATATCTCGAGAACTACTTATCTTAGACTTGCCTTTACTAGCTCAAATGATAGCTATTGACAAGACCTTAATTTTCGATGACAGCTGTCAAACTTAAAACAACCATATCTCGAGAGCTACTCATCCTAGGCTTGCCGTTACTAGCTCACATGATAGCTATTGTTAAGATCTTAATTTTCGATGACAGTTTTTAGTTTGACAGCTGTCATCGAAAATTAAGACTTTACTAGTAGCTATCATTTGAGCTACTAACGGCAAGTCTAGGATGAGTACTTCTCGAGATATGGCAAATTCAATTTTGTCATATGTCATTGAAAATAAAGATCTTGTCGATAGCTATCTTTTGAGCAATTAACAGCTATTCTAGGATGAGTAGTTCCAGAGATATAACCATTTACAGATGAATTTGTAGAATGAGTTTGGAGTGGAGCTTTGAGTTGAGTGTTGAGTTTGAGTTTTAGAGTAACAGTGACAGTGACAATCCGAAATTATTATTAATTTATAAATATTAGTAATGATAACCATTGTGTAACATTCAAAAAAACCTATCAAGAGGTAACTCCATTCATTCGTTTAACCTCATAAGAGGGTAACCCTATCGACTGAAAGCCAAAAGGAACGGGTTACACTTTCGCCTGTGTTATGAGGAGAATAGCCAAACGAAAGGGTAATCCCGTCAACTGTATAACCCAATGAAGGGGTTTCACTTTCGAAGCAACTAACTCGAAATCGGGGTTGTACGGGCCCTGATCTGTATATTAATTAATTGTATGCACGAGAGCAAGAGCATCTTCGTCTTCTGAGGATGACATGCTGACACATCGATACCGGACAACAGACTGCACTACACTTGTGCCTCTGTCACGTCATTTCTGCGTCATGTCCGAGCCATGTCCGTGCCATACCCGTGCCATGTCCTCGCCACGTCCGTGCCACGTCTGCGCCATGTCCGCGCCATGTCCTTGCCCGATATGTGTGACCTGTGCCCTAAAGAATTTTCAAAATCGGTTCACAATCGACGGAGATATTGGTGATCATAGGGCAAAAATTACAAGTGAGGATGAGTTTTTTGAGTTTTCCGGGAAAAGTACCAATCCCTCAGGAAAAAAAATTATATGGAACCACCTGTGAAGTATACAAAAATGAATTTTGAGAATCATCATCAAAATTTATGTTTGCAAGCATTTTTTCAATTATTTTATCGATTATTTTAACTAACTTCCGCGCGCAGCTTTGTTCGCGTGGTACCTGGATAAAAAAGTAGTATATGTGTTAATCCAGGTCACAAACTGTGTATTTTCCAAGTTTCATTCAAATCCGTTCAATAGTTTTTGCGTGAAAGAGTAACAAACCTTCATCCATTCATTCATCTATACTCACCAAATTTCGCATTTATAATATTAAGTAGGATAGGATATCTATATACTTACATTAAATTTCACGCTAGTGTTTGGTTAGAGTAGTTATACAATGAAGTGAAACCAATAAAATGATGTAACACCTTTTAAAAACCTGTATTTCATGCAATAAATAATACTTTACTTTACCAAATCAATACTAATCAAAATATCCAAAAAAATAAATAAACTGATACAGATTCAAATTCAAATTCAGATATTTTTATTTGCGAAATATGTGTACCTAATTAGTTTAAAATTGGTGTACTAAGTAAGCTTAGTAGGAACAAAAAGAAAAAGAAAACTGAACCAACCTCTTTGAGTAGAACTATTTGTTAGCCTTCGGAAGTGTTCGTGTTTGATCGTGTATTTTCGGTTTAACGAGCAAGGGACGAACCACGGAGTTCTTTTTATTCCGAGCACGTGTCAACTTTGACCTGAAGCTTAGTAAGAAAAAGTTAATATTCTTTTATCTTTATAGATTGACTTACCATGGAATCATAAGTTATACCGTAACTGGTGACGATTCGTTTACCCTTAAAAAACTGTCAAAAATCAACAACAAGGCGTCGAAAATTTGACAGTTTTTCAAGATAAATGAAGCGTTTTGGTTGGAGATACATACTATGCATAGATAAAATTTATACCTGTCCAAAATAAATATCAATGATCGACCGATTGACTTGGTGGGGAGGATTATTGGATTTTTTTCCAATATCCCCACCACTACGTCGTAGCTGACTACGGCGTAGCTGGTGGGGATTATTGGAAGAAAATTCCAATTATGCTCACCAGTGGGCGTGAATCATATTATTGTGTGCATTATAATTATTGGAATAATCCGTATTATTAATTATAAATGGAATACTGCTATGGGATATTCTTCCTTCAAACTATTAAACGGTTCTTCTTCTTCTTCGTATGAGTTAGTGGCCAACGTAACGCCACCCCACGAGCGCTTCATACGAAGGTACTCAAGTACCTACTAATAATAATTATTCATCGCTTTTTTTATTTTGAAAAGCGATTTTTTCTTTTTATTTTATCAGATAAAAAGAGATTTTTAGTTATTAACGAACCAACATGTATTAAGTTGATAGGTAGGTTCCTCCATCATCCTTCATCAGCATAGAAGGTGAGATAGTAAAGTAAAATCGTTTAAAGAAAATCATTATCTGTGTTTGATGCGTCTTAAAACCATGGCAGTAAAATTTTAAGTGCTCCTTACTCCGATTTCCAACGGCTAACATGCTCAGTCCATCCCTGTGGCAGGGGTGCAATGCCCACGCATGCGCACCCCGCGCTACGCCCTCTGTCGCCGCTCGCCCTACCCAGCGGAGCCCCCGGCTGTATGCACATACCGACGACGGCTTAAAATCTCGGTCAAAAAAAAACAAAACCCATTTTTTTACAAGTGATTTGAATTTGGAACTCTAGTTCTTACAAACCAGTGACACGATGACTGCGCTAGTGCTGTGATTTTTGAAAAGTCGATATATTTTTAGTGTTGTACATAGTTTTGATATCTCACTTTGTCGTGGTATTTAAGAAAGGTATTTATTAAGAGTGAAGATGAGTGGTTAATCTGTGGCATGAGTCGACTCCTTGCGTAACTTCAGCCAGCAGAGGTAAGCGTCACTTGCTTGCGATTCTTCATTTTACTATTGAACCTTATTACAAATTAATTATCATAAGCACGAATCTGTACAATTCTATTCCTAGAAAAAATATTGTACAAACGTAGTTCAATTATTATATTTTGTACTGCCCTAGTTCGAGATCTAGCCAGCCAGCCTACTTTTAATTAATTAGTTAATAATTAATTAGCTACAGATGGTATCAAACAAAAAACATACAATACATAAAACATAAAATAATATTATTAATTACTTACCATGATAGGGGTCTTTGATTATGACATAGAAACACCTTTACTTAGCACAAAATGGCACACTAATACATTTAAAACTACGATCACATAAATAACGAACCTATTTAAAAAAAAACTACTTTTTAGACAGCATGAAAATTTAGCCTGCACTGCATTTGAAGACTGGGCTTGGAACCAACAGTATACGTAATGCTAGAATGTATTTTTCTTATCAAAATTAGTATGTAGTGTTTTTTTCTTAACAATAAGAGAAAACAAAACCACTACAAAGGTATTCAATTCAATCCAATCATTTATTAGCCTATAGACAATAGTTGGTCTTGCACTCAGATAGGTCAATTATTGATTGATTAATCAAATTTGATCTAATTAACTTAGTCTAGCCTAAATCTACTAACAATAAATAATCATTTAATATCTGCAATAGCATCGTCATCATGAAAAACAAACATTTTCTACTCAGCAAAAGTCTCGTCTATAGTATAATAGCTTGTATATATTATCTAGCCTTCTTTGTTCATAACAGTATATAGATTTTTGTTACCTACCTTATATTCATCTGATTTTCAAAGGAGTTCTGTACCTAGTGTTCTAAATTCTATCTTAAGTTAGGTAATGTGATTTGTATTTCGGTCTCCTGCGACACAGGCCAGTGCGGGCTCCACTGGTAATCACTGTATTATGTATTTGTGATTTTTCTGGTAATAAAAATATTTGTATTTGTATCTGTTTTCATAGAGAATTTAAATTTGGAGCATATTATTTTCTTCATAGGGTCAAGTATTTAGTTATTTATTTTACTTATTATATATGTCGAGGAGTATGTGGTCATATCTGGTGGTATGATCTTGTGTGAAATGCCATTTGTAGTGCTGTGGTCGTTGAAATGTTTGACACATCGTAGATGGGCTGTCAGATGGGACGGTCGGGTGACGATCCTTAGAAACGCCATGGGAAAAGAAGAAGAAGGGAGCGTGGGGCGCGGGAGGAGAGGATGGATGTGGTCAATCGAACACGACAATAAAAAGGAGAAATAAGATGGGATCGCGATGGATTTTGGGAAGGAAAAGGAAAAGCACTAGAAATGGGAGATCGCTGCATCCCTCGATATGTACTTACACGTTGGATTTACCTCTAATTCGACATATACATTATTTTACTAGGTACCTATTACACGTATTGTGTGCTACGCAGTAGCAAATAGACTCAGCACCATGCCCACTGCGTTACCAGTTTCTGTTTTTAGCCGGGACCGTAGTGTTCAGCCACAAGCATTGAACTAGTTCCAAAAACAATTTTGTTTCTTAGTCCAATTTGGGCAGGCTAAAGTCTTTTGACCATACTACCAAGTCTTCCGTTTTATTTCGTAGAAGGCATCGGTTGTAGGTATACATAGAAGTTGTTTTCTCCCTCTATTCCATTTCTTCCGTGTTTTAGTCAAGTCGTCAGTCTTCAGTCATGTCATGTTCTGCTATAATTAAGGCGGCTATAACTAAACAATCACCGTATAATTCCTTCATCTGAGAAGTCCAGTTTAATACTTTTGTTTCGTTGCACTACACTCTAAATAACGTAGGATTAGTTAAAGCACCATAAACTTTACGCAACATAAACCAGAAAAAAATAAAACAAAAATAACACTTTTGTTCTAAATGAAACAATTTACCGCTCCCCTTACCTAAAAATGGTTACTAATTTCCATGCTAATACCAAAGCATCATTGATAGTTTTTTTACGTATATAATCGAGTTACCTACTTCATTGTAAATATATTCCCTCGTTCATAGTAAAATACATTCAGCACTACGAATACTGGCGGTTCCGAGCCCATTCTTTCAATTTTCAGCAGACATTCAGCACTACGAATACTGGCGGTTCCGAGCCCATTCTTTCAATTTTCAGCAGACTCAATTTTCATGCTGTCTAAAAAGTTGGATCAATTGACCAAAGAGGCTGCATAAAAGACATTTAAACCTCTTTCGACACTAGTGACCAAAGATGAATTAAAAAAAAAAAAAGACGTGTGGCACTCGGAGACTGCCGCGGTAAAGCTATTGCATAGCATTTTGTATCAACTTATGCAATTATAATTATTTATTTATTTTATTTATCCAGTATTTCTTTTTCATTGATATTAATTCAAGTTACACTTTTTGAGCGTGGTGACCGATAAGAAAACATTTTTTTTTCTTTTATTAAATAAAAATACGTCTAGTTGCACGCACACAAACACCGTGTCGAAGACTGCCGAAAAGAAACGACGTTAGACAATGCACGGCCTTCAAGCCACACCTCCGTGCCCGTCGGAGTGGGGAGCGTGAGGTTTTTTTTCGTTTTCGGTCCCCGCGCTCAAGGCCCTCGATAGAAGCTATGCAATAGCTTAAAAAAGGTTGCTTATGAAAGTATTTCCGCGATATTCAGTCTGTCTTAGTAAGATTTTCTTACACTTAGCGTAGTTTATTAAGAGTAAGCCATTAAATCGTCTTAGTACCTACCTAATAGCGAGCTTGACTTATTAGTCTGTAAGACAGTTTTCGTGTTTCTGCATTGTATTTATATTGGTATAATAATGCATAGGTACTGGTATTCTACAATGAAACTCAAACAGAGTAACCTGAGCGGCTCAGGCTATGGCCGACCGTAACAAGCTATTATTATAAGTTAGTTTTTAATAATGAAATTCGTAGCCGCCCGCGCCTACCCAGCGGCTGTCACGAACTTACCATCAACCATCGATAATATTGATCATTTATCTCAATGCCATCGACAGCATAAAATCTTCATCATCATTTTCAGGTTTTCGAAACCTACTGCTAGGCTTAAAATATTCGTTATTAAGAAAAATAATTTGTAGGTGTAAAGTATATGAATTTGGAACTCTACATAATATGTTTTTTCTTTTTCTTTTATAATAGCCAGTTCTTGACTTGACACAATAACCACATAACGCAGCATTGTGTCAAACAATGACTTTGAAAAGTCAATGAAAATCTTTTTTGATATTCAAGAACAAAATCACTTCACGCTGACTCCCTATGTATGCTTAGATCTTTAAAACTGCGCAACGGATTATGATGCATTTTTTTTTATAGATAGAGAGATTCATGAGAAAGTTTTCTACATAGAATATAAGTTGCACCCGTGCGAAGCCGGGGCAGGACGCTAGTTGTATTAAATGCTTACAGACTAGTAGGTATGTTTTCAGACATGTTTTGATGCTACAATGACGCCATACAAGGACGTCTGCCATGTTTTGCAGGATGCGAAGTAAACAAGAACATTACATATTATATAAGCTCGATTTTTATTCAATTCAGATTGAGCAGTATTATTCCCAGAACTTTGATTAAATCCTGAAGGATTACCGCTGTAAAATCCCTCTGACTGGTAAAATAAAAATAATAACATCTGGATGAGTCGAGCTAAGGACAGGGCGCAATGGCACTCATTAGGGGAGGCCTATGTCCAGCATTAGACTGATATTGGCTGATAATGATGGGAAATAACAATACAGAAATATTATGGCAACCAAAGAATATATAACATCCATTAGTCACATAAATAGCCACTACGTACTCAAGAACTTTATGTAGGTTCATATTGGTTTCGCAACATCCACAACCACACCCAAATAAAGTAATTTGCCAATAATGCAAAAATTTTACTACAGGAAACCTTTTGTGTCTCAATCATTCCCCATTTCACCAACGATTTCTTCCTAGTGCTGACGTGAAACATTCTACTCGTAAGGAATTGAGATGATGAAAAAATAGAAAAAATAGAAGACAAAATGCCTGTGAGATCACTACCTATAGTAGCAGTAGAATTCTTTATGGATGGCTCGTCCATGGAAGTATAATGTCTATAATACCATGTCTATAATAATTACAATTAATATAAAATGAATCAAATAATACAAAAAAACAGTGAAAATAATAATGAAAACATAATTAGAATAGAATAGAATATAATTTATTTGGCACACAAGATATCACGATACAGATAAGTAGGCAGACAAGAGTGCACAGCATTATACATACAAAGATACAGTTACAAAACAAATAGAAATAATTAGAAAGAGAAAAAGGAATACTATAATTGTAAGATTGTGTATGTTTGACATACATAATAATAAAATTAATAGGTTGGAAGAATGTAAGTACCTTATTCATGTTACAAAAAATCCTACTTTTAGGCAAATAAAAACTTGACTAAATGATTATCACAGAATTGACGAGTGCTTCTGTTTTTAACCTTTTCATGTATGTTTACCGATAACTCGGGCAATTGTGGACCGTTTTACAAAATTATTTTTTTGTTTAAAAGAATATACTTCACAGGTGGTCCCATATAAATTTTATTCCTGAGCGATTGGTACTTTTCCCGGAAAACTCAAAAAACCTCATCCTCACTTGTAATTTTCACCTTATGATCACCAATATCTCCATCAATTGTGAACCGATTTTCAAAATTCTTTAGGGCAAGAAGTAAGAAGTGATTTATTTGAAGTCGGTTTATTTTTAAAAAAGTCCTACTTGTCTTAAATCATGACTTGCGTCGTTTTTCCATCTTCGTCTTCCCGTGACCTTTACAATGTCATCGATCCGCTGTTCCATCTGTATGGACATCAATCGAGACGCGTCACTCATTTCTACTATAGTTAGGTATCAGAGCGGATCTTTGTTCCTCAGAGCTGAGGTTATTGTTATAGCAGGACAGACCCTGACTGAAGACTGGACTTATAAACCGTACCACGTTGCCTCATATCATTATGAACAATTATATTTGACTAGCCTCTGCCCGCGGCTTCGTTCACATGGTACCAGGATAAAAAGTCGCCTATGTGTTATTCCAAGTCATAAACTATGTGTATTCCAAGTTTCATCCAAATCCGTTCAGTATTTTTTGCGTGAAATAGTTACAAATATTCATCCAGTCATTCATACATCAATACATCCATACTCACAAAATTTCGTATTTCTAATATTAGTAGGATATACTTCACTAGCTTCTGCCCGCGGCTTCGTTCATGGTACCAAGATAAAAAGTAGCCTATGTGTTAATCCAAGTCATAAACTATGTGTATTACGGGTTCAGTAATTTTTGCGTGAAAGAGTAACAAACATTCATCCATACATCCATATTCAGAAACGCATGTTAGGAGGATAGGAACGATGCCATAACATATGGGCCATGTGCTTGTTCCATCTTCAGATGCCATAAAAAAATACTTACAACATTTTGGTAAACTATCCCAGAAGCCATTGAATAAAGAAGTGAAGTGTACTGAAGTTATGTTCAAGCAATTCGACCAATCCTACTACGATCCGACCCGAAAATATTAAAAGGCATATTGCAACCAGCGGTATTCAGTCTGTCTTAGTAAGATTTACTAAGACCGACTTAGTCTTATTACACTACGCTAAGTGTAAGACAGTCTTACTAAGACAGACTGAATACCGCGTGGTCTAATTAGCCTGTAACTTCTTCGCTGCTTGCAGCTAACAGCTAACTTCAGAGGGTTAAAGTTACTTTGTTAGTAGTGTCAAAGAGTCGAGATACTATAAAGAGTAGGTAACCATTATTTCCAAGTACGCACATAGTTTACAAAATTCCGACTCAATTATTTTAAGTTAAAAAATTTAAAATATAGAAATGATGAAATGATTCTGGTAAATGACCACTTGGTGAAAATTCTAACAAAAAAAAAACAAAACAAACAAACATCTTCACGATTGAGGATACCTTAACGGGGGTAGTCAGAGGCAAGTCCAAACATTACGTTCGATACATGCCCACTTTTTGCAAGCAGCTAGCATTCTACGTGACAGGTTGCAAGCCGATCGCCGCTTTTTATTGGAACACTAACCTAGCACATACCTTTCGAACTTTTTAATTCGAGAGCATGCCGGTTTCCTCACGATGTTTCCCATCACCGTTTCGAGCTCGTGGCTGACTTCCGTCCATCTTTTCAGTCGATAAGCCATGTCGGAGGCCTTTGGGCGGCTTAAAAACTCAGTCACCAGAGTTGGCCACTCATACAAAAAAGAAGAAGAAGACTGTCCATCTGTATATTCTGACATGTCTGTATAACACCAGACTGTATCTCATGAACCGTGATAGATATACAGTTGAAATTTTCACAGATTATGTATTTCTGTTGCTGCTAGAACAACAAATACTAAAAACAAAAATAAATATTTAACTGACGGCTCCCTTACGGTACGGAACCCTGTTTGCGCGAGTCGGACTCGAAATGGACCGGTTTACTCCACTAGCTTCTGGGCGTTGCTTGCCCTAATAAAAGGTATTCTATATGTTATTCCATTTAAAAATGGCATGATAAAAATGACAAACCAACCAAATGAATATTGGAGTACCATCAAAATCCAGATTGATCGAACACACCGAAAGTGGATCGCGCTCGATTCAGAACAATGCAAATTCAGCTGTATTGGGTCAGAACAGTCGTTTGGATTATTCAATATGGCGAGAAAATGTCTCAGTTGAAGGAGAAAACATTGATCAGTGTTTATAATCAGATTTTATAAACAAGTGAAATGAAACATGAAACATTGATCCAGAAACTACATCACTGTCAGGTGTACGGCTTTAGCCCTTCTCACTTCATAATGAATCGACGTCGACGTAAACGCATAGTGTTCTCCGGGATCTCTGGTAAAGATGGGTGTACCTCAAGGGTCAATACTTGGCCCATTTTTTTTAGTCTATTATAACGAACTACCTCAACTTATGACGGACTACGGAATTGTATTAATTGTGTACTGTTGTTGTTATTATAGAATTTTTGATTATTTAGAAAAAAGCTTGGGCATGTCTCCAACTCCCTCAAAACCAAAGTATTAGTAATGAACAGTGTAGGTAATTGTGTTTAACAAAGACTTTAAATAAATATAAGCCAAGTTGGCCAATTCTTCTCTGTTTGGTCGCGTTGCGAATTTGTGTCAATTAATAAAGGTGCCGATTAAAAGTGTTCCTGAAAAAAAGATCCAACTTGAAAAACTTACGATATCAACCTCTATGTCATAAGGAAATATAAAGAAAAACGTTTATAACATGTCTATAGTCATTTATAATAAATTGCCTGAAGAACTTAAAGTGTTAGATGGAACCATATTCAAGAACAAGTTAAATCTTTGGTTACTTATTAATTGTTTTTAGAGCCTAAATGAATATTTCAATAATTAGATTTGTAACGACACTCTGTTATTATTTGCATGCCTGCATGCAGGCTGAATATATGTACTATCATAGCTAAAGACCTATTTGTGAAAATAATTTTATGTATTTTAATTTATTTATTTTTATTTTATTTATTTCGACACATCCACAACAGATACATATAACACTTATGAAAATGTAATTAAGGTTTAAAATTTTAAGGAACATAACATAACAAAATAATTTGTATTCCAGCAAATAAACATTTGAATCTTGAATCTTAAAGATTTTTTGAAATTTGAAGTTGATCAAGATCTGGTGAAAGACCTCAATTGAGAATTCATTCAAGTTACCAAATTCACACCAAAAAGTAACCGCGGATCAGCTTTTGGTAGGTATAGGTTACTTAAGAACATAAGTTTTCAAAATGGCTGAAAATATAAGGTAGTTCTACCAATGTGCTTATTGCATAATATGTGCTAGTGGGCTGTACTGCTGTAGCACAAAACGTATGTTAAAACTATAGGTAATGCAACGGCCGCGCCACACCGCTGTTTAATCCCGTAATAATTAGAACTGCCGAAACCTGAATACCTACCTATTACCGGTTAAACACAATTTAAAAACTTATACCGATAAAAAAATGATAATATTACGATCCTACTTCCTTACCTGTTAGCCTATTCCATGTAGGAAGACTTATTAAGGCGACTCTAAGGATTAAACCTCCCTCTCCCTCGCACTATTCAACATTTTTGAAGATATAAAATCACTGAATGTAGTTATGCAAAATAGCAAACTTTCACGGCCTAGAAAATAACAATACAAAGGTTCAGCAATAATATAATTTTGATTCTATCACGTTTTCTTACCAAAAAACTTGCACTAATGTGATAAATTTTGGTGCAAATTTTTTAGCTTCTCGCACCACCGACGCTGCTGCCCATCGGCGGCCAGGGGATTTAGCTGTGCTAGTGTTAGGCTGCGCTATGCCGCAATCAGCCGGCCGCCAGAGCCCTGTTTGTTGTACAACAGGGTGCACCACGTGCAGTAGAGGTTGGCTTGGGTTCCGGAGATGGGATTTGGAACCCCTTGCACCCCTACTACCGACACTAAGCATAATATATATAGTAAATGACAACCCTCCACAGCCCGAACCAATTATGGGGCTAATGTATTTATCCGCTGATCCTGTAATTATTATAAATAATCTAAATTTCTCCGACGTTGACATTTTTCCTCTCCCTCAATAGTTTTAAAGGTAGTATTTTAAAGATTTTGTAGCCATAATCCTTTTTTTTTACTCTTTTATTTTTGTTTGTCTTTATTGTACTTTTTTTTGTTTACTGTATTTATGATAGTTTGTCCACATTCTTCTCCTATGTGTGTTATCTAAGTGTGGAAACTTTTTGGATTTTAAGTTATTTTAAATATAAGTTCCACTATTCTATTTGTTTTCCAAAGAAAATAAAATAATGTTATTTCGGCTCAATCGTCACTGAAACAAAAACTAAAAAAGAACTCACTATTTTTCAAAGAAAACTGGCACACTTTTTTTTAGAAAAAGCTTCTGGAATATAGCCGCAATCTGATAAACACAATATACAGTGCCCCGACTGTTGGGAGATGGAGGTCCTCGCAGGTACTCCATCTTCGGCCCCACCATTACTTATGATTAGCTGGAATTGTATTGTTGGCAGTATTGGTAGACTTTTCTGAACATTTTATTTATACGGGTACCTTACAATACCTTGAACGTTTGCCACATTCAAGGTAAATAAATAATAGACAAGGTATTATACAATTTTTTTATATCTATATATATAAAAATGAAACCCGTTTTCCTTTGTCACGGCATCACGCGTGAATGGCTGGACCGATTTCACTAATTCTTTTTTTGTTGTATTTGTTATTATTAGGAGAAAGTTTTTACGGAAAAAATATTAAGAAAATTGCTACGCTAAGGCGGTACGAAGTTCGCCGGGTCAGCTAGTTAAAAATAATTTTAATAAAAAAAATTTGAATAAGAGGGTTCCTCTTATTCAAAATGTCATTCTATAAAACCTCTATAAACTAAGCTTGTCCCTGTCATTTTAATGTAAATAAAAAGAGTTGACATGGTATTTTAACGCCATTATAGCTATCTGAGGTTATAGAACTGGTGGTGAACAGGACAGTTAGTTTGAATAATTCGTAAAAAAAAAGCCACTTTTTTAAAATCTCTTTGAAAGTAAAGTTTAAAACTTAGGTACCCGGAGAACTAGGTAACATTAATGTATTCACTTATGTAGGTAGGTACTCGCTTTTTTAACGATTTGTCTAATATTTGCGTTAACAATTCGTTCAGTTGTTTAGTCGGGCCACTCAGGTCTTAAGCGTGTCAAGAACTTGGTGGAATCCATAACAGAAACACTAATTTTCAACTCGTCTAAGAAGCAAATGCAAATGCAATTGAAGAGCAAAATGCGTTTTGCTACCGTCAAAAAGCATCTGTTAACTTTGGACAAATAAAGTTTTCTAAACACAAAATAGCAGCGAAAAGTAACGTTGCCACGCTTTGCATTTAACTTTCATTTAGTTGTCCAACGAGCTACATTATGAATGCCTATTCAGAAACTTTATGCACATAAATTACCGCACTGCAGCTTGCATATACGTCAGTGGATTCAAACCCTTCTGCAATAGAGATAAGGTGTGTTTTTATAAAATGGCATTAAAAGGTAGAGTCTGTAGACTAAGCGGCTAAAAAATTAACTAACCATTGAAAAATAACTCAGGACAATTTTTCAACTGTAAAATAATCCTTACTCATGAGAGTAACTCAGCCTGAGTAGCGTGCGTGGTGCACTTTGCATCTCGACAGCAAGACCTACTTTTCTGGTCCTGGTATCGTCTGCTTCATAACCTACCGGTTGGTAAGGGGACGTTAAACATTTTGGTTGATTTGGTTGGGTTCGTCTGACCGGGCTATCTGACTGTTGAAAAATTTAGCTTAAATATCCTAACGATTATATGCGTGCTCTATTTTCCAATAACAGAGAGTGATGTAAGCCCTGATTTTTCAAGCGTCTGTTACCACCACGTTGCTATCTTATGCGATGCCGCAACACTGCGTTCATTGTGTGAAACATAGTGTAGGACGCCCTCCGGCCAGGTGGAGTGACGATCTGCGAAAGGCTGCTGGTAGAAGCTGGATGCGTCGTGCTTTGGACAGGGTGTAACTTGGTTCACTAGGGGAGTCCAGCAGTGGACTGATATTGGCTGATGATGATGATGATCATGACTAGTAACTTACAGTAAGTTACTAATAGTCAATCAAAAAATGCTAATAAACAATCTTATGACGAAAAATAACACATGTGTGATAAGGTCAAAGTATTGATAAGGCAAAACACAGAGAGGACTATCCCCAGCTGTGGGTAAGTCCGGGCTGAGATGATGATGATAATTGTAATGATGATAAATCACGCCTAATACTACTATTACATTATTAATTACCTAGGTATGTGTTTGTGTGTGTAATTTTTAACCTATTTGTAAGTTTTTTCAAATTCAAATACGATTGTTATTGTTTATTAATAAATGAAATGAAATGAAAACTCTTCCGCCAAGCATAGCAGCGCCGGTTGTTATACCGAAGGCTCTGATTCACCCCAATTATTAAAAAAATATTTACGTTAATAAACAACCCTTGGTTAACGGTACATAAATACAATTTACCTTGTTATATCGAGGATGTTTTTGTGCCTAATTCCTTATCAACCGGGGAATTTGATTCAGATAGGTAAATTGGATCTTCACTTAAGTCATCATTATTTGCCTGCCCTTAACTCCCACTCTAGGATCGGCACATCAGGTTTTCTTTCAACATTCATGCACTCATAAAGACATGACCTAGAAAAACGTTTATTTACTACATAAGCACACATACAGCATAATTATATAATTTAACAGTTAATCAACCTAAGCGCTCTGGCGTGGCTTACTTCGGTGTCTTAGGAGCTTGATTAAGCAACGCTCCGCCCGGTCACTACTTGATACCGGATGGGTGATCGTTTAGTGACATTTAGATCTGAGCGCTTCCGTGCTTTGGAAGGGACGTTTAGATATTAGTCGCGGCTTTTCAGTCTTTGAGCCAAGGCAGCCTAACAAAAACTCTGACAATACAGTTTGTCCAAACTTTCACAATTAGGTAGGTAGATAACCAAATTTTTTTAGTCTGCTTCGTCCCTGGGCAAAGGTCTTCTCCATATTGAACCAACCATATTAATAGCCGAATTTAAAACTATTAAAAGATTTCGTTTTTTTAACTGCCAGTTGAGAATAAAATAAAATGTAGTCCACCTTGCTCCGAGATCCAAACAACCCGTGTTGTCTCCCTAATTGGAGTGTTAAGTAAACGTTCTCGCTCGCTGAAGCTCCAGGGAAAGGTGCTGTTGTCAGCTTGTCAGCAGGGCCCTTATTTCCTATGACCCAACGCAAACGTAACGCGCCTCGTTACGATATCTGTGGAATCTGCGTGTAATCGTATTCTCTATGCCCATGTCAAATATCTTAAGGGCTCTTTTATACACGAACGGCAAATTGCCAACGGCAGAGGCAACTGCAGCTGTCGACGAATGCCATGTCGACGGCAGCCGTCGACGCTTCAACGGCAGCCGTCGACGCTTCAACGGCTGCCGTCGACGCATCAAAGGGCTGCCGTTGAGCGTCGACGGCTGTAGTTTCCTCTGCCTTTGGTGGCATGCCGTTCATGTATAAGAACCTTAACTTGACGCCATGGCGTGTTTTGGAAACGCGTTTGTGTTAGAAGCATGTTATGACGTCACACGTTATCGGCAAGAAATCTTTTGAGTAATCGAGAATAATGCCCCAGGATAGATATTTTACTACACTTCAAGGTTAACTCGAAGTGATTTAAGTTGATATTTTGATGACAGCGTCGACAGTCATAATCAGAAGCCTCATATAATAACTCAGTTGCTCACCGAAATTGTTGGCACTGGTTCTATAATTGCAAACTTTGTCATATCATTCAAAGAACGTCAATTGACAAACAGTCGAAGTTTATAAAAGCAGGACCGGTGCATAACATTTCAGTGTGCAACGAGTTACTAAATGAGGACCATTTTTCATCTTGAACGACGCTTACTTGTGTCATTTTTACCCGACTGCGCCAGAAGGAGGGTACTGTTTTTCGAGAGTATGTATGGATGTGTAAATGTATGTATGTATGTGTGTATGTATGTATGTATGTGACTATGTATGTCCATTTCTTTGGCACGCCCTACAGCCCAAACCGCTGGACGGGTTTTGACATATGAAGTGTCGTTGAATTCATCAGAATCGTGGTAGTGAATAGCTTAAATAAATATTGAAAATGGTGTCCGCAAATTTTAAAAGGGGGGTGGGGGGGGGCTGGGGTTCCGTTCCCTAGCAATATGGATATCAAATGTAAGATCGTAAAAAGACCATATCAAAAATATGGTAGGTATCATGTCACGTTTATATTACTGTTTTAACACAAATTGTCAATAATAAAACGCCGCATACAAATATTATTATAAAAACAAAAAACCCGATTGCTAAAAATTTATGATAAATCAGGCCTAACCCTTCCGTCATTAATTTTTGTTTTTTACTACTATTTTTTTTCTAGCGCTCTTCTGATTTATGTTGTTTATAACTTTTTGGCAGGACCTGACTAAAGACTGGACGACTGGACTTATAAACCTTACTACGTCGCCTCATATTATTATGAACAATTATACTTGATACTGGCGAAATTGTCGAAAACTATCCCAGAAGCCATTTAATAAAGAATTAAAGTGAAGTGATGATAATTAAAGGTTGTAAGGGCAGCGTTATGTGGTAAAATAATATTTGTATACCTGTTATAGAAAAAAACATTTAATATACACGAAATTTGGTACCCTCAACCTTCACAACTTAATTAAAATCACGTAATTGAAACCGTAAATTAGGAGTGAGGGTCTTGTAATGAAGCGGGGATCAAAGGGCAACTTCCAAACTGTGTCATATAATATAATAAATGTAGCTCTGTCTGTACGTAATACTTTAAGCGTCAGTATACCAAGTTTGGTAAAAATCGGTAATAACATGTCCCAAAATTCAACGATAAACCGGCACTAGCAAGCAGACCTGCTCATGACTACCCGAGAAAGTAAAAAAAAAAAACAATTATTTTTGAATGGTGGCCGAGGGTAGGCAAAAGTAGCGTAGGAAGACCAGTAGCGAGATGGGTCGACGACATAGTACGCGTCGCCGGGCGAGCGTGGATGCGACTAGCACAAGACCGTGGTGGATGGCACAAACTCCGGGAGGCCTATATCCAGCAGTGGATAAAGTCGGGCTGTCGATGATGATGATGATGATGATTTCTGGATTCACAAAACAACCATGACCATAATTTTTCAAATATTTCTGTTTGTTTTTGTATCTGCAACTCAAGTAGCACTTCTATCTACCACTATCCTTAGAAATCCCTCAATGACGAAAAAAATTTTAGAAATAAATTATATTATGATTAATTTTTATGTAAAATATTTTTTGTTTTATTTTCTTCTTGAGTAGTCATGAGCAGGTCCACCCGCTGGTGCCGGCTTATCGTTGAATTTTGAAACATGTATAAGTATATCGCAGGTTTTGTAGGATATACATAGTTTTCAAAATGATGACTTAAAACAGTGCAATAAGAGTTAAAATCATATGTAAGACTATTGGAACGCCCCGTGACTTCATTCACATAGGTTTATTACTAACTAATTTTAAGAAACCCTTTCTTAGTACACCCCTACACTAGGTTAGGTACCTACATACCCTAAAAAGTCAGTTAGTCAGTTCTATTAGATTGTTATAAAAATGACAGACAGTCAGTGATTTAGTCAGTTTCATTGGACTTCATTAAGAACAAGATAGGTTAGTAGGTACTTTCTTTTTCTTACAAAATAAAGCTCAAAATTTGAAACAGGGGATTGAAGTAACCTGCGCGGCTGTAACTAGGTTCTTCGTTCCCAATCATTTCTCAATTGTTGTGATAATAATTAGGCACCTATCTGTGTGGGCGGTTCCTTCATCTAAATCTTACACGTGTCATGTTACAAACTGCCTAAAGAAATAGGTGAGTACCCATACCTAGTCGTCGTACATAACATTATTATTCAATTCCTAAAAATGTTCGCTTATTTTTTCTTTTTAGGGTAAAAATGGAACCCTATTACTAATACTCCACTGTCTGTCTATCTGTCTGTCGGTCTGTCTTTCTGTCATCAGGCTGTATCTCATGAACCGTGATGGCTAGACAGCTGAAATTTCCTCAGATGATGTATTTCTTTTGCTGCTATAACAAGTACTCAAAACCGATTATAATAAGAATTGAAGAGGGGCTGCCATACAACGTTACGGAACCCTTCTTACGTGAGTCCGACTCGACCTTTTTTGCCAATAGCTCCTTCTGGAAACATTCTACACAAACACTTTCCATTCAAATAAAAACCCTGAATTTTTTTTCTACCGGAAACTACATAATAATAAAATTTTATCTGTCAAATTGTTTAATTTGCTGTTATATTGTGGTTCTTTTTTTTTCTTCGTATGAGCTAATGTCCAACTCTGGTGTCGAAGTTGTATGTATGATACCTACTCATGTACCTATCGCACACGTGAACAATGGCAACCATGAGCCAATAATCTAAAACTGCTCTTTCTCCTTTGAGCATACCGCATAAAAATAATCGTTTACCAAGTGGGTTTCAATGCATGAAGGTTTACGAAAAGCTTTTTGCTACGTATTGTAACTCCGCTGAAGTTGCTACGGATCCGGCTTGTTCTGAAATCCCTGTAAGATGTTACGGCACCAGGGTGTCCACGCATCGATACCCTGGCGCCGTCTCATCTATATTAATTACACCTCAATTGGTAAACCATAATATTTTGTGGTTTACCAATGAGGTGTTTACCTAACGGGATGTAGGGCCTCAAAAGTGCTACTAAATCCATTTTGATAAGACTTTTACTTTGCTTTGATATCTGTAATCTCTGTAGCCCCAACTCAACAATTATAATCAAAATAATTATTAAACATTTCCTATAGAAATTATAAAAATAATTACTAACCTAAAATACAACTCGCAGGAAAATATTATCGCGTTTTACAACCGTTTCTGTAAAAACATTAATTATGCTCATAGATGTTAATTACAAACGACATCAAAGTAACATGTAAAACATTCGCTTGGTTTCCTTTGTATTGTTTGATAAGCTCATTTATGGTATTTAATGAGCGATTATGAGTCTATAAATATAAATACCAAGGAATTAAAACAGTGGTAACAGTTTTTGTTGCGCAATAATGAGACTTATTGACACGTGTATTTATAATAATCATATTTTGCTTAATGCTGGACACTATCAAACACATTGATATATATTGTTACTAATGTCATAAATACAGCTTGGTTTCTGGATAGTTGTAGACCACTTTTTAAAAAATGTAATGTTCTGCCACTTCCTTGTATGTTTATCAGGGAAATGTGTATATTTGTAAAAAAACATTTATCATATTACAAAAAACGCAGTGAGGTTATTACTCGACAGCAAAGAGCCAAGTTTAAAAACTTACTATATCAACCTCCATGTCATAAGGAAATATATAGGAAAAACGTTTATAACATGTCTATAGTCATTTATAATAAATTGCCTGAAGAACTTAAAGTGCTAGATGGAACCATATTCAAGAAAAAGTTAAATAATTGGTTACTTATTAATTGTTTTATAGCCTAAATGAATATTTAAATAATTATATTTGTAAAGACACTCTATTAATATTTGCGTGCCTGCATGCAGGCTGAATACATGTACTATCATAGCTATAAGACCTAATTGTGAAATTAATTTTATGTATTCTAGCAAATAAACTTTTGAATCTTGAATCTTGAATGATCAAACAGCATCATGTTGCCCCAAACCACAGATATAGAAGAGAACTAGATGAAGTCTTCAAATTCACTATGTTCTGAACATCAACTCATACGGCTGTCTCTACTTTCAGTCCATATATCATTTGCTAGAAAGGATTTAGGACTTATTTGCATGCAATATCTATCCGTAAGTAGATATTGCAAGCAAATCCATTAGCATTCATTTCCTCTAGCATTTTTAAAATGCGCGTCGATCCTCTCCGATGGGTGTGAATCGTACATTAGCGGGCCTATGCTCACTGCGCCACTGAGGTCGTTGACGTGTATTGACCAATATGACCATGTCTTTCCTGTGGGTAAGGCCAGTAAGATGGTTCAGGTTGAGAGGATGGTAGAAGTGCTCGACAGGCTAACTTCATCGAACCATGTCCCACGTCCCGCCCGAACAGTTAGTACCTAAACGTTACGACTGGACGCTGTATTTTTAACTTATCTAAAAAGCAAAGGTCTAAGTGTCTAAACACACCGTGCCGAAGTTACGCAGCAGAAATTCAGTTGCGTAACTTTTGTTTTTCCCCGCCCCGGATCTTCTTCGGCAGTTGAACCGAACTTAGGTCGCGTATAATGTGTGCTCTATCGTTGAATTGCCGCTGAACTTACGCCCAACCGAATTTCGGCTCTACGCCATAATGCAACGTAATTTGTGTCATCTGTAATTCAAATAGGCCGAACATCGGTCGCGTAACTTCACACTTAGACACTAAGATGTTAATAAGACATAAATTATTTACTCCTAAGTAGTATAATATTATCTCCTAAAGTAGCCAGACATGATTTTTTGTGAATCATGAAGATTATATCATAACACTCATGTACACAGTCTAAGATATTTTGTGTACCGACACAAAATATCTGAGAAATTTTGAATAAACGTTGTCAAAGGAACAATTTCTCAAACACGTTGTACAGAAAAGGACTTCCAGAAAAAAAAACTAGTTTTTCAAGAAAAACCACTATGACGTAAACTTGTATCAATAATCAACGCAACTGCTTGGAAATATGAAATAATAGAACTCACAAATCATGATAACTAACCCGTTGATATTGATAATTATGTTCACAACCATGATATTTTCTAAAGTTATAATAACTATTAGACGGATTGACAACAGCTATATCAGTTTTTTTTTGGCTCAGGCATGGTCTTGTGGAAATCCATTACAAGATATTCCAAAGATTATTTAGTACAAATTGCGCTATCCTTCTCTGACGAGTTCTACAAAAACCCAACAGAAATTCGACAATGTTTCGCCTTCCCAAAAGTCATCCTCAGGAAATGATCGACTCCCTGTTCGCCTTAAGCTGGGTACGGAGAGCATGTTCCTGTATATTTGTAGTCGGGGTACGCAGTGCACGCGTACATTGGATACGCGTACAGTTAATGTGGACCGCCGCGAACCTGAACGCGAGGTCATTTAGCCCCAAAACTAAGCAGTGCTTGTATTATGGGAATCATGATTGATAAACTAATTCAATTTTTTTTTTTTTATATATTCAACTAAATCCACAGCCCTTAAATTTATCAAACAAATCTTATATAGTTTACCTTACAGCCAATAAAGGATTTACTTTTTATAAACAAACTTCTATACATTTTTTTTGTAAATACATACATATCATACATAGAACACACCCAGACACGAGACAAATAATAATATCTGCAGAGCATGCAAACATTTATCCCGCAGCGGGATTGGAACCCGCAACCTTCTGCGTCTCAGGCGGACCTTCAGGCGCCACAGAGGTCGTCATCGTTCGTAGATATCCATTAATTCACTATTGGGATCCAGTAGTTTCCCCTTTTGCCTGGACTTGATTCGAGGCGCAGACTCTTCATGTTATTTTGTGTTTTCTGCAGAGGGGCTCGCGCGAGGTCTCGCGGTGATGTCGGCATGGAGTGCGTGGTCCCGCTGGCGCTGGTGTGGGTGCTGTGCGTGAGCGGCGCACCCAACGTCACGCGGCGCCGCATCGATGACGTCACCGTCGAGGACGACGACGACAAGCACCTGCTCTACGATGACGATGAACACTTCAATATATCAGGTAGGACTATGACATTTTCTGATCTGACTTCTTAGGCGCGGGAAAAACACAAGAGGTGGAAGTGAGGCACGGGCGCAGCGGGAGCGGTGACATACTGAGACGGCGGGACGCGGGTTCCGCTTACTCGTCCTCGATACACTCGGAGTTAGCAGGGATATCCTGGACAACACTGCCCATGCCCCAAATGCATCCACTGTGTTCGCCAGCGCCTCGCCTTTCCGAAACCGTTAGCGTGCCTGTTCTGCGCTGCACCGGCGGTGCTTTGTTTTTATAATACTTGAAGATGGAGCAAGCACATGGCCCACCTGATGTTTAGTGGTAACCATTACAAAGCATTGCATCATAGATCACGTTTTTTGGAACGTGCTCTACGATGCAACGCCCTGCATCCATCAACTTGAGGTATGATGATGATATGCCTTTTGTGCCTGTAATTTCACCGGCAACTACACCCTTCAAACCGAGACACAGCATAGCTGCTTTAAGGCAGAAATAGGCATGGTGGCAGTACTTCCCCGGACGAGCCCTCCACAAAGAACTCTACTACTACTAAATTCCCCTAATTCGCTTCGCCCTAGCCTGACACTTCTTGAATTTGTCCCGTGCCTTAGAGTGATAACATAACTGATTTCTTGAGAAAAATAGAAGCTTGACACACTTAAAGCAAGAGAAGATGTGGTATTTGATTTGCACGTTTGCCGGGAAGGAACCGGTACACTCTGGATGGTATGAACAAAGATAAGACAAGTAGGACTTTAAAAAAAAAAACCGACTTCAAATAAGTCACTTCTTACTCTAAAGAATTTTGAAAATCGGTTCACAATTGATGATGATATTGGTCATCATATTGATCATAGGGCGAAAATTACAAGTGAGGTTTTTTGAGTTTTCCGGGAAAAGTACCAATCCCTCACAAATATAATTTATATGGGACCACCTGTGAAGTATACTCTTTTAAACAAAAAAGAATTTTGAAAATCCGTCCACAATTGACGGAGTTATCGGTGAACCTATATAAAAAAAAGATTCCGACGAATTGAGAACCTCCTCCTTTTTGAAGTCGGTTAAAAAAGGAACGACTTGAGACATTCACTTCTAGGACCTAGTTGTGGTGGCGATGGCAAGATGAAGATAACCTTTAAGAAAATTTATTGGTAAGAACGTGCTCTACGATTACAATGAGTACATCAATATATCAAGTAAGAGATTGTAAGCGTAGTAGTTCATTATGTCTATTTCTGTCACCAAGCAGCTTTGCTGGCCTAATGGATGTAGAGCATCAGGATCACGTCAGGAATTGTGAATCCCTAATATGCCTATATAATAATAATAACTACGGTCTTTACCAACAGTTACTGTTGATATCAACTCAAAAGATAAGAGAAAAGGGTCACCTTGCAATGCAAAATCATTTGATATAACAACCCTTTTAAACGCTAACAAATACAATTATAATTTAAACAAGCAACATTTTGTACAGCAAGCTCAATCCAACGAGCGTATAATCATAACCATTCCATGAATAATAATGTCCAAATTTTAACCTAAATTAAACACGTGTTGAAACATGAGGTGGACATTTTCTCACTGCCGGGGACGATATCGGTGTCAGCGCTGTTAGTGCACTGAATGGCAATTGGTGAGAACTGTTAAAGACACAGATAATATCTTAATAGTAAATACATATATGTTACCAAATAATCAAAATCATATATTTTATAACTTTTATATGTTCATATGATAAGAAGATTATTATTACCGAACAGTTTCACCTCAAAAATTCTATCTACTTATAAGAATATGATAACACCCCCAGGGGATTTTGATGCGGGGATCCCGACGAAACTAACTTTGGAGACAAAGAAAGAAAAAGAATAGAAACATGTACTTACACACGAACTCTTCGAATCCGACAATAGCGAACCTGGCTTGTTATTTTCGCTGATCATGTGCCCGAATGTGGCTAGCAAAACCAAATTTGGTTTTGAAGGTCCTGTTGCATGGCGTTCAGTGCAACTGACCACTTGCATTGTAAGTGTAGGTTTAGGAAGAATTTGGGCGGGTCTTTCTTATAAGTCGCTTGTCATCGAGGTCTTCCAAACGATGCTCTTCAAAGTCAGTTACAGCTTTATGAACAGAGCTATACCACTCACGTCTCTGTTACAATGTTGTCATTAAACATAATATATTTATTGCAACTTAACACACAAACACAAACATTTCACAATAACAGAGAGTAAAAAAATACATAAAGGAAATGAAAAGTGATGAACACCAATAAAATATTCCTATTTTGACTGGAATTCCGACGTCGGGTAGCACAGTGTGAAGTCATTGTATCAACAATACATACGTTATGGACCGGCACGTTCTCTAGGCACGTCTTATTGTTTGGACAGCCTGATGTATGGACGTCGTGATAAATCTTTAGCCTTCGAGTTATGTGACAACGTAGCATAATATGTCTCGTCGATAACAATTACTGACAAATGTCTACTTTTCCTTATGAAAAACATACTGCTTTCGCTTACAGTACAGTGTCAGTACTTCAAATAGTAAGGCTTGATAATATTATATTTGTCCGTGTACGCAGAGGTTCATTTTACATGCATAGCATCAGAATAAAAAATGCTCCCTACAGTATTGCCATCTGTAATTGCCGCATAAGGCTTGATTCACCTTTGAAATGACAGCCAATGCAAAACACCAAGGCAGCGTAAAGTAGCATCGCTACGATATCCCGAGACCCGGGGGTAGTCGCCCCCGCGAGTTGATGCCAGGGTAAAGACAAAATGTCGAGGCCCTTTTCTAAACCCAAGATGAGGATAATAACCCAAGATGGGAATTAGACGACCGCGGAATCGAAAACCTTTGAAATTTTGTAAAAGTACGTACCTAAAATACGTTGATGCTGAACTTTCTACTTTAGTTACTGAAATAGTACAGCTTATTTCAGCAACAAAAGAAGAAAAGAGGAGTGTAAACGTATTCGTTAAAACCGATCCATATCCTACTATAGTAGAGACAGTTTATGAGAATTTCTCGTTGTCTCATAAATGACATTTAATTAAATGTTGACCAACTCAAGGATTTATTAGCCAAAATCGTAAATCCAAGCCAAGTTTGAACAAAGAAATACCAATACCAATTGAGGACGAGGAGGAAATCCAATCAGATAAATCTATTGTACAAACAGACAATGGTTCCAACCAATTGAACATGTCTACCGGACACGGAATATGGAAGCTGCTTACGGAAATGTGCAGGGTGAGTGTTGGTTAGGCTTGTAAGCTGGGTACCTGCATGATCTCTTCATCACGTAAACATTTATCGCGCTGCGGAAATCAAAGCCACATTTACGTTTTCGCATTTTCCCCTTCAGGGGTGACTAATCGTCCTCCACCATAAAATAACATTGCAGATCAGCAATGATACAATTAGTAGTGAAGGACGCCCTCCAACCAGGTGGAGTGACGTGTCGCCACGCGGCAGAAGCGGGATGCGTCGAGCTCAGGACAGGACGCAATGGCGCTCATTAGGAGATGCCTATGTCCAGCAGTGTACTGCTATAGGCTGTTGATAATGATGATCAGTGATTCAAGAAGGTTCAGACAAAAAGTTGGTGTAATGTAAGTCTGAAGCGTTTCTATACTTGCTAACAGCTTTATCATGAACTGAGTTCAGGGTTATACTTCGGCTTGGTGATTGTGACTTTCCGTCATACAGTCATATGAAAGGCCTCCGGATGGCCTAAAGCTGGATACGGATAGCGCGTTCCTGTAAACGCGTAGTCAGGTTACGCTGTCTACGCGTACATTGGATACGAGTACAGTTAATGTGGACCGGCCACGAACCTGAACGCGAGGTCAATCGATATAGCGCTATGGCGCTACGCGAGCCGAAACCGACAGACCACGGATCACGCCGCGATCCAGCTCGCGCGGCACGTGTTTCCCAAAGTACGCGAAGCTACAACTACAGACAGGGCGTTCCAAGAAACGCGTAACCGACTACGCGTGCCAAAGTACGCGCTATCCGTACCCAACTTAGGAACTCCAACACCAGAGTTGGCCGATACTACAAAAAAAAGAAGAAGGGAGAAATTAAGTGCTGACGTAGACAACCCAATTTTCTGAGTAGCGAGTAAATTGTAGTTAGGTGGTGTCTACAAGTCTACAGGCGGAGGTCACGGCCGTGCCAAGGCGCTGCGGAATCGCTAGAATTGCAAGCGCAATCAAATTGTCTGGAGTATTCTGATAATTACTACTCAATTTCATAATAGATCTCGAAAATGTTTCTGGTAATTCAAATGTAACTAACAACTTTAATTTTATAATCTTCTTCTTCTTTTTCGTATGAGCTAGTGACCAACTCTGGTGTCGGAGTTTTTAGGCCGCCCGAAGGCCTCCGGCTTAACGACTGAAAAGCCGGGACCAACATCTTAACGTGCCTTCCGAAGCACGGAAGCGCTCAAAACTAAATATCACTAAACGGTAACCCATCCAAGTAATGACCAGGCGGAGTGTTGTTTAACCAAGGCGATCTGCTAAAAACACCGAAGTTAAATACGCCACGAGCGCTTCGCTTATATTTATAATAGAAATCGCAATATAGCTATGGCTATTGCAACAGCTCTACAAAGAACAATGGGCCAAACTGTTTCACAAAATTCTTGCTAATTTTATGAATAGTGAATGTCAACTACCAGTAGGATTCTCTTATCAATTGATAATGATTTTGTGCTAATTATAACTGCAGTTCGTGAGAACATCGCAATCAGTAGTTTCCTACGATATTGTTGGCACTGAACTATCATACTCGTAGTTACTCAGGGCACCTAACAACTAGGCACAGTGCCTGCAATAAGCTTATCTACAATTAGATAAAGATATTTATTTGCCAAAAAACGGTATGGTAGGAAGTACTAGGATTTCATAAATAATATGATAAAAATAAACTTACTAAATTGATTTATTTACTGTTAAATGTTACTGTTAACTATTAAAATGTTAAACTAAATGCACTTGTGATTTTTTATTGAGTAACCAGTTCATATTTTCTTATTAATGTGTCGGTAAGATGGAAAAAAAATATTCATATTTTATCAATAAGTAATTCGTATTAAAATTGTAATATTTAATTTACAAAAACACGGTTTAAAAAAAACCGAGGAAATGTAATTTTAGGTATTTAGGTAATTTTATTACTTTTATGACATACGAGTACCTATTGCATACTTTTCGTGATTATGATTTCATTAAATCCCAAGTAATACCTGTTATTCATTCAAAATCAAAATCAAAATCAAAATTCATTTATTCAGTAGGAACTGTTAAGTACACTTTGAAACGTAATTTTTTTTTTTCATTTACACCAATTCTTAACGCGACCAAACAGAGAAGAACTGGCAAGAAACTTTGTTAGGCCTATTTTTTTTTAAAAGTCCATGTTATTACAATTTTTGTTCTTAACTATTACATTGTTTTTAAGGGAGTTGGAGACAGTTTCATCCCAAGCTTTTTTGTCATCTAAATAATCAGATATTTTATAATAAGCCTTATTACGGAGATTCATTATTTATTTATCTATCCAAACATAAACTCTAATAGTCGATCGACTTAGCCTTTCTCTGCGGGCTAAGCCGGTAGGCAACAGTAGATACTTAGATATTTGCTCACCTATGTCCTTTAAATAACAGCTTGACTTCGACGAACCCGTTCCGGACACGTCCATAGAATTGTTAACTTTACTATGAAATCGACCGACCCACCTCGCAGCTTATTATACCGAAGGGTGGGTGTGAAAACCTGGGTAAATAGAAGCACCCGCCTATTTATATTCAGTGCAAATAGGCGGGCAAATACGTTAGGATAGTGCGAAGCTAGTGATGGTTCCAAAGATTTGCGGTCTGTTACATAATAAAATATTATTATAAACGATACCAAAACAGTCTGTCTCTGTCATTCTGAGACGCTTCTGCGTCTCAGGCGGAATGAACCCGAAATCGGAAATCGAACCCGTAACCTCCTGGTTGCAGGTTCGATCCCCGTTGTCCCGCCGCGGGACAAATGTTTGCATGTTCTGCCGATATGTGTCTCGGGTCTGGGTGCTTTCTATGCATGATATGTATGTATTTACAAAAAAAATTATTATACTAGTAATTTAATGTAATTTTAACCATGTGGTTCCCATAACACAAGCTCTGCTTAGTTTGGGGCTACATGATCCTGTGTGATAGTCCAGCATTATTATTATTCAAGTCGAAGAAAAAGAACTATCATGAGATTTTAATGCTATTTTAGCTTAATGAGGCCTGTAAGACGATTATGAAAGAGAGGTTTAGGCTGTATTTCCTACTGTTTCGTTGATGTCGTCTCATCTCTCATTGTAGAGGTTTTAGTAAGGCAGCAGCATCGACCTATTTAATAAACATTAATCCTGCGTACAATCATTGTCGACAGTCAAAGCACAGCCTAAACCGTCGCGACTGAAATTTGCAAAGCAGGGTGCAGAGAACGTCGCAACTATTGATACATTAACAGTATTTATCAATGGTTTAACTGTAAATTTACAAAAAACATAATCTTATAGTTTACACTATAATATGAGTGCAGAGGGAAAACCCTTACGCGAACACAGTCGCGAGGCGTCCAAATAATATTTTCAATAAGATCCTAAGACCAGATTGATCCGTTGGTAAAGAAATATTTATTTTGCTACAGTATTTACACCGATTCCAACGCGACAAATACAAAATCCACCTCGAAAAGTATCGAAGAATGTCTTGAACCACTACATTACAGTTGGGTATAATCTGTATCTTACAATGTTTAACTCGGAGCTAGTAAAATGTTATCTGGCATTTACTAGCCTATAGTGCTCCAACTTTTACCCTCGTAGTTACAAAAGTTTGATGTTGTCTGTAGGATCGATAGGCCTGCGGCTTGAAAGCTGTCACAGAAGGGCAGCTAGTATGATTTTATTGTCTTACTAGTCAATAAGGTTATTTTTCCATTAACACTGCTCAGTATTGAGCTATCACTGTTGATAAAGCTCTTTGCAGTTTAGCACAGACCGATTTTACCCTTAAGTTATGTTTGTGCTTAGCTGCGGCACGTGTATAACTCAAATCTTGAATAACACTTGTAATCATTTAAATTTCAATGTATTGATATCAGAAGGGTATACGTTTTTGATTTTTATCTAAAACATGCTATATATTCTGAGATAATAAAGCTCATTTTCATTAAACCTTTTTTTTAGTGGCAAGGGTCCTAGCGGTGATAAATTGGCGATGGTAATCAAGGTGCTGCCGTGCCGACTTTGTCACGAATTCAACCAATCAGTGACGCTATTGCTTCAAGCAATGAAAGGCTCACACTTAAAGTTGTTGTAAAATGAAAGCATGAAGTCATTCTTCTTCTTTAGGCTGTAAAAGTCCACTGTAAGACTTGGGACTAAGGCGACTGCGTACTTGTGAGAGTTTGGTATACCATACCACGAGGTAGATTTAAATAGATAAAAAATTGCTAAGAATTGGTTATTTTTCTTTTTCGTTTCAGTTAGTGGCCAATTTCAGTGTCGGAGTTTTAGATCACCCGACGGCTTCTGATAGGTCAATCTATGACTTTGATCTGCTTTTTTAGAGTTGCCTCTGACCCTTGTTTATATTTGTATCAATTATAACACAGCATTACAGTATGAGTATACAGTATGGTTATGATATTCAAAAACAAGAAAAAACTTAAACAAAATGAACATGAAACTTGCTTGAAAATTATGAAAACAAATATTAACTTATTGTACTATTTCTTACACCATCAATCGTCTTACAAAATTGTTGCTATGCACATCGATCTGCGAAAGAATTATTGCTAAACATTTTTGTATCTTGCTGGTGTCCGTTTTTGCAACGATGGTCCGGAATTTAGGGCCTAGTTTTTTATGATCTAACAGAGTCAAAAAGATACAAATTATGGTATAAGCGGTGTCGTCGCTATTTTCCAGAATTCTGCAATCATTCAGCGTTATGCAATCAAGTCGGTCCCGCCTCTTGGCTCGCGGCCAGCGCATGACAAACAAGCTATAATGAACACAGGCTTGCAATACCCTCAATAATATCTTGTAGCTTTCCAAAAGATCGTTTTTATATGATACCTATTTATGGAACTAGCATATGGCCCACCTGATGTTAAGAGCCTTCCTAAATGGTCGTTTTGCTGGCTAATTTATGAATGCACTTCACATTCCACGTGACAATCAGCAATCCTGATTGTATACGCATGTCAATCCCGTGAGCAACATAGCAAAGTATTGCTTCGTATGTCACGGATGCTTACGTGCACCACAATGCAACAACAACCTGCGTCTATCAACAAGACGCATGAAGGTGTTATGCCTCATGTGCCTAAAATTTCACCGGCACCCACATCCTTCAGATCGAAATACAGCAATGTTGCTTCACGGCAAAAATAGGCATGGTGGTAGTGCTACCCTGAATGAGCCCATCACATAGAACTCTACTTTTCATATAACACCAAATATACGTAGTTTATTGAATCAAGCGTGACTCTGTGGAAATCCATTACAAGATGTTCAAAAGACAAAATATTAGCACAAATTCGCTAACCTTTGACGAGTTCCACAAAATGCATACGGGTGCGCCGCCCCCGCCCGATTCACATGGAAATCAGAGAAAGATCAAGCAACAATCAATTCATAAATTCACACGTTCTATTACTATTTCACGAAATGAAACAAGCACGTTAATCTGTAATTAGCTTAGAGAAACAACACATCCAAATACACAAGAAAAACCCAACAGAAATTCGGCATTCGAAAATGTTTCACTTTCCCCAAGGCATCCTCTCTTTGTCGTTTTGCTGTTGATGGTCCTATCCTGATAGACCTTATTGAGGAACGGCTTTCCTCAAGGTGGCAGTCAAAGCCCCGTCAGCACCTTGACTTGGATCAACAGTTAGGCCATCGGTCTTTTCCCGTCAGTCTCTTCCTTTACAGTTTGTCTGCTGTCTACGGACGATATGCTCAAAGGAACAGAAGACTTATAACAAATATTAATCATCATCATCAACATCCTATAGAAGTCCCTTGCTGAACATAGGTATCCCCCAAGGAATTCCACGAAGAACGGTCTTGAGCCCTCTACATCCACCGATTACCTACAATCTTGACGATGTCGTCTCCCAACCCTTCATCTTACAGATCGCGGTCGCCATTCGAGAACCTTGATTCCCCAACGGTTATCGGTTCTAAGGACTATGTGACCTGCCTATTGCCATCGTACTTCAACTTGCTGATTCTGAGAGCTTTGACGGTTACCCTGGTTCAAATATAAATGATATTAATGAGTATAATTTGGTGCAGAATAGATTTATTAAGTCTTATTCCACACTGGCTAGGGGAGACATAGCAGGTAAAGAAAGAGAGTTAATTCCTACAAGATCAAGTACAATTTTTATGTTATTTACAGGCAGAGCGATTCAGTGCTTAGACCCTGGCTACAACAGTTGGTTAGTCATGTTACGAGTAGAAAATTCAGGTAACAAAATTAAGTAAGAATTCAAACTGTCATTTCTAAAATTAGCTTCAATCTACTGAAAATAAGATTCAGAATCCAATTTCAGATTGATAGTTCTCAAATAATCGCATCGTCCTATTGTCTAGACTTTTCAAATACTTATTTAGATGTTTGCGGAACTTTAAGAGATAGGAATTTGACATTTTGACATGGTGGTAGTGGGTTCGTAATAAATGTGATTTTCCACAAATCCAGCCGGATTTAACAAATGGGTTACTGTAACGCGAATGGGGTGACCAGAAATTGTCTTAAATAATATTATGCGTCGAGCGCTCATTAGGGGAGTCCTATATCAAGAAATGGACTGCTATAGGCTGATGATGATGATAATAATGATAATGATGATGAATATTAAGTAATTTTTTATTTAACAAAAATAAAAATAAAAATATCCTTGTTTTTTAATTTACGGGTGTGTCAAAACCAACCAAAATCTAACAATATTACACAATACTTGCCGCTCGTGGCGTAGCTTACTTTGGTGGTCTTAGCAGATCGCCTTGGTTAAGCAACACTCCGCGCGATCACTACTTGGATGGGTGACCGTTTAGTGGCAGATATGAGCGCTTCCAAGCTTCGGAAGGCACGTTAAGATGTTGGTCCTGGCTTTTTCAGTTGATGTCGGAGGCCTTCGGGCGGCCTAAAAACTTCAACGCCAGAGTTGGCTACTAACTCATACGAAGAAGAAGAAAACCCCTAGCCAAGTTGTCTTTCTGCAATCAACAAGAATGATTATTATTATTATTATCTTACGGTCAAGCACTATTCATCACACAACACAGACAGTTATCAGACCTGTGGCATTGTATGGATCGGAGTATTGGGCAATGAAAAAGATGGACGAAAGAAGATTGCATGCAACTGAGATGCGAATGTTGAGATGAATTTGCGGTGTGACGAGAATGGATAAGATAAGGAACGAGTATATCAGGGGAAGTTTGAATGTATCATCTGTGGCAGATAAGGTGAGGAGTGGTAGACTGGCATGGTATGGGTATGTCAAGAGGAGGGATGAAAGTCATGTGACTAAAAGAGTGATGAATATGAAGGTGCATAGATGCACGAATAGAGGGAGACTGAAGAAGAGATGGAATGAAAGAAGTGGATACAGATTTGACGGCTGATAGAAGTGAGTGGAAGAAAAAAACATGTTGTGCCGACCCCACCTAGCATGGGACCAGGGCAGGAATATGATGATGTTCAAGAACTATTCATATACGAGTAAATACTTAATAATAGCGATGCGTTCACTAAACCTGATGTTCCACGATGTAAAGGTATTTGAAATTTACCGCGTTTCAATATAAGCAAGTTAATTCACTTTTAGTTTCATATTAAAAAACTATCCCAGTAAAACTCGAGAATCTCACTTCCCCGCAAGCCGTCATCAGATTGCTACGAGTGGATTACTGTCTCTATATCTCTTTGGTATCCTGAATTATTTTCAAGGTTCCCAGACAAAGCCTGTAAATAAATCAAGCCCAAACAAAGACCCTTCAATAACATTATCCAAATGGAACTGTAGAACTAACTAACCATTCGTGTGCCTTCGTTCAGACGTGGGATTACGTTTTGAATTATTGTCACAGTAGCGCGGGAAACGGCGACCCAGCATTCCACCGAGATAGCCTATCTACGACCCCAATAGTACCACTGCCATAGTTACTATTATAGTAGGCTTAGCCCAGTATCCGCATGAATAGAGAGGATATGTCACGTCATATTTCCGCGTTTTCATTGGCTGATTTGAACATCACCTCTATACGCGCGTATCTTTGGTGATAACGGGTATGATGCTCGAATACCAAGCATTGGAGATCGTCTCGACGCTGTTTTACTTAGGAATCTTTACAGAAATTTGATTATCACATAAAAGCTCAAATATCTGAATAAGCCACGAGAGGATGACATATTTCCGCGTTTTCATTGACTGATTTGAGTACACCTCTACGCGCATCTCTAGTGATATACGGATTTTATGCTTGAATACTGAAACCTTTCTCAAGCATTTGAGATCGTCTCGATCATTTGAGACGCGGCTATCGTTCAGAATCGTTACGGAAACGTCAAATTGATCATCACTTAGGAGCTCAAATATGTAGGAGAATATTGATATTATGTGTCAAGTCATATTTTGACAGATTTTAACATTACCTCTACGCGTAGTGAACGCTTATCGGGCATTGGAGATCGTCTCTATCATTTGAGACACTACTTTACTTCAAAATCGTTACGGAAACGTCAATTTGATCATCACTTTGAAGCTCAAAATATCTGAGTAAGCCCCGAGAGGATATCACATCATATTTCCTCGTTTTCATTGGCTGATTTGGGCATCACCTCTTTGCGCATCTGTAGTGATAGGCGGATTTTATGCTCGAATACTGAGAGATTGAGATCGTCTCAATCATTTAAAATGCGGCTATCCTTCAAAATCTTTACGGAAACTTGTTCGTCACGTTGAAGCTCAAATATTTGAGTAGGTAGGACTAAGTTTCCCAGTAGGTAATTTGGGTGTTATAGATAGATAGATAGATAAATCATTTATTTGTTACTACAGGCACACAATTTACATTAATAACAAGATTTAAGCACAAAAAAATAACATTAATAGAAAGAGAAAAAAAACACAAACATTTCAAAGAACCTAGGGATTATGAACTTTTATGTAACTTTGTGTGTGCTGCAGCAAGACAAAAAGGCCTTGCCTCAGGGAAATTTTTTTGCTTTAAAGCAAAAACACTGATTTTCAGTCAAGACCTGATCGAGAGCGAACAGAGCGGTGTTCGTAATCGCGAACTCAAATGTTGACAAAATAAGATTTATTAAAGAAGAAAAAAGGATTTAGACAACTCTCAAACTCACACTTAGAGTTGAGATTGGTCAACACTACACGATTTACTCGTAGCGGTAGGCGACAAGCCCACTATAACTAGTAACAGCCACTTGGTCACTTGTAATGCATTTTTACAAGCATTTGATAATTAAGAATGCGTCGCGGCGCGTTGACGTCGGCCACTCGTCAACCATGCGTGAACCGTGTGCGCTGAACCTTATCAGCAAACGTAGTCTGCTGCCTGCCTGAACTTATACCTATAAAACACTACTATATAAAACACTACCTGTTACCGGTTTGTCTCACTCACTCGAGCTAAATTACACTTTAGTAAGTAGCTATATACTACTTTATATAGTTACTTATAACTTGGTATAACTATATGTTTCTTCGATCTGTTTATTGTATATTTTAAAGGTCTTGAAGTGACGCCAATTCCGTTCAATTCCATGTTCCGCGTAGAAAATGAAATAAAGAACAAGTTCCTAAATTGAGTCATACCTTTTGCATACGTAATATTTCTTCCCATGCTTAACGTTAACGAAAAATGTGACTTGATATTTTATTGAGCTGGTAGATATTTTTGACGCATTGCAGTGCAAGCCACCCCTAATAACTAGGCTTAGTTTACGCTTATGCTCGCCTGTTGGAAATTAAATGAAAAATGCCTTTCTGGTTTTGCAAAACAGTGTTTGAGAAATCTCTCCCGTGTATTACTTTTGTTCGCTGGTTCTGCTTCTGTTATTAATCACATTGGACTTTCGTCCTGGCTTTTTTAGTCTGCATGCCGGGGGCCTTTGGGCGGCCTAAAAATTGTATTAGTATCATTAAAAACACTGAAGTGATTACTAACTTATACGAAAGAAGATGAGTGATCATCTTAAGATCAGTCATAGCTTTGACCTCCTAATGTTGAGGATACGTTTCTTCCTTATACCAATTCATTATTCTGTGGTTGTACTGTAAATACGTATTTTTAACCTTAGCCTGAGTACCGGGTGCACTTTGCATCTTGGCAGCAAGACCTACTGCTTTCTAGTCCAGGTAGTTACCAGTTTAATCGTCCGCCTCATAACCTACCGTACCGGTTAGTAAGAGGACGTTAAATATTTTTTAGATTTGATTTGGTTTGAACAAATTAAAATCACGAGCAAAAAACAAAAAAAAATTATACGAACTCGAAATAAACCCTATTTTAATATCTGCAGTGAAATCATGAAATAGTTCAAGGTCAATTCTGCAAAGTCGTCTCCTTGTCAACTGTCTACAATCTGCTTTACATGTTTAGCTAGTATCGCGTTAGTTGAAAACAACACCAGCTTATTTAGTCTACTGCTGGACATAGACCAGCCATTTAAGGAGAATATGGCCATATTCCCCACGCTAATCATACGGGTTGGGGATCTCGGAGCACAGCTTGACTTGAGTTCTGAAGGTGCGATTGGTTGCTTACACCCCGTTAGTATAGTAGTTGAATGGATCTGCAGGGAAAATTGAAACTAATAGGTAATTCGTATTTAGAAAATAGGAATCTAATCTTTTCAGTTATTTTCTAAGAATCTTGGGTATGAAATAGAAGCCAATGACAACAAATAACTGCTGAAGTATAGTCGAGTGGACAGAGTTTTTTAGTATCGATTCGCGGAAACCAGGCCATTCTTACGCCTAACTCTATTCCAGCATTATAATAAAATGTAATTGGAAACCAAACCTTTCTCAAAAATAATGCCTTTTTATCCGTAAATATAAGACGCTGAATGTTCGGATTTCTTGGAACCAAAAACGTGTTTTCATTATACGTTCCTCTTTATAGCTTTTCCACTTTTTAACTGAAAAAAATTTAATATATAAATTTTGTTAATAATTTCTACACGTAACATAATTAATATTGTTTCAATTCATAAGTCGTATGAATCATATAACGCATATAACTTTTTCATCGATATCAAATCACTCATTTTCAAATACCAGATAAATTCAAAAACCTACACATTACCTCGCGTTCAAAAGAATTAGTTAAAAATGAAGTTCTTACGATACTTTCATTCAATTTAACACTATTTTTAACTGCAGAGTGTTGTTAAAAGTTTAACGAGTCTATCTGTGTGTCTATCTGTGGCATCGTACCTACTCGTAGCTCTTGAACAGATAAACCCATTTTAATTTAGTTTTATGGTTGAAAGGTGACTTGATCGAAAATGTTCATATTTATGATCAAGAAAATCGGTTCAGACACGTTGATATCTGTGGTTCAAACGTTTGAAGCGCTCGTGGCGTGGTTTACTTCGGTGTTCTCAACAGATCACCTTGGTTAAGCAACACTCCGCCTGGTCATTACTTGGATGGGTGACCTTTTAGTGACATTTTAATTTGAACGATTCCGTGCTTCGGAAGGCACGTTAAGATGTTGCCCGGCTTTTCAGTCGTTAAGCCATGTCGGAGGCCTTCGGGCGGCCTAAAAACTCCGACACCAGAGTCTGTCACTAGCTCATACGAAAAAGAAGAAGAAGAACGTTTGTTTTCTTTTTTTTTCTATGGGCCAGTTCTTAACCTCGAGGCTTGCGTGGACAAGGATGAGGTCGACGATGGGACGAGCTTTCCCAGAAGATGCCTATTAACTTTCTTTTTGAAGCCGTTAGGTTAGGGGTTATGTTCTATCCAAAATGTGGTATTATGTCACATCAATCATATTGGAAGAACATGGTGAACTTGCCTTGATGTTGCAGCATCATCTGAAATCGGCAGGATATCCAACGCCTTGCAAACTTGCTGCAGAGGTACGTCATTTTGAGTCATTGGATGATGGAAAGATTTTAAATGGACAGAGATCAGGATCTGATGATGTAGTAGGAAAAAGAAATGGGGCTTTTTGTCGGGGCTTATGTAGATATCACTTATTAATGAAACTAACGTGAATTAACTCATTCATATCAACGAAAAGCACCAATGTAACAGTACGTGTAAATTCCCATTTTTCAATATCAATAGGTATCACTTGTTGAAAGACAATACAATAACGTCTATCAAAGATAGAGCTACATCCGTTTATCGACACCATTTACGATTCAAGTTCGTCATGAATTTGGTTAGTTTGACTCCGTGTAGGTGATCCCGGATACAATATTCGGCACTTGTCGGCGAACTTGTCGACACGTCTCGAAGCCATGTAACCAAATCGATCGGTCATTATTATTCGGAGTGAGTAGAAGCCTAAAAGAGCGAGACAAACGGTTAGCAATTAAACCTCCGGGCTCCACAGTTTTGTATCAGAGTAACCTATCAACATAATGTAGTGTTAAATATAAATCACAGTTAGTGATATTTCGATTTGAGCGCTTCCGTGCTTCGGAAGGCACGTTAAAATGTTGGTCCCGGCTTTTCAGTCGTTAAGCCATGTCGGAGGCCTTCGGGCGGCCTAAAAACTCCAACACCAGAGTTGGTCACTAGCTCATACGATGATGAAGAAGAACTATGAGGCGAAAGTTTGTGTGTGTGATTGAGCTCCTACTCAACTCCGTAACGGCTGAATGAATTTGGAGGAAATTTGGAATAAGTATACTTAGCTTGTAATCTGGATTAGCAAATAGGCTAATTTTCAACGGGCTTAAAAATAAATAAATTAAATAAACGTGGTCATTGAAGAAAATGCTTTAGCATCAAGTCCTCCTTTTCTACAATACTTTTGTTTTGTGAAGTGTTAAATGAATACGAAATTTTATTTTATTTTTATTTTAATTTCTCGTTGGAGGAGGCCTATGTCCAGCAGTAGACTGATGGGTAATGATGATGATGATGAATTTGGTTATGATGAGGCTGTCGTGCCAAAAATACTGATGTTTAGTATTAAGATCATTCCTACACCACCTATTCAAATAAGTATATTGATCTTAAACCACATGACTGATCTGTTGATACAACTTAAATTTACAATATACCTAAATATACAACACCCAAGACAAGTATTAGCAGATAACTTAAACATTTTTCTCGCGGCGGCAATCAATACCGCAACCTTCTGCCTCTCCGAACACCATGACCTTCTTATCAGTCAAGGTGTATCTCTCTTGGTTACCATACAAGCGTGCTTACCAAATATAAATCATAGGCTTTGCTTTACTCAATATCTTGCTTGTTACGTCTCTGTGTTCCGTATACATCAATGTATGCAAGTGGGTTAACGGCTTCAGCGTGGATTGTACGGAACTCCGCTTTAAAAGCGGGGAAATTATTATTTCATGCTCTTTTTTACTGCATTTTGTGAAGGCTGTTTTATATGATGCAGATTTATTTATTTACTTTTATGTTTGAAAACACTTTTTTCATTTGAAAACGAAGTGTCATCGATTACGGACCTTCAAACACCTTTAGCCATGGAATCTAATAGTAAATTGTAATAGTTTCGTTTTCCCTTAAAAAATTGTCAAAAATTAACGCCTTGTCAAAACTTTGACAGTTTTTCAAAGGAAAACGAAGCAGTTACGGTACATTATAGGAATCGGCCATTAATATACTGATACCTAACTGTAAGCTGGGTTTTAGTGACCGTATCACCTGCGTGTCATATCCGGTTCCCGTTTTCTTGATTGTAGTATTTCACGGTGTTGGTCGGTGATGGAACGGTCTTGAAAGAAAGAAAGAAAGAAAAATGTATTTTATTCTGACAAATAACACGTCAATGATATAAACAAGTAGGCAAAAAAATAAATACACAAAACAATTATGTATGTCTTCAATGTGCGTGAACTGCTGCCGTAAGATTCGTCAGAATAAGGTCTGTAGGTACTCAGTATAATTGTTGAGGATGATATCCCCAACACTGATTTTCTTGTGGGGATAGTCACACTTTACTGTTTTGCCTGATTCAATAGCATAGCAAGATAACACCGTCATTATATCTATGATACGTTGTACGGCAGACTCCTTAAACATTAGCACGTTGACTAGGCGCCTCGGACATGACTGACCCTGGCGCGCCAGACGCTGAGCAGCGTTATAGGCCGCCTAGAGTAAGTATGTTTTCAATACTCAAAGCGTCATGGCAGTGAACGGAAGTGTATAAAATTCTTGAACAGACCCCAGTAAAGTTTTCAGTGGTAATAATTTGTTTCGTCAGTGTCATAGGTAACCTATAGTGTAGGTATAGAATTCGTAATAAGCAACGCCACGAGCGCCTTCGACCAGCTACCTTCCTCATTCTGTGCCAGCGTCTTCTAACATCAACAACAACAACTGACAGCAGTATAATGATCAGTTACTGGACATAGGCTCCCCTTAATAAGAAGGTGGATATGATATATTGGTATTTGTCCACGTACATTGATCTTTGTAATCGTTGCGTTAGCAGTTGACGCCAGCGCGCGGGCTGGATGCGATGCGACCCAAATTCCGCTCAGTTCGCATTCATTTTCAAATAAATTTACTTACTTAATCAATATAATTCATGTAGCTTATCATTTAATTGTTTTCATTACAAGTAGGACTTTTTTGAAAAATTGCCGACTTCAAATAAATCACTTCTTACTTCTTGCCCAAAAGAATTTTGAAAATTGGTTCACAATTGACGGAGTTATTGGTGATCATAGGGCGAAAATTACAAGTGAGGATGAGGTTTTTTTAGTTTTCCGGGAAAAGTCCCTCAGGAATAAAATTTATATGGAAGCTAACTGTGAAGCTCTTTACAAAAAATAAAAAGAATTTTGAAAATTTACAACTGAAGGAGATTTCGGTGAACATACATAAAAAAGTCGCAAAAAAAAAAGTTTCGATGAATTGAGAACTTCCTCCTTTTTGAAGTCTGTCAAAAATCACTAAAGACAGTATTTGCGATCAAGCCCCGTACAGTACTTGCCCACTTTTTGCAGGCAATTATCATTCCACGCGACACGTTGCAAGCCCATTGCCGCAGCTATTGAAACACAATTCAATTATTCTGACTGAGTTTCAGAAAATCATTTAAATTTGAACCGTGTGTTGTAAATGGCAAATGTCAATATTGAGTTCAAAACAAGAGCCATCGATACAAAGAGCTCTTTGAGCGCTCACTCGGGAAGTCTCGACGGCCGGGACTCGTTACATGAAGTGTTGCTACCTGAAATATGAGTACATACATATAAAACTGACATTTAAACTTTAACTACCACGTGCTGGCGACGCGACTGCGCCAACTTGGTTGATAGGTAGCCTTACTACTAAATAAAAATGGTATTATAATGCCAATACTATTCTAGTTAGGCTCAACGCCCACGACCGATTTTTTGTAGGACAGTTAGGGAGGGGAGCACAGAGTGTATACCAACCAGGTTGGATCGACGAATGAAGTAACGCCATAAGAGCTCAAATGCTGGAATTGGATTCTACGTATTCATTTAAGTATTTTATATTCTATTACTTTTTTTCGTAAAGTTCATAGTTTAGGAATTAGGGCACTTGCAAATACGTATGAAAATGTATTGTTCTGGATTCAGAAAGGTCTTAAGAGCAAAAATGGTTGGAATTGGATTCTACGTATTGATATAAGTATTTTATGTTCTATTACTTTTTTTCGTTAAGAAGTTAGGGCACTTTGAAATATAAAAATAAAAAAAATATAAAAAAATGAATATTTCGTTTTCTGGATTCAGAAAGGCCTTATGAGCGAAAATGGTTGGAATTAGATTCTACGTATTGATATAAGTATTTTATTTTCTATTACATTTGTTCGTAAAGTTCATAGTTTAGGAGTTAGGGCACTTGCAAATACATAAGAAAAATTTTTTTTCTGGATTCCGAAAGTAAGGCCTTTAGGGATAAAATGGTTGGAAATGGATTATACGTATTGATATAAGTATTTTATGTTCTATTACTTTTTTTTGTAAAGTTCATAGTTTAGGAGTTAGGGCACTTGCAAATATAAATGAAAATTACGTTTTCTCGATTCACAAAGGCCTTAAGAGCAAAAATTGTTGAAATTACATTCTACGTATTGATATAAGTATTTTATGTTCTATAACATTTTTTCGTAAAGTTCATAGTTTAGGAGTTAGGGCACTTGCAAATATACACATGCAGCCTGTGGGCTAAGTACACTCAAGTGGCGTATGGCTCCTTCCGCGTCCAGTTTAATAACGCGTTCAGAGCGGTGTTGGGGCTGCCCCGCTACTGCAGCGCCTCCGGCATGTTCTCGCAAGCAAACACCGATTGTTTTTACGCCACTATGCGGAAGAGGTGTGCATCCCTCGTGCGAAGGACGCGGGCCAGCACCAACACCGTCCTGGCGATGATCGCCGGACGAATAGACTGTTCATTTTAGCCCTTAAAACCTAATTATCTGAATCTAGAAAATGAAATTTTCATACATATTGGAGTGTCCCAACTCCTGAACTATGAACTTAACGAACAAAAGTAATAGTACATAAAATACTTATATCATTACGTATAAATCAAATCCAACCATTTTAGCTCTTAAAACCTAATTGTCTGAATCCAGAAAAATAAATTTTCGTTTATTTTTGAAAGTGTCCTAACTTTTAAACTATGAACTTTACGAAACAAAGTAATAGAACATAAAATACTTAAATCAATACGTTCAATCGAATTCCAACCATTTAAGCCCTTAATACCTAATTTTCTGAATCCAGAAAAATATTTTTTCATTTATATTTGAAAGTGTCTAACTCCTAAACTATGAACTTTACAAAAAAAAGTAATAGAACATAAAATACTTATATAATTACGTACAATCCAATTACAACCATCTTATGGCGTTACTTCATTCGTCGATCCAACCTCGTTGGTATACACTCTGTGCATGAGGTTGCCATGAGGTTCCCCTCCCTAACTGTCCTACAAAAAATCGGTGGAAAAGTCGTGGGCGGAGACGCTTAATATTGTTGTTCTGGAGAATTGTTAGAGACGGTGCCTGCTGCTTCTTTCTATCTTCGCACCGCTCGACATTGGCAAAGGTATCATCCACATACATTGCCACCTATATCTTCTCGCACAGTGAGGTTCCAGAGGAATTTCCTCCCGCGAACAATCAAGCTGTGGAATGGTCTCCCTGCCGAAGTTTTCCCCAGAGACTACAATATGCAGCAATTCAAAAAGGGCGTTTTTAAATTTTTAAAAGGGTCAGCAACGCGCATTTAGTCATGTTACGGGGGTCCATAGGCTATGGGTACCGCTTACTATCAGGAGAGCCGTATGCCTGGTTGCTAACTTAGTAGTATACAAAAAATGTGACGAACGATGGAGCGCAGTATCTTAGGTGTTAAGAGAATAGGGTTCGCAACAGCTGGCTGCACTCAAAGATTTGGGCATTAAGGTTGCCAAGCTAAAATGGGATTGGGCGGGTCATGTCACCCGTATGCTCCCGGAGAGTTGGGCCAACATAATGACTGGTTGGATCCCCACTGACGGCAAACGGCATAGAGTTAGGCCAAAAAACGCTGACGTGACCTGGATGCCTTCACCACTAACTGGCAAAAACTTGCACAAGACCGGCAAGAGTGGAGGGAGGCAGGGGAGGTATTTGCTCAGCAGTGGGAAAGCCTAGGCTAATAATAATTATAATACCACTTGACCATAAAATCCGCGGATAGGCAGCGAACAAGTAGCAGCACGAAACTCTAACGCTGACAGTTATTACACAGAATTCAAAAGTAAGGTAGCTGGAGGAGCAGGTAAGGTAGTTGGAGCTAGAGGCGAGAGAGAGCGAGAGACCCATGCGCAGACGTTTCGTTTACCGCTAGATTTACGTGCCGCAAGCTATATCGTGCTTTTGAGATGTGGTATTGGCACTGCCTGTTGCAAATACCCTGGACAGCTCGCTGCACAAATGTGTCCATTTTGGAGGAGCTAAATCTTGAACGCTCCCAAACGCTCTCCGCAATATGTCTTACACATTGTATTGTCACAGAAGCTCTGACAATCTGGAGCGCCTGATGGTGACTGGAAAGGTGGAGGCTAAAAGGCCATGAGGAAGAAGTTACAAACGATGGACGGATCAAGTATACGAACTTATAAAGAATCCAGTCAGCGTAGCTCTCCATCAGGCAGCCGATAGAAACTGATGGAGGCAGACAGTGAATAGACTTCACCAAAAGAGTCCTAATCACCTAGCGGCATGGACTTTACTTTACGACCTTTTCTCATACCAAATACACGTGAAAAATTTATAAAAATTAGTGGAGCCGTTTTGGAGGAGTGCAACCACAAGACAAGCTGACCTGTCCGCGTGTTTACGCTTTTTATGGTGCGTGTAACCCTAATTATGTATGGAAATAAAAGTAAATACCTACATTACCAGGTCAGGTCCGGGTCAGTACCCGAGCGCGTTCACGTTCCCGTTCCCGTTCCCGTTCCCGTTCCCGTTCCCGTTCCCGTTCCCGTTCCCGTTCCCGTTCCCGTTCCCGTTCCCACTCCCACTTCCGCTACCTTTTCCGAGCCCGTTCTCGCTACCTTTTCCGAGCCCGTTCTCGCTCCCTTTTTCATTGAAAACATTGAAACCATTGATTTATTGTAAATGTGGTATAATACAGATCTCAGGTAGGTATTACAGTGTACAATCACAAATTACTCTTTCGAGTGTACAATGTAGAGTAAAGTTACATGCAATTAAACAAAATTAAAATACTTTCTTACAAATTCATTTAAAACTAGCTTCCGTCCGCGGCTTCGCTTGCGTGGTACCCGGATAAAAAGTATGTGTTAATCCAGGTCATAAACTATGTACATTCCAAGTTTCATCCAAATCCGTTCAGTAGTTTTCGCGTGAAAGAGTAACAAACATTCATCCATTAATCCATACGTGTGATGATGTGATGATGGGATATAAATAAATAAATAAATAAAATAAATAATTAAATAAATAAATAAACAATGCGAGACGTAATCACACTGCATCTTCAAGTAGTATAAAAAAATCATGTAGCCCCAAACTAAGCAGAGCTTGTATTATGGGAACCACATGATTGATATACTACACATATATTTATTTTGTAAATACATCCATATCATACATAGAAACACGATACCGTGCAAAATAATCAAGAATTACCTTTAATTACACGCTAAATCAAAAAATAACTAGCAAAATCACCTCATATCTCATTACAAAATTAAATATACATAAAAATTTTACAAAAATAAAATTAGCAATTTAAATAAATCAATTGATTATTATTAATAAGTATAAAATACAATTTCAAAGGCTATGATCATTTATTTACGTAATAAAAGTTCATTAACTTCGTAGAAACAATTTTCCAAGCCAGCAAATCACCCCTAAAACTTTTACTATCCCTTTTTAACCCTGTTAGTATTTTATTGAAACTCATCGCGAGTTTCAATAAAATACGAACCACACCTTCCATTCATTCTGTTAAATAATGTTCATACAAAATTTGAAGTAGATTGGACCACGTTGTCCCATACAAACTTTTCCCCCCTTTTTCATCCCCTTAGGGGTAGAATTTCGGAAAATCCTTTCTTAACGGATGCCCACGTCATACAAAGAACACACTCTCCAAGTTCTCTACAACCAGCGGTTTAGGCTGTGCATTGATCCGTCAGTCATTAAGGACAAGGGATTTTATAAGTATAGAAGATAGAAGATAGATAGAGCCAAAATGAAAAATTAAAGCTCCCCTCTTTATATTGAAGTCGATTAAAAATTAGCTATTCTGGCGTCACGTAAGGATTTGTCTGTACTCAGTACATACGTTGCCGTTGCATAATCTACGTAGTAGGTACAAAATGCAGTCGATTTCTCAAAAAACTTTACAATATTTTAATAAAATAAGTCAAAGAGAAAGAATATCAGAATAATGTTTTCCAAAGAAATTTCCTTGATATTAATTTAATCAATTTGTAAGCCCAGACTTTACACTTTGTGAACTTTGGTTATTTGAAATACCCAATTGTTATTTGAGTTGGAAAAGTTGACTTTGTTTGTTTGTCGTGTTATTGGTTAACTGACAAAAGAGAGTGAACTGCAAGAGGTTGCGCGTTCGATTCCCGTTGCGGGACAAATAAATTAAATTTAAAATTTTATTTAGCCTAAATAACTATTGGTGACTATAATTATGACGTCCTCCTCACTCCTATTTATTACTGTTACGCCCAACAGGGTCTTAAAGCTGTAAACACCTGTATATTATTTACATTATGGAACGTAATAAATGATTGAGTATTGAAAATGTTTGCATGATCTGTTTGATTTGTACCGGGTATTGTTGTTTCGGTATCATGATGTACTCGTGATACCCATGTCTCGAGAGAATCCTACTACGAGGTCAAGGATATGTATGTGACTTGACTGTTATGTATGTACAGTTCGATCGAGCTTACAAAACAATAACCACACCAGCTTATTATGTCTACCGGACATATGCCTCCCCTAAAAAAAGAGGGATATATTCCCCACGCTGGGCATGAAGGTTGGGGATCGCAGGGCACCCTCGCCCCACTGACGCTGCTGCCCGCCACCCAGGGGATTTAGCTGTACCGGTATCAGGCTGTACTATGCCGCAGTCAACCAGTGGTCAGAGCCTTGTTCGTACCACGGGCTGGTAAGTTTGGCTTGGGTTCCAAAGATGGAGGTTGGAACCCCTTACATCCCCGATTAGGCTTAACTCGCTACTACATAAACGCTTTGAGATGTGGGGCTGCTCATTTGGCCAAAAAACCGCAATCAATCGGCCGCCAGAGCCCCGTTTGACAAACACCAGGGGTAGGTTGGTTTGGGCTTCAAAGATGGAGGTTATAACCCCTCACACCTCCGATCGAGCCCACCTACTTATATACTCGTTGGGAAGCGTTAGCTGAGGTCTGGGCATTTGAAGATGACAGACGGCGCGAACTTGATCGAAAACGCGACGAACTTAAAAATGAACTGCCTTCCAACATAGCCTACCATTATGAAAATGGTACCCTTACGTGCATTTTCTGCAAACGCCCGTTTACAGCTAAAATAGGGTAAGTTAGTCACATTGGAGCACACCAACGAAGATCCTCCGTGTAGCTGAGATTTAGTCACTGTGGCCGAAATCGGTCGGGATGAATAATAATAAAAATAATACTTATAGAAGTGCGGCAGCTGCTCATTAGGGCCAAAATACACGTCTTTGACCTAACTTCGAAGGCTAGTACCGAAATTGAATTATTAAAACGCTAACTGCCATATTCAGGCTACATTTGGCAGAAGGTCTCGGCATCATGCCAACTATTCCAGCTTCATGCAACCGACACCTAATTTTATTTACTCGAATATAATTTGCTGGGAATTATGATAAACGTGGCTTTAAATAATAAATTGTTGCAGAAAAATTGCATGTTTATATAATTGCCGATGTTTGTCTGCATAATTTGTATGGTTTAGTTTGACTGCATTGTTCGGTTATTACCTAGATAACTTTTACTCATACTATAGTATTAAACATAAAGACGTAAGCAGTTGCAGTCAGGTAGAAACACCTTTGAGAAGGAGGCAAAGAGGAATATTCTTCTGGGTTGGGCAGCATTTGGATAACTCCTTCGAGTTTTCTCGTCACCCATACCATAATATTTGAAATCGGAAGTTTTAAATCAGGGCCATAAGGGCCCTTATTCTGTACGACACAAAAGATTTCTTGCGGATTACGTGTGACGTCATAACATGCCTCAAACACAAACGCGTTTCCAAAACACGACAAACAACGACATGGCGTAACGTTAAGAAATGAAGACATTGGCCTTGAGAATACGATAACACGCAGATTCCACGCAGATATCGTAACGAGGCGCGTTACGGTTGGCCATAGCCATAGGTAATAAGGGCCCAGTCCATGTCCCAGGACATAAGGGACAGGTCATGACACCACTACCCGTCATGACATACGGAGCCAAAACATGGACACTTACAGTACGGCTAGTAAGTTTAATTGCTCAGCGAGCTGTGGAACGAGCTATGCTCGGAGTTCCTCTGAAGGATAGAAACCGAAAACTAGAATATCCGATTTAGAACTAAAGTTGTTGACATACAGAGAATTAGCAAGCTAAAGTGGCAGTGAGCTGGCCATATCTGCCGAAGAACCGATAACCGTTGGGGTAAACGAGTTCTTGAGAGGACACCGACCAAGTGGAGTGACGATTAGTGTAAGGCTGCTGGTAGAAGCTGGATGCGTGGAGCTCAGGACAGGGCGCAATGGCGCTCATTAGGGGAGGCCTATGTCCAGCAGTGGACTGCTATATGCTGATGATGATGTTGAAAGACATAAGTAGCTTGTTATAGAAACATGTCAATCTAGGTATGCCTTGGTTGCCAATGAAATTACAGACACAAAAGGCTTAACAACTTCATGCATCAAGTTGATACACGCTGGGCCTTAAGCACGTTCTCAACATGAGTGACTTACAATGCAATGCTTTGTCTTAGGTCACTTAATTACCGCTGAACATCCACAATTTTTTACCTGTCATGGTTGACTGGCAGAAAATGCTTTCTAGCATTACATCCACCGATTGTACATTTTTTTTTTATAAAGTGCAATAAAGAATTAAATAAATAAGTAAACATCAGGTGGGTCAGGTGCTTATTCCATCTTCAGGTACCATGTAAAAAAGTAGGTACTTTAAAATAGTGCGGTGTAGAAAGAAAATATTTATTTGAGGCACAAAATACGCAAAAATTAACAATAAGTAGTAACTTTAATCTATAAGGAATGAAATTGACAGTTTGTATGCTGCTATATTCCTTTCAGCGTAATATGCTATTAAAGCTTATGCAGAGCACTGAATTTCAGTTGCGCCACCGTGTAAAGCACCGCAGCAACGGATTAAGTAGGAACACTTTTCACATCAAGTACCAACATATCCAACTAAAAAAGTAGGTGACACCTAAACCCTTATTTGCTCGTACAACCTTCACTCCAATTAGAATAATCAGCATCAAAATGAGCACAGCTACCTTAGCGCGTGTAATTTGAAAAGGGAAAATACGGAGAATTCTCCGCCCGCCCTCGCGTAGCCCGCCCGCCCTGTGATATTACGAAAATTCTTGTTCTACAAGAAAAACTGAGGCTTTAGCTATAGTGACAAGGCAGACGCGGATGGGTGCGGAATGTTACCTACTTATTAACATATGTATTATATTCTTTACTAGAAGGTGCCCCGTTACTTTGTCTGGATTCCCCACTTTGCCTAGCCAACCCAACAAGGCTATATAGATTCAGATCTGGTCTGTTTGATCAAACAGTAATCATACATGAAAACAAATAAACTACTTAGTGTTATTTGATTCGATTCAAGTATAAAATCCTAATTAAAATATTGTGAATAAAAAATACCTAGTTTTTTAATTATAAGTTTGTAATTCTGGAAAACTAATTTAACCTACCCCGGTTTTATTGAAACACTAGCTGACCCGCTCGCAACTTCGTTTGCGTTTATACACTTTTTTTACGTATGTCCTTTCATGTGAAATGTTTCCCAAGCCCGGTAATTTGACACAGAACCCTAAATATGAATGGAATAAAAAGTACCTACCTACATATTACTACATTCCCTACCCCGTGAATTTTTATGTTTTTATGACTCTTGATTATGATTGGTTAATCATGCAAAATTTTATCACATAAATCACCCTCTTTAAGTTTCATTTTCGCTACAAAAAGCAGCAAGTCCTCCAAGGTCCCACCCATGGTTCAGCGCATTAGGTGTTTATTTATTTTCCTTATAGTCTCTGTGAAAAATCTCAAGTCTTTATGTAAAAAAAACTTGCTATCCCCGTGGTCTTCAAATATCCAAGAACAAATGAATGAAATTGAAATTTCGAATTCTAATCCGATTTAAATATTATTTTATATTTGACATTCCAATTTTAAAGAGTATCGCCATTGCACCAAGCTTTTAAGGCTCCCCCACACAGGTGTGATTATCGGCGATAACACCGCATGCGTTATTGCGATAATGCGTCCCAATTCCTTGCACATAATTGCGTTATCGCAGCAGTATGTAACTTTTTAGCCGTCCTAATACATAATGTACTAAAATTCTACAGATCTCACATTACGCGCAACTATCAAAGGCATTGAAAATGTAATTGAGAAATAAAGCACACGATAAAATTTGACTGTATTGTACTGACGAAAATGTGAACGGAGCGCAGAGTGGCTTTGCGCTTAAAGGCCCTTCTACTGCCTACAGTTTTTGTCCGTCTGCCTCCTAAGATGGCTCAAACTGTAGCTTAATTCAATCTCGAGATATCATTTTTTCCGTTTCTTGAATAGCGAGCTCAAAAAAGTAGTTGGGAAATTCTCGATCCAGAAAATTGTAGAATTTTGACAAATTTTGGAAAATCTCAAAAGGTTACCACCTGATTTTGGAAATTCAAATTGCACTTTGAAGCCCTCCGGCAGACGCAAATATTGACATAACTTTGACCGATCACTTTATTCACCTACACATCTTTTTTTAATGCATGAGACGAATTTACTTTCAATGTATGGAGTTTCAAAAATGTGACGCATTCACTTTGTGGCAAATCTACAACAACCCCTCTCATATCTATGAAACTACAGGCAAATGTCAGAATGTCATGAATCGGGGCACTATACTCGATCAGAAAAACTTAACATTTTCAATATTTGCGCATGCGATATTGCGATATATTCTGTTATATTGTCTGATATTATCGCCGATAATAACGTACCTATGCCCACGCACCTGTGTGTAGGAGCCTTTATGTGAGAACAACGTTTTTTGAATAAATTTGGAATGAGTTTTCAAACACGACAATGTCAAAATAAAATGGCATAACATGTGTCACTAAGGAGTATTGATATCAACTTTGATGCAAATCACCCCTAAAATAACTTTCTACCCCTTTTTAACCCCGTTAGGCGATAAAATTCAATAATTACAAAACACGTCTTTCATCAATTTTGTTAAAGAATGTTTATGTAAAATTTGAAGTAGATTGGACCAAGGAATCACATTGTTCCATACAAACTTTGTCTACGTTTTTCACCCCTTTAGGGGTAGAATCTTGGAAAATCCTTTCTTATCGGATGCCTACGTCATACAAAGAACACGCCCTCCAAATTTCAGGTTTCTACGATCAGCAGTTTAGGCTGTGCGTTGATCCGTCAGTCATTCACGACAAAGGATTTTATATGTATAGATTACCCTCCATTAATTTATTTTTTTCGAAAACCTGGTATGCAGTCATTTATTATTTAATATTCAAAGTGTTCTGACGAAGTTTCAAGAAAATCACACCACGCGTTAAGATTTTCCCATACAAACTTTACCACCCCATTGCAACCCCCTCGAGGACTATTTCAAATTTTGAATGACACCAATCTTCATTGATTGTATGGAATAATACATGTCCCAGGTTTCAAGTTTCTAAGTTCAAGGAATATGATTTTTCATACAAACATTTTTACCCCTTTTCACCCTCTTAGGGGTTGAATTTCCAAAAACCGTTTCTTAGTGAGCGCTCACACTCTTTAAAGACTACCTGTACCAAATTTCAAACCTCTAGGCCCTGTAGTTTCTGAGATTTCGTGATGAGTGTGTCAGTGAGTGAGTGAGGATAGTTCTCTTTTATATATATAGACTAGTTGACCCGCTCGCAACTTCGTTTGCGTTTATAAACTTTTTTTACATATGTCCTTTCATGTGAAATGCTTCCCAGGCCCGGTAATTTGACATATGAATGGATTAAAAAGTACCTACATATTACTACATTACCTACCCCATAATGTTCTCACTCCTTTTTTCGTTCCTGTTTCCGTTGGCAACCCGTCGCCAAGTTAACAGCCGGTATAGGTATGATGAATTTTTATATGCCTCACTCTTGATTATGATTGGTTACCCATGCAAACTTTCATCACATAAATCACCCTCTTTAAGTTTCATTTTCGCTACCAAAAGCAGCAAGTCCTTCTCCAAGGTCCCACCCATGGTTCAGCGTTTTAGGTGTTTATTTATTTTCGTTAGTCTCTGTGAAAAATCTCAAGTCTTTATGTAAAAAAAAAAACTTGCTATCCCCGTGGTATTCAAATAGCCAAGAACAAATGAATGAAATTTAAATTTAGAATTCTAATCCGATTTAAATATTATTTTCTATTTGACATTCCAATTTTAAAGAGTATCGCATTGCACCAAGCTTTTAAGGCTCCCCCACACAGGTGTGTTATTATCGGCGATAATATCGCATGCGTTATTGCGATAATGCGTCCCAATTCCTTGCACATAATTGCGTTTTCACGGCAGTATGTAACTTTTTAGCCATCCTAATACATAATGTACTAAATCTCTACACATCTCACATTACGCGCAACTATCAAAGGCATTGAAAATGTAATTTATAAATAAAGCACACGATAAAATTTGACTATAATGTACTGACGAATAAGTGAACGGAGCGCAGAATGGCTTAGCGCGTAAAAGCCCTTCTACTGCCTACAGTTTTTGTCCGTCTGCCTCCTAAGATGGCTCAAGCTGTAGCTTAATTCAATCTCGAGATATCATTTTTTCCGTTTCTTGAATAGCGAGCTCAAAAAAAAATTGGGAAATTCTCGATCCAGAAAATTGTTAAATTTTGACAAATTTTGGAAAATCTCAAAAAGTTACCACCCGATTTTGGAAATTTAAATTGCACTTCGAAGCCCTCCGGCAGACGCAAATATTGAATAATTGTGACCGATCACTTTATTCAATGCCACATCTTTTTTTAATGCATGTGACGAATTTACTTTTAATGTATGGTGTTTCAAAAATGTGAAGAAAAGAAATATCTGTGAAACTACAGGCAAATGTCAGAATTTCATGAATCGGGCACTATACTCGATCAGAAAAACTTAAATATTTTTAATATTTGCGCATGCGATATTGCGATATATTCTGTTATATTGTCTGATATTATCGCCAATAATAACGTACCTATGCCCACGCACCTGTGTGTAGGAGCCTTTATATGAGAATATAGGTTTTTGAATAAATTTGGAATGAGTTTTCAAACATGACATAGTGTCAAAATAAAATGGCATAACATGTGTCACTAAGGAGTATTGATATCAACTTCGATGCAAATCACCCCTATAAAACTTTCTACCACTTTTTAACCCCGTTAGGCGATAAATTTCAATAATATACGAAAAACGTCTTTCATCCATTTTGTTAAAGAATGTTTATGCAAAATTTGAAGTAGATTGGACCAAGGAATCACGTTGTTCCATACAAACTTTGCCCACGTTTTTCATCCCTTTAGGGGTAGAATCTCGAAAAATCCTTTCTTATCGGATGTCTACTTCATACAAAGAACACGCCCTCCAAGTTTCAGGTCTCTACGATCAACGGTTTAGGCTGTGCGTTGATCCGTCAGTCATTCAGGACAAAGGATTTTATAAGTATAGATTACCCTCCATTAAGGTATTTTTTTCAAAAACCTGGTATGCGGTCTTTTATTATTTAATATTCAAAGTGTTCTGACGAAGTTTAAAAAAAATCACATCACGCGTTAAGATTTTCCCATACAAACTTTACCACCCCATTGCAACCCCCTCAAGGACTATTTCAAATTTTCAATTACACAGGTTTGTTGACAGGGTTTTCAATGATACATGTCTCAGGTTTCAAGTTTCTAAGTTCAAGGAATACGATTTTTCATACAAACATTTTTACCCCTTTTCACCCTCTTAGGGGTTGAATTTCCAAAAACCGTTTCTTAGTGAGCGTTCACACTTTTTAAAGACTACCTGTACCAAATTTCAAACCTCTAGGCCCTGTAGTTTCTGAGATTTCGTGATGAGTGTGTCAGTGAGTGAGTGAGGATAGTTCTCTTTTATATATATAGATTTTCTATCATAATCTTAGATTAGCAAGGACAATACATATCCCGTTTTTATCTGACTGCGAATAAGGGTAATGTTTTAGTAGAATTATTTGCCAACCTGTTCTCCGCTATATCCACCGTGCTAACGCCTCATTTTAGATAACTGATGAAAATCGACCTAAGTCACTCCTCTTCGCCAACGTAAAATGAACCTTAAGTTGTGTGAAAACAGGATAAATTTCTTCACCTTTAAAGTTATACATAGGTAGTTTTGTTTATGAGCCTTTGTTACACGGACCTGAAAAAGGCTTGATGAAGAAAACGTAACATACAAGCTGTGTTACCAGAGTTGAAAGTTACAGCTATAGACCCTAATCCGATGATATAGAGTCGTAAATACATGACTTCCTAGCACTTCTTAGCTTTCTTCACAGCCTTTTTACACCACCGTCTGGAAAGGATTTTTGCTTTCTTTCTGGGTCGACAAAAGACTGCATTTTATGACGTCAGAGTATACCTACTGCAAACTTAGCTAGGTACTCTTATGCTTACACTGCACATATACCTTCATCAAAAAAATGTAAGTAGGGACTTAGACTTAACATTCTAAATAACACTGTACGGGAAAAAAGAAAAAGGGAAACCGTTTAAAAAATAGCCCGTTCCTCGCTCAAAGTAACACAAAATGCAAGCGAAACAAAACAAACACAGCAAGTAAAATAAAAGCGTAAACAAAAAGAATTATTAAAAAAGGACAAAGGCTTTATTTAAGCGCGCAACCACAATGGCTACGTCTCAACCATTGGGTCAATCGGACACTTATAAATATTCCCTGGGTAAAGCTTATAACACCTAGTTAGATATCCGAAGAAAATCTTGGAATCGTGGTCTGGTAAGAATGGAATGTTTTGTTCGATAACGTTATTCTTTACGTTCCGTTTTTGCGATTTGGAAGCTGCGTATTTTAACCATAAGTCAAATCAAAATACGTTTATTTTGTTACACGAATAATACAGTTAAGTGAGGTACAAATTTTAAAACTATGTAACAAAAATGGCTACCACTCAGCATATGCTAGGGCAGAGCGGAACGCGCTGCCAAAGCGCTGGTCTTCCGTGGTCGCACTCAAATGCAGCGTACGGTGACTACTGCGACACAAAATATATTTAAAAGTAATAAAATATAACAACATAAAAACGAAAACAAGACAAAAACAAAAACAAAAAGAAAACTAAAAGGTTACTTCTAACAAATTAGTTGGTACGCTACTATGATAACATATAGATTTATTTTTCAGTTGTGGTTTGTTACTACTATTAACTTGCAACTTCAACTGAAGATTTGAGGCCTAGAACGACTGCCTACCTTGCCTGTGATATTTATTTGTAATTCTAATAAAGTCTTTTTTAGATTTTTTTAAAATAAATAAATAGATGTTAAGCAATTTATAGTATAGTATAAGTAAAACCCGAATTTATAAAGATTGTTATAAACATTTGTTAGTATGGCCATATTATGGCTTCAATATGAGCACAGGGAGAAAGGGCATAAATAATACAGGACATCTCACACGCGGTCAACTGATCGCAAACTAGGCAGAACCTGTACTAGAGTATCAGAGGCTGATAAACATACATAGATACATATAAAACACCCAGACACAGAACACACTTCCATGTTCATCACACAAATGTTTGTTCTGGGCTGGAATTGAACCCGCGACCTGTTCCATACCAACTGAGCTATGAAGGCATACATACCTACATTGTAAACAAAAAAAAGACGTGTGGCACTCGGAGACTGTCGCGGTAAAGCATATTGCATAGCATTTTGTATCAACTTATGCAATTATAATTATTTATTTATTTTATTTATGCAGTATTTCTTTTTCTTTGATATTAATTCAAGTTACACTTTTTGAGCGTGGTGACCGATAAGAAAACATTTTTTTTTCTTTTATTAAATAAAAATACGTCTAGTTGCACGCACATAAACACCGTGTCGAAGACTGCCGAAAAGAAACGACGTTAGACAATGCACGGCCTTCAAGCCACACCTGCGTGCCCGTCGGAGTGGGGAGCGTGAGGTTTTGTTTCGTTACGGAATTTCTGGATTCGGTCCCCGCGCTCAAGGCCCTCGATAGAAGCTATGCAATAGCTTAAAAGGTTCAATACAACTCACGAACTGTATTTGACATACCGACATTACTTATATTGTTAACATTAAACTTGCCTCTAACTAAACTTATTGTATTTTCAATAGATTTTTGTTGGCAGGTACGTACTAAGCATTGATAAATAAACTTACAAAAGCCGTAAATTTAAGAAGCGATAATGTACCATACATCAATGTTTTTGTTTGGAATGCGTATCAAAAATAATACAGTAATAGCTTACCGGGATAATGATGATACCTACGCATATGTAACACAGATTCTAACGAAGGGTCCAGTTACCAAGGTCCATGTGTATTCAGGGTCCTTACGGAGTCCAATTAGACTTTACTTTTTATAGACAAACGTAATAGAAAAAGTATAAACTTTCTGAATTACTTTACTGAGATAAGTTTCATAGCAATTGCCTATCATTGCTCATAAATTAATATCGTGCAAAAGTTTACATTTCATCATCATCAACAACTTATAGAAGTCCACTGCTGAACATAGGTCTCCATCTAACATAGGTATCTCACATTTTTTTTCCATTTCTTTATTTTTATTCGAGGAAAACCAACAGCTTGAAAATACTTATAATAATGCTGGACGTTATCACACAGCATCATGTAGCCCCAAACTAAGCAGAGCTTGTATTATGGGCATGGGAACCACATGATTGATATACTATATAGATACATTTCTTTTTGTAAATACATACATATCATATATAGTAAACACCCAGACCAGAGACAAATATCTGCGGGACAAATGTTGCAGAACATGCAAACATTTGTCCCGCAGCGGGAATTGAACCCGCAACCTTCTGCTATACTTATGTATATGTATATACTTATGGATAAGGTGTTTTTTTAAAACAATCCTAATTGTGGTTTCAGTATTCAGTATCCAGTATTCAGTATTGAGTATTCAATATTTATTCATTATTCAGTATTCAATATTTATTGCAATCATACTACATACATACATATATTTACATATGTAGGTACATTAAACAAAAAATAAGTCAGATGTTGAGACTAGGTTGAGAATCAATACATATTATATACCCAGTTAGGGTGTTCACAACTGAGTAGGAGCAGACCGATATTTTAAATAGATACTTACATTATATACTTTGCACATTACTGATTGTCGTTATTATTAGTTGATTCATTTAGGAATTCCTCTAGAGAATAATATATTTTATTTTATTTATTTCCTTTAAATTATTTGCAAAAATGTAATTCAAAAATTATAACCGATTAACTTTGGTAGATAGATAGATAAATTCTTTATAGTACACCATAAAAAATTTACAGTTGCAATGGGCGCTCTTATTGCTAAAAGCGATCATTTCCAGACAACCTGTGGACATAAATTTGATTGTAGCTATTCGAAAAATCACTCTCTAACTAAATTTACTCGTATGTATAACATAATCTAGATTTATGCGCTTACATATCTATAATTTCCTTATCAACTAAGTACCTACTTCAATATAAAATTTAATAATGATCGTTGATCGATTAGGCTATTTCCTACCTAATGTTCGTAAAGCCCGAATAATGTTTAAGGGAAAGAATTTCCGTCAACCGAAAAAGATAATTTGAAATACTGGAAAATGTTTTGGTGCTTTTTTAAATGTGTTTTTTCCTAGGAACATAAAAATTCTATATTTTACAGATTATAATTAATAGATAAACACATTTTTGGACTTTTTTCTATTATTTAACACTTAGGAGTACTTATCGGTGTAGGCACCGATTTTTTCAGTTTCTACTAGCTCATAGATGAAGACGAAGAAGCCGACCCGAACGTAGCCCTGTTTGCGAATATTACCTACCTACCTCCCCACGTCTGTCAGACACAATGAAAAATAGCAATTTATCATAACGTCGCAACTTCTTACAGAGGTAGGTAGGTAGGTAGGTAAGTAGTTTTGGTAAAGCCTATAAAAATAAAATACTTTTAGTTATAACCAACCATACTCCATATTCAATACTAAGGTAAATAAAAATAAACGAACTTATAAATATTACAAAAAAAATAATTTTATCAAAACATAAATCAGAATTAATTAGGTGAGAAATTATTACCCTTTTTTCACCAAAATATCCTAGCTACAAAAACACGTTACAGTAAGATAATTGACTGATAAAGCGAAAAGATTCAATGTTGAGAAAAATTAAAACATAACATCTGCGTTCTCCATCGGAGGCGGGAGTTCCGTCGAGCCTACTTCCGGAACTGGGGTGGCCATTATTGAAGAAAGCTGTTAATTTTTATTTATATTTAGAATAGAAAAATATTTTCTGAATACCTAATTTGTTCATTCAGTCACAGAGGTCGTATAAGTTTCCTTTATAAGGTTTTTTCTATTTTCATACCACAAAATTGGTTGGGTGGTTCCTCTTCTTCAAGTAACGTAAATACAGACATTTACTTTCTCATTATTTATTACTAGTTTCTGCCCAGGTTCCTCTCACATTCAACCCAAATTTTGGAGTGAAGGGGTAACCAACATCAATTTATCCAAACACACTAAGTAGTACCTACCTATCGCATTAGTCAAGTTGAATCAGTAGTAGTTGAATACTAAGTTAATAAGAAATACATAGTTTAGTAGTCTAACATAAACGTGGTTTACCAAGATCGTGTATAGCACAAGCCGAGTCCACCACCCTATCCTATTGTACCCTGCACCTATAGACCCAGCAGTGGGTGATAGCAAGCTGTGTATGATGATGACAATGGATGAATCAGTGACGTAGAAACGGCTAGACTAGTTTATTTCAGCTACTTCCATAGCATTATGTCGTACGGCATTTTGTTGTGGGGGAATGCTGCAGATATCAACACCATATTTGTGTTGCAGAAGAGGGCTGTTCGTGCAATTTATAATATGGCCCCCAGGGAATCACTTAGAACTAAGTTTAAAGAAATAAATGTTATGACAGTGCCGTGCCAATATATATATGAAAACTTAATGTATGTCCGAAAACATATAAACTTGTTAAAAAAAAATAGCGACTATGATAATGTTAACACTAGAAATAAAGATAAACTAGCTGTTCCCACTGCAAGGCTCCATAAAGTTAGTCAATCTTTTAAAGGGATGTGTGTACGATTTTTTAACAAAATCCCAAATGACGTGATTAATCTATCTGTAAATAAATTCAAAAATGTTCTCTGTGATAAAGCTTATTATAAAATATCTGATTATTTAGATGACAAAAAAGCTTGGGATGAAACTGCCTCCAACTCCATCAAAAACAATGTAATAGTTATTAAGAACAATGACGTTAAAAAAATATAAGCCAAGCAGAGTTTCTTGCCAATTCTTCTCTGTTTGGTTGCGTTACGAATTGGTGGTAAATTTAAAAAAATGACGTTTCATAGTGTACTATACAGTTCCTACTGAATAAATGAATTTTGACTTTAACTTTGACTTTGATGAGGTATAGGTCCCGACACGAATTAAACACTAGCACGCTGACTGCGGTCCTCGCACATGACGCTGTCGAAGAGCAGCACGTACCCGTGAGCAAGTGTGTTTCAGCACTCAAAGCGTTAATAGGCGCGAATGAAAGTAGTGAGTGGGGATAAAGCGCAAATTATGTAGACCAAACAGTCCATACAAAATTGTATGTTTGGTCACCCTAACCCTCACATAGGTACTTTCGCCCACCCCTGTTTGAAACAATGCCGTTTGACATTTATTGCATCAAAACACTTTCCTAAGCATTTTCATTGATAACAGAGGACGCGTTTTAGCACTTATATAATCAAACATATTGAAAAACATGTCCCCTAACCAAAGAAAACATCACTAGGCTAGAAACATGTCAATACAGCATAGAAAGAAGGATGCTCGATCGTTTTATGTTATTGTGGTCATTGCTATAGCAGAAAACAGGACCTGACTGAAGACTGGACGAATGGAATTATAAACCGTACTACGTCGCCTCATATTATTATGAAAAATTATACTTGATACTGGCGAAATTGTGGAAACTATCCCAGAAGCCATTTCATAAAGAAGTGAAGTGAACATAAGGAGATAGGATAAAATAAGCTTTACAGTCATTAGAAGAAAAACAAAAATAGCAGACATAACCTAAACTATTAGAAAGTTGAAGTGGAAATGGGCTGATCATATTATTAGGACAAGGAAAGAAAACTGGGTGAAAGATATCATGGAGTGGTATCCTAGAGAAGGGAAAAGGGCGAGAGGAAGACCTTTCTGGAGATGGGAAGGCGACTTCAAAGAGACAACTCTGTACTGGTGGTACACTATGGAGAAGAAAAGCTCGCGATCGCGAACTTTAGAAGAGTCTAGGGGAGTCCTATGCTGGAAAGCAAAACAGTCTCAACAACATTACCGATGACTATTCGAAAAATTTATATATTTTGTTACCTACCTACTTTAGTTTAGATGTTACTTCATATAATAAGATTAGTATTAAGATTGTCAAATAAAGGCTATTGAAATTCGTTTATAAATTGGGATATGGTGGATAGATTCAGCAACGTAAAATTGATGGTACTTCGAGCTGGATTAGTTTCATTAACCTAAGTCCTTAAAAATACAATGATCTACCACTACCTCTAAAAACTCTGTTTTATCGTTGTAGAACTTTGATCTTTTGTGTACTTGATAGAAAATTTTAAGAAAATACTCGCTCCCTCGATCAAGATCAGGTTCTTAAACATTTTAACAAGGAAAGTTCATCTTTGTAATAATATCTAGTTTAAATTAAATATTATCTTTCTCTTTGGCAAAAATAAACAAGATTTACCTTTAGTATTTATCGTCAAGTATTCGTATAAAGTCGTCTGCAGAGAGCGGACGTGTTTCGTGTGATGGGCTTTCAGTTTCATTACAAAGGTGAGTGAAGGAGGTATGTAGATTCACACCGTACCCCCTACTACTTTAGATTTGAATGTTTACTGATTTTGTACGAAGAAACCATTCTTCAAAAATGTAGTTACTAATATTTCTAAATAGTGGTGCAGCTGGTGCAACAGTGTTAACGGTAATTATTATTGTTTTCACTTCTCTTGCTCAAAAAGTGTATCATAATAGTGTAGCTTAGCGGGCCTAAAACTCGAGTTTAATACCTCGGGCTAAAAAGTATTTTAAGCTATTTTTCTTTTTAATTTTTGTCTAAAATCATCAGCCCGTACAAAGCATTCGTTCTCTTACATAAAAACTCGACTTCTTGGTGCTCCGTCAATCTTTTTTTTGAAAATAGAACCGTCTTGGTGATGTTTTATGAAGGTTCATTAATTTTTAATAAAATTTCTGAAAATTGTCTAATTTTGAATTGTTTTATTTTTTCGCAATCGAAGTGAAAAGTAGAGTGTTTTACTCGGGCCAAAACCATCCATTATAACTCGGTCTTGTCATCCTCCCTCGCTACGCTCGGGAGTATAACAACCTCGTATATAATGGGATGGTTTAGTCCCTTGTAAAACAATCTACTATTAACGGGTCTTCCTCGCGTTTTGTGGGCATATCCCACTTCTTATAGGAGGCCTATGTCCAGCAGTGTTCTGATATAGGCTGGTGTTGTTGTTATAGAGCTTGGTACCTTTTAACCGTGTCACTAGGACATAAACAAAAACATTACCTACAAATAAATAAAAAAACAGGAATGAATATAGCACTTAGGTTTAGTTTTTAATTCCATTTAGTTTTTAGAACACAGCATTAAGCAATGCAATTACAATCGTTCCACAGTAAACCAATCTTATTAGATGCGTTCGTTCTGGGGATACAGGCTGATGTTGATGATGATTATGTTCTGGGGATGTTCGAAGGCAAAGGCAAAAGATGGATCCATCAAATTTAAATACTACAATTGATATTTATCTGAACGAGTGCACCAGAAAAGCGGGGGTGCGAGAAAATTGCAGAGGATTGAGAAGCAGGCCACCGTCCCCTCTGTCAAGAGTGTTCACGACAGTATATGTAAGACCTAAAAAAGTTCACTAATTTTTATGTTTGTTTTATGCGTTGTTCCAGAGAAGGGCATGTACCTGGGTTCTCCGTGTGAGTTTTCGTGCAACCCAGAGCTGTCCCACGTGCAATGCGACCCCGTCAGCTCGTTGTGTCGCTGCGACCCCAAACACCCCGTCATATTGGGGATCAACAAAGGCTGTGCTAAACGTGAGTCATCTAGATATAGACTGACTTTTCTGCTCCTCACCTTCGTCAACTTGCCAAGGCTATCTAGGGTCAGTCATATTTCATCCTTTCGTTTCCTTATGTTAGCCACATCTCAAGTTCTTAACACACATCTTACTTATTCATGTTTACTTTCACACAATAGATACCTAGTTATCTTTCTTTTGATCTGCCTCTACCCGTGTAGATACCCACACCATTGAGGTAGAGTAATTTCTCGATGGCCCACACCCACATCCTACATCTTACAACCTTCTCGTTATGGCTGTTCATTCCTCCTCATAATATACACATACAACTATTGCTCCCAATTCTGTGACTGTATAGAACCTACAAGCACCTACTTAATATAGATTTCGTGTCTATATTAGTCTTTAGGAACCCAGACCACTGCAGAACATATCTTAGTTTGGGACGTTTTTCTATATCACCTAAGCACGTGGGTGGTCGCAATACCTAAGTGTTATGTAAACAGATGAATGCTGTAGCCTAGGTATTTCAAATTAAATGCACATAAACACATAATGTGTAGAATCTAGTAGAAAGGTAAGCTGTAAAAACTGTTTATCGTGCCGATGCCTTCACGTCAATGACAGAAAACACTAATGACACACTAACTAAAGGCACATTACCTCCAGTTGGTGCTTGAACTAAATTCTTGAAGGCTCGGTCCAATTATTTTTCTGTAGTATAACTTACTTCATGAGAAAATAAAAGTTCTTAAGAACTAACTTCAGCTCCCACTGGCACAGACTGACTTCGCGTGGTGAAAGCTGTTATCTAACAAAGCAATTTTTCCATGTTCGTGAGCACTGAGATTGTGAACTTTTCAAGAATTTAAAGTGGCCTGAGGAAATAATATTGGAAGTGGTTATGAATCTTCTTGAACTCGTAATACCTTTAAAATTAAGTTAGGTATATTATATCCTCTTAGCCCCGTCAAGCTTTAAATGATCAACGAATCAATTTTAGTACATAAAATATTGAAATAGGGGCCGAGATCAGAGAATCTTTTCACTAACTTGATATGGATGTGAGATTTGCAATACAACCAAAATTATTTTCATGAAACTATATTACTAATACCTATGTTATTACATCCCTAAAATACAATTATAGGTAATGGTATTTTAGGGTTGGTTTAAAAGCTTTATAAAAATAAATGACAGAAAAACCCCGCCTAAAACAACTTAATTTAGAGAAGCCAATACAAAACTACTTCGGAATTAACTAAGAATATTTTTTTCAAATGTTCCATTTTGTATTCAAGAAATATTGGCCAAGGAAACCTAAGAAGAACCGAGCGAGCTGAACCATAAAAGTTTATAGAGGCAATTTTATTGGAGTAGCTAATTGTATTGGATTCATTGTAAGTGCTATTAAAGCCTTAGCAACAGACTTCGGCAACTCTGTTTTTATGCCCATAAGATGGGGAGTTCTTAGCGTAGGATTCAGCATCATATTTTGCGTTGCTCAATAGCAGGATCTTCGTTCATCCCTTTGCCTTGGGAGATTTACCTACGCCTACGCACTTTTACCCTGGCTCCACACGTTGGCGCCAACGTTGGCTCCACCGCCACTCGTCCAACGTGTGGATCTAGTAAATGGCGTCCAACTACCAGGCCGGCTCGTGTCGGTTTCATCAAAGGAATATGCGCCAACGCTCGCGATTGGTCCACACGATGGCGGTTGCTCAGCCTTGTTGCAGCACGCGTTGAGTGCGTACGTCGTTTGCTGACGTTGAAACATTTCGACAATTGAGTGACGGTGGAGTTTTTAATAATAGCATTATAACAAAATTATGGGCCTCATTCCATTTTTCCGAAGGGCATAGAACAAATTCAATTTCTGTATCGGACATCTTCACATTGGCCCTGATGGGACAGAACTGGCCAACGTGTGTACGTCTCACCAAATTTACAGTCCAAAGTTGGCTATTTAACCTTAGTGCGAACGTGTGGAGCCGGCCTTATAAGACCTTATTCATTTCCTACCCATTTATTTAAGTTACCCATTAATTTCAGTTGATGTAATCACTATCTATCCTCAGCCAAGAAACTCGGCGAGCAGTGCTTCTACCGCCAGACGTGCCAGGCTTTCGATGCGCATGCGTCGTGCGTGCAAGTCAACCACAATGCGTACTGCCAGTGCGACCCTGGCTACCACAGCACCAGCCACTCCAGGCCTACGCAGCGAGTGTTCTGCACTGAAGGTACGACTCATTTTCTTTCTTATTCTTACACAAACCTGTAAGAAAATGAACTTTTGGAACATCTACTTCAGCTTTCATCAACCCATGTATAAGATGCAGATGAAGCAGACGCTGATGGTAACCAAAACACAGAACCTATTAAAGGAATTTTAACTAAATTCTTTATCCAGCGATGCAGAGGGATCCTATACAAATGGTAGTCCTTCAAATTCTATTTCTGCTATCATCATCATTCTATTCAGCAATCTAGGTACTGCTGGACATAGGCTTCCCCTAATGAGCGCCATTGCTCACTGTCCTCAGCTCGATGCATCCAGATTCTGTTAGCAGCCTTTCGTAGATCGTCGTTTAGCCAGAGGGACGTTTGCCGAGCCGCGGTCTCCGCTCAAGAACTCGTTTAGCCCTACGGTTATCGAGTGCCAATGAGCGCCATTGCGTCCTACAATACGTTCATAAACTGGTTTAACTGTGTTCCAGAGGGGGTGAATACTAAAGCTTAAAGCTCATCCACCACACCACACCAGCCTATATCAGTCCATAGGCCACCTTCAATAAAGGGGGAAATGCCCATAATCCCCAAGCTAGGCATTCCACGTAGCTTTTTGTTAGTAAGCAAGGAGCACCACGTGCAGGTGATGTTGGCTTGGGTTCCGAAGATAGGGGTTGGAAGTGTAAGGGGATACTCTTTAAAGCTCAAATTCGTAGACCTGTGAGCTCATACTGCATTTAACACATGTTGTAGATCTGGTGTAGGTCCTCATAGTTTATTTTACGTTTCAGACCTGGTCCTGCTGACGGCGGACATGCCGACGCTGCTCGGCGTGGCGTCCGGCATCTTCGTGCTAGCGGGCCTGCTGTGCATGGTGCTGCATCTGTACACACGCGCGCGCTTCCATCCCACGCACCTCGCCGACGCACGCCTCACCCCGCCCGCGCTCTACTCGCTCAACGACACCGGTCAGTGCTTTTAGGCTAAGTTGCAGGACATCCCCAATGTTATTACTTTGTAAGGAATAGGCGGATAGATGGTGGGTATTCCCCATCTTCCCTTGGGATGAGTTGATGCTGATAGATCCCAAGGAAGTAGGTACACAGTCTTGCACACTGCACAGGCATCTATGTCCTGAGCAAGACTGTGTACTATAGGGAGCAAAATGACAGGGGGAACGGCTCTAAAAAGAAGACAAATTCCAGCCACATCGCTGTTGAGCTCCAGTCTATTGTGATCTCATTCTACTTTGTGATGTATGATTATAACATGATCAGAGCGTCCAGTTATATCAGAACATGGATTCCGACATGGCTGGATGTTGAGAAGCGAGCTATGAGTGAGTCGGTCGGTTGCAGGTGGCACAGTGAGCGGCACGCGCGCGTCGTCCCGCGCGTCGTCCCGCAGCGGCGCGACGTCAGGCACGCTGGAGTCTGCGGGCACGCGGCGCGACTCGCGGCGCGGCGTGGCGGTGTCGGCGTCGCGCGCAGGTGCGGCGCGCGCGGCCGCCATCTTGCTAATCTCGCGCCACCTCAGGCCTCTCCCGCGCCGCGGCTCGCTCGCTGGCCCCGCCCAGCTCGGCGGCGCGCACCCGCTCAAGTGCGCCGCCAAAGGTGAACTGGATAATGTATGCGCGCCGAACGTCATCTGCACGTCGTGTGGGCGGGGGCCCTCCCGAATGCCGTCGTCTTATCCAGCTCCCCTTTCGACTCCCTCGCATACCTCTGGATTTCTGATCTGTCTTTGCTGATCTCGCGACGGGACCCCTGACCGCTGAGAGCTGGAAACGCAATGCTCTCGTTTCAGACCTGTTTCGAAACTTAAAAACTCTGTAGAGTACGATGTTCCTATCCCAAAGCACAAAGTGCAGGCGTAACATCAGGTTTTCTTTCAGAAAACCAAGAAGGAGATCATAGCGCTCTCCGCTGCCCTCAGATTAGTGATGGAGCTGCAGGGGTAAGGCAGGGGGCATTCGGGAGGTGCCGACGCATGTGAGCCGCCCGTGTCCGTTAGATGTTCGTTTCGGTGTTAGCGGCCACGGACGCTCCAGCGACTGAAAGCCAGATGTTGAACCAAATATGCCTTCCGACTGAAACCCAGAATCCTTTGCCCTCTAGTAGATGGCCATTCGATGCTGATCAGCACCACAATTTGTATAGACATAGACACCTAGAGATATGTCTCTCTGTTTGAGTAAATACCCAAGTTGTGTTCGAAGTTGTTGCCCCTACCCTCAAGAGTCAAGGCTATACGAAAGTAGTTAGGTCCTGTTAAATTATTAAAGTCCTTAGGTGTTGAGAAAGATGCCATCAATCAAAACACGCATGATGCAGTAACTCCCATCCCAGCTCATGTTTCTTCCACGAAGTATAACCTAGTGCTCTCTGCAAAATTATCAAATATCGAAGTGTGACTTGAAAATGATGACTGAGAATGGAGTTTCAAAAGGGATTTGAGATAGGATCTCCTATAATGTATATAAACTCTTGACTCAAATAGGTTTTCTGTAGAAACAATTGAGCTGTTCACAGCTTGATCTCCGAAGAAACCAGTCTTATTTTGATCACTGGGTCAATCTTGGCGACTTCTAAGGCATATTTGGGAAACATCAATCAAAATTCCGTAAGTATAGCTTTGGTGTGCGAAGCTTTCGTGGTATTGGCAAGGGCTCTGATGAGTTGGGTATCAGTCGCAGTTTGGCTGGCGGCGCGAGCAAGATGGCTTGGCCTTCTGTGGTCTCTGTATTTCACATGCCTTCTCTGTTGTATTATTAAGAGCTAACGAAACTGAAGGTTTGAAACTAAAATACTCGGGAGTCTTTGAAGATTTGTATGTACAATCCAGTTTAACACATCACATTCTAACGCAATTCAGCTAAGCATGTCACATGATCTTAAATTGATCAGATAGATTCAAAAACTGAAATCTGCAGAATAAATAACATTCCGCTTAAAGCTACAATGTTTAGGTCCAGTTTCACCATACTCTGTTAGTTAATTAAATGCCCTGTTAATTGTTTTAACAGATTGTTAAGGTTAAGAAGTGTTCCACAATGTGCTAACGATTGATTAGTTTTCTTAATCAGTTGTTAAACTTAACGGCTGCCCCACAGGTCCGTTAAATTGTTAACAGACGATTATTACTACAGTCAAGAATTCAAGATGGACATGGCGTATAATTTTATTTTCGAAAACGAAGATCCTTTAGACAATTTAGATGATTTGGACAATTTAGTAAAACGTCCTAGAATTTACAAAGAACGGCGAATGTATTTCGAAGAATATGATGACATTGATTTTTGCACGAGGTTTCGTTTATCGAATGAATCTGTTTTGGATGTATTACAATTAATTGAAAACAAGCTTGAATACCCATCAGATCGGTAAATTCCTAATTTGCTTTACTTATGTAGGTAGGTACTTTGTAAAGGTATATGACATTATACACTAACTTATTTTACTATTTTCACCTACATAATTATTGAACATAACCTCTATTTGTTTACATGAATGAATCTATTTCACCTATAAATCAATTGTTTTTGACATTAAGATACTATGCAACTGGTTCGCAGCAAATAACTGTAGGAGACTATTGTGGAACAAGCAAGTCTACACCTCACAGCATTATACATAAAGTAACCGCAGCAATAGCCTCCCTCAGCCGTGAATTTATCAAGTTCCCTGAGTCAGGGGACGAGTTAAGGAAAGCACAATTAGAATTTTATAATATAGCGCGGTTCCCAAAGGTTTTGAGTGCTCTTGACTGTACACATGTACGTATTAGATCACCTGGTGGAGAAAATGGAGAGTATTTTAGAAATCGAAAAGGCTATATGTCCATTAATGTGCAAGCCATTGGTAGTGCAAACCTAGAGATATTAGATTTGGTAGCAAGATGGCCAGGCAGTAGTCAAGATCAGACTATATGGAATGCCTCATACAGAAATGCCATATTTGAAAGCAACCGGTATGGAGATGCAGTTCTTTTGGCTGATAGTGGATATATGAATCGACCATATATAATGATTCCATTAGAAGACCCAAGGACACCAGAGGAGGTATCCCGCTTGCATGTTAAATGCAGAGAGTCAACGATATTTCAATTTGGTCACATCACATAGCCCGTGACGTATTAAACAACTAGCTGAAATAGTGCACATGTTTGCGTCAAAGAAATATCAAATAATGACATTTTGTATTGGTCGTTTTAGAAAGTGAGTGAATGATAAATGAGTCATTCGGTTAGATGCTAGATTTAGTAACGGTCTGTTAGATTATCACAGTGGGACATGAAATGTTTTAACAGCGTTGTTAATTTTAAACACTAATTAGCTAATCACTGATTAAAAAGAATTTGGTGAAACTGGGCCTTAGTCTCTTTAACTTTATCTTTAACTAAGATACCGTAATTGGATACTACGCAACGCATGTGCCTAATAAGTATACCTAAAGGTGCAATGATGATACTTATGAAAAGATTAAACGATCAATATCTTGAGTTTGAGCTACATAAGTATTACCAATAAATGAAAAAGATCATGTGACTCACATAAAAGCACACTCTCCACCAGTTTACTTATAACTAGCTTCAGTTTCATCAGCCTAGCACGTTGTTTCACGCTTTTCATGTCTATATCCTCTCGGCTGCGCATGTTTTGATAACCACCTTCTAGCATAATTTAGATTAAGGAAAAAATCTTTTGAATTTGCCCTATAAGAAAAGTTATGAGAGATATTTGAAAAGTTATTGTACTACATCAAACAGATGCTGCATTACTAAATTGGAGAAATGGGTACAAATGGGTACTTAAATGCTTAATTTAAAGTTCATATATGCATTACATCTTCAACAGAAATAAATTTTCCTCGAAGCATTACATTCCTTTGACTTTTTTCCTTTAGCATATGCAAGCTATGCTCTCCCTAAAAAAAGTCATGCAGTGGCATAACGCTGTGCTTCTTTCGCTACAGCGCTGAAGGTAGTTTCTCTTGTCAGTTTGTAACATTTCTGTTACATAGGTAAACATGCAATAAACATAAGACACCAGTGACATCAAAGTGCCAAGAACATATAAAATGCTACAGAGTAACATAAGCTAAGCGATATTCGCCTCTCACAACACGTAGCTTGCCACGCACGCTTCACCTTCCCCCTGCCAAATCCAGAACTACAAATCTGACGTTACTCCTTCAGGTTCAAGACGTCCAAGTCTAACTTCAGTGCAAAGCAGCTCATCCTCCATCAGGAGTTACAGTGCGAAGATGTGGGAACGGGAGCGGGAACAGAAGGAGAGGCGACAGATGAGCATGCGTCTCGCTCAGCTGCACGACAAGATGGCGGCTGGGAGGGAGATGCCCAAGCATGCCCCCACTCCGTCCCCAAGGTCCCCAAACAACTCCACCGATGGGCTGCTGCCATCTGTATGTGAAATTAGAGAAGTAAGATCATTCCTTTCCTTTGTAGATAGACCTCTATGCACAGAGCAGTAATACCTAATGTAACAAACTATTTCTGAGTGATTTTCTATAATTCTTCACAAGAACATTACCCAACTCTTGATAAAATATTATTCTTACCTCACTTTCATGTACAATCGGATCCAGGCATAAGATCTTTTTGGAGACAATATAGAATAGTGTAAGCGAAGCTGGCGAATGAAATAAAAATAGTAGTTTCCATGTTCAAACATTTTCCAAGTCTCACCCTCCTATTCCTCTCACCTTCCTATTGTAGCTACTGTGCTATGTACAAATACTTTCCTACCTAACGTATGATAAGAAAATGCTGATGCCCTTGCATCACGATCTACACTTGCTGCACCAAGATCCGCGTGGCCGCAACAAGCTTATGACTCTGTGTTTAAGTATACTTACTTAGGTGCCGTTTTGTGGAAATAAACTATATGAATCGTTCAACATTATCTACAAAGCAGTACCTAGTAGGTTACAAAACAAGTGTTGACCTTAAATAAGACACCTTTTATGGTGCAGTCTAAATATAACTCGCCCATAAACAGACTAATGTGCAAATTGTCACGACGACGCCTTTTTAGATTAATGTTTTTATTTTCCTGGTCTTATTCCATTGAGGATAATTATTTCTGCAAATAAATATCTTGTTTAGAATTATTTTGATGTAGGACCAGTTCTAGAAGTACAGGACTTATTTATCCTTTCAGGCATCGCAAATTCGGTTGGATAGAGGGCGCTTTATTTACAAAACAACAAATACTTTTATAAGTATTAAACTACTTATTTTTATTACCAACATAATTTACAAATTATCAATTTCGGCAACTATTACCTCTAAGTATACTCGTATCTCCAATTAAAACTATTACACGCACAATGGACCAACTGGAGTCTAATTGCGGGAAAGGGAGTCCATTTACATTTACAATTATACAACTAACTACTAAAGTAGGTACTCAATTGTATTGATAACGTTGTATTGAGAATCTCTTTTTCATCCGTTCTAGTTGCTTTCGAACCCAGAGGGCACGAGCAGTCAGCTGCAAGGCGTGGACGGGCCGTGCACGAGCTCGTCCCTGTACTGACGGCCGGCGCGCGCACACCCGCGCTCCACCGACTCCCTGTCTTCCGAGGGCTCTCCCGCCATCGCCTGGATCTAGCACCGTATCATAGAGACTAAACTCTAGAGCCAATGACGCTGCCTATTCCGCCGACATTGAACACTATTCAAGCGAGATTTGGTCCAAATTAGTGCAAATATGGCATTGTGAATCTATTTATTTGATGTTTATGTTGATATGTCAACGACGCTCGGACGATTTCGACGGTTTTCACTTAGAGACTGTGACTATAGAGTACTATCTCGATGACCGTACCCAAGAAACTAATTCAAAACTCATCGTAAATCAAGCGGAACGAAGCAGTGGAATCAACATTCTGTCAAAACTTGTTTAACAGACTGTTGATCCCACTGCTTTGTTCCGCTAATGGGCCCTGGAGGATTTTCAAGGACCTACTCTTTCCACTAATGGGACTTTCAAGTACTCTTGTTTCTACTCCTAGACAAGAGTTATATTAGGATTCGGGAATACATATGTGTCCACTCCTATAGACTCTAGTAATGCTCAAGTCATGACCACGTTTGAATTAGATTCTTGATACGGACAGAGTGCTTCAGCTATCGCCTGGAAGGATATAGCTGAGACTCTGGTAGTCTTAGGACGCTAGTATCTCGAGCTAGCATAGTACTATGGGCTTTTCTAGGTCCCAAGGACATTACACCTGTGAATACGAATCTAGCTGGAATGGACTGGACTGGACTAGATACATGGGAACAATGGTCAACAAAGTGACTATTGAAATGTTTGATGATGTCGATAAAGACATTTGAGAAACAAAGAAACAGGATTTTTTCCAAGTTCAATGTCAGTGATGCTTTGAAATGATGCTAGAAGATGGAGTGGCTCAAAGAGCCATGGAGACCGAAGCTTGAACGCAATCGGAAAGAGAAAGAAGACATTATAGTGAATTAAAAACTCTGTGCTGTTAAAAATGAGTGCGAGACGTTGCAAAGAAAGTGCTTGATATCCCTATAGGTATTTTTAGTGTTGAGATCGTTTATACAGAAATAAATGGGAAGGTCATTGAGACTGGCGTGCTAAGCGTTTAGGATTGTGGATATAAGCTCAGGCTTTTAGTTCGTGGCTATAAGTGTCGCTAGAGAACGCGAGAGTGCTTGCCAATGTTAAATTATGATGTTCGACAATACCGTCACTCAAAATTGTAAACAATGTGCAATTCTGCGTGGGTTAGACATGACTTCGGGCCAAATGCAACTCAAACATAGCTCCATACGTAACGTAGGTTGGTCCTGTTTTATCGATCATAATAATATAGATAACATGTTTTGACTTACTAAACTACACTTCTCACAACGTTCAGTGCCACAAGTATAACTTGGCGAGGCAGTGCGCCTGCTGCAGTGTGCTTCAATTCAAACCAGAAAATAAAATTTGTACTTGGATTACGGTTTCTCTTGAACCACTTTAATCACTTTCGGCATTTTAAAACCAAAATGATTCGCAGATTTATCACAATGTTGACTGTAAACTACCACGCGACAAACACACAGTTCTAGTTTTACTTAAAGAGCCTGAGATAGGCGATTTACGCGCGACTGGAGTCGCGCGATTGACATGCCGTGACATTCGGCAAGCCTGATTGGCGTAACCAATCAGGCTTGCCGAATGTCACGTGGTATGTGAAGTATGTGCACATACCACGTGACATTCAGCAAGCCTCATGTCAAACGCGCGCTCAACAGACGCGAGCGAATCGCCTATCTGGGAAGGCTCAAATTGTGGCGCTGTATCTTGGTCCCTCTCACAGATATAGAAGACACGAACGTCAACTCATACGTCTGATCTGATGTCCAAATATGTTAGCTAGAAAGAGAGAAGATACATACTAGGGCATTTCTATGAACCTGCATAGAAATATGTTCGAGCGCCCTGGTACGATTAACTTTTTGAAGTCGCATTTAAATATGTATGCATCTCTTTCTAACTGATGATATTGGAAATATGATAGTAGATATCAGCCGTATTGAATTTATCTAGTTGTCTTCCTATATCTGTGCCGCTTATATCTGGTACGCTTAACTTTTTGATCTCATTTGACGTCGCATTGAATGTATGTCGTACGTCCCTTTCTTACCTGATGATATTGGACATAAGAAAGTAGAGATCAGCCGTATGAGTTCATGTTCAGAACATAGTGAATTTTAAGACTTCATCAAGTTCTCTTGTATATCTGTGGTCCCTCTGAAGCTTGCCGCAAATAGCGACAGTGACGTAGTTTCTATTTTGTCGGATGGATTGTATGTAGGTAGGTGTATACCTAAATTATGTTTGTGGAATCGTTTGCTGAACCGAACTTCAGAGGACCAAAGATCCGTTGTTTTGTGACGATTGTACTTTTATGAGTAATTTTGTTAAATTAATTTTGTTATTCAAACTTTGATTTTTAGATATGTGTGATGATAGTCTTATCGCGGTTTCCTTTGTATTGTCTACCCTTGACCACGGTCACTGCAATACAATAACAAGGTAGCGCGATAAAGTCCCTGAAATCATTTTTAATGAGAATTTATTTTAGTTACGAACATAACTTTATACAAATACCAATATGGATATGTACTGAAAATTGGGTTTGTACTGAAAATCAATGTTGTGGATATCATCCTCAATAATTATACTGAGTACAAAACTTTTTCTGGCGAATCGTCACGGCAGCAGTTTACGCACGTGTACTTGTTTTCGTTTTTTTTGTCTACTTTTTTAACCCTTTGGCCTGCTATTGTCGTGTTATGTATTTATCAGAATAAAATACTTTTCGTTCTTCTTTCTTTCTGGCAGGTATAACCTACAATCAAATTTTTGTTACATATGTATTAGAAACAGGATCAAACTACGTTCGTTTATGAACGCATGATTTAAAATGAAATGACCAACCTTAAAATGAAGGATTCCTGTATGTATTGTGCATATTGTTTGGATATCCGAATTTATGTATGTGTACATAAAAATTTGGTTTAGTTTTAGGTAGGTACATATAGTTCAAACGTGGGATTGAATCGATTTTCTGGGAACATTCAGTATCAGACACTTCGCATGAAAATATTGAAATAGCTGAACGGATATGTTTTCTTGAGAACGGAGGCGGAGTTGAAAGAAATACGGTTATTGACACTTATTTCTGTGCCTTTATTGCATAAATTTCTTATTTAAATCTTATAAAACATTAATAACACTTGGAAAAAAACATTTTTTTGAAACAGCTGTGTCTTTTCTACACCTGAACCTCTAGTTATACCACAATGCTATGACGAGGGAATCACTGATACCTTCCTATGTACTGTTACTATCTTAGGGTGAAAATCTGAAGAACGAATAGAAATGTCCTAAGTAATATTTGGGGAAACCCTCTCACTAGAGAAATGAGAACAATTTTATTCTGAACGTGTCTGGAAGAAATTACACCGGCATGCTAGGTTCCTACATACCTACGTCTCTACTCTTTCTACTTTTTTTTAGTATGTGCCATCTCTCGAGGCTAGCGTGGTCAAGGATAAGGTCGACGATGGAACGAGCATTCCTAGAAGATGCCTATTAACTCTCTTTTTGAAGCCGTTAGGATCATAAGACAATGGTAAAACAGACGGTGGCATCTGATCCGATATTTTAGCAGTGCGCATTGTAAATGATGTTTAAATGGAATATCAACTTGATGCGGATGGTAGTTAGCCCTACCTACTAAAATGGCCATTATTCAGATAAAACTTTCTTAAAAATGTCATTAACCGCAATTCTTGCATCTCCAAGCCAGACTTTATGATTAATGATTGAAACGAGAGATTTGTATTCTGTATTAAAATAGGAAGACCTTCAGTGTCAACTGGAAATGTTGCCAGCGTTCTCGATTCAACCTCAGTATAAAATAAGACAACTAAACGACCCCATAAGATAAACACCAGATTAAAATAGCGCATTGGAATCCCATGTTGATATTAGAGATAAGAGCTTATGGCTTAGGTAGCAGGATTTCGGAAGTCGTCAGATCATAGACCTTGTCCAGAGTGAAGGTTGGAGTGCGTGAGCAAAGTCGCAGACTTACTGTTTTCAGTGACAAAATCCTGACATACCGATCTTAAAATACTTAATCTACGACCCATGGAAATTAATGCCTTAGATACAGACCAACATACATAACACATAAGTATTGTTTATACTATAATACTTAAAACTATTTGCTGAAACGTACCTAATGCCTGCGACGTGTATTTCACTTGTGCTGTGTCGTACAGTCGTCCGCGAAAAGGACAGAACAACACATTTTTAGACCAAAACTCTTCCTCAGTAAGTCGAAAGATTTGCAGTCGGACCACGTACCACAAAATATTTTAAAAACATTGTAGTGTGTTTAAAAACATTCCAACCTAACCGTCATGATGACATAAGTTACGGATTACTCATAGAAAGGCTACTCTGCGAGCTATGGAACGAGCTATGCTCGGAGTTGCGAAATGATAGAATCCGCAACGAGACTATCAGACATAGAACTAAAATTTTTGACATAGCTCAGAGAGTTAGCAAGCTGAAGTGTCAGTGGGCTGGCCATATCCGCCCGGTTAACCGATAACCGTTCGGGTAAACGAATTCTTCAGTGGAGCCCGTGGTTCGGCAAACTTAATGTAGAACGGCCTCCGGCCAGGTGGAGTGACGATCTGCGACAGGCTGCTGTTAGAAGCTAGATGCGTCTAGCTGAGGACAGGGCGCAATGGCACTCATAAGGGGAGGCCTATGTCCAGCATTGGACAGCAATAGGCAGATGATGATGATGATAATGATTAAGTGAAGTAACTTTTACTTATTCTATGTTGTTACCGGATGCATATAGCCCAAGCCTTAGACTTATGAAGAACCATCACTCCAGACAAGGTCTTAAGACATATCTAAACAAATTCTTATATCGTTCAACACTGCCCCGTTATAATAAGGACCTATCGTAGTGTTTTTTTTAGCCTGAGCTTCTTAGTGGCACAAAATGTAGATTTTACGCTATTTCCTATAAGCTACTTATCTACTACATTGTAAACTTCGCGTACCAAACATTTAGTTTCACTTATTGTTGTAGGTACAGTAAGGTCATTAATTTATTCATTCAAACCTAGTAAAAACCGTTTAACACGCCAACGCCAGTGTATCATTTACAATACACCTGTCTTGTACCAGGACATTGTATCTTTTTCTTATTATCAAATCAATAAATTCTAGTTTGTCTATTTTCTCCCTGATAATTTTCAAACTTTTTATTCACTGATGTGTTCTCTAGGGCCAGTCCTGTCCTATCTAATCACAAACTAAAATGTGTGAAAAGGTGTATAATAAATGATACACCGGCCTGTGAAAATACCCATGTCGCGTGTATCTTTCAAGATATACATAGGTACTGGTCTGGTAAAAGACACCAGGTGGTGTATCGTTAATGATACACTGGCGTTGGCGTGTTAAATGTTACCGTCGCATTTTGGGCTGTATCTACAAATTTCAGCACCTTTCAGGTAAATTTATAATGGTCAGTGAAATAATTACCTTGACTGTACCTTACTCTTGAATCTTCGTAGGTAGCTCTTAGTCGTAGGTCGTACATCTACTTAACTTAATGTCTAGTTTAGGTTACTAATGCTTAAAAAGTTAATGAAAACATTTGACGGCTTCTGAAACTCTTCGAAAACTAGATTAAGTAAATACTTAGCAAAATCGATATAAATTTGTTATGTAAATTATAAGTGCGTGTATTGATTTTGTAATCGTCGAATTTAAGAGGCGCGGGTTCGAATCCCGCAGCGCGTTAAATGATTGTGTGATCACCTGAATCGGGTGTTATGGTACCACGGTACTCGTAGTTCCTGACACCTAGAGTGGTCAGGTCTACGTGACTGTTGGGTGTTATTTATTTATATTTAATAATAATTGGATCCCATGTAGTTATGGATGTGTTATTATGTTATTATTATTAATTATGATTACTAGTTGTTAATGCAAAGACTGTACGGTTTAGAATAAGGTTGTAATTGCGCGAAAATAATTTGTTTTATTAAATTCAAGCTAATATTGTTTTCGGCTTGACAATTCCAAAAATAAATATTTTACCGCGAGGATCTTTGCTTTACCATGGACTCTACCTCCTAATAGACTGGCTATGAATGGTATAGACGAGTAGAGATTAAGAGCTTATCAGTTTTAGTAGAGACTACATTGCCAATGGACACTCACAGTACGGCTAGTCCACCAGTTTGAAGTCGCACAGCGAGCTATGGAATAAGCCATGCTCAGAGTTTTTCTGAAAGATAGAATCCGCAATGAGGCTATCCGACACAGAACTAAAGTTGTCAACATAGCTCAGAGAATTAGCAAGCTGAAGTGGCAGTGGGCTGGCCATATCTGCCGAAGAACCGATAACCGTTGGGGTTAACAAGTTCTTGAGTGGAGACCGCGGCTTGGCAAACGTAGGACGCCCTCCGGCCAGGTGGAGTGACGATTTGCGAAAGGCTTCGAAAACTTAATAAGTTTCGGTATCTTTCCATACATTTTCGTAGTTCATGCACGTTTCCCTAGAGGCGCTGTACTGAAAATGTATGGAAAGATACCGAAACTTATAAAGTTTTCGTAAACTATAAAAACCTGTGGTAAGCCCTCAGAACAGGGCGCAATGGCAAGCTGATTCTGCTCATTAGGCCTATGTCCAGAGAGCCTAGTACGAGTTGCACAATTGGAAAACTTTTATAGTATACTATATCAATCTCAATTTTAATGTACGTTTTTTTGGAAATTACGCAACTGGAACTGATCGAACAACTTAGGTAAAGTAATCTTCTTGCAGATTGCAATAATTATCACTCAAAACGGTGAGGTAATTAAAGATAAAAGGTACTTCAAAATTGAGCTCGATATAGTATACTATAAATGTTTTCGACTTGTGCAACTCATACTAGGCCCTCAGCAGTGGAATGCTATAAGCTGATGATGATGAAGATGACTCTACCAATGCTCTTTATATTGGTATATAGTTAGTAGGTACTCTACCGTGATATTACCGTGACCGTTTACTTACCAGTGTACCTCAGGCTTGACAGTGTTGTATGCCTAAGTCTTGCCCTATTAAAATAGCTCGACACCAACATAAGGAAGGTATAAGAAATCACGTTTGTTGTATTGGAGGCCCTCTTAAATATATATTTTATTCTGTTTTTAGTATTTTTTGCTAAAGCGGCAACAGAAATACATCATCTGCGAAAATATCAACTGCCTCGCTATTATTTTTATTTATTAATTTATACTTATTGCACTATAAATGTAACAAAAAGGTGGGTCTCATGCTATGAGTATTTTTACCAGAAAAACCTGTGGTTTATTATTAGTGGTAGGCGTTCTATCACGGTTCATGAGATACAGACAGACAGATGGAAGGGTAGCGAAGTCTTAGTAATAGGATTTCCGTTTATACCTATGGATACGGAACCCTAAAATAACGCGATCAAAAATAAAACCAACATCCAATAAATAAAAGCATGCGCAGCAGTTCGAATCTGAAATAGGTATTTGTAAATAATACTGTGGTAATACGTACGTGGGATTCATTAGATGGATGGTTGCGGGGGCGTTACAGCTGCGGATGAATGATTTCAGGTTAAAAAGCACCATTTATTGTTGGATTGTAGGTAGGGGTCGCAAACCGGGATCCCGAATCCCCGAAAATACCAGAATACCGGACCGAAAAGAACGCTTTCAAATATGATTTTCTTATCATAACGCACTTTTATTGTTTGGCTGGTGACTATTCCTTTACGAAAATTACGATTCCATTACATATTTCAAATATTTTTCTCACTATATTGAAAATACCGATAATACCGAAACTACCGGAATATCGGTATTCATTTCAAAGTAATACCGAAAACAACGATTTTTGAAAAGAGGTCCGGTATTGCGACCTAACAGGGTTACAATATCACATTTTTACGTACGTAGAATCAAAGTCTAGACCGTACACATTATTCTAGTTTTTATTTCACATCGATCGGTTCAATATTACCGAAGTTATAAGCGTCGGAAGTTTACGTGGGTTTTTTAAATCTCATCAGTGATCGCGAGTAGCGCGTGACGTCATCGCTCGGCGCGGCGCGGCGGGCGTCCGAAGTACATTTTGCTGCTAAGTTGTTTGCTCTCGTGCGCTCTGGTTATTTTTATTAATTTAAAATAATGCTGATTGATTGAGTATATTGTGTAAATTATTGGTTATTATTATAAATTATACTAAAATGGAAGAAGGATTTCAAAAAGACCAATGTAACAACCTTCCCATAGTTCATGGTCTGATGGTGGCAGAATGTTTTATAAAAAATAAAGAGATCATTAACCTTGGAATGGTTCAATAAACTGCGAGTCGCGTACCCTACGTACGACATACCTACTACATGTATCGGGGAGCCCCCCTTAATTAATTTTAATCTAATTTAATTATTTATTTTTAAGTACCTAAATATATAAACAAAATATTCTGTGAATATTTCAAGGGTCTACCTGTTGCCGTTATTACCATCGAGCAAAAAAACTGCAAAAAAAGTAGCAACAGAAATACATCATCGGTAAAAATTTCAACTGTCTAACTATCGCAGTTCTTGAGATACAGCCTGGTGACAGATAGACGGACATACAGACGGACAGCGAAGTCTTAGTACCTAATAGGGTTTCCTTTTTTACCCTTTGGGTACGGAACCCTAAAAAGCATTTTACTAGCATTAACAAAGTACCTACCTAGTCTACCTACTAGGTCCGTAGTTAGTGTTTCACATTGCAAGGTTAAGTACCTACTACTTAGTTAGTATTTCAGATGGTATTTGAATAATTACATCGACATGATCCTCAAAACAATATACCGTCGTTTTTGGCCCTAACAGAATAAAATTGATAAATGCGATGTGAAGAGCACATCGCATTTATCAATTTTATTCTGATTTTTGGATCCTTAGGAACGAAAAAAAACAAATTTCGGGTTTTTTTCCACTGAGGCACGACACAGTATTTATTAGATGGACTCAAGTTGTTTTTATTGTTTCTTATTTAAAATAAAGAAAGTAGTTCCGCACGCGACGGGCACATTCGGGTAAACGCTTTGAATCCCCGAGTCGCTCGCGTGGAGATAGGACACGTGACGTCATCAACGATATCGCGCTCCGTCCGCGGCTTAGACTAAAAATGTTAACTTTGCACTTTTATATCTCGGTCAGTTTTAGAGATAAAAAAATAATAAAAACACAGTTGTTCTCATAATTTTTTGTAGAATTTTTTGACATATGTAACAAAATATGGTTTTCTTCTTCATTGTAGGGAGGTAGAATTTATAAATTTATTTAAAATTCTGAATACGCCAGTATTTAGTGCAAAATTGATGCTTTCTACAAATGTAGGTCTTTAGATGCCAAAAAAACTTCGGAGTTACATGCCTTAAACTATGTGTATGCCAGAGTGATGGCTCTACAGCTTACACATCTGAAACCAGCAAACGGCTGAAGCAAGAGTTATGAATTTATAGTGCCGAATTGGTGCCTAAGGTATCAAAGTTTTCAGCACTAGCTATAATACTTTTCCGAGTTATAGGGTAAAAAGTAAAAAGCTTTTACACGTGGCTACGGCAAACGGCCGAAGAGAGTTCTAATTAATAGCCTAGGATTCAGTCCTAAGTTAGCTAGGCATCAAACATTTCAGACCATTTTGACCTAGATTTCTAGAAAGCATCAATTTTGCGCTTAAGATTAGCGTATTCAGAATTTTGAATTTCTATGTGTATGTACATTCACACTAGGTAGAATCCCATCCTCAAAAATGATCAAGATGACAAATCTACGTAGTCATATCAAATGCCATGTTTTATAATAAAAGTGGACCGAAATCTCATTAAACCAAAAGTTGACCAATTAAATCAAGAGATTAAATTTTAATTTAGCTAATGGTTTATATTTATACCGACCTATATACCTATAAGTAAATTTAATTTATCAACTGCATTACCTTAACCCGTGTTATTTTGTGAAACCAGTTTAAAAAGAACAAAACGATTAGATTTAGGTGGTGGATGAAGTGAATGGAGTGTTATGTGGCCTATGCCAGCCTTATAGTTCAGGATCGGGAGAGGAAAGGTCGTGCTGTAGTTAGGCATATTTTGTACGCATACACAATGTAAATAGAATAGTACCTACGAAGTTAGTGAATCTAGAACCTACCTACTTGCTGGTTGTCTTTCGCTATCGTTCTCTATATAGTTGGGTAGGTATCCTTATATATAGCCCCGAACAATTCCTACGTTTTAGGCACAGATTATCAATGTTATCGAGACATTATGTAGTTATAATGAAAATGTTCTTTTGAGCAGAGAACTTTCAATTTTCTGCTTAATCATATAGTACCTACTATATTATGTACTAGGTACAAACTTCAGTACCTATCCAGGACAAACGTCTTAAGGCCTAATTTATATAGTGAAATAGATTTGCGTACCGAGCAATATCTGAAGATATCCATAATGGGGAAAAAGTTGTGAGATGTTTTGTTTTTTAAATAGTGAAAGACATAATTTTGTAATCTAGCTTGATCCATGTTTTTTTTCATTATTTAATTATTGAGCAGGAACGTTATCGATTGATTGTTAAATGATGTTTGGTATTGCTTCATTACTGACAATATAAAAATGTCAAGCGGATATTTGCTTTTTTTATTCTTAGAGACCATCAGAGACCCTGCTACTGCTGCTGCCTACCCTTAGATTAATAATTCTCCGACACCCTGCTACCTACCATCAGATAATAGATAATCTACTTCATACTATAGTCAGAGTACCCTACTTCTACTAACCCCACAAAATAATAAAACACATGTGTGCGCCTATGCGATCATCTAGTCTTAGTCTTCGCAATTCCGAGCATCTATTTCTGTACAGTTATTTTGAGCAATCAGTGGGAGGGGTGTAGTCTATTTTCTAACGCAGTACAATAACTCTAGAAATTATACCTCTGAAAAATTCTGCAATAAACCTAAGCTTAACATGTTGCCTGGAAAAGATTAAGCGAATCGGAGAACCTGCCTACCTAATCTTGTACTAGATAAGAAAAGAAAACAAGTAAATATGACGCAAATCGTTTATTCCGTTTCACTAGTCATTAACTACTGGGATGTTACAGAGAATTGGAATGGAATGTTTAGTCAACCTCCTCGATGGTGGGTCCGGCGCCGCCGGCGCCCGGGGCCGCGCCCCCGGCGCCCGGGGCTCCGCCGGGGAAGCCGGGCATGCCGCCGGGCATCCCTCCGGGCACGCCGCCAGCTCCCTGGTACAGCTTGGTGATGATCGGGTTGCAGATGCCCTCCAGCTCCTTCTGCTTGTGTTCGTACTCCTCTTTGTCAGCCAGCTGGTTAGAGTCCAACCACTTGATGGTATCGTTGCACTTGTCGAGGATGGTGGTCTTGTCAGAGTCTGTGATCTTGTCCTTGAGCTTCTCGTCCTCCATGGTGGACTTCATGTTGAAGCAGTACGACTCCAGGGCGTTCTTAGCCTGGATGGTCTCCTTCTGCTTCTCGTCCTCGTTCTTGTATTTCTCGGCCTCGTTGACCATGCGCTCGATGTCCTCCTTGGAGAGACGGCCCTTGTCGTTGGTGATGGTGATCTTGTTCTCCTTGTTGGTAGATTTTTCAACAGCGGAGACGTTGAGGATGCCGTTGGCGTCGATGTCGAAGGTGACTTCGATTTGGGGCACGCCACGTGGTGCGGGTGGGATTCCGGTCAGCTCGAACTTGCCGAGCAAGTTGTTGTCTTTGGTCATGGCACGCTCGCCCTCGAACACCTGGATGAGCACTCCGGGCTGGTTGTCGGAGTATGTGGTGAACGTCTGGGTCTGCTTGGTGGGGATGGTGGTGTTGCGCTTGATGAGCGTGGTCATCACTCCGCCGGCGGTCTCGATACCGAGCGACAGCGGCGTGACATCAAGCAGCAGCAGGTCCTGAACCTCCTCGGACTTGTCTCCGTGGAGGATGGCAGCTTGCACGGCCGCGCCGTAAGCCACGGCCTCGTCAGGGTTGATGGACTTGTTCAGCTCCTTGCCATTGAAGAAGTCCTGCAGCAGCTTCTGCACCTTGGGAATGCGAGTGGAGCCGCCGACGAGCACGATGTCGTGCACTTGGGACTTGTCCATCTTGGCGTCGCGGAGAGACTTCTCAACGGGTTCCATGGTGGAGCGGAACAGGTCGGCGTTGAGCTCCTCGAAACGCGCGCGAGTGATGGACGTGTAGAAGTCGATGCCCTCGAAGAGAGAATCGATCTCGATGCTGGCCTGGGTGGAGGAGGAGAGGGTTCTCTTGGCGCGCTCGCAGGCGGTGCGCAGACGACGCAGCGCGCGCTTGTTGGACGTGAGTTCCTTCTTGTACTTGCGCTTGAACTCCTGCACGAAGTGGTTGACCATGCGGTTGTCGAAGTCCTCTCCTCCCAGATGGGTGTCTCCGGCGGTGGACTTCACCTCGAAGATGCCGTCCTCGATGGTCAGGATCGACACGTCGAAGGTGCCACCGCCCAGGTCGAAGATAAGGACGTTACGCTCCCCCTGCCCTTTCTTGTCTAAACCGTACGCTATCGCAGCGGCAGTCGGTTCGTTGATGATACGGAGTACGTTCAGGCCTGAGATGGTTCCCGCATCTTTTGTAGCCTGTCTCTGAGAGTCGTTGAAGTACGCCGGAACCGTGATGACCGCGTTTTGCACCGTTTTGCCGAGGTAGGCCTCGGCGGTCTCCTTCATCTTGGTGAGCACCATGGAACTGACCTCCTCCGGGAAGAAGGTCTTGTTCTCGCCCTTGTACGAGACCTGGATCTTTGGTTTGCCTCCATCGCTGACTACCTCGAAGGGCCAGTGTTTCATGTCGGCTTGGACTGTTGCATCCTCGAACTTGCGGCCAATAAGACGTTTAGCATCTGTAACAATACAAACCAAGTTGTGAAAACTGATCTCTCTCACAGCAGTAGCTAAATTGTAGAATGTTCCTCAGAATACTGGTATCATTCAATATGTTCAGAGACTCTAGTCTAGTATATTGGGTATCATCATAAACACTTAAATCAAATTCAACACCACTGGTTTACCTCGATTTTATTCACACTTCTTAAAGCATGACTCATAATTCAAACAAATTATCATGTCTATGATTTTGTTAGTCATAAAATGGTGAAATTATGAGAACCGTTTTGGCTCATAAATTGTTGAGTCACGCCTACGCTATGTATTTCCTGTTTACATGGTGTAGGTAGAGCATGGATACAGCACCAAGTACTTATTGATTAGGGAAAAAACAAGGGAAAAACCAATACTTGAAAAATACTCGAGTAATAAAAATAACCATAAAACCGTCATCCTTTACAATAGAATATAATACAGTGCCTAACAAGTAATCGGATACCTGAGCTTACCTACTATGCTGACCTGATATAATATTCAGGTGCCCTAAATAAGCAATGTCATTAACCTTAAACTAGGACACGGGGCGGGCGGTAAAGGATATTCAGGTGCCCTACATAAGCAATGTCATTAACCTTAAACTAGGACACGGGGCGGGCGGTAAAGGCTATATCACGCGACGAACATATGAAATCCGTTCCCACATTATTTTTTAAAGATCTAGGTATGCCTGGACACCAGACAATAGATTATGTGTCACACTAGAATATGTGTTCAGCCTTTATAGAGGTTAAAGATTTAAAAAAGTAATGAACTTTGTTCTAGATACAAAGAGCTTTGTTCTAGATAGGATATCAGATTTAAAACTGAATGGATAAGCATTGCTAGCTATTAGTACCTATGACTCAGCATGTTGATGCAACATAAAATGAGTGGTCATGTTTCTATTGTATTGAATCAATAATGCAATCAAATAAATTCTATTGTGAATATTTATGATAGATTGGTAGGCAGTTTGTATGGCACATCTAAGTGAAATAAAATTTATAAGAGAAATCTCAATAGACCAATGGTGTTGATAGCTTAAATCGGGTCTACCAATTGGTTAAACCAACACAAAAATTAAGTTGTGTACAGTACAACAGATCTATGTCCTTCTGAAGTTTGGCTTAATTCAACAAAACTGCATGAAAAAAGTACCTCCGAGCAAAGATTCCAAGAGTTTTAGATGATTGCCAATGAGAATATGCTCACATTAGCTCTGAAATCTGGGAACCCCAGCTAAGTGTAGTTCCTTAGTAACCTAATTCATTATTATTGTTATTCTTTTACTGATTGGACCGCATGACATCAGACGACCACATGGCAGACTGCAGCAAAGATGGTGACAAACTGGACTTCTATAGAGAGGTGGAAGGAAAGAGGCCATTGCCCTGCAGTGGAACAACTCAGGCTTATAATATATAATAATAATTATTGTTGGCAAATAAAATAAATTCTAGTACAATCAGACCCAAATAAATGAACTTCTTCGCTACTCGCAGCCAATATCAGACGGACATAAATAAGTTGTGTTAAGTGAATATAGCTAGCGACACTCAAGTCTAGCGGTGAACGAAACTTCTGCGCATGGGTCTCTCGCTCTCTCTACCTTCTAGCTCCCTTATGATACCTTACTCTTGACTTCTGCGCAATAACGGTCAGCGCTAGAGTTTCTTGCCGCTGCTAGTATACAGTAGACAACAAACAATACAATATCAAGAGTAACTTACCGAAGATGGTGTTGTTGGGGTTCATCGCAACCTGGTTCTTGGCAGCATCACCGATGAGACGCTCGGTGTCTGTGAATGCTACATACGAGGGCGTGGTCCTGTTGCCCTGGTCGTTGGCGATGATCTCCACCTTCCCATGCTGGAACACTCCGACACAGGAGTATGTGGTCCCCAAGTCGATACCTACAGCGGGTGCTTTGGCAGCCATCTGCAACAATACACCACAACATTGAGATGAGCTGTTGGTATAGGTTAGGTAACCAATGGAATGACAAGGTTGCAATGTCAAGAACGCTATGGTTAGGCTGTACATAAGTACATAGGTAGGTACTAATACTTAGTACTAATACTTAGTACCTACTTTATTCTTATTAGAACCTAACCAAAAAAGTAAGGTTATGGATAAGTATGAATGAAGGTTGACTTCTATGAAATTGTTCATGAACTTTGAAGAAATACATAAAATATAATTAAGTATCTAAGTAGGTACCTAATTCTATTATTATTAATTAGAAATAGGGCCAAGTTTATTACAATGTTAAACAACATTAACCAAAAAAAAGCTAGGTTATGGTTATGTGCCTATGAATGAAGTCAGACTTTTTGGACTAAAGTTAGAAATACCTAGATTATTTGTACCAATGTATGGTACAAATAATTATCCAAGTACCTAATACTTGAAGAAATACAAAGGTACCATACCTATGGGTACAAAGGTAGCGTTGTAGGTATCTATGTAAGTATGGATATGTAGGAAGTAACAAGAAACAGACAAGATCGAAATAGATATACTAGGTACAATGGGTGTGCTTTGTTACGGTTCCATGCGCGGAAAACCACAGGGCGGCCATTACAAGAAGGCTTTATCGATCCACGAATTTTCTCGAATGGCTGTGGACTTTTCACCTTGAATAATGTAGCAATTTATGGTGCAAATAATCACCCGACTACAAGTTAGGATTACTGAAACGTGGGACACTTTGCTAACAGGGCAGGTGATTGAACCACGTGCAAAAATTCACATGGGAACAGGAACAAAGACCCGACATACCTAGTCGAAAGCTCGACTAGGATATCCATCGATTGAGATTATCTACCTTTAGTAGGAAATCCACGAGTTTGAATCTTTATTAGCGTGGAAAAAACCACGAGATCGATGATTGAAGAGATGGCTTGGCTTGGCTGGGCCGAAATGTGCGGGGGAGGTCGAAAAATCTACAGGAAATGTCGGAATCTAAATTTTACTTATAATAACGTTACTTACTTTATTTTTCTTGTGTGATAATACTTTAAATTCAGTCGTTTATTATCAGCTTGCTCGTGGAACAAACTCGGCAAACGTGCGCGATTGACGGATTCTTTTCACTAAATAGCGTTTGAAAAATCGACCCTATAGTTTTATATGCGCGCGCTGCGTCACTAGTGGACGTCACTGGGAGTTTCTGGAATATTCCAGCTTTTGACCAATGGGGTACTCGATCCCGAACCGCGAATAGCTGCTATTGGTGGAAAATGACAGCTGCTGCCATAATGCGTCACTCCTGGGGGCCTGTCCTTCTGACAATTTTAGTGTTGGGGTGTTTTATTCGATACTTCCCATCGAAAAATAGCAGAAGAAGAAGTTCAATGCTTTATATTCTTTCAATGTGTAGATAGTTACCGTGAAAATAAGATGATGGCCATCTTAATTAATTCCTGCCTCACATAGTGAGCAGTCTGATATCGACAAAAACATTGCCAATTCGACAAAATGCTCATTGTTGATTGATGCTATGTTCGTTGTAGAAAAACCCAAAAAAATTATACCGAATTAGTCTCTCTAACTGCAGACCCGTTTTTCAGGCAGACCCGTTTTTCAGCTGCGTCGTACGAGTGTGACACACCATGTATTGAAAATAGCCGGAATTTCCGGAAAAAGAGAGAGGTGGGTGGTTGCATTAGCAGTAAATAATATGAGTAAGGCAATAGACATTCACACAGTATTAATTCCATATTTATCGCAAGTGTGAGTTGCGACTTGCTTGGAGAGGGTTCCATGCTCATCTGTCAATGACAGATGCAATAAAATTACTTAACATGACAAATTGTCATGTTAAGTAATTTTGTAGGTAAATAGGAGGAGTGAACAATTAACGTTCATCTTTTTTACCTACCAACTTCAAAAATGTATAAAGTTATTAAAATAATATTTGAGACCCTCACACACAAGCACAACAAGTATTTTTACTAAATGTGTTGGACACAGGACACAGTTAGCAAAACTTATTTTTCAATTTAATAATTTGCCCTCCATAAGTGCCCCTAATATTCAAATTATAAAAAAACGTGTGCATAACATATTTACTTAACCCCTCAGCTCACAGTGTGGTCCGCGTGGGGACACGCTAACATTTCGATCTGGCAACATCCGGCCCGCGCGGTCCCTCTTGCTCGCTCGTTTCCTCCTATCTTCTATCTCATTTTTTTTCTTTTGCTTTGCTCGTTGTAGTCAAATATTTAAGTACGGGGCCAGTTGGCTATGATAGGGGGACAGACAGACATCATCGACAGACAAGACGAGCGATCAAAGTAGGGATCTGTTTTTTTTAAACTGACGAACAGAACCTTAAAAAGGGATTTACAAACTTAGAGTTACTGAACTCAACTTCGGGGTTACTGACTTTCTGACCGAGTGTCTGCCCTTCACCTCACCTCATACATAACCTACCTAAGAAAAATGATGATAATAAAATACACTAACTTAACCTATCCGGATCGGAACTACCTTAGAAGTTTGAATAAGAGCAATTCTGTCTGGCTTTCACTTGTATACAGACACACCACTTACATTTCTCGACAATCACCCCTACCTACTTACTCAACACAATTATTTTATCGATATCATATTGGAACGTACATCACTAAACTGATACCAACGTAATCACCTGCAACGTCATGATCCGCCATCTTTTGAGTAGTAATAAGTTTTACATAGAGCATTGTTTTCAGTAGAAACACAGAGATGGCGTTGAATTAAATTATTTAAAAAACACGAGAATAAGATTTTGAACATTGAGACAAATCGATGACAGAAAAGCCAACACACCCAGCTTCAAATCCCCTTCACAGGTTAACAGCGAACGCATACAATATTAAAAATGGTAGAATGCATTGTTCCCAGGCATTTCTATGAAGTTATTCTTAGCTGCCAACAACCCAGAACGCTACGCCACGAATGCTTCAATGATTGATAAAATTAATAGTTTATGTTTACATACTTAGCTAAGGAAACAAAGATAAAAGTGGTAAAAAGTTAAAACCACCACCATCTACAAGGTGATCTGATAAATTCGAAATAAAACACACTTTTATGTAACTACCTATAAAAGTTTATTATCAAACATTCCATTCAATACAAATAAATATAAAACAAACACTTACAAACCAATAACAAAACCTTCTACACTATAAATATAATAACAAGTCTTTTGTTACTTCACTCGGCGATATTGACGCATATAATACAAAAAGAAATCTACAAAATGGTAAAATGCAGGGAGTTCATCCTAATGCTATTTAGGCTAAGTACCTCTTTAGCATTAGGATTAGCTATAAGGACATATAAATAGGGTAATAAGCGCCTGTTAAAATAATAGATAAGGTGCATACATAGGTATACTTTAATACTATACAATAGATACGGTAACTATAAAATAGATGTAATACTTTTTAGTAATCTGTACATGAGTTTTGCCTTCTTATATTTGTAGTTATTCTGAGTTTGGACTTCTAAAACTTAAATAAGTATAGCGTAGTGAAAAATCAATCAAATGTTAACATAGTTATGTAAATAGATTCCTTTTCTAATTGGTTTATAATAGGCTAGATGCCTGAAAAATTCTAATTAGTCCGTCATTTACATTATCAAAAAATATTGGACACGTATTTTTTCTTTTGTCAACTAAAATAAAAAATGACAAAGATATAGTGCGTTGAAGTTCCGCGTGACGTCACGGGTAAGTACACTTTTTACATACAAGTGACGTCACGAGCCCCCACTCCCGAACTTTGACGCTCTATAACTTTGTCGATTTCCATTGATTTTAAAAATAAAAAAATACGTGTCCAATATTTTTCGATAATCTAATTGACGGACTAATTAGAATTATTATTTTTCTAGCCAGGCATCATCCCTATTGGCTCAACAACCTCGTTACTTATATACAACTGTACACTGTACTTGACAGTAGGCAAAGGCACCTAAAGGTACACATCATGTAAAAAGAACGCTGGGAGAAGGAACTTATTCTTCTTGAACGATACATACATTGTCAGCTGCGTAGCACGATAAAATTGAACATTTCGTGCCTACGCGCCATGTCAATATGTAGCAAATGAATCAATAAACTTCCAAAAAGGATGAGGTCTTTCTGCAATTTATTACATATCAATGTTAATTAATAATGTAAATAAAACATAACTTATGATTATTAATTAAAATTTGTTTAGAAGTAATTTTGTACATGTTTTTAGAGATTACAATAAACTTTGGCTTATTCTAATGCGCTATCGGCACTATGTTGGACGTTCAAAGCGCGCTTTTTGATTGACTAGTTTAGCGCGAACATACATCATAAAGGCTTATTAGACAAAGCGGTATTCAGTCTGTTTTAGTAAGACTGTCTTACACTTAGCGTAGTATATCTAGAGTAAGCCGGAGGACTTAAGTAAGGACTGGCCACATGACAAGGGAGACTAAGGGGAAATGAACAAAGATAATAACAGACTGCCAACCAAGAGACGGAAAAAGAAAAAGAGGTAGGCAGAGGAAAATATGGGAGGATGATGTAAAGAAAGTTGGAGGTGCTACGTGGAGTAGAATGGAAAATGCTGGAAGAGGCCTATGTGACACGCCGATGATCTGAACTGTTTTTTAACCAAGTTTTGTGTAAGAAATAATGTAAAAGGTTTTCAGCAATAAAGACTATAAATAAAATAAGAGTGAGCCACTAAGTCGGTCTTGGGCTAGACTAATTAGTCAGTAAGACAGTCTTACTAAGAAAGACTGAATACAGCGTGGTGTAATATGCCTTATACACTCTATTCTCCTCATTAAGTCCTAAGCTAGTCTTCTCAGAGTAAATGATAACTGTTTGTAAAACTGCCCGCTACATTTTACGATATCCAATTTGCTTATTATTAACTAGCTTTTGCCCGCGGCTGTAATGATTATGATGATGTGTTACTCCTGCTGCCTGATCTGCTAACTCAGTTGCACACTGAAATGATAGCAACCGGTCCTGTTTATACTAACTTTGACTTTATCATGTGTCAAAATTCGTCAATTGACAAACAGTCAAAGTTTGTGAAAACAGGACCGGTGCTTATCATTTCGTTGTTCAACTGAGTTAGCAGATGAGGCAGCAGGATTAACACATCATCATAATCATCATAGCCACGTCAGCGACAGCAGGTCAAAAACTATGTATGATCCAAGTTTCATCCAAATGCGTTCAACCGTGGAGACCTACATACTACACACAAACTTTCGGATTTTTATTAGTGTGATAGATTAAAAAAATAACCTGACGGGGCTAAAAAGGTACCAAATCAATCACATTGCGTAATTTTATCAGACTGACAGTTTTATGGTTTTGTAAAATGGTGCACAAAATTTTAATCTTATTATGAAATGCCTGTTTGTCAACAAGTCTCAGACAGCTACGCAGTTACCTATTTTTGTAGTCAAGATTCAAGGTTCAAATGTGACACATTTATTGGTGTATTTCCAAAGGATTCTAATAATTGTATGGAGCTTGGTATACAAACGAGAAAACGACTTGTGCCTTTTTCAAAGTAAAGAATATATAATTATGAAATTATTGATCACGTAAACACCTTCGTTTTAAAGCCCAATTAATTCAAAAGTTGCTGGCAGTATTATTAAACGATTTAGTTACAACATTAGCGACACTGCTCGATGTCGATGTGATTTAAATTATATCATTGTACAATACTATTCAAGTTATTTACAATAAAGCTTGTTTCAATTATTGTGCAATTTTGTTTTTTCAATAAATAAATGGCTTCCATTTGACCATATCCTCTGAAGAAGCATTTGGTACCTTTTCAGCCCTCTTGGTAAATATTTTAAGCGATATGGGACCATTTAATGTGTAGACTAGTTTTACCACAAATTACGATTTTTTATCTACCTTTATCAATGTGAGATCTTTAAGTCTAAAACCAGTGCCTCTCCATTACCTTTTTAATAATCTAATTTGTTAAAGAAAAATACACGCAAAAAACCAACTAACCATCCAATACGACATATAAATTTACATGAATAAAGAAAAAAAAAACTTTGCATATCAATCAATGTTATGCATGTCAAATATTGGGACTATTCTATAACTTGTCCATCTATAGTGTGCATATAAATGCAACTACGCAAACTGAGGGCCTACCATGAGTTGCACAATACGAAAACTTTCATAGTATACTATATCGAGCTCAATTTTGAAACAACTTTTTTCGTTGATTACCGCCAAGGAGTGGAATGCTCTACCCGAATGTGTGTTCCCCGATGATTATAATCTGGGTGTCTTCAAGTCTCGAGTGAACAGGTTCCTTCTAGGCAAGCGTGCTCCATCGTAGACTGCATCTTCGCTTACCATCAGGCGAAATGCAGTCAAACGTAAGCCTATTTATTATAAAAAAAATAAAAAAAAAATATCTCACCGTTTTGAGTGATAATTATTGCAATCTGCAAGAAGATTACATTACCTTCGTTGTTCGATCAATTTTTACTTAAAACCAGTTGCGTAATTTCCAAAAAACGTACATTAAAATTGAGCTCGATATAGTATACTATGTATTAAAGTTTTCGTATTGTGCAACTCATGGTAGGCCCTCTGAACATATAAAAGATCAATAATAGGAGGAAAATAACATTATTTTTTTCTAAATAGATTTCAGATTTGAAGATCCTCGCAAATTAGGGTTTGTTGTACTTGTGCAAAAAGCATGTAGCCAAGGCGTCTACTCCGCAATACGATTTCGATATATTCGGAACAATAGTTACGCTAATAATGTTTTTTATATATTATTTATAAACATAGTAATATAATATTTTTAAAACTTATATTGAAAAATGTATTTTAAGATAAAGAAAGTGGAATAGTAATTTCGTTCGTTCTATACTTTGAAAGATTTTCACTAACCTTGTTTAACCACTAAACTTTAAGTATTTGTCCAGGAAAATTAGGAGTTTCACCTCGGAATGAGAGATAGTCGGCTATAAACTTGTATAAATATTTATTTGAGCACTCTTAAACTTGTCTCAAAACCTACTTATCGTAGGGGGTCAGCTTCTACATATATTCCAAGGTCAAATGTCAAAAAAAATATTTATTGCAAATATCTTGTTTCCTACGGGTTTTGTGCTATTTGTTTGTTTTAAGTTCAAACATATTTTTTAATATTTTGAACCATTTTCGAGATAGAGGGCAGAACGCGCGCAGTGTTTAACTATACTCCAAATAGTTTAACACAGCGCGTGCTCTAAAAATGGTGCAAGATAGTAAAAAAATGTTTAAACAAAAGTTTCCTGCCCACGTTCGACTAATTTTCTTGGACTATAGCTGTATCTTTCCGATAGATGGAGAAAAGAGTGACGTACACTACTCATAACGTATCTTGATGCCTCCGAAGTTGGCTGCAAGTAGCGACGTAGTTCGTATATTTGGATCGGTTTGTACAGTCAGCATCAAAAGTAGATGATGAGTTTCAGAAATTCAATACAGCTGATACAAATTTGCGTCAGAATTAGATAGCACTAAAGTGTTCCATAAATAGGTGATTGAAAAATATGCCAACAATAAGCTGATGACACTAACCACCACATGTACCTGATGACTTTAAGGTTCAAAAGTATCTGATGTAAAATAGTTATATATATATACTAGCTGCACCCCGCGGCTTCGCCCGCGTGGAAATGTATGTGTCAAAATGTGTTTCATTATTTACATAAAGGTTTATTTTTACCACGTTTTGCGAGGAATTAAAAGTAGGTACTAACATATTATTAATGCATTACCTAGCATATCCGTACACGTTCCGTTCTAGTTCCCACTCTCACTCCCGTTTTCGTTCCCGTTCACGCTCCTGTTTACGTTGATCACCAATTCAACAGCCGGTTAAGTATGATAAATTTTAATAAACTAATAATAATAATAATAATAGTTTTTGATATTTATTTATGTACATTAAGTATAATTATAGTAAAAAATGTATTTTAAACGAGTTTACAATTAAATAAAGTGTCATAATAATAATAATAATACGCGACGTAATCACACAGCATCATGTAGCCCCAAACTAAGCAGGGCTTGTATTATGGGAACCACATAATTGATATAATACACATATAATTTTTGTTTCGTAAGTACATACATATCATACATAGAAAACACCCAGACCCGAGACAAATATCTACAGAACATGCAAACATTTGTCCCGCAGCGGGAATCGAACCCGCAACCTTCTGCGTCTCAGGCGGACCTTCGCCCACTGCGCCACAGAGGCCGTCAAACTTACCTAACTTGAGAAATGATTGGTTCCCCATACAAACTTTCATCCCCTTTCATACCCTGTTCAAGTTTTATTTTCTTAATGTACTTTTTAGGAATCCATTTTATTTAATCAAAGTTCATTATTAAAAATTGATTACCTTTAACTGCCTTAGGGGTTGAAGTGCGAAAAATCCTGAAACAGGACATTTATTTCTAGAGGAGAGATTCTGTGCAATATTTCAAGTCGATTGGTAATGATTTTTTTTGTTCCCCATACAAACTTTGCCACCCCGTTTACAACTTTAGAGATACATTTTTCAAAATTAGATAAGCCTTTGTATTATTCACTAAGCTAAACTAACAAACATTTACACAAACTTTTGTTCCCCGTAAAAACTTTGCCCCTCCTGTTAATAGTCTTAAAAATATCTTACTATCTATCATAACAAAAATAACTGATTATCTATTTTAACTGGCCTCTTAGCTCAGTTGATAGTTTTTTAATTTTTATATAAAATATTATCTAAAACTAAAAATAAAAATAAAAATAAAAATAAAAATAAAAATAAAAATAAAAATAAAAATAAAAATAAAAATAAAAATAAAAATAAAAATAAAAATAAAAATAAAAATAAAAATAAAAATAAAAATAAAAATAAAAATAAAAATAAAAATAAAAATAAAAATAAAAATAAAAATAAAAATAAAAATAAAAAAAAAAAAAAAAAAAAAAAAAAAAATAAAAATAAAAATAAAAATAAAAATAAAAATAAAAATAAAAATAAAAATAAAAATAAAAATAAAAATAAAAATAAAAATAAAAATAAAAATAAAAATAAAATAAAAATAAAAATAAAAAATAAAATAAAAATAAAAAAGAACTGAGCTAAAAGGCCAGTTAAAATAGATAATCAGTTATTTTTGCTATGATAGATAGTCAGTTACTTTTGAACCTTTAACTTTATTGCCAAAATATTGCAAAGTAACATAATTCATATATTTATAAAACTATTTTACATCAGATACTTTTGAACCTTAAAGTCATCAGGTACATGTGGTGGTTAGTGTCATCAGCTTATTGTTGGCATATTTTTCAATCACCTATTTATGGAACACTTTACTGCTATCTAATTCTGACGCAAATTTCTATCAGCTGTATTGAATTTCTGAAACTCATCATCTACTTTTGATGCTGACTGTACTAGGATTGGTCGAATCGTTTGTTGAACTTAAAAAATTCTTACATAAAAGTGTTTTTATACAGTACAGGAATATTTAGAGTAACTTTTTGAGTACATACTCAAATTACAATTTTAATGTATTCATATTAAGTCAACTTTGTTAATAGTTCATTATTTTCATAAGTATTTGTTGCTTTGTCCCCCTTTGTTTTAAACGCCCTCTACCCAACCTAATTTGCGATGCCTGAAAAGGGTAAATAAGTGATGTACTTTTAAAACTAGTCCTAAGACCTAATGTTACCTACACTTATTTATGCAAATAAATCTTATATCTTGCCTAAACTTTATAGGGACGAGAAAGATTCTCTGTGAGCATTGTAATGACTTTAAGTTGGTTATAGCTTGGTTTAGCTATAGAGTGTTACAGAATCTGTCATTATATGACTGGTTTAATTATCTATTGAAGCTGGCAGAAACTAACGAGCCTTCCCAGATGAGTGTTGCTCGCGCGATTGACATGCGTGTCCAATCAGGCTTGCTAATAAATAATAAATAATGCGGGACGTAATCACACAGCATCACGTAGCCCCAAACTAAGCAGAGCTTGTATTATGGGAACCACATGATTGATATAATACACATATAATTTTTTTTTTGTAAATACATACATATCATACATAGAAAACACCCAGACCCGAGACAAATATCTACAGATCATGCAAACATTTGTCCCGCAGCGGGAATCGAACCCGCAACCTTCTGCGTCTCAGGCGGACCTTCGCCCACTGCGCCGTCCGTTGCTGACTGTCAAGTGGTATGTGACGTACGTTTATATAGTAGCAAACCTGATTGGATACGCATGTCAATCGCGCGACCAACTCGCGCGAGCAAAACACCCATCTGGGAAGGCTCTATGGCAGTGAGTGATTCCGGACTGAGATAATAATGATGATCGATGATGACTATTTGTCGTTCCAAATAATATCGTTATCATTTTCCGGAGTAGAGCCCCATTATTAGTGTGTGGATCATGATATCCTGAAGTATGTTTGGTAGGCGGCTCCCAGCGCCGTGGTGATGAACCACGCGAACGAACACCACCACGTGGCGAAGCCGAGCACGCCGCGATACACCTCCGTAGTGAACACCTGTCGATAACACCATTACTTATTATTATAATTTACATTACATAACCATACGGACATACATACGGGGCCGAAACGTGGACTACGGCTAGTCCGCCAGTTTAAAGTCGCTCAGTGAGCTATGGAACGAGCTACGCTCGGAGTTTCTTTGAATGGTAGAAACCGCAACGAGACTTTCCGACATAGAACTAAAGTTGTCGACATAGCTCAGAGAATTAGCAAGCTGAAGAGGCAGTGGGCTGGCCATATCTGCCGAAGAACCGATAACCGTTGGGGTAAACGAGTTCTTGAGTGAGGACCGCTGCTTGGGAAACGTAGTATAGGACGCCCTCCGGCCAGGTGGAGTGACGATTTGCGAAAGGCTGCTGGTAGAAGCTGGCTGCGTCGAGCTCAGGACAGAGCGCAATGGCGCTCATTAGGGAAGGCCTATGTCCAGCAAATATCCATAAAATATCTTTATTATTGTTATGCGTATGCCCCCACTAGGCACCATCTATTGGCGAACCGCACAAGTAATCGGCACGCCATCTATTGTTAAGCGGGCGCAAAAGTAATTGCCACGCCATCTAGTATGGAGTAGACGTACCAGATAGTCACGCTCATATGACACTCGCACATTATATAATTAGAATGTTCTTCTATTTTCAGAACAATAGGGTTCATAATTCTTTGAGAACTAGTGTCGGGGTTTTTAGGCTGCATGCTGATAGCTGACCGTTGGTTGCTGTTGAAAATTAGACTCAAACCCATAGGCAAATAGCAGTCGGCTAGCTGATTCGCGTTGTACGAACGCTGCAAATCGGCAATCGGTCGCTAGTGTTTTAATTAATATTCTAATAGAGATGACGACTGGGTATAAAAAAATCTAATTAGTCCGTCAGAGTTCAACAAAAATATTGGACAAGTATTTTATTATTTATCAAATAAATAAATACAGTCGAATTGAGAATCCTCCTATTTTTAAGCAGTAAAAGTACGTGGAGTAATTTACATCTCACTTACCAACGCGCGTCGGACCGCGTCGGAGTGCATTTTATAGCATGCTAAAGGAAATTGAAACATCCACAAAGCAGTTTAGTTCCTTATTTGCATGCAAATTACGCATCTATTACTACTTTATCTACTTACGAATCTATTTATGTCAGTGTTTGACAAAGCTCAAAGCTCACCATCTTAAGGTTCTCCCATGCCAGCACAAACTCCTCCCCGTCCTGGCCGCTGGCGGCAGCTGGCGGCGGCTGGTCGAGGCCGCACATCTGTGGGCTCTCGTAGAAGAGGCCGGTCCACGTGAAGCCGCCCAGGGTCTTGTACATGAGCGCCAAGTACAGCAACATCACAATCGGACACACGTACTGCAGAGCTACCACGCACAGGTAGTAGAATACTGACGATATCTAGAATGATGACATAATAATTATCACACATCATTTATTTATTTATTTAAATAATTGATTACAACGGTCGCCAAGCAACCACTTACACTAATTGACAATACTATTATAGTTGCTTTTTGTGCGAGCAAAACGCCGATCTGGGAAGGCTCTTATGGTTACTTTATTCTTTAATTCTTTATTGTACACGAAGACATAATACAGGAATAAAGGAGAATGCCGAGAACCCGTACCAATTGCGTCAAAACCAAACGTATGCCATAAAATTTATTATAGTTTATAAATGACATTAACATTTTCTTTAGTTTTACACACCGACTCGATTAATAATCAAGTAAAAAAATATTTCGTTGATTTGGTATCCGCCGCACGCCGCCATCAGACTGCAAGAACCAATGATATTCACGTTACTATGGCAACAAGCGTTGATGTAAAGTGTTACTATGGTAATAACCCTCATTTTTAATTATTTTGACAGTAGAATCGACTTATTGGAGCTTTTTTTGACGCATTCACTTTAGTCTTGGTACCGAGCGCCAAACATCAGTCGGCATTCTCCTTATACCTTTACTCGAATGCTATGTACAAAGGCGAGCTTAATCCTGAAAGAGTTACTATAATTCGACGGCCTCTGTGGCGCAGTGGGCGAAGGTCCGTCTGAGACGCAGAAGGTTGCGGGTTCGATTCCCGCTGCAGGACCAATGTTTGCATGTTCTGCAAATATTTGTCTAGGGTCTGGGTGTTTTATATTTATGATATGTATGTATTTACAAAAAAAAGTATTTATGTAGTATATCAATCATGTGGTTCCCATAACACAAGCTCTGCTTAGTTACTGTTCACTCTTACTGTTCTATGGTCAGATCATATAAAAGCTACCTTTTTCTGCAGTTCAACATTAGTGATGTTCCCGGCCTCTGTTCTCTGCGCGTGCAGGCGGCGATTGGCCATCTCCAGGTAATGCTGCAGCTGTGCCGGCATCAGCGCGAGGCGCAGCACTACCGCCGCTACCACTAGCACCAGGCGGAGAGTGTCGAACGCTTCCGATGTCATGCTGAAACGTACGTATGGTCAAAAAATGGTCGGTAGGAAACAGATTTTGTTCAAGTTCGTATGTAATGCTGGACATAATAACATAACATCATGTAGCCCCAAACTAAGCATAGCTTGTATTATGGGAACCACATGACTGATAAAAAACGTATAATATTTTTTTGTAAATACACACCTACATATAATAGTACGAATAGAAGGAGGCCAAAGTGATGAATTGTGTGAAAGAGGATATGAGAGTGAAAGAAGTGAATACAAAGTTGACAGCCGATAGGAGCGAATGGAAACATGTTGTGCCGACCCTACCTAGATTGAGATAAGGGCAGGGAAATGATGATAATCATACATAGAAAACACTTGACCCGAGAGAAATATCTTCAGAAAATGCATCAACATTTGTCCCGCAGCAGGACTCGAACCCGCAACATTCTGCGTCTCAGGCGGGCCTTAGAGACCGTCGAATGTACCAACAATGTGTTCTTTTTGTGCCTTATTCTTAGTCTGTATCTTCTTTGCTTCGTTCTGTTTGTGCTGTCAAATAAAATCTATCAAAGAACTCACAGAGGTTTCTCCATCCCGCTGAATACCCTCACAGAGAGGTAGTTCCTTGTGATGGGCCGGATCCAGAGCAGCACCAGAACGAACGGAAGCGCAAAGTTCAAGTTGAGCAGCAGACCTTTTATCTTGCTGTCTTCGTAGTTCCTAGAAAAGTATTGACGAATTATTATCTGCAGTTATTTGATGGGGATCCTGTATTCTGGAAGGAAGGACGCTGTAACGGTTACATACCCTCGATCAGAGGAAGCTGGGAAATTGTAAAGGCTCTATCACCAAGCCATGAAGGATCATAATTAAAGTAAGTTAAATTAGTGTTTCCAATGATTATGCATATTCAACAGGGTGGCATGTTATATTTTAGAACAAACCCTTTAAATAAATGATTTTTAAAAAAGTCGAGCAGAAGACCTTTTATCTTGGTGTCTTCGTAGTTCCTAGAAGAGTATTGAAGAGTTATCACATCACACAACTTTATAATACCCTCCGGCCAGGTGGAATGTCGATCTGCGAAAGGCTGCTGGTAGAAGCTGGATGGGTCGAGCTCAGGACAGGGCGCAATGGCGTTCATTAGGGGAGTTCTATATCCAACAGTGGACTGCTATTAGGCCGATGATGATGATGACATTGTTGTGTCCTAGTTGCGCCATGCCGTAATCCATGAGCACAATCCCCTGGTCACCGACGAGGAGCAGAGTCGGCGATGCGAGGAGTGACAAGACTCGCATGACTAGCGTGGGGATTATGGGTATATCCCCCTTCTAGGAGAGCAATATGTCCAGCAGTGGACTCATAGAATAGATGTTTATTTGCAACCACAGTTTACAAGTACATAAGTGTTCAGTAAGTGACATGTAAATAATATTGATGTTGCAAAAAGTATCTAACTCAGCATATTGATAGTTGTAGACGAACACAATCAGCGCTGGTCTTACATTAGAGGCATTTTTTTGCCTTTGATATAGGCCGATGTAGACAGCAATGTATATCTGTAATTTCGTGTATTTTGGATATATGCAAGAACTAGATTAGATCATCCAGTGACCATCGCAGTGGCAAGTTACATACAAATTTCCAAATGTGTTTTTTTTTCTTTTGTTAGGCTATTGCTTTGGGTTTTTCCTAAACCACCCCTGCATTGGATCAAGCCTGCAGCGTCATGCCAATTGAACGATAGGCCGCATGGTGCATGGTCACCATAACGCAAGGCAATTATTTTTTTATACTTTATTTATACAACGTGTCCCCAGCCTGTGGATAAAGAATGAACACCCTCGTAATACTCCTTCTCACAAATGCTGTGAAACAGTTTTGGTTATAATTAGAAGTAAAAATAAAAATCAAAATATTCTAACAAACTTAATTCCAGATAATTAACAGAAAAAAGTAGCATACTGTATCATTTTTGCCACGAATAAGATGACAAGAGATGCCTGTGTGAGTATGACATGCATGCTGCACCACAAAGTTATCATGCACCTCTAAAAATTTCCACTTGAAAAAAGTTATTGCAGTAAAAAGAAAGAAAGAAAGAAAATCAATTTACTACTTCAAACTCTTCAAAAGAGATTGCATATGTCCCATAAATGCGTTTTAATCAACACAATGTAAATAGAGGGTGCTCCAAAGCCTACAATTTTAAAACCATTGTTTTCTCGGTAAATACTAGACCGATTGTTTTAATGCTTTGCATATTGGTCAAAAATACCCTAATAAACGTGTAGTGTTCGTCTATGTCCACAAGGTGGGGACACCCTGTATATTATAACTTATTACTGCGTTATTACTTACTGTTACATGACTTATAATCAAGGCGCATTTATGTTTTCAGTATTAAATTCTTAAAAAATCTTCTATTTTACAACAGTGTGTTTGTTTACAGTTTTCAACTTACTTCAGGGAATCCCAATGCATCCTAGCGACTCTAAGTCCTGGGAAGGTGAACAGTGTACCAATAATGGCCGCCCACACCGCGAAGCACAGCTTCAGAATCAATTTCGAAGCTGGACCACTAAAATAAAAAAAATAAGTCAATCCTACTAATATTATAAAAGCGTAAGTTTGTGAGGTATGGACGAATGGATTAATGTTTTCACTTCTCTTGCTCAAAAAGTGTATCATAATAGTGTAGCTTAGCGGGCCTAAAACTCGAGTTTAATACCTCGGGCTAAAAAGTATTTTTTCTTTTTAATTTTTGTCTAAAATCATCAGCCCGTACAAAGCATTCGTTCTCTTACATAAAAACTCGACTTCTTGGTGCTCCGTCAATCTTTTTTTTTTTAAATAGAACCGTCTTGGTGATTTTTTATGAAGGTTGATTAATTTTTAATAAAATTTCTGAAAATTGTCTAATTTTGAATTGTTTTATTTTCTCGCAATCGAAGTGAAAAGTAGAGTGTTTTACTCGGGCCAAAACCACCCATTATAACTCGGTCTTGTCATCCTCACTCGCTACGCTCGGGAGTATAACAACCTCGTATATAATGGGATGGATTAGTCCCTTGTAAAACAATCTACTATTGTTACTCTTTCACACAAAAACTACTGAACGGATTTGAATGAAACTTGGAATATACATAGTTTGTGACTTGGATTACCACATAGCCCGTAGAACCGGTAACCGTTTGGAAATAGGTTCTCGTATGGCGACCGCGTTCTGGAAGACAAAGTGTGGGGAGACCCCACACCAGATGGACCGACGACATCGTCAAGATTGCAGGTAATCAGTGGACGAAGAGGGCTCGAGACCGTTCAGCAGTGGACTTCTATAGGTCATTGATGATGATGATAACCTGGATTAATACATAGGCTACTTTTTATCCTGGTACCAGCGCCCGAAGTCACGGGCGGAAGCCAGTAATACGTACACAGACGATAGACCCTGGTTCTCCAAGAACCTCTGAGCGTTCTCATAGAAGCTGTCATAAGCAGGATCCACCCCGACCTCCAGATTGGACTCGTCCACGATCAGCACCATCATAGCGATCAGCAGGAAGACGGAGAAGGAGACGATGCAAGTGGAACGCTCCCCGATCGACTCTTCAGATGTGAAGTACTGCTTCGTGAGCGTCAGCAGTGTCTTACTGTTAGCAGTTGAGGATATACATAGGAAAGTGACTGTTTTCACTACTTAATTTTATATATATTGTGACTTTTGAAAAAGCTTAGGCCTTTGATAAATCTATTTTAGATGATTATAGCTTTATCAGTGGATATGGTCGATTATTATTTAATATATCTCCACTTTACCAAATGCTCAAAACAGTGAAGGAAATTCTTGTTAGGAAAGCTGTAGCTTTAACAGTGGATATGGTCGATTAGGACTAGTCCTATTATTTAAAAAGAGAAATCGACAAAAAATAAAATCAAAATTCTTTAAGATAAAATAAAGATAAGATAAAATATATTTATTTGCTAGAATATATGTCACAATTTTAGGTCTTAAATTATGTTAATGTCCAATTACACTCGAGAGCAATGAATCCGGGTCACTCAAAGAATCCAAAAAATCTCGGAAAGTAAGAATGCTATTGCATTAACCTAGCATTCTTACTTTCCGAGATTTTTTGGATTCTTTGAGTGACCCGGATTCATTGCTCTCGAGGGTATATTCTACCTAATAGGCATGCAAATATTTGATGTGAAACAAATTAGTAATAAGTAATTTAATACAATTATAAGACAACTAATAGAACAAAAAAAAACCTAAAATTACGCAATTACAATAAAATAAAAGTCAAAATAATACACTGTCAATAAAGATACTCAAATTCCTCTATGTCCCTATAATTTAAATACTGATTTATAGAATAATAAAATTTGCTGTGTATTTGGTCCTGGACAACATGCAACTTGATAAGAGGCATAGCTCAGTAGCCATGCACAATAGTAGCACCTCTAGCATAACTATTAGTTTTGGACTGGCCACATAACGTAACTCAGTACTAGTAATTATGAGTGGAGCAAATGGAGCAAATGGAGCAAAAGTATAAGCACTTGGTACCTAAGAGAAGGAAAGAGAAAACAAGGAAGACCATTTCAAAGATGGGATGATGAAATAGTGCTTACAGCGGGAAAAACATGGACAAGAATCGCACAAAATAGAGATGAATGGAAAAAGTTGGACGACGCCTTTGCCGTAGGGCACAACACACAAAACCAACGACATACATCTGATTAAATGCCTTTATATAAATAAATAAAATAGTTATGAGTATGTGCTAAAACTGGTAGAACTTAAGTCAGGTCCATACCTAGATGTTTTTGTTTTTAAACAGTGCACATTGATCTCTAAAGCCAGAGTTTAGGCTCTAGACTCTAGCTAGGGGGTAGAGCAACAACAGCTTGCATTATGACGAAATGCATTTTGTAAGGGGTGTACGGGGTTCCAACTTTTATTTATGGTACCTACCCAAGCCAGCCTCACCAGCACGTGGTGCACCCTGCTAAATAACGAACGAGGCTCTGGCGGCCGGCTGATTGCGGCATAGCGCAGCCTACATCGGCACAGATAAATCCCCTGGCCGCTGACGGGCAGCAGCGTCGGCAGTGCGAGAAGCTGTGCCCTGCGATCCCCAACCCGCTTGCCCAGCGTGGGGATTATGGGCATAAACCCCCTGAATGAATAATCTCATTAGGGGAGGCCTATGTCCAGCAGTGGACTGCTATAGGCTGATGATGATGATGATGATGATGATGATGCATTTTGTAAAAAAAATACCAGCGCGAGTTGAGTCGCGCGATTGTCGCGTGTAACCAATCAGGTTTGCTGAATGAGTCACGTGAATGTGACGTTATACGTCCTATACACAGATATAGGAAGACAACTAGATAAAGTCTTAAAATTCAATACGGCTGATATCTACTTTCTTATGTCCAATATTATTAGAAAGGGAAGCATACATATATCAATGCGACTTCAAAAATTTAATCGTACCAGGGCGCTCGAACAATTTTCTATGCTGGTTCATACAAATGCCCTGGTACGAAGTCGCAGAAATCGCATTGAGATAAAGTATGCATCTCTTTCTAACTAACATATATGGATATAAGAAAGTAGAGATCAGCCATATGAGTTAATGTTCAGAGCATAAATGAATTTTAAGACTTCTTCTATGCTTTAGTCCTATTTCTTTGGTCCTATATTTGAGTGTTCTGTTTGTTCACATTGAATTTTTTTTGACAAATCATCAATGTATATTTGTCATACTGACAGTACAGGTAACTCAGGACGGCTAAGGAAATGTGTGTTGGCAGTTTTTTATAAAGGATACAATCCAAATATCACAACCAGGAAGCACCAAACCATACTCAAGTTAAACTCATCTTTTAGTGGAAAAAATCCAGTGTAAACCTGCAACATAACAAAGAAACACAATTAAAACAAGTAGTCCTCCGAACAGTAGACCTTATGAGAAAAAATTGTCATCTGGTGTTGAGTGGGATCCAGAGGGCTTACCACAGGTTTTGATAGTTTTCGAAAACTTTATAAGTTTCGGTATCTTTCCATACATTTTCGTAGTTCATGCACGTTTCCCTAGAGGCGCTGTACTGAAAATGTATGGAAAGATACCGAAACTTTTATAGTTTTCGTAAACTATAAAAACCTGTGGTAAGCCCTCTGTCTGTGGTAGTCTTTGCCCACAAGTCAACAGATATTTGGCATACATGTCCCGTCCTGTCCTATTTCAAGCTAGCGGCATTATGAGGAACATTGGCGATTTGTTTTGGAGCGCAGTATACTGTTTCTCTGTCAATTCTTAGACTTCCTGCTTATACTTTTATTATAAGAATAAGAATAAGAATAACATTTATTAAACCAAAAAAGGTGTACAGTACTATCTATAATATTGTTTGGCAACAATTAGGTACTTATTCTAAGTTACATGGTTACAAAAAGTTTAAACTATATTTATTGCTAAACAACATCAATAACACTAGCTAGTCTCTTCGGTCAGTCTAGTCTGTAGTCATATCTGAGCATATTATATGCTTTTTACTAACCTATAGCTGCAGTCAGGTTTTCTTTAAGGCAATGATACAGGTCAAACCTCCCTCTTGCTCCCACTATTCAACATTTTTGAAGATATAAAATCACTGAATGTAGTTATGCAAAATAGCAAACCTTCACGGCCTAGAAAATAACAATACAAACATTCAGCAATAATATCATGTTAAACCCAACACGTTTTCCTACCAAAAATTTGCACCAAAATTTATCACATTGGTGCAAGTTTTATGGTAAAAAATGTGACAGAATCAAAATGATATTATTGATGAACATTTGTATTATTATTTCCTAGGCCGTGAAGGTTTGCTATTTTGCATAACTACATTCAGTGATTTTATATCTTCAAAAATGTTGAATAGTGCGAGTGAGAGGGAGGTTTGACCTGTATCGTCGCTTTAAGGGGGAAAGGTATATATTTACAGGACTTAAAACTGTCATAGTTACTTTTACTACCAAAGATAACTTGTTAAACATTCTTGACCCAGTAACATGTAGGCGCTAATTAGTAAAATACTCACCTCTGACAAAATATAGACTATAGCAGTGTACAGTGAGAAATCCACTATCCAATAATATTCCGTATAAAACCTTAGATGTACCACATCCAGCGCAGTCACAGGAGCCTTCTCTAAGCTAATATCTAGGTTTCGGGGGACATGAAATGTCTCTTTTTTGCCATTAGTCTCATGTTTACCCCCTTTTCTACCCTTTGCCTTATCTTTGCCAGTTAGAGCTCTAAGTTCGCTGTCTGTAGGGTACAGGTACCGATATAGCCCCTGAGAGCAAAGTAACCACCTCGCGAAGGAGTAGCTTTTCAGTTTTTGCATAAGCGATATCATGACCAAGGTGATAACTGCTTGTGTCCCAAGAAGCGCCTGAAAAACAATGAGTCTCTTAATAAATACATGCATTAGGCAAAATTATAGGATTATAGCATCAATGCGTACCATTTCGTTCCGGTTTTCATTCAGAATTGTCTATTTATAGTCTAATTTCATTCAATTATTTTTATTCTCAGCTAGCGGATGAATTCATAACCTCAATTTATTGGGATTAGAGTTGCGCCGATCCGAACTTTTCTCTATATCAGTTTGTGGGTATATGATCCCATTTACTTTCTCGGATCAGATCCATGCAAACAAAACTCATCATCATCATTCGCAGCCCTGCGATCGATTAATTTAATATGGGATCATGCATTATCCAATGTGGTGTATATTGTGGTTTTGCAGTTAATGTAATGTAATTAGGTAGACATGTTAGATTATCGGGCGGTCAAAGTTAGATCTGGAAGTTTAGTTTATATAGGTTACAAATGTAAACAAAGTGTCAGTACTTTACATCTTTATTTTTATTGTTATTGGTATCAGGATAGTCAAATGGTCATAGATGTCAACTATATTCTACCCCCCCTGTTCACCCGCACAAAGCTAACCTAACTAAGGTGTCGATTCAGTACATAAGTTTGTTTGCCCACGATTCAACTTATAGTAGAAATTCAAAAAACTTATGGTTTCATGGGGCATGTAAGGGGGTGTCCATTAATTACGTTAGGTATTAAGGGGGTGGGGGGGTGTCGAGTTAAGTCTCACCAAATCTCTCGTGGGGGAGGCGGGAGTCCCGGAAAATCCCCACGTAATTTTTTTTCCTCAAGAAAAATAAAGTAAACCCCGACAGTTCCACGCAGGCCAAGCCGCGGGCAGTGCTAGCTTGTAATAATAGTGTAATATGATGTTTATTTGAATTAGTAGTATAATTTGATGTCATAACTTTAATTTAGCACTTTATTTTTAAAAACTTGAATATTTTTGTACGTTTTTTATTTATGTGCAGTAGCCTAGTTGGCAGAACTGTGCAACGACGAAGGGCTACACAGTATAAAATTTGACCTGTATAAGTGTTTATTTTGTAAGTTCAAAGAAATTCATATAATTACTCCGATTCTTGACACCTCCATAACTTTTAGCTTTTGGGGCACTTTTCATAGGAATCGGTCACTAAAAAGAACTAAGTAGTTTTTTAAAATAAATCCAACTCAATCAACTTATTAACATCGAACCATATTTTGAAAAATTTCACGTGAGATTTAAGGTAGGGCGTCAAGCAAAATCTCATGACATCTCGCCAAGGGGCCCTCCCCTGGAGAGGGTCGAAAAACCGCCAAAATCACCTCACGTGATTAATGGACGCCAACTAAAATTATTTAAGATTATATAATATTTGTAATTTGGATCGATTATCGGATCAAATTCATGCCATCCGATCCGCAGATCGGATAGAGGAGTTACGATCTAGCATAAAAAAAGCACATCCCTATTGATTAGAAAGAGGGTCAGTTTCTGTCAGTTCAGTGTGTCAAAACTTTGAAAGAAAGAGATAAGCATATTCTACAAATATGAGCAAGAAGGAGCAAACAGCTAAAATTAAAACCCACAGTTTTTAAGATTGTATTCTATTTACAAAGCCAGCTAGTTAAAATAAAGGACTTTTTAATTTGTATTTTTTTTATAATGATATATTTGAGATGAAACTTTTACTGTACTAAACAAATAAACATAAAACTTTAAACATCAAATGATAGTTTAATGATTGGTTAATTTGATTGCAAACAAGTCTTTGGAACAATAAGCATAGCCATCTTATGCATAGCCATCTTTGTAAATAAAACTAAGTATAGAGCGAGATCGGTATAGTCAATGATAGGAATCCAACGCCTCAGCTGAAGCAGCTAAAGGGAGATAGAGCAACCAAATTGCCAGCAAAGTAAAATTTGCAGAGATGTGAACAATCGAAAATGTATATAACAAACTTCTCTCGTAGTTTTAAAATTATATAGGTATATTAGAATTATTACTACTATGGTGTAATGTTTCGTGCGAGGTTAGGTAACGACAGAAAATTTCGTTGAATCTTCATAATTTAAGCTTGTTACACTAAATGCATACCAATGTGTTGTTAAAAAAAAAACAATATCTATCGGTTTATTTCTAGTTTCATCAGAATCCATCCTGTAGTTTTTGCGTGTAAGAGTAACAAAAATCCATAAACTCACAACTTTCCACGTTTATAATATTAGTATGATGAAGGATAGTACGACAGGAAGTAGGTTATTAAGCATAATAATTGTATTATGCATGAATATTGATTCATGATAATTTATTATATATTATTATATAGTGCATTATTTTATTATTATAATATATTCTAATTCTTCTGACATTTGCTTGTCACCTTATTACAAAATCTCACATTGTTGAGAATAAAAAGCTATTTCACTAATTCTTGTAAGCAAAAGACTTGTAGGCAGGTAGTACCTAAATTAATAACTTGGACTTGAATTTGTAAATACATTCATATCACGCATAGAAAACACCCAGACCCGAGACAAATATCTGCAGAACTTGCAAGTATTTGTCCCGCGGCGAGAATCAAACCCGCTACCTTCTGCGTCTCAGGCGGACCTTCGCCCACTGCGCCACAGAGACCGTCGATTATATTACCTATGTATGTCCCAGTCCCAGTATATATTTCAACCCGTTGATCTTGATCAGCATGCAATCTGATAGGTGAATCACCTGTGCCTGCAAGATACACATTGAATACTGATTCAACTATGTAATTTTATGATACTGGTAATCATAAATATTACTTGAATCAGTATTCAATGTTCAGCGGCCACTCGGTAAAGGAGAATGCCGTCTGATATATGGCGCTCGGTACCAAGACTAAAGTGAGTGCGTAAAAAAAATATCCAATAAGTTTTTAGTCGATTCTACCGTTAAGAAGGTGTATTCCCTGAAGTTTGGAAAAGGGCTAACATTACCCCTGTACATAAGGGTGGTTCAGTGCATGATGTCGAACAGTATAGACCCATTTCAATCTTGTCAACCTTGTCGAAGCTCTTTGAAAGACTAGTACACAATCAAATCTATCCATCTCTGCATAACATCATAATTCAGGAGCAGCACGGCTTTGTTAAGCGGCGTTCTACCACTACTAATCTGTTAATCTTTGCAGACTACTTATTCGAAAATCTTGATAAAGGTGTACAGGTGGATGCAGTATACACAGATTTCAAAAAAGCATTCGACAAGGTTGATCATGAGATACTTTTGAGTAAAATTGCCTTTAATTGTATACGAGGAAACCTACTGCGCTGGTTCTCTTCATATGTACAAAATCGAACACAGAAGATCGTTGTCAACGGTTTCCAATCTACTACCATCCGCATTACATCTGGAGTGCCTCAGGGCTCAATCCTGGGGCCACTTTTATTCGTTCTTTATATCAACGACATTGACTTGTGCTTTAGAAACTCTAAATTTGTTTTGTATGCAGATGACCTAAAGGTGTATAAATCTATAAAGACTTTTGAGGATTGTCGGATGTTTCAGGAGGACCTCGATAGATTAACGTTATACTGTGTAAATAACAAGCTACACCTTAGTATACCTAAATGTAGCTACATACACTATACAAAAAATATTAACGTCATCGACTATAACTATAATCTATGCAATATCACTCTCTGTAATATTACTTCAGTTCGGGACCTTGGCGTATTGTTTGACAGTAAACTTCACTTAGACCAGCATGTGGAGAAGATTGTAAGTAAGGCGTTTAAAATGTATGGGTTTGTTATGAGATCCTCTACCGAATTCAAGCGACCCACCACTTACCTATACTTATATTATACTTTAATTCGGTCTCAACTAGAGTATGCTGTAACTGTTTGGAACCCGTTCTATCAAAAATACATAAACGAGATCGAAAAAGTCCAGCGTAAGTTTCTTCGCTCTTTGCACTACAGATGTCATGGTTCACGGATGTCATATTCGCAATTGTTGCTAAATTATAAACTTCCCACTCTAGAGGCTAGACGTACTTATTTAGAATGCAATGTTCTTTACGATATTGTTCACAATAACTTTGATGCTATTGACCTCACTAGTAAATTATGTTACTCAGTGCCTCGTACTGTTCACAGGCGTCAAGTACGCGCAGGTACCCACCAACACCTGTCGAACTAATTCTGGTTTGCGTGGTCCGGTGCGTCGAATGGTTGAGTCATATAATTCAAAATTTATAGACATTGATATTTTTGCATGCTCAAGGTGGAAATTCAGGAAGTTAATCTTCAATAACTTAGGCAATATTCAATAATTAATAATTCAATAAAAATCAAAGGGAGGCTTATGTCTAGCAGTAGGATAAAACTATGATAATAATTTAATGACGTTTAGCTTAATTTTAGTTTTAGATTTAATATAATGTATTTACTTTCTATTTATGTATGATTTTGGCTCTAGTGGCGCATTTTCAGTATTTTTTTTTCGATTTAAATTGTGGATAACGCCGTGGGCTGCAGTATTGTTACATAAAATATATTTAGTTTTTTATCATTATGTACCTACCTAATGTAAATTTTACTATACATATTGTAGCTGTCTGTTATTCCTGAATAAATAAAATAAAATAAAATAATTAAAAATGAGGGTTATTGCCATAGTAACACTTTACATCAATGTTTATTGCCATAGCAACGTATATATCATTGGTTGTTATAGTCTAATGGCGGCGTGCAACGGAAACCAAATCAACAAAATATTTTTTTACTTGATTATTAATCGAGTCGGTGTGTAAAACTAAAGAAAATGTTAATGTCATTTATAAAATATAATAAATTTTATAGGATACATTCGGCTTTGACGCAATTGGTATTCTCCTAATAATTTGGTTATAACTTCGTAAATTTAGAACAAAAATGTTGGCACTGTACGGATCCTCATTAGTAGGATTGTCAGTCAGTCATCAGTCAGTGGGGAGTTTCCATGTCTAGCAGCTGGTATCCCAAAACATATGGCCGATCGATGATGCCTGCGTGCGCACCGATGACGAATGTCCGTCTGCCGCTCTATCGATTGATTTGATTTGTCGCAATTCGTCGCTGCCAAAGTCTGCCCTCGGACTCGCGACGGGACTTTTTCGTAGATAGGAATAAAAATTTACTGTGTGAAGTGTTGAACAACCGTGCAAAATGGGGTCGTTGTTTAGGAGTGAAGAAATGACATTATGTCAGCTCTTCCTGCAGAGTGAGGCTGCTTATGCCTGCGTGTCTGAACTTGGAGAGCTGGGCCTCGTGCAGTTCCGAGACGTGAGTAATAATGCGCAATGCAAGTACACAAACGCCCCTTTTCAACGGATCCCCAGAAACGATACTTATCTTCCTGTTCCCAACCTACCAAGTCTTATTTCAGGCTTTTGGAAATCTGACCCCGATATGATAATGTTAGTCCCATTTTGAGGGCCGGTTATCTGAGCTAGTGATACTGTAGTGATCTAGGTCATTCACATGTCAATCAAGATTTTAGCAACACTGTTGACATACAAGTTAAAAAGTGTTGAAATTGATAAAATTCCTCATTGATATCTTCTAAGATCATACTTGCAGAGGTTCAGTTCCGCCTGTAGAGTTATGTAGTGGACAGAACTCTACAGGCGGAACTGAACTCTCTGCTATCATTAAAAGAGTTGATTTTCATTCATTGTAATGCCCAAGTGTTGTAATTTACAGATTGGATTTATTGCGCATTTTACAGTGGATTTTCCGAACATTTTACGGCTTATCAAAAATGACTCAGGTCTGCTGTTCTACATTCAAATCAAAACATCACATTTAGTGAAGAAGTTAATTTTTTTAGGCACTATCTGAGTGCTTCCATGCATCCGAAGGCAACACACTTTCTGAACATCAATTGGTTTATCAAAATTGACTCAGGTGCTGTTCTAGGTTCAAATCTAAACCTCACATTTTGTGTAGTAGTTTATTTTTAAAGCATTTAGATCTGAGTCATTTCATGCTTAACAATTTTGCTGAGCGTGGGGTGCAGACCCCGCAAATTAACTGAGTAGCATCATGTTTGTATGAATATGTTACATATTGGATTTCCTCAAACTACCCCATGATCAGGCCAGCAGCAAAGTTGTAAAGGCATAAAAAGAGGTTGGTCCCAGCTTATTCAGTCATTAAGCCATGCAGGAGGCATGTGGGCAGCCTAAAAACTGACACCGGCATTAGATTTGGCAGTAACAACTAAGAATGAACATAGTATTAGAGTAGTCAATTCTTGTAGGCTGCTAAAAGCAAGCTTATATTTTTTTGTTATCTCAGTTGGATAACACATTTGGTACTATGTTTGATATCATAAGGATTTGTCTAAAATATTTGTTTTATGTAATTAAAACTAAGAAGGAAGATAGTATTAGAGTAATAAATTCTTGTAGGCTGCTAAAAGCAAGCTTATAATTTTTTGTTATCTCTGTTGAATAACACATTTGTTTCATATCATAAGGATTTGTCTAAAATATTTGTTTTATGTAATTACTATTACATAAAATTGTGCGTTGTGTTAGTAAATTGATTTTCACTCAACTCTGAATCAACTGAATAGAATTGGATGAAACTTGGAATATACAATAGTTTGTGACCTTGACTCAAAGGCTACTTTTTACTGGTTATACCTTTTTATAGGTACATGTGAGCTAAGATTGATTAACTGAACTTGACACACATCAAGTTTGATGCTGATAATGATAACACTTAAAGTACACTAGTGGAATGTCCAACAACTTCATCATATATTCATAGATATTCATAATTGAACTCCAGCTGAGTTCTTTGAAGGGGCTGAATTTTAAATTTCTCAGTGCAAAGTTATGCAAATATTTTTTTTTCCCAATCACATAACAAAATAGGTCCGAGTCTGTAGCCAGATGGGTCAACGACGTAGTACGCTTCACCGGGGGTTTGTGAATGCGACTAGCACAAGACCATGGTGGATGGCACAAACTTCAGAAAGCCTATATCCAGTAGTGGATAAAGTAAGGCTGTTGATGATGATGATAATGATTAGTCTGATTATGATAAAGTGGTCAGATATTTCTGATAATTTCTTGTTATTTTTAATCAGTTTTATATCTCCATCTAGATTAGGCTGTTATCATTTTGATTAGAGAATACCATAATATTTCCCTAGGAAACTAATAAAAGTTATATCTATCCTATAAACTAATGGCAAACTCTAGTTTCGGAGATTATAGGCTGCCAATAAAAGTCATGATCAACATTTTAACATGCTTTCCAAAGCACTGAAATGCTCAGATCAAAAGCTAATAAGTGGCTACCCTTTCTAGTAGTTACTGGGCGATTGTTGCTTCACCAATATGTTCTGCTAAGAAACCCAAAGTAATTTCTACACTAATTACTAAGTCATGAATGAAACCAAAACTTAGGTCACACTTTTAATTAATTGCTTTAACATATTGATTGCAAACATAACAATAATGGTAGTCTTGCCAATGAATTGCGGACCCTAAATTTACACCAATATGATAACTATTATCGTACAAGGTAATGGAATTTTACAAGAGGCTGCTCTAAGCCGCTCTCGCCGCCAGAGCCCCGTTTTTAGTTAGCAGGGTGCTCCACGGGCTGGCGAGGTTGGCTTGGGTTCTGAAAGCTCTTACACCCCTACATATACACCTAAATATTGCACAACAACTTAGATCGTTAAATACGAAAGGGTCGAAAACAAACAGAGGAAGACATTGACGTAAAGCATTGCTGTGTCAGATGTATAGGTTTGCAAGTTCCTGACATGTTTGCCTTACTTTGCAATGCTTCAAGAAGATAGCACTTTACACACATGGTGGACTACTTGCCTGTTCCATGTCCACTTTTAAAAGACTACTAATGAGTCCATTTGTCAACAGTTGAACCCGGACGTGAACGCGTTCCAGCGCAAGTTCGTGAATGAGGTCCGCCGCTGCGATGAGATGGAGAGGAAGCTTCGGTATCTGGAGAAGGAGATCCGCCGGGACGGAATCCCCATGCTGGAGATACCCGGGGAGTGCCCGGAGGCGCCCCAACCCAGGGAGATGATCGATCTTGAGGTGATTAATAGTATTATGAGGCTTTTATACCTATTCTAGTCTAGATTTTTATACAGCTTCACTGGTAGCTTTTAGTTACTGACGTAGATGTTGTAGTGCCTGGGACATGGTTAGATGGAGTACCTATTTTTATTTATTTATTGAAACAAAATGGGCATACAGATAACTCCAAGGCGCCCATGTGCTATACTTATTACAACTAAGTGACAAAAACAACAAAAATATGTTTGAAAAAGTACGAAGAATAACAAATACAATTGATAAAAAGTCATTGAGGATTAGAATTCAATAAGAAATAAACGGAGCTATAAAACTCAGCAGCATTGTCCATGAAAACGTCAATGTCATTCTCAGCCAGAATTTGGTTGAGGCTATCACCCTTCAACCAAATTCTGGCTGAGAACGACATTGTGTGGGCAGGGGCTATACCACTCTCTTAGCCTAGTCAGCCTTACCCACAGAAAAGTACGTGTGGAGCTGACTAGCTGCGACTTTCCTCACGATGTATTCCTTTACCATTTAGATAATTGGCAATGCGCAGTTTTCGAAACGAGAAATCCATTGGTGTTCTGCCGAGATTAAAAACCACAAGCTCAGAATAGGAAGACAAAATACGTTCCCCTAGGTCACCGCGGCTCGAAGTCACGGAGGTTATTAAAGCAGATAAATACATAAGTCAAAGTATGACATAATTGAAGAACATAAACCATGCCCACGTTACGTATAACCTGGACATACTTCACCCAACTTCTTTGAAGGTATTGGGAATAGGGAATGGGGAGCTTCTGTGAGAGTAGAACCTATAATATTTCTGTCAATAAAATATTTTGCCAGTGACATACCGTAACCAATCCCGTTTAAAATTCCAAACAGCCTTTGCGCCTCTCGTAACATACTTTGTACTTTCTAAACCGGCCTTGAGGATGACGTAATAAAATAACCGATGCAAGTTTCCTGTCTGACGCGATTGTCTTAAATGTCTACGATCTACATACAGCCGGTGGCAATGCCGGCAAAACCAGTAAATAGTAATCTTGAACTTGACTTCACCATACCAGACATATATGCCTGAAGGCATTATTAGCATAACGTTAAACTATTACTCACTGCAAGATTGGCAGGAAAGGGTCAGTGAAATCGTTCATTGTTTTGCTGTACGATGTTTGAAGACCTCGTCGGTGTAATGGTATGAAGCTGAGATGCAAGATTTTTAGGGTTCGGTTCCCACTGCGTGTTGACATGATGAGCAGATAGTTTCGGTGTAATCTTTGTCCCTCTAAAGTTAGGCTCAGTAAACGATTCGACCACAGATATAGAAGAGAACTAGATCATTCGTCCATTCATCTATACTTCCACGGAGACCAAATTTGCGCCTTAGGCAACTTCTTCCACGCCATACCATTATGTCCAAAAGGGTGTGATACTCGTCCTATTCAAACTAAACCAATCCTGATGCCGACTTTGTTTACAGGCCACCTTCGAAAAGCTCGAGAATGAGCTCCGGGAAGTGAACCAGAATGCCGAAGCCCTTAAGAGGAACTTCCTCGAACTGACAGAGCTTAAGCATATCCTCAGAAAAACCCAAGTGTTCTTTGATGAGGTGAGTCATCATTATATCATTGCCATAGGAGCTCACGATCATCAAATTGCTTTATACGCCGCACAAGAAGGTTCCTTTTACCTACACAATGAAAATGAAACTTGTTATGTAAGACTTTAAGTTTGTATTGATTGAACTCTATTAAAGCGGTACAAAAATGCTCAAGTCACATGATTCCCAATCGATTACAAATTGACCAGCTTACGATAAAGTACCAAGCCTAGTAATTTGTCAACAGATTAGATACTGCCTGCACGCCATTGTAATGGCAACTAATATTGGACGGAGTTGTACGTAATTGATTGATGATCCACGGCACACATAATTTTCAGCTTGCAAAATCTGCAAATTACGTTAATTGTCTGTAACTAGATTGTAGATGCAATTCGTCTCTGTTTTAATCAATTTGACAGTGTAATCGCTGATTGTATGAGGGGATGAGTTAAAAAAGCTAATCAGAGAATGGCGAATCACGCAATAATGCCGAGGTTGAAACTGTTGTAGAAAAAAACTAGCTCCACGAATTCAATATCGTATCCGTCATTTAACTCATCACTTTTATTGTTTACTTTATTTTTGTCAGTGTCTCATGAATTATTTTTATTTTATGTGTTATATTTATTATAAGCACAATAACAAGAATACAATTGAATACTAATTTATGTTCCAACACTTTGGCTCTCTTGATTAATACAAATGATAACATTTCCTTTAATGAAGGTCGTGGGTATTATGTATTTTGTGAGCATTCTACACAAACGTGGGCTTCAAAAACTACAAATTGCAGTTGTGATTGTTAAGGATTGTTATTCTTTGAAATAATGACGTCGCCGTCAATGTCGCACTCTGTTGGTTCAATGCCGTCACATGATGGACCTCACGCGCTCAAAGCCTGTCTGTGAAGTTATTAAAAAGACTGATTACTGTACTCGATCAAATCTATTTAATTGTGAATGAGAATGTGTGTCGACACGGCACGAATGCGACATTGTTTGCGACGCGGCACTGGATCTGATCTTGACGCCATTTTGGCGTGTGTGTGATGACAAGATGGCGGACCCGTCGCGCGAGGAGGAACAGGTGACGCTCCTGGGGGAGGAGGGACTCATGGCCGGCGGGCAAGCGCTCAAACTGGGGTATGCTTTGGTCTCCACGAGCGCTCGCGACGCGTTTCGACTTCCCCTCCAGAAGTCGAAGCATGTCACAGAGCGTAATTATTTTTGCAGTGCTTGTACTGGGACGCTGATTCCGGAGTCTACCGATCACCACTCAGGCAAGCATTGGAGTCGGCCGGTCTAAAGTATAACTCCATTGTAACTCTTTGACTTCCCGTGTGATGCCATGACAGCTTTCCGTAGCACTGCAACGAAATACCTTTCCTTAGAAATGTAAAGTTCTAATGCAACTCGCGGTCTAGACTCGGCCCTTTGCTGAGCGTGCTAACCAAGTGCTGCCTGAGTGAGTTTTATTTTCCCTAATGAGACTAACATGTTTTCCCGACAATTTATTTTTGAAGTCCATCTGTGAAGACATTCAGACACTCGAAACTTGAGGTTATTCTATGATTATGTTTATTTTGTTATTCCATATCGTCATGCTTTCTTTGTACTATCATATTATGCATGTCATTATTTTTATGTTTATTTTATAACGTAGTCTAGTACATCACGCGCCGTGAAACAATAAACTTTTAGTATACAGTTTAGCTTTAAACAACACTGTAATTTGAACACAACTATACGATGTAGACACAAACTAACAACGCTTTAGATCGTAGCTAGGTTGGCACAGAGCCGCGTATGTAGTGATAGGATTTTTTTCAGTGATACTCTGGCGCTACTTTTTTACTACAACAGGCATTGGATGCGTTTGTCGGTCTCGTCTGTACTGTACTGTGTCGTTTTGGGCAGTGTTTGTGTACATGTTTGTTTGTCTTTGATGTAGCACGAGGGTGGTGCCAGTACCACTGAGTCGATGACGCGCGCGCTGATATCTGACGACCCGAACCGCCATATGGGCCACGTGCAGTTAGGGTATGTATGAGTGCTACCTATCGCACCGGTGTGACGTCACATCACACTCACTGATTCCACTTTAATAAGATCCCCCAAACGATTGAACTGCTTCTGATCACATCACTATCCACCTCTCCACATAAAATCCAAAGCAGGCGTCCTATTCAAATTCTTGTGGTTTCACATGAAGTCTAGAAGCAGTTCAATTGAAAAAAGGTCGCTCGTCCTCGTTATTTTTATGATAACGAGCCCAACTTGGCACAAGAAATGAAACACATCCCTGTTCTAAAACATGCTACATGTAAATGTGCTAAGCAATTGACAGTATGTGTTCAGAGTCCAGACTAAACGTCATGATCTGGTTGTCGTCAAGGCACGAGAGACGATGCGATCGATCAAGGTGTTCACATAAACTCTCGTGTTTATTAGTTGACACATCGCTGTAAATATTTACAACATTATGTATGTAAACTGGCAAATTGCCCCTTTGATGATACTGTTCTCAAACATCAGTTTATGGCACATCCAGCAACCTTCTAAGTGCAAAGTCCTCAGTTTTAAGTTTATGTGGATACCTTCTAAGCAACCTTCTCGCGGTGTTACGTCGGTTCTGTCGTAAAATTAAATAGCGTAACGAGAAACCGATACAGATAACGTTAACGTTAATTGTAGTAAAGATAAGAAACTGTTACATGAAAATATAACACCTCCTATAACGCTTGCTGAACTGAATCCTAATGATGTAAATAAGAGCAAGCTTCTCCCAAAGAAATTTTCAAATTGGTTGCATGAGAAATACCAAAAATTTGTTTATTAAAATCCCATTTCCTTGTGCAATGAAACTAATATCGTGATCTTTTTTTAGAATACGTTCCAATCCAACCCATGTAGTTGTATAATACAAATGTATTGCAAAAATACTAAACTTGTGCTTGATTTATTCCCTAGTTTACGGGATAAGCAAGAATCCTTGGAATTCCTGCCTTGGTTAGTAGAGAACAATGTAATTAAATCCAGTAGTTTAGTGTTAGTTTTGTTGGTGTCGGTATTGTTGTATGTTGGAGTAGTACGGGTTAAGGCGGACGATGAAACTGGAAAAGCACGCCTCTATTTTCCATTTTGTCGTCTGGGTTTAGATTTAAATGGTTTATGTACAGCTAACATGTTTCACTAGCTTACTAACATCTCACCTCAAAACCACAGTATGTTACTTCAATATTTTAATTTGTGAGTTAACTTGGACTTCAAGAATAGATGGAACATAGGGGGCGAAAACTGTAAATGCTGAAATTTACTCGATTCGTTATCAAATGGCACTTTTTCTATTTTTGGTTGTTATTAATTTTATTTGAAAACGGTAAATTGTAAAGTAATGGACCGAAAATAGGTCCTTGTGATAGACCGTAAAATAGAAGAAGTCCTGAGAAAAGTCATTTAAGTTTACGATTTTGTAGATTCTAACAGCGTCTTGGTACGAGTGCTTAGATATTAGTATCTGTTTCTTTTTTTTTCCTTTTCAGTTTACAGCCCGTGTCATTCATGCTATCAGACGCTTTCTATAGAAACTTATAAAGAGGTATTATTTCAATCTTGATTCGATGAATTAACCTTGAAATTATTACAACTACACAGTGCGTTTGCGACTGCCGTATATCTAATAGGTACCATTTATTGTACATAATGTGTAACAAAACAATGATGGCTCAATAATGGCTTTTGATAATTCACTCAACAGCATTATCTAGAAACTTATAAGCAACCGTCAATTTTACTAACTGATTTGGAGTAATTTCTCGATCATATCACGAATTTTAAAATTTAAGACTAATTTCTGTTGCGGAATTCCTTAGTTTGAGTGTAACTTGAGCAAAGTTTACGTTTAAATGTGCATTGAATACAACACTACATCTCACGCTTTTCGTCGAATCAAAATATTTATCTTGGAATACGGTTTTCTAAGAACAACGCAATGATGATAAAAACCAAAACAATTGATTATTACCTTACAATGTTATTTAGATTATCGATAAGGTCTGTCTCCGCATAGAGATTATGTTGATGTGTCATCGTTGAGCGAAGATTTTGTCTGCTGTTATTTCTCTACCTCATCTTGGCTTGAACATAGAACAACCACTGTTTATATATACCTGCTACTACTTTATTATGTAAAGTTTTATTTATATTTTAGTTGTCACACCCAGTAATAATAATAATAATAATAATAATCCTGGACGTTATGACACAGCATCATGTAGCCCCAAACTAAGCAGAGCTTGTATTATGGGAACCACATGATTGATATACTACATAGATACATTTTTTTTTTGTAAATACATACATATCATACATAGAAAACACCCAGACCCAGACCAGTACGGATGTATGTATTGTTTTCTTAACTATTTACACACGGTTAGAATTACTTAACCTACTTTTAAATAACGTTATTTAAGATTATTCATTTCTTAAAGTTTAACTTTGTTGGGATGTAAGCATAAAACCGACTCGTTAGTGTATTTTATCTAGGCATTGTGTACTTTGTTCAGTACACTCCCGATTACTGAGTCATCGTGGATTTTCTTGTAATGATGACCTTTTAATCTGTTGTTGGCTGCCCGCATCCGTCTATTGTCAGTTTCATTCGTGTGACTTATTGTATGTTGATGCTGTTTATATGTTTCTGTTTTGTCGTTACAACTCTGTGCTGCAATTGGCAGCCCCTATAACCGTGACCCCCATATCAGCTGGCTTGTGTTCTAATGATGTGATATTCCTCTGAATGAGTTTGCTTATCACATCATCAAGGAGTATTTAAGGCTCAAACATCAAGAAGGTTTGAATTGCTCTAATATTATCGTCAAATTGTATCGTCCCGTAGTTTTTAAGGCTCTAAGGCAGAAGGTTTGAATGGTCTAACATTATTGTCAGATTGTATCGTCCTATTCCAAACCACTTTATTGACTTCGAACTCGAGTTCAATCACCAGTTGTTCAATTGTATTCTCCTTTAATTCGATATCGATATATATATAAACATTCCCAGTAATCAGTGCCGTTACTAGACCGTCGACCTCACTCGTGACTGACACATTGTCGCGACGCAAAAATACCGATGCTCGCAAGTTCATGGCTTATTTAGACAAGTGTCACATGTCGCTGTTATTTAATTTTTAATAAGGACTACAACAGATACGTGTGTGAATCATTTGATAAGATCCGCTCTTTATCCGCAATGCGGGCTTTTCCGTGACTTTTTAATATTATACACACCCAATTGCTCGTCTCGTCTCGTTGTAATTGTATAATCTTTTTACCAAGTCTTATGTCGGATGTGTTAGAAAGCAACTACAAGTAGCAGCACGAAACTCTAGCGCTGACCGTTATTGCGTAGAAGTCAAAACTAAGGCAGGATATGGGAGCTAGAGGCGAGAGAACCCATGCGCAGAAGTACCGTTATTTTTTAGATCAATATTTTTTGGGTCGTTTCGGTTTATAATGACGATGTATTAGTAAAGTACTTACATCAATGGAATGATAGTTTAAATATGTCTAAAGTGCCTATGACATCACACATCACGCTCTACTATACAAGCAAATATTTAAAGATGAGTAGAATACTTGATAATGAGTATCTATATTATGCAATCCATAGAGTAGGGTGACGTAGAATTTCTAATAATAATGGTTTGTAAAGTCACTATTATCAGATATTGTGAATATTACTGATTATCTACTGTAGTGCCTGGCAACGCGCTTGATAATGTCTTCTTTACTTGAACAAGTCCATACTTTGAAAATTCTTTTAGGTACCTACTATATCCTACTAATATTATAAATGCGAAAGTTTGTGATTATGAATCGATGTATGGATGAATGTGTGTTACTCTTTCACGCAAAAACTACTGAATGGTTTGTATAAAACTTGGAATACACATAGTTTGGGATCTGGATTAACATAAAGGGAACTATTTATCCCGGTACCACGCGTGCGAAACCGCGGGCGGAAGCTAGTTTGTCATAAATATATCTGACCCCTAAAATGTTCTAACCATCCCTTTTTTACAATATTTCCAAATATAATTATTTACATTTATAGCGTTTGTCTTGTTGGGTGTAAAGGATCCTAACTACATCTTTTAAAGCCAAGCCAACTTCGTCCGCGTTTGCTAGATATCAAATGGGGCTCTGGCGACCGTCTGACTGCGGCATAGCGCAGCTTAATACCGGCACAGCTAAGGCCGCTGACGGACAGCAGCGCCGGCGAGAAGCAATCCCAATGTAACCCTCCACCCGAAGAACCAGCGTGGGGGTATTATGGGATTCACTCTTCTTATGAGGAGAGGCCTATGTCGAACAGTAGTGGATTGATAAAGGCTGAATTTGTTTTTGTTGTATAGCTGTTTTCTTGTTACCTGGCTCTACTAGGACCACTTATCGAGAATTGCTGTCAATATTCATTACTTGGTTAAGTTATTATCTGCCATACACACACAGTATGATAACGGCACATTTAGAAGCCCTAGGCATTCGTGTAATCTATCAGAAGCCTTGACAGAGTTTAGCACCGAGCAAGATTGAATATAATTTATGTAAATAGCATTATGTCGAACATTATTATAGTTCATGTCTTGCCATTAATTATTATGTTTGTGCATTTTATGATATTATCCATATGAATGACACGGGTTGTGTTTGACACTGGGAGAAGAAAACTGAGTGTTTTATAAGAAAAATAGGTTGGAGAACGGTATAAGGTTAAATATGGCATTTTGCCAAATACGTACTCTGTCTTGATAGAGGTCTGTGTTGAAACCTTACAATTCTGTATAAGTTTTGCGTACCTAGCATGTGTTGTGTATGCAAAGTTTTGTACTTCCAGAACCTATTATTTAGTTATAAGATGTTATAATTTAAGAAGACCTAGGTATTGATATAAACCCAATTACAGATCATTATAATATACTTATTATCTACAGATGGACACGTTCAAATTGGCTCTGATTCTTAGTTCGCATTCGCTTCAACAACTAAGTTTTCAAAGAAAGAAAAGAGTTATTGAAATGAACTTGCAAGATGTTCTTTGAAGTTTACAAAAGATTAGTTTGAAACGGTTAAAGAGAATAGTTTGAACTCATAGAAATAGTTGGAACGATCACGTGAGCACGCTTATATCACTATTACCGTGCAGACAGACTCCAGAATATAATCTAAATAGCTGATACCCAGACAGTTGGTTTGGTATTCTGCCAAAACGAGGCGCCTACATTACATCATGATCATAAGAAATAAAACCTTGGAGCTAAAGCTGCAGAATACAATTTTGGATAACGCTTACCCGGTAGTTTACTTAATCATTTGTACTAAAACACAAATCACACTATAATTAGTGATTTGAATTTTTGCAGTTTTTATGTTGAATTTACATTGTATGTTCATGTAATCACAGTTATGTTAGTCATTCATTTCACGTGATAGCTAATTCATATATAAATAAATATTGTAATGATTGTAGGTAGGTTTGAATAATACACAGACGACAGTATCGGGTTGAATTTATTTATGGATGTGTATGATTTTGAACGAGTTCTTGAGTGGAAACCACTGCTCGCCCTAGGACGCCCTCCGGCCAGGTGGAGTGACGATTTGCGAAAGGCTGCTTGTAGAAGCTGGATGCGTCGAGCCCAGGACAGGGCGCTCATTAGGGGAGACCTATGTCCAGCAGTGGACTGCTATAGGCTGATTATGATGACAGATTAGTGTGGGTGTGTATTAAAATGCGTTAATTTAATAAGGATAATGACACGTCTTGTAGTAGGTGTTATGCAAAACAGAACATGAATCATACGATGTAATCCCCTACAATATCGAATAGAATGTTCATGCCGCATAATCGTAAACTATAGAAAACAAATTATCCTCATTACGATAATTACCGTCTTGATATTTGTTATAATCATAAGACAACATTATTGCCCAGACAGGACAGAAATAAGGTATTTTTAAATCATATTTCAAAATTATGCCTTTTGAATCTAAATACTCGAGCACACATACATCGCTTCCCAGATTCACCGCATGACGCGCTAGGGATTTCTTGAAACTCAAACATAATGACACTTTATTGCATAAATAAACAGTATGTAAGTTAACTTTATATTATATCGTTAAAACGAAAGAAAATAAGATTACTCACACAACGCTAAAAAGCATTAAATATATGGAAATCATGGTGATAAGTTGTGATAATAGAATTGACTAAATATGTATACAACAAAATCATATAGCGTGAACATGCTAAGAGGCATATCCAAATAAAGGACACAAACATATGGGCTCATCGATTTTTATGGAATTCAAACTACATTGGTTTTCTGAGAATGAGATACCTGATTGCCAATTTAGGAATAACCTTGAAGAGATATAAGATTTGATGATTTTAGTCTAAGACTTGTGAATTTCATGATAAATAGGTACACGTTAATGTCTGGTAGGACTCGCAAAACCGACAACTAATGGTGGCTTTCCAAACAACGATTATAAACAGAATAATGTAAAATAGATACGATACGTTGCTATGCTAAAGAATTATGGTAATTCATTGTATGACAGTTGTCACGACCGAAATAGCGCTTTTTATAAGGCGAGATTTTTAACTGGCTCATAGTCATTGTGTGATTTATTTAGGAATTTTCTCAATCATGTCATGGCTCACAATAGTATTTACCGCAACGCGGGATTTCCTTGAAATCCATTCCTAAACAAATTTCCGTTTTGTCAACATTGTAGTCACCGTTAGCAGGTTATGAGTTTCAATAACATTTTTATAGAATCAAAACTCGTGACTGTGAACCATCAATCTTTAGGTATATTCACTCGAGTTACAGTAACTTTTCCCTTTGAGTTTCCTTATTTTACCACTTAAACATATACAATCATAGTCTTCAAGCTAATCTACTCAATTTCGACTTATAATTGTCGTTTTCGAATACAAATTTATCAAATTTTTTATGAATTAATAATATTTCTTATCGCTCACAGTATCTGATGCGGAAACTCTCAAAAAGTTTTTCTTTCTTATCATTATTTTATAGCTTAGCTGTTGTGATGTCAACTGAACACATAAATCCTTTGGATTTCCTTCTTCAACTTCCCCATCAAAGTTTGGTGTGGTGACCGTTTACGTTTTGTGAATGAGTGAAGGCTACTAAGATCTACTACTAATCAAAAATTGACATTAAAAAAAATATAAGTCTGGCAGAGTTTTTGCCAATTCTTCTCTGATTGGTTGCGTTACGAATAAATGTAAATTAAAAACATTGGCGATTCAAAGTGTAGTCGATAATGTTCCTACTGATTATTTGTTTACTTTTTTTACTTTTGAGTGCATCCGTGCTTCGAAAGCACGTTAAGATTTTGGTACTGGATTTTTCAGTCGTTAACCCATGTCGGAGGCCTTCGAGCGGCATAAAAACTCCGACACTAGCTGGCTATTAGCTCACACGAAGAAGAACTTGTAGAAGTCTAGTCTTGTAGTTGATCACTTGCCGCTTGCATTATCGGTTTTCTTGAGTACTCTATATGACAACGCAATCATATTGTGATGTGATGTCGCTCAGTATCTTTAATTTATACCTGTCATATGATCATGATGCCGCAGTATATAATTTTCGACGTGCCCATTACCTACCTCTACGTAGAGGATCACGTGATCATGACATCAAAATCAAAATATTTATTTGCAAACACGAGTTACAGTGGTTTATGGTTGTAGTTTGGTTTGTAGAAGTCACGTCACGATCACAATATACTTTTTGACATTGTCAGGTGCCTTTGAGACTTTTTATAATGAGCATTAATACAGCGAAACTGTTTAAAAACATTAATTGGATAATTTTATGGATTTTTCCTCAGACTATTGCGTTTTTAATTTGCATGTCGAGTTATTGTGTAGGTATGTTCTTGCTTTAATAAAGCTGTTTTTAAGATATTAAGATGAATATCATATTGATATGTAGGTATCTTCGCTAGTCATCCACCATTATCATATTCGGTCATGTCAAATACAAATACAAATACAAATACAAATTATTTATTTGTTCGAAACATAGGTTACAAAAAAAAATATGGTCTTAAACACTGTGAGATCAGCCATGTTTCGCCGTACAGGCATACAAATGTCAGTTAATATCTAATAGTCGATGCACTGCTGTGTGTAACTAAGGGAGTTTCAGACAGCTTTCCTTAGGAAACTGATCAAATATTATCATTACTTGGGTTACATTCGTCGACTTTAATAAATAAAGCAACAAATTCATTTTTGGAAAATACAATATGTCAAGAGCATATTGATTATTATGAATGTGAATATTGGAGACAAAGACACCCGTATTTCTCATTTCATTGCATAAGGTAACTATGAAAACCTTGAATTTACCGATTTATACTGACAAAGCTGTGGCCTTTGTCTAACAAAAGTAAAGAAGTGGTATGTTGTAAAATTATAATGATTCTATTCTATGTTTGCATACAGATATAAAGCCAGTAATGTATACTCAGTTCTTCAACATGCCGTATAGTAGGTACACAATGATCAGCTGTTTACTATTGTAGTCTTAGGGATATAATAGGATCTATCTATTCAATGCTATCTATATTCATAGATAGAACTATGCTGTCTTTGAACGTTGCTTTTCCTTCATCATAATGTATCTGATGTTATTTTACGGAAGCATTTCTAAAACGGGTTCATATTAATATCTAGGTTTTATTCAATTTCAAAGCAACTGTCCTTTGTCTATTTTAAATTCATTTGTAATTTTAATTTCGTCATGGACAACATTTCGTTCACTGGTGTTGCCTGTTAGACCTGTTGATAGGATGGCCCTAAAAAATATTTTGACCATGTGATGTGAACGATGTTCTATGAGTTATTTTTTATTGTTTCGTGTGGCAAGCACAGTTGCTGATTCCTATGTATATATCAAGCCCCAAACATACCCTGTTTTGGGAAGTCAAGGTTTGGTTTCTCAGAAGTAAGACAATGACTGTAATTCACATACTGGCTACATTTTACGATCTGTGGGAAAAACCATCGTTAAAACAAATACTACCATACTTTCAGTCTTTGCTTTATTTCTGTGTTACGACTCCCAAAATTTCCTACCAGATCCGTATTCTGGAACGTTCAAGACACGACGTCAATATTTTTATATTTTGAAAAGATTTCGCCAAACATCTTTGCTTAGTTGTTGCTTACTTGAATTTTCTTATATACGGGTCCTATACAAAAAAATTGGTAAATATTTTCGTGAAGTGGAAGGACATTGTAGTCAATGGTTTCGGACAATAATGGAATAAGTTGTGGTCGAAGCAACATTGCAAATACCGTGTTTTACAAAGGGCGCGTGGAAACCTCACCTTGTTAAATGGAATTTGGAACTGTTTTTATCACTAGGTACAGCACTTTTGTTTTACTAAGCTGTTTCGACTATAACTTTGACCGATTAGACTTATTCACTAGGCTAGAGGACAACTGTCCCGGGAAACGTATCGCCAGTGCCTTGATTCTCAAGGATTAGATAAATTAATAAATAAATTCTTTATTTAAGACAGACTCCATACATTTTTTTTAGAGATTATTGTCACATCAGACAATAGTCACTTGAATTTTCAGTTTGGACAGTTCTTGCGAAATTGTCTAATGTGACATTTTGTGCGACATCATCATAACCGGAAATTATCGATCTTCCAACAGACATCGGTATCACACATGTATTACTGTTGTACTGACGTCATAAGTCTCCCGGGACACTATAACATGACTAGTGAATACGAGGCCTAAGAGCGTGTTCACATTGACAACAGTGCTGTCGTATGTCGTGAAGATAGACGCCACAACGATAGCTTACGGAGGTGCATGGAAAATGAGCTCTCTGTTAGCACTGCCAAGATATATCGTCACGACACTCGATAGCTTATTGATACATCTGCTCCCGCTGTCGGTACAACAGACTATAGTGTCGTGCATTGTGAACACGTTCTAACTAAACAAACCTATTGATAGTCACTTCCATTTCACGGTACGAAACTCCACTGCCCTCGTTAATAAGTTGTTCTTTAGTTTCGTGGCCGGTGTGATCCTCCGGGAACGAATCCCGGCATTCGAGAGGATGTTGTGGCGCGCCTGCCGTGGCAATGTGTTCTTGAGACAGTCTGAGATCGACACGCCACTAGAAGACCCTTCCTCTGTAAGTACTCTTATTTGAAAATCCAGCTGTTTGGATTAAAATCACCACTTTTCAATAATGCAGCTGTGAAAATTTTGTTCTATGTTCGTTTCTCTACAGAAAGGTAATAATCTTTAAAATGCAGTTATTATTGATTTTTGGTTAGTTTTCAACGACTATCTCCTAAAAAGTATACTCCTTTTTAGTTCTTCGTCTGACTCTCCTTCTTTTTCCAGTCGGACCAAGTGTACAAGTCTGTGTTCATCATCTTCTTCCAAGGAGACCAGCTGAAGACCCGCGTCAAGAAGATTTGCGAGGGCTTCCGCGCCACACTCTACCCCTGCCCCGAGTCGGCGGCCGACCGCCGCGAAATGGCCATGGGTGTCATGACCAGGATCGAGGACCTCAACACTGTAAGTGAATAAAATATATCATGTGGTTCCTATAATACAACCTCTGCTGAGTTTACATGAGGCTACATTATGCTCTGTGTGAGTGTCCATTTAGCATTAAGATCTGAGCGCTTCCGTGCTTCGGAAGGCACGTTAAGATGTTGTTCCCGGCTTTTTCTGTCGATAAGCCATGTCGGAGGACCCTCGGGCTGCCTAAAAACTCCGAAACCAGAATTGGCTACTAACTCAAACGAAGAGGAAGGAAGAAAGTGTCCAGCATTTTTAAATATCCGGAATAACGAGTCGTCGACATGGCTTAAAGGATGCTGAAGCAAGCTGAAGTGGCATATCTGTCGAAAAACCTACAGCTGTTGGAGGTACTCGTAAACGAGTCTCTGAGAGGAGACTGTGTTTCGACAAAGGCAGATTGCCTTCTGGCCAAGTGGAGTGACGGTCTGCTTGAGGCTGCTGGCAGAAACTGGCTGCGTCGATGCTGAAGATGGCGCAAGGCCTATATGTCCAGCAGTAGACTTCTTTCTGTTACAATATAGCTATTTCGTTATTTTGGGTTTAAAGTAGGTTAGGTACTCAACCTAGCAAGCAGGATTCCGATTCTGACGACCTTTGTGGCGCAGTTGGCGAAGGTCCGTCTGAGACGCATACGGTAGCGGGTTCGATTCCCGCTGAAAAAGGTTTTATTTGATCTGCAAATATTGGTGTTTTTTATATAAAATGTATCTGGTATGTGGCAAAGTCCTATAGTCGCCCTTACGACATTTATGGGACGAAATGGTCCTAAATACTTCAGTTTCAATCTTTTTCTTTGCTAGGACCACAGTTAGCAGCTTCAATACACTTGTGACCTTGTCCCCATACAATGTTCAGTGTAGTAAAACTATTGTTACGAGTCTGTCATTACACCCTATTAGCGCGGCCTTTGACGGCGTGCCTCTATGCGATACATAACAATACACATTTAAAGCGACTCAAAACTACAAGTACAATTCACGCTTTATATTGTCACGTAAATATAACTGAATGCGAATCGCGAATCATCATGTTGGCCGAAAATGGTTTTTACGCAACGTAACAATATCTACCTGCCTGATACTGTTGTGGTGTTTGATTCCTTTTCGTAACCATGTCCGGTGTGATGAGCTGCCGTTGTCGATTAGAACCTTATTCTGCAGAAAAAGTGTCAATTTCAATTTCAATATATTTATTTCAAGTAAGAGATTTACAGGACTTTTTTTTAAATTTCTCAGTAAATGCACATTTTTACAATGTCATAAAATTTATTTGGTACTTAATCCCATGTATCCCTACACACTCATGTGCCGAGCTCCCAGGCTCTTTTTTACGCCTTGTTTAATAAGATAGTTGAGCATTCTTCTTAAAATTATTCTCTGAGAGGTTAACAATTTTATCTGGTAATTTGTTGAAGTATTACTTAATGTCCAATCGTTTTAGATTAGACGCTATTCGCAACGACAGTGTCTTTAGCATAATATTATGTTGTGAATCAATATATAATTATCTCGATGTGTGAATCGGATCCTTCTTTACATACCTATTTCTGCCATATTTGACTTATCCGTTTTAGACGCCTTGAACAGCAGCTGTGACGACGGTGACACATTCAGGGATAGTGACGTCACTATGACACTGATATCATGTTGTGCTTTTGATCATATTCAACATCCAACCGCTAGATAGGTATAGGCCTCTTATAAGGAGATGTGTCTTTCACCGTCCAAAGCCCTTATTCTCTATGACACAATAGATTCCTCGCCGATAACGTGTTACGTCATAACATGCTTCAAACACAAACGCGTTTCCAAAACACGTCATGGCGTCACGTTAAGAAATTTGACATGGGCATAGAGAATACGATTCCACGCAGATATAGTAACGAGGCGCGTTTGGTCATAGGGAATATCCCAGATTAGTTTTACAGATTGGTAATCAACCCGTATTACCAAACTGAGTCTCGTATCAATGTACCGGTGTAGATTTAATAATAGATAGTAGTGACCACAGTTAAGAGGGGACTCTTCTAACACAGGTGACGATACATGTCAAACCTCCATCTCGCTCGCACTATTCAACATTTATGAAGATATAAAATCACTGACTTTAGTTATGCAAAATAGCAAACGTTCACGGCCTAGAAAATAACAATACAAAGGTTCAGCAATAATGTCATTTTGATTCTATCACGTTTTCTTACCAATGTGATCAATTTTGGTGCAAATTTTTTGGTAGGAAAACGTGTTGGGTTCAACATGATATTCTTGCTGAACCTTTGTATTGTTATTTTCTAGGCCGTGAAGGTTTGCTATATTGCATAACTATAGTCAGTGATTTTATATCTTCAAAAATGTTGAATAGTGCGAGCGAGAGGGAGGTTTGACATGTATCGTCGCCTTAAAAGATCAGATCCCGACCCTAATGATTACCACTTTTAAAAGTAGTAGAGTTCTTTTTGAAGGACTCAAGAACTCATCCTAGGAAGTACTACCACCATGCTTATTTCTGCCGTGAAGCACCATTGCTGTTTCGGTTTGAAGGGTGTGGGTGCCGGTCAAATTACAGGCACATGGCATAACATTTTTATGCCTCAAGTTGATGGAAACACGGGGTCTACTACAATTCACGGAAGTACGTAATTACGTGTTTTGTTTCTTGCGATTGGTACGCATAATCAAACGAAAACCGAAAAGAGAATGCCGTCTGATGTATGACGCTCGGTACCAAGACTAAAGTGAGTGCGTCAATAAAATCTCCAATAAGTTTTTAGTCGATTCTTCTGTCAAAATAATTAAAAATGAGGGCTATTGCCATAGTAACACTTTATATCGATGTATATTGCCATAGCGACGTATATTTCATTGGTTGTTGTAGTCTAATGGCGGCGTGCAACGGAAACCAAATCAACTAAATATTGTTTTTATTTGATTATTAATCGAGTCGGTGTGTAAAAAAAATGTTAATGTCATTTATAAAATATAATAAATTTTGTGGGATACGTTCGGTTTTGACGCAATTGGTACGGGTTCTCGGCATTCTCCTTTCGGCACGAAGTTTGTAATGTAACAGTCCGAACGTTGCGAATCCTACTCTATTTCACAAAACATACGACCGCAATATTGGAATTGACAGTATGAAATACGACCAATCGTACGACACGAAACACGAAATTTCGTACTTCGGTGAACTGTAGTAGACCCCCAGGGCGTTGCATTGCATCCTAGGGCACGTTCTAAACATGCGTGACCTTTGAAGCAATTCTTTCTTATAAGTAATGTAAAAGTAATTAACAATAGGTGGGCTATGTTTCTTTATGTAGTTCAGTCACTTAACAAAGACGGTTAGGCGCTGCAAATGTTATCGTTGACTTTTTATACTTACCAATGACTTACCATGATAATAAGTAACCTGTTCTATCGTTAGATAAATATAATACTTACGCTCGAAATCTTTACTCAAATCAACTTGTTTTTAATAAATAAAGGCCTGCAGACTGGGACGCCATGGCAAGGGATTTCAATTTTTACCAATGGTCATTCAAACCTATCGGAATAGAAATACGATACGAATTCCTATGCTTTAAAATAATGCCGTGACATCCCTTTCGATGCCACGGCATTATTTTAAAGCATAGGAATTTATATAGTATTTTATTGCGATAAGTTTGAATGTCCATTGGCAAAAAATTGAAATCCCTTGCCTTGCCGTCCCGGTCTGCGCAGGCCATAATTGAGGTAATGTAGGTATTTTGGTGTTAATACCATCCTATCTGCTTCAGGTGCTAGGGCAGACTCAGGACCACCGACACCGCGTGCTTGTAGCTGCCGCAAAGAATATCAAGAACTGGTTCGTGAAGGTTCGCAAGATCAAGGCGATCTACCACACGCTCAACCTTTTCAACCTGGACGTCACGCAGAAATGCCTCATCGCTGAGTGCTGGGTGCCCGCTTTGGATCTGGAGACTATACAGCTGGCGCTTAGGAGGGGAACGGTGAGTCCTTTTATTTGATATTAAATGGCGATTCATTATCATTCTCAGCTTTTTAATGGCTGCTTGGCGTTTGAAGGAGGCTTGTGCCCGCCTCTTTCAAACGCCATTGCAAACGGTTTTGCTTTTTTTGCATCCAGGTCTTTCCCTGTACAGTAACGATGTCGCCCTTTCACCTGGCAGTTGGTCTGCCAAGCCCTTTTTTGTATCCTCTTGGGCACCACTCTGTCAAGGCCTTACTCTACCCGCCATCTCCAAATCTAGTCATGTCACCTGCCCAATAGGCTAGACAACTGAAAAATTCTAATTAGTCCGTCATTTACATATCCAAAAAATATTAAACACGTATTTTTTATTTTGTCAATTAAAAAAAAAATAACAAAGATATAGTGCGTTAAAGTTCCGCGTGACGTCACGATATAGTACATTTTTTACCTAGCCGTGACGTCACGAGCCTCCACTCCCGAACTTTCACGTTCTTTATCTCCGTCAATTTCTATTGATTCGGTAAATAAAAAAATACATGTCCAGTATTTTTTGTTGATCTAACTGATGGCCTAATTGGAATTATTTTTTTACCCAGTCTTCATCCCTTTTGCACTTGAGTTTCATAATGCGTTCACCAACCTCTACAAATTGATTTCCGTATAACGCGAATTGACTGGCGATTGGTGATCATTGAAGTGGAAGACGAAGTGTAAGGAGATCCCCTACCAGGTGGACTGATGATATTGTCAAGATTGTAGATAGTCGGATGGAAAGGTCGCAGTTCTTCGTGGATATATATGAGGAAGACCTATGTTCAGGTGTTAGACTATACAGCTGGCGCTTAGGAGGGGAACGGTTAGTTGGATCCTTTAAAATCGAGTTTGATGACCTACCATGAATTGGAAGAGGAAGTGTAACGAGATCTTCTACCCTACCGGATGGACTGATATCGTCAAGACTTTGGAAGACTGCAAAGATCTAAGACAGTTCTTCGTAGAAATCTTTAGGAAGGATCCACTATTGTTAGAAGGACTAGATATTACCACGACAGTGTAGTTTTGACCGCGGCTCAAACGTAGTGTAAGACGCCCTCCTGCCAGATGGAGTGTCGATCTGTGAAAGGCTGCTGGTAGAAGCTGGATGCGTCGAGCTGAGGACAGGGTGCAATGGCGCTCATTGGGGGCTGGCCTATGTTCAGCAGTGGACTGCTAGAGGCCGATGATAATGATGAATCATAGTTTTTGTTGGAATGAGAATACATAAAATCCCAGCACCTGACATAATTGACGGCCTCTGTGGCGCAGTGGGCGAAGGTCCGCCTGAGACGCAGAAGGTTGCGGGTTCGATTCCCGCCGTGGGACAAATGTTTGCATGTTCTGTAGATATTTGTCTCGGGTCTGGGTGTTTTCTATGTATGATATGTATGTATTTACAAAAAAAAAATATATGTGTAGTATATCAATCATGTGGTTCCCATAATACAAGCTCTGCTTAGTTTGGGGCTATATGATGCTGTGTGATTACGTGCCGCATATAATTGTTATTATCCTAACCCATGGTCAGAAGTCAGAATAGGCTAGATGCCTGAAAAAATATATTTAGCCCGTCATTTACATTATCAAAAATATTGGAAACGTATTTTTTCTTTTCAAATAAAGTACTATTATTACAAAGATATAGTGCGTTGAAGTTCCGCGTGACGTCACGGGAAATTACACTTATTACATACGCGACGTAACAAGCTCCCACGCCCGAACTTTGGCGCTTTATAACTTTGTAAATTTTTATTGATTTGATAAATGAAAAAAAAGCGGCTCAATATTTTTTATAATCTAATTGACGGACCAATGATATTTGTTTACCCAGGCATCATCCCTATTATATTGCCGGTTATATCTATTGTATGTTATATTTTTTTAACTGGTTGTAGGAACGTAGCGGCAGTTCCGTGCCTCCGATCTTGAACCGTATGGAGACGGCGGAAGATCCACCGACGTACAACCGCAACAATAAGTTCACGTCCGCCTTCCAAAACCTCATCTATGCGTACGGTGTCGCCACCTATCGGGAAGTCAATCCAGGTATGTCTACCTTCTGTGAGCAGTTTTGAATAGAGTATTCATATTTGAGTAAGTTCATAACACGGGCATGTCAACTTACAGAATTTTTTCTTCTTTGAATGAGCTAGTTGGCCAACTTTTGGTGTCTGGGTTTTTAGGCAACCCGAAGGTTTCTGAGATGGCTTAACGACTGAAAAAGCCAGGATCAACATCTTAAAATGCCTTCCGAAGCACGGAAGAGCTCAGATCTGAATGCCACTAAACGGTCACCCATGCAAGTAGGGACCGCTATCTGCTAAGAACATCAAAGCCACGAGCGCTTCCGAATAGGGATGAAGACTGGGTAAAAAAAAAATCTAATTAGTCCGTCTGTTAGATCAACAAAAAATACTGGACATGTATATTTTTATTTATCGAATCAATAGAAATTGACGGAGATAAAGAACGTGAAAGTTCGGGAGTGGGGGCTCGTGACGTCACGGCTAGGTAAAAAATGTACTATATCGTGACGTCACGCGGAACTTTAACGCACTATATCTTTGTTATTTTTTGTTCAATTGACAAAAGAAAAAATACGTGTCCAATATTTTTTGGATATGTAAAAAACGGACTAATTAGCATTTTTCAGTCGTGTAGCCTATTATTCAGATAAGATATAAGAATGCGCTTGTATGTTCGTCTGCAGCTCCGTACACGATCATCACGTTCCCGTTCCTGTTCGCCGTGATGTTCGGCGACCTGGGCCACGGCGCGCTGATGGCCGCCTTCGGTTTCTGGATGTGCTATAAGGAGAAGCCGCTGCAGGCCAAGAAGATTGACAGCGAGGTACGCATACCAACTTATACATACATATCCGGTGTATAAGGACATCTACCGAACACGAAAGTTGGTGAACAGCACACCAAAATACAGAGAAATAAAAAATATCTGTTGTATGAAAAAAAAATTATCGGAGAAAACAATGTATAGAGATTTCAAAACTTTATAGGCGGACTGCTTGCTGCGAGGTTGTAAAGGGTTCCAACCCTTATCTTTAGAACCCAAGCCAACCCCACCTGCTCGTGGTGCACCCTGCTAAACAACGAACGGGGCTCTGGCGGCCGGCTGATTGCGGCATAGCACAGCCTACATCGGCACAGCTAAATCCCCTGGCCACCGACGGGCAGGAGCGTCGGTGGTGCGAGAAGCTGTGCCCTGCGATCCCCAACCCGCATGCCCAGCGTGGGGATTACGGGCATATCCCCCTTTATTAGGGGAGGCCTATGTCCAGCAGTGGACTGATATAGGATGGTGTTGTGGCTTGCAATAATGCAATAAAAAACACCAATGTGGTGTTTATTTTTTGCATATTTAAATGAGATAGTTAGGTAGATATAATATTAAATATGTTGTACTATGTGTATGTAATTAGAAAAATAAATAAAATGACGTTGATAAACCAAATAAAATTTTGCTTTTTTGCGATAAATATGTTCAGAATTACAGTCTCATTGCAACCTCCTAGTTTTCTGTAGTAGTCTTTTTACACCTTGTATTTTTTGACCAATATGAATTTAAAACATTCTATATTTCGAGCATTGAGATTATCTCTTATAAGCTTCGATATTCCAAAGTTATATATTTTGATATGCACCTCTTGAAATAAATAAATGTTACTTCTTTAGATCTGGACGATATTCTTCGGCGGGCGGTACATAATCCTGCTGATGGGTCTGTTCTCGATGTACACGGGGCTCATCTACAACGACATATTCTCCAAGTCGCTGAACATATTCGGCTCGTCGTGGCGCGGGAACTACAACCAGTCCACGCTCGCTTCCAACAGGCTGCTTCAGCTCAACCCTGACTCCGACGACTACATACAGAAGCCGTACCCCTTTGGCATTGATCCCGTTTGGCAGGTGGGTGCTACGTTCCCTTTCAACTAACCCTTCACTAGTAAAGTAAGTTTATTCACAGTTATGTTAATTACAAGGTAAAGGTGACAAATCTTTCCTTAATTAATTGACTCAGGCGTGACTTTGCGGAAATCCATTACAAGATATTCTACAAGAAAAAAATATTTAGTTACAAATTCCGCTAACTTTCTCTGACAAGTTCCACAAAATGCATACGCATGCACCGCCCTCCCGCCCGCAGATTCACATGCAAATCAGAGAAAGAACAAGCAAACATGCAATCATTAATAAACGCAACAGTCTACTTACTCTTCCACCAAATAAAAACAACACGTTAACCTGTAATTAGCTTGGAGAAACGACACACACATAAATACACAAGAAACTCAACAGAAATTCGACAATGTTTCGCCTTCCCCGTAAGACATCCTCAGGAATAATCGTCCTGAAATGAATGAATCTTTCCTTGGAAGTGGTAATTTTACGAAAAAAGTTAAAGAACATAAAATACTTATAACGATACGGAAAATCCAATTCCAACCATTTCAGCTATGAAGTTCTAACTTTCTCAATCCAGATAACGAAATTTTCATACATATTTGAAAGTGCCATAACTCCTACGAACAAAAGTTATAGAATATAAAGTACTTATATCAATACGTGCAACCAAATTCCAACCATTTTAGCTCTTAAGGCCTTACTTCCTTCGCAATTCCAACCTGGTTGGTATACGCTCTGTCCATGACGTCCCATCCCTATATGTCCTACAAAGGAGTCTAAGACGGTGACGAACGATTTAATTGAAAAAGCAGGTAAATACTTCCGTATGATCGATGATGATTATCTGAATACGTGGATAGATACATTAGGTTGTCGGTAGATTGATGTGGATAGGTTATCATATACAGCAACACGTTTTTTTAAGTGAGAAAAGTTCCAGTGTTAGGCAAGGCATTTTCTGGGTCCCTCAAGTTTGCTTTAAATTGACTATAACTTTTGAACCTTTGAAGTACGAAATACAAATTTTGGAGCACAAAATAGTACAATTTTTTCTGAGCCTATTCATGATCTCAATTACTATAAATCTCTCGTGGTCGTGCCAGAAAGGTACTACTCAGCACGACCAAAGCCACTTTGCTGTATCTTCAAAAATATAAGGGTACAATTTTTTTTCTTCCAGTGTACAAAATAGTACATTTAATTTAATGAATTTGTACCACAAATAAATTACTAAAAGCTTCCATGGTCGTGCTGGATAGTATCACACAAAAATACGTGTCCAATATGTATAATGTCAATGATAAATGACTGACGGCGAGCGGGCCGAGCGGCCCGTTAGCGAGTCGGCGGAATGTTTCGCTGTGGGACTAGAGTGACATAAGATACTCTAAATTCTTAGCATTTGACTTAAAATGACAATGTTTTGTTCTTTCCCGTTTAGATCTCAATTTGCGTTCATTGATAAACAGCCGAAATTCAAACCTCGGATCAGACGAAAAATGGGTATATAACATTAAAACACTAGTTCCAGTTCCTTATGATGTTTTTCTTTACCATTTTTATAAAGCACATGGTCTCTCATTGTTTGTGTATTCATTATAAAACTATTTGTCGTCAGCTCGCGGAGGCCAACAAGATCATCTTCATGAACGCCTACAAGATGAAAATCTCCATCATCATCGGTGTCTTCCACATGCTGTTTGGCGTCTCCATGTCTCTCTGGAACCATCTGTAAGTAGCCTCGTGCACTTACGGCATCATCTTCTTCATGCTGCCACAAAGGAAACCAGAACAAAATCCGGGTCACAAAAAACTGCTTGATCAAAGCTCAGTATCGGGGAATCTAGAGCAAGTAGATTTGACGTAGAGGAGGCTTCACGCTAAATCTACTAAACAACTTGAGATGAAATTTTGCATATAAGTACACATTAGTAAGTTTCACTTATTCTGTGCGGATTCCTGAACTCTATGTATAAAGTCCGAGCCTTATGCCTCAGGCATGTTGTGTCACAACAATACCAGCTTATATAGTTCACTGCTAGACCTCCTTTTTCACGAATATATTTCTATCAACTATACAAAGGATTATGCACTATCCGCCTGAAAACGGCTTGTCTAAAACTCCGCCAAAACTCATCGGAGCAGGAGTTTGCATTTAGTCGGCTTACTTTGATTTATCTTTCATAAAGAGGCGATATTTGTATGAATTGTGGAAGCAGTAATTGCTACATAGCTATCTTTTTCTATCATCACGTTTTAATAAATGATAGCTAGCAATATATGCCACCTTTTTCGCATAGTACGGCACGCGATATCATATGTATAGTTGATCGAACCGAATATATGACGAAAGAACAGACTGAAACATGTTTAATGCTAGGATTGGTTGAATGATATACAAAAATAAAGTGCTGGAATATTTCCGGCAAGAACCCCCTACTTAAGTTAGTAAAGCCAACCTTAAAAATATATATATATGTTCATGAACATAATTGTATAATTATGTTCAGTTTAAGCATGCTAAATATGTTACTAAATAATAACTGCTACATTTATTGGTTAAAGTTTATTAAGTATTCATTTAAGTATTCGTTTTTTAGTTTTAAATGTTTTAAATATTTTAAGTTCTAATAATACATATGTACCTATTGATCTCCTAGTTACCATACGTACCTACTACTTAGTTATTATTATTATTATTATGAATGCTGTGTCCGCCTGTAATTGGTTTCTATATCAGAATGAAAACTTTGTCAGTGTAACTCTACAATGTATTGATATTTAAGCTGTTGACGTTCCTATTAAATAAATAAATAAATGATTTGCTGAGGCTAACTTCAGGACATAGATCCGTGGTGACGATTGCAACTGTCTTCTCGCAGGTACTTCAAGCGTCGCATCAGCATCTACGTGGAGTTCATTCCGCAAATAATGTTCCTGACGCTGCTGTTCTTCTACATGGTACTGCTCATGTTCATCAAGTGGACCACCTATGGCGCCACTATCGGACACTTCGGCAGCCAGGAGCCAGGTAATGATGATGGCGTCTCATGCCGTTACACTGAGGGGCATCCATTAATTACTGACTTCTTCAAGGATAAACTATTGACTTTAGACTTTTATTTTGCTGCTTAAGTACCTAATCTTTTGTAAAATACCTACTTATAAGTATTAATTTCAATTTTGATTTAATTATTTGTGATACATAGGCATAAAAGTTGTTACATAAAAAGGTATAAAGAGCTTACTGTGATCTGTCATTAGGCGTACAAAATTTTAAAGACTGAAATGTTACATGCTAATCATTAAATAATAATAATTAAGTATATGTTTAAGAATATCCTTAAAGTTGCAAAAGCGCAGTTTTAAGCGAGTATATACATATTCTTACGGGCATTTTTTGAGCAATAATTGCTCCGCAATACGAAAGGATCTATCTGGAGTAGATAGATAGATAGATAAACTCTTTATTTGGCACACATTAACACAAAAATTAAATTAACACAAGAGTAACAGCACAAACAAGATAGGTAAAGGAACAAAATAACAAGATTTAAAACAGAAAACAACACAAATAGGCGGTTTGGGTAGCCAAGCGGAAAGTGGTGGAGTAATTAGTGGAGCTCAAATGCTCCTTATCGCTCAATATTGTAGTTGCAAAACATTTTGCCAAATTGATGCCTGTTACCGTTGCCGTAAATTGCTTGATATTTTGTCACGTCACACTCGACCATCATTGCTCATAATTAAGCAAGGTCTATTGCCCAAGTAAGTGTGACCTTAGTGTCATTATTTCATTTTTCTGTTGTTATGTATATCATACAACAACAACAATATCTTGTTGTTTGCAGAGATCGTGAAGACAAGTGCGTATTGCGCGCCATCTATCCTGATCACGTTCATCAACATGATGCTGTTCAAGGAGGACGAGAACCCGCGCGAGGTCTGCGACCCCGTCATGTACTCCGGACAGAAGGGCCTGCAGAAGGTAACCGCACCACTCTGTACCACTGCTGGACATAGACCTACCGTCTAAAGGGGGATTTTGCTCTTTGCAAAGCTGAAGTGGCCGTGGGCTGGCCATATCTGCCGAAGAACCGATAGTAGTTGGGGTTAACGAGTTCTTGACCGCGGCTCGTCAAACGTAGTGTAGGACGCACTCCGGCCAGGTGGAGTGATGATTTGCGAAAGGCTGCTCGTAGAAGATGGATGCGTCGAGCTCAGGACAGGGCGCAATGGCGCTCATTAGAGAAGGCTTATGTCTAGCAGTGGACTGCTATAGACTGATGATGATGATGATAAATGTAAAACTGTTATAACTATAAGGTTGACAATAATTATATTAAACACGTTTGTTCCCAGTTATTCGTGATCGTGGCCCTGATGTGTGTCCCGGTGATGTTGTTCGGCAAACCTTACTTCATCATGAAGGAGCAGAAGCAACGTGCTGTAAGTATTGCAACTAGCAAACTACTAGCCGGGGCTTCAATCCTTTTTCGGCTGAATTTCAATAAATCTGCTTTTAGTACACCCTCGAAAATTATCAATAGAGACATATCCGCCAAACTTCTATTCAGTTCAGATTGTGGTTCAGTCAGTCAACTTCATTTCAGTTTTATTATATTTTGATAATTAAAGAGTAAATTCAATTTATAAAGTAAAATAAAGTATGACTTTGCCTAGTGTACTAAGTGCATCAAAATGGTATAAATATTTTGAAATTTGAAGTGATTACAGTTTTATTTGCGAAAAATACCTCTATCCGCCATTTAACCGCAATAAAAATGAATCAAGAAAATTTGTCAGTACTGGACCTTTATTTCGAACATTTTGAATCTATTCTTTAGAGTTTAGAGATCTTTTAGTTTTTAGTTCATTGACTATTTTGAGAATTACATATTGAACACTGATAATGTAAATAACTTTTTTTTGCAATCGTTTGGACAGCTGGAGGTGAGTTTTAATGTTATAGTGTAGCATCTGGGTAGGGCTTTCTTCAAACCTTTTATTATTTTTTGTAGTCTGTGTATAATACAATAAGTAGGCACCAGTCAACCTACTTACGATTTATCTTATTTATCTATACAGGGAGGGGCAAAATTTTACCTCATTGAAGGCATCCTTACCTTTGCTTTGGTGGTCAGAAGGTTTTGTTCTATGAAACTTAGGTTTAAACCTAGAAAATAACATTCGTCTAAAATTCAGATCATACACAGACTTTAAGTTAAATTTCAAACCAGAAAGCGCTTGCCCACAGATGACAACGCCCTTGTCGAATGATTCTTAACAGCGACACCTATCAGTCAACCAAATTATTAAAATTTTTTCATCGAGATCTATTAAATATATATATTATATAGGCCTACTACACTGTTGACGAATTTTTATCCGACAAATTTACATAAAATGACTAACTAGCCTATCTAACTTAGTGATTAATCACCCAACTTGACATAAAACGGATACTGACTTCGACATTATTATTATTGTTAATTTTATTTAATCTCTTGACATTTTTTTATTTTATTTTATTATAAGACTTCTTCCAAAAAGACTGGGAAACTTTAGCGCAGGATCGAAGTGGATGGAAAAAATGCGGGGAGGCCTTTGCTCTACAATGGGATGATTTAGGCTGACAGTAACAGTAACAGTAACAGTAATTTTATTTTACTTTAACCTTTTTTTTTTTTTTTGAATAGTTTCTATGATGACCTATTGAATTACAATTATTTATTACATGTTATTTTGACCTTTTTGTTTAAATTATAATAATAATGAATATGTAATTTAATAATAATTAATGAATAAGCTTTGAATAATTTGACACAACTTGTTCCTACATACATTTGACACTACTGTAAATTAATTATTTTCCTGCAGTGCCCTGACAGGGTCAATGTACCTAACAACCTACTCATAAGCTATACTAGACCTAAGCTATACCACTGTAATGTAGGACATTGAAGCATGAATAAATGAATATGAATATGAATACTCTAGAGTGGAAAACGTGGAAAAAAAGTGTACGCAACAAAACTCTGCGTATGTCAATTGCACTGACTTTGAACAATTTTCAAGCAACATTATGGTCTAGATTAGTGCAAATTTGGCATTTTGAAGTTTATTTATGTCAAATACGCTTGGACGATTTTTTACAGTTTTCACTTGAAGACTTTCACTCTATAGAATAAGGATAACGACTGGGTAAAAAAAAAAAAATTCTAATTAGTCCGTCAGTTAGATCAACGAAAAATACTGGACACGTATTTTTTTATTTAACAAATAAATAATAATTGACGAAGATAAAGAGCGTCCAAGTTCGGGAGTGGGGGCTCGTGACGTCACGGCTATGTAAAAAGTGTACTAAGCCGTGACGTCACACAGAACTTCAACGCACTATATCTTTGTCATTTTTTGTTTAATTGACAAAAGAAAAAATGTGTAAAGTATTTTTTGATAATGTAAATGACGGACTAGTTAGATTTTTTTAGTCGTCACTCCTATATAATGTAATTATCTCGATGCTCTTTTTCAAATTGTTGTGAGCCTAACTTCAGAGGGACATAGATCCGTTGTGAGGATTGCATGTTGTATGTTCAGCGTCAAGGCGCACAGTCGGCGGAGGGCGCGGCCGAGAACGGAGCCGCGGGCGGAGCCGCCATGCCCGTCGCCGCGCATCACGACGAGGAGATCTCCGAGGTCTTCATACACCAGGTAACAATTCAATATTCGTAATATTCACACTTAGATAGAGGTTATATATTTTAGCCGTTTGGGGTTGAAACTCTAGTCATGGGGACCAGGGGCCCACAAAATTTTCAAAGACTTGGCAGAGAGCTTATTCGAGAGCACACGTGATCGGAATGGTGGTTTCTATTTGGGCCAACGGATCAGCCTTGCTATCCAACGTGGCAATGCAGCCAGGATTCTGGGCACTCTACCCTGTGGTGACGGTCTGGATTTTTGTTAGGCTATTTTATTTTAGTAATAAGTAGTTAAACATATTTTGTCAAATATGTAGGTATAACTATGAAATATTTATTAAGAACCTGTTATTGTATATACTGTTGTTATATTCGTAATTATTTCACGCAACAAAGAAAAAATACAAGATCTTTACAAAAACTATTTGCTGACACGTAACAACATCTCTCTCACACTGCACTTACTATTTATTTATACAACCATTTGAATTGTACGGAGGTCCAACATCCATCTTCGATGCCCAAGCCAACCTCACCTGTCCGTGGTGCACCTTGCTAACTAACAAATGGGGCTGCGGCCGGCTGATTGCTGAATAGCGCAGCCTACATCGGCATAGCAATTAAATTCCCTGAGCGCTAACGGGCAGCAGCGTCGGCTGCGAGAAGCTCGCTCTGCGAGCCACCCATACCCATTATCATATTTTTCTAATGACTGTCACGACTTGGACTGTTGCCCGTTTTTGGCTGGACGTTGATTTATGGGACACCCGATATATGTAGTTTATCAGTAATGTGGTTCTCATAATACAAGCTCTGCTTAGTTTGGGGCTACATAATGCTGTGTGATAATGTCCGGCATAATTTATTAACATTTCCGCTCGCCGTAGTAGCGTCGCCATCTATTTGGCATTTGGAGCAAAAAAATGAAATAAATCAGACAGAGGATAAGAGAAAGCGAGACAGCGTGGGCCCGATGTTGCAGGATCGTAATGTTAGCGTGTTCCGCGCGGACCACATTCCGCGCTGTGATCATCATCAAGATCAGCCTATAGCAGTCCACTGCCGGACATAGGCCTCCCCTAATGAGCAGTATTGCGCCCTGTCCTGTGCTCGATGCATCCAGCTCCTACCAGCAGCCTTTCGCAGATCGTCACTCCACCTGTGCTGTGATGTTTAGGATGATGTTTTTTAGGCCTATTACCCTAGACGACTGAAAATTTCTAATTAGTCCGTTATTTAAATATCCAAAAAATATTGGACATGTATTTTTTCTTTTGTCAATTAAATAAAAAATAACAAAGATATAGTTAAAGCTCCGCGTGACGTCACAATATAGTACTTTTTTTTTACGTAGGAGTGTCGTCACGAGCCCACTCCCGAACTTTCACGTTCTTTATCTCCGTCAATTTCTATTGATTCGATGAATAAAAAAATACGTGTCCAGTATTTTTTGTTGATCTAACTGATGGACTAATTGGAATTATATTTTTTTACCCAGTGGTCATTTTTTTACCTATTGTTGTACATTGCAGGGTATCCACACGATCGAGTACGTGCTGGGCTCGGTGTCGCACACGGCGTCGTACCTGCGCCTGTGGGCGCTGTCGCTGGCGCACGCGCAGCTCGCCGAGGTCGCATGGAACATGCTGCTCAGGAAGGGTACGTACGCATCGCTCGCTCCAACTAATACCTTTCAATACTAAACTACTACCACAGATAACATAATACTAATACTAGTACAGATACCTCATCCCATACAAAGAAACCGGACCGCTCTAACTCGGGCTATTCTTCGGGCTATTTTGTTTCAGTAGAGTGGGCTCTAGATGGCGCTCGCTATAGCACCGCTGCGGTGGATAGCGAGCGCCATCTAGCGCTTCGAGCCATCGTGTGGATTTTTTTTTCTGACATAAAAAACATAAAGAACTAAGATACCTTTCACAACGTAGTACCACTTGTTGCCACCAGAAGAGTGACGACATTATTGAGTTTTGTAAAAATACTAAATCTGTGTTTTTTTTTTGGATTTTTTCCATTTCCTGTACATATATTTTTTTTAAATAGAACGTTCATCTTTCATAAACTTAGTTTTACTTTTTTGTGAGATTTACGCAGTCATCAATAAGAAATCGGTACCTGTACCACCATCTATTGAGATTTAGTATGAAATAATTTTCGTGTCTTAGAGATGAGACCCCATGCTACTACTTAATCACATGATTTGTCTCTTTAAAATCATTCACTCATATTTGGACTCCCCAACTCTACTCTCTCTTATCAATTTTAATATTTGTAGGGACACAAAACACAATGTAACCGCAATACAATTCAGAATTTTTTAAGACGCTGCCTCCTCCGCGTTCCCCCCGCGAGAAGGGCAGTCAGTCGTTTCCTAGGGCTCGGTCCGAACAGCCCACATGTACCTTATTGGAATAAACGCGATTGCTTTAAATTCATCTTTCAATTAAAGTAAGAATCCTTACACATCAAACAAATATGAACTATTGCATATTCAACTGAGAACTCGCTCCCCTTTTTCGAACACCTTTGCTCTTCGGGTCTAGAACAACACTTCTTTTTACAATCCGTTGGTTAGAATGTGTCGCCAGTATAACGATCTCTTAATTGGTAATAGTTACTATGTTGACATATTCAATAATGATTTATTTAAATTTAAAAAAGCAATTCTTGTCACTCTTATAAAAGAGTGATGTACTTTGTAAGTTTAGGATTTCATATTATAATTTTTTTTTCTCTTTTTTTCTTCCCTTAACACATAGGTTTAACTGCTTAAATATATAATAATCATGATGTGTTCACATATTTTGGATTGCGATCTAGTTCTAAACTTGGGTATAATGTTATATAATATTTTGATTGTATTCGGTTTTGTGTACCTTATTAAATAAAGATAAATACTCAATACTTAAATCATTTATTGCGTTCCATAATTTAAATACACAGATTTTATCAGCTTTTTAAGATCATTATAGACTCTGTTGAGCACAACAGTAATAAATAGGAGAGAGGGGGACGTCATAGTTATACCTAGCCACATGATAGTATAAAATTTAAATAGTTAGTTTCAGCGATAAGGAAGCGACATTATACAATTTTTAATAATATTCTACAAGGCAAAATAATTAGTACAAATTCCGCTAACTTTCTCTGACAAGTTCCACAAAATGCATACGCATGCACCGCCCTCCCGCCCGCAGATTCACATGCAAATCAGAGAAAGAACAAGCAAACATGCAATCATTAATAAATGCAACCGTCTACTTGCTAGTTAGCGGAATTTTGTACTAAATATTTTGCCTTGTAGAATATCTTGTAATGGATTTCAGCAAAGACACGCCTGAGTCAATTAATTACCATTTTTAATGTCATTGTGTTTTGCTCTGTTTCACGCAATAAAGCTTTCATTCATTCATTTAATTCCTTCATTCATTCGTTAGTTCACGCATTAATTCATGCAAACCAAAGAAATAGGACTAAAGCATAGAATAAGTCTTAAAATTCACTTATGTTCTGAACATTAACTCATACGGCTCTACTTTCTTATGCCCATATATGTTAGCTAGAAAGAGATGCATATTTATCTCAATGCGATTTCTGCGACTTCGTACCAGGGCATTTGTATGAACCTGCATAGAAATTTGTTCGAGCGCCCTGGTACGATTAACTTTTTGAAGTCGCATTGATATATGTATGCATCCCTTTCTAACTGATGATATTGGACATAAGAAAGTAGATATCAGCCGTATTGAATTTTAAGACTTTATCTAGTTGTCTTCCTATATCTGTGATTCTAACGATCAATAATTCATTCAAGCATCTATTTATTTAAAACACTGTCAAAATGAAACATGAAGATCTGCGCATACTAGATGGTGTTGTCACAGGCCACTGTGAACTGAACCACCACCTAGTAAAGACAGGAGCAACGGATAGCATCTGTCGAGGTTGCATTCTAGTAACCGTCATAACTTTGTAACCTCTTTGCTATGCGTGGACTGGGAGTCCATATCCTGCCGTAACCATGAGTGCCTTGATTCTAACATCAAGTTGTATGTCGCAGGTCTGCAGTCAGGCGGGTTCGAGGGTGGCATCATGCTGTACTTCGTGTTCGCGGGCTGGGCCGCCATCTCCGTCTCCATCCTCGTGCTGATGGAGGGGCTGTCTGCGTTCCTGCACACACTGCGTCTGCATTGGTGAGTGTGTGTTTCCTGTACGCAGTTACAGCTCATGGAGGAACTTCCCAGTCTACTTACTATAACAACACCAGCCTGTGTCCTATACCTAGCCAGTCTACTTCTGGACAAGAACAAAACCAGTTTCGGTTGATGACCTTTACTTTCAGGATCCTGTTCCTAGTCTTAGTCCTATGTATTTAGGTGTACGTAGGCGTAGACGGAATGAAGCTTGTATTTTTATTGCTGCGAGAACGTTTATTTTAGATATTTCAAAAGTTAGAATGATATGTGTAGCGTGTGGTAACGAAAAATTCGAGTGTCATATCCTAAGTGAAGTTGTCGCCGTGTTGACCCTGTCACGTGATGTTTGATGCGTAGAGGCTTCGATGCTGGTTGGCTATCCGTACGGCGGTACTTCACGTCGGTGTTAAGGCGCGTAGGTACGCTTCAGAATTAAGGCGCGGTAACAACCAGCCTATGTCCTATACTCAACCAGTCTACTTCTGGACGACAGTAATACCAGCCTGTATAGTGATGTAGCAGTGAAGTGCCACTGCTGAACTTAGACCTCTACAAGAAGGGGGATATGAATAAATGATGCTGGACATTCAACATCATCTAGCCCAGAACTAAGAAGAACTTGTAGTACGAGAACCACATGTCTGATATACATAAATACTTTTTTTTTGTAAACATATACACATTAATGATAGAAAACACCCAGACCCGAGACAAACATTTGTCTCACGGCGAGAATTGAACCCGCAACTTTCTGCAACTCTGGCGGGCCTTCGCTCACTGCGTCACAGAGGTTGTCAGATATGCTCTAGAGGTCATAACATTTAGATCGGTCAGTATGGGAAAGTCTGAAACTATAAGACATACGAAGATCTGTTCATAGGAACCATGTCATCGATTATAGTATCAACGAAAACTGCATTCATACATTTATAAAAAAAACTTTTACTCAGCTCGGGAAACCGAGGCCGACTTACACTTAACCGGTTTTATAATATATATAACATTATGTTTCGTTTCCAGGGTGGAGTTCCAAAGCAAGTTCTACGCGGGTGAAGGATATCTATTCCAACCTTTCTCATTCGAGGTAATCCTGGACGCGGCCGGCCAGAGCGAAGAGTAAGCTGAACAGATCTATGATAATGAACCTTCACTAAACAGATACTAGTAATCAATGCAGTCGTTATCATAGCCTATACACACACAGTCCACTGCTGGACATTGGTCTTCCCTAAAATAAACCATATACTGGGTGTAAAAAGCGGACTACCGAAAACTGGGAGTTTGCAATCAGACCATGATTCTAAACGAAAAAATAAAAATTTGCGAAAAAATTGGTTATGTGTAGGTCATTTTAATTATTTTTCTAGTTACATACACATAGTACAACTTAATAACATCATATCTACCTAACTATCTCATTAAAATACGCAGAAAACAGATAAAACAAAAACAACCAGCAATGTATGCATGCAGCAAGTGGTCCGACCGAACAGTACCAACAGCTGACCGAGGTCATCGACCGCGCACGTGCGTATGTAACGCGTAATCTGGCAATGCTGGCTGCATAAAAAATATTGAAACATGGTATTCTTCGGGTATTTTTTTTCTCAAACAACAGATTTTTTTGTGTGCTCTTCTATCACCCTTCGTTTTTGGTATATGTCTTTATACACCCGATATTCATGAAAATGGTTTAGATAAATGGTTGCTTATTGTAGTGAGCTGAGATTATATTGATATAATTCAAGAAAATCCATGAGTAAGTTTCAGAAATCAGTTGATAACTCAGTTCTATATATTCACTTACAACCAAGTACTGTTTATAAATGTTTGTTGTCATAGGATGTTTGTCTGTCTGTGCACATGAGTAATCGAGTTCCCTGTAATGCGATAACTGCGTAGCTTTTGATGTTGTTCTATAAAATATTATAAATATTGTATCGGCAGCAAAATGGCTTACCCATAGTATTAAGTTTAATTTCTTATTTATTTTTTATTTCCATTGATTTTCTCCTTATTCCGTACTTTTTCAGTGATTCCTGTAAGTCATTATAAGCATTACTTAAAACGTTACTTAACGTTAAGTTACGCTATTATAAATAATCATTTGCTGCTATGTTTCTCGTAGAATTTATGTTCAATGGTTATCTTCCATTTAAAAGTTAAACAGACAATAGGGTACACATTACGTTATTTTGTATTTTTTTAGTCTAAATTTGTGTTTTTTTATAAGTCTCAATATGTGAAATAACCCTTTATTCTTGAAAACCTTCTAGATAATGTACTTAATTAATTTAATTCAAATATTTATTGAAATATCAAACTTCATCGAAGGCTCTCTGTAATGTTATTGAAATATTTAAATAGAATTTATTAAGGCTACATAGAACACTTGTTAAAAAATGTTAATCTTTTGAATTCTTCGGAATCATGTTAAAGGTTCTCTTAAATGTTCACCAAATTGGTTCTTAGATACCTATAAATGTTATAAAAGTTAATGTTGTACAAGTATATGCTAAGTATCTAATCAAAGTACATATTGGTAGAATTGTGAGTAATCACGTGTTTCCATTGTATAGTTCTATTAGCCTTGTAGTCGTCATTCCAGTTTGAACTGTCAGTCCAGTGTCTAAAGTAGTATGGTGGTGAATAAAGGTTTTTTCGTAGCATGTTAAAATGTTTTTTATTTATTGATAGTAACAGTTTATAGGGTCGTCTTAACCAATGAAACCTGCATGGGTATTTTCGAATGTTCGGAACCTTTCCGAGTTGAATCCAACGATTGAACCAGAATTACATTATAATGTGTAGTGTGTTGTTGTGATGCGCCATCGTTTCGTAGCGTTATACAGAATCACGATTAGCTTAATTATGATCCTAAAAATCTGTCAGAATATAAATACAATTGAACAATTTACGGAATCGATTTGGAAACGTTTTAAACTACGCTTGCTGGAGGGAAAGAATAAAAAACATTGAAGATAAAACTTTTACTCTAATACACAAAATAAAATAATGATTTTATAATATTTTAGATGGCTTGGAATACCATAATTCTGTGATTTGTCATAATTGAAGAACAGACGGCTAGCCAGTTTATGAATGATACCAGCTTGCGCTCCAAAAACCTGATTATCTTTGTGTACAGAGCTGGTGTAAATGAGGTACTTATCACTGTTTATAATTTAGTCGTATTCCGCACCGATGGTGATGCTAATGTCGCCAGGGAGCACTGTTGTCTTGTGGTACCAGCGGTTCGTATCCACCACAACTGAAAATAATAGAGATACCATAAAGTGCTGCCAATATTTTATTGACTTATTCAAAATCTAATTACGGATTGATTATGTAAAAATACACCTCTGTGACTATGAAGAACCTATGGTTGAAATTAGAAGTGAGGGATTTTGCTCAAATACAAATACAAATTCATTTATTCACATAAATAGAGTTCTTACATTGGTATGCACATGATCTTATTATTTTCTAATGGTCCATCTATTTAGCCATATTAATGGCATGTGAATGTCGTCTAATCATTTCTATTATTATAGTTTTTTATTAAACCACTCATCTAGCGTATAAAATAATTTTTCCAATCACCACAATTTTAACTTTTTTTTAAACATAGAAGTAGGAAGTTCCTTTAGAAAATTGGGCAAGTTATTAAATATTTTAACACACATAGCATAACAGTTTTTTTGTAGCAGAGTAGTTCGAGGGATAAAATCTAAAACAAGTCTTTCACCATTTCTAGTATTCCGCGGATATATGTCTTGAGCGGTTGTGAATAGTTCTGGATGAGTTCTAACAAATATGCTTGCTTCAAAAATATACATGCATGCCAAAGGTTAAATTTTGAGTTCTTTGAAATATTTTCGACAGGAATCATATGGAGCAATACCTACTATAGCTCTAATACAGCATTTTTGTGATAGAAATGCTTGCGGCATATCAGTGGAGTTTTCCCAGAGTAGTAATCCATACCTTAGTACTGAGCTAACGCATCCGTGATACGCTAACAGTGTTGTCTTTCTTGTCGACGTTTTCCTGAGTTTATTTAATAAGTAGAGAGTAGCTCTGTCTTTTTACTATTTTTAATTTCATCCTATGTTATTTTATTTAGTATAGTAGAGTTATTTAGTAGGAGTTAAAGGGTGCCCGTGCATTGGTTAAAGCTAAATATGTTTGAGGATACAGAGAGGAGGATTTATCAACCGGCAGGTCTATCTTCCGCCCGCGGCTTCGCTCGCGTCTACCCTGAGAAAATGTAGCCTATTTTTCTGTATTTCCAACTACCTAAGAGCAAAATTTCAGCTCAATCCGTTCAGTAGTTTTGTCGTGAAGGAGCGACAAATTTCACATCATCTGCCACAGCTGGAGATGGGCCTCTCGTAATGAGCGCCATGGCGCCTTGTCCTGAGCTTGACGCCTCCAGTTGAATAATTATTATAAAAACAAAAAACCCGACTGCTAAAAATTCATGAACTGGAAAAGGAAAAACAAGTACCATAATATCAATGTGTATTAAAATTAGTCAAACATAATAATTTATGATGCTGCAGGCGAGGACAACAGGACAAACGTAGTTTGGGTGATCTTGGTGACATGATAACAGCAGTTTAGGCTAGGGTACGGAAAAAAAAGACCCCCCTACCCCTCTTTTTTAAAATTTGCGGGCGCCATTTTGAATATTTATATATTCAATTCAATTCAAAGATTTTATTTCAGCTTAACAGAAATGGTGCACATGTTATAGCCATAGTTAAGACACACAAAAATAAATAAAATAAAAGGTTACGAAATTAAAAAACAAAAAACACTAAAGACAGATTAAATACACAATGAAAAGAGATAGGTATCGATGAACCATAATACCTCAATGGAGCACTGGATCACGATTGCACAGTGTGCACTTTCGTCCAGTGCCTTATGAAGGCACCATCCCCATCAATCCTCTCAGCTATAACATGCAGGTAGCTGTTGGCACTACCCCGCACCCGCCGCATCATAGACGCTGTTCTTTTGCGGATGATCGCGTAGAAGTCATCTACGCGTGCATCCGCAAACATACCCGATGCGCTGCAGAAGCGCGGCAGCCCCAACAGCACCCTGAACCCGTTATTGTACTGGACGCGCAGTGCATTCCAGCATCGCTGTGTGTACTTGACCCATAGACTGCACGTATAAAAAGACTGGCAGTACGCCCTAAACAGACTTATTTTAACGGCCGTACTGCATCGTGCAAATCTACGGGCCAACATATTAGCTCTGACTGATAATGCCCTGCGTTCCCTTTCCAAATCAACATCATCCGAGAGTGTCTCAGAGACCCAGTGGCCCAGGTACTTGAACTTCTTCGCTCTTTTGAGTTCCCTACCTGCTAGCGAGACTGGTGGAACCTCCTCGTAACTCTTTGAGCCAGCTTTAAAAATCATCAGTTCACTTTTGCTGGCGTTGTACCTAAGCCCGTGGGCCCCCGCATACCTCTCACATATACTCAGCAGCTTTCTGAGAGCACTGATTGATGGGCTTAGCAGTACCATGTCATCGGCATAGCTTATGTTATTTATTGTAACACCATCAATAGAGCAGCCTATTCTGGTACTGCTAAGCTCCTCGATCAGACGGTTCATGTACAAGTTGAAGAGTCGTGGCGAAGTCAACGCCCCCTGCCGCACCCCACACTCCAACCTGTACTCATCCGAAAGCCTATATAAGCATATAGCCTATGTCACTACCAAAATTCTGTTTGACCAAAACGTGCAAAGCGAACGGAAAAAATGAGTTAGGGGACAAGAGGAAGGGGGACTGTTAGAGTCAACGGAAATGTTAGCCGTTCCCCGTGTGAACCTCACTCAGCTCTGAGATGTCGAGTTGTCATAACACTATTGAATGGTTGTTGATGAATAAATAATTAGAGCATACGTATCTCGCCCGGAGACACGGTGAAGGTGATCCATTGGCAGCTGTAGAGGCACTCTGGCGGCGGCGCGAGTTGCCACTGCTTGCGGCCGCGGATCTGAGCCTGCCACGACATGTGCCTCACCGAGTCCACCTGCAATACACCCTCGTCATGGCACTCTCGTGGCGGCTGCACACTCTCGTCGAGACAGGCCGAGAACGAGTGTGTATGTGCTCTCGTCTCGTCCTCGTCTCCGTCGCTGTCGGGCGCGGTTGAACGAGTGTGTACAGGGTATGCTCTCGATGAGATCCTTCTCGGCCGAGACTCGCGAGACGCTCTAACCGAGAGTGTACAGCCACCATCAACGGAAGCGCTCGTGGCGAGGCTTGCTTCGGTATTCTTAACAGATCATCTTGGTTAAGCGATAATCCGCACGGTCACTACTTGGATGGGTGACCGTTTAGTGGCATTTAGATCTGAGCGCTTCCGTGCTTCGGAAGGTACGTTAAGATGTTGTTCCCGGCTTTTCAGTCGTAAGGCCATGTCGGAGGCCTCACGTGGCCTATAAACTCCGACGCACTAACTCATACGAAGGTGCAGAAGTCACAACAACAACACCAGCCTGTTCAGTCCACTGCTGGACATAGTCAACTCTATAAGAGGGGTATATGCCCATAATCTCCACTCAGCTCGGCATGCAGGTTGGAGATCGCAGGGTACAGCTTCTCGCTCCACCGACGCTGTTGCGTTGCGTCGGTGGTCAGGTGATTTAGTTGTGCTGGTGTGTGCTATGCCGCAATCAGCCGGCCTTCACGCCCCGTTTCTTATACAGCAAACAGCAGGTAGGGTGGAACCACGGGCAGGTGAGGTTAGCTTGGGTTCCCAAGATGAAGGTCTGAACCCCTGAGGGCTATACTTCACCGGGGCACCATGGCGGCGCAACCAGTCGCCACCACCAACAAAATGTATACATCTCTATAGACAGCTACTCACCTGGTGTCCGTGTCATTTTGTTGGTGGCAGCGACTGGTTGCGTCGCCATAGTGTCTCGGTGAAATATAGCCCTTACAGTTTCCACCATAAGTAGTCTCAATACACATTAAAGTCAAATATATAGCTATTATACAAGTCTAGCATGCAACCGCAATTGGGTAACCGAATAAACTTAAACGCACAAGCACAGGTGCAGGTTCGATTCTCAAAGTATATTAGATATGCGATCTCGATAGGTGCAGGTTCAATTATTTTAGCTACAAATGTTTGTACAACGAGTAAGTTTTCTTACATGCATATGAGCGCCTTGCCCCGGCCCGCCCATGAAAACCCAGTCTACCATATCACTCTCCGCAGTCTCCGGTAGAAAGTACGGTCTATCGTAGTACTCCCGCAGCCGCCTTGTCTCGTCATCATAGCAGGTGCTCCAGCCGACGTACCACGGAGCCCCTGACAGGTTAGCTCGGCCTTCGTCCATGCTAAACACTTCTTGCAGCGAGCGCAGACCAGATTTGTAGGCAAAGAAGAAACAGTCGTTCACTTGTTTGCCCATCTTGCCGTGGCGGTAGAAGTTGGCGAAGAATTTGAAATCGAATTCCTGTAAGTTAATATTTATATGGCTTACCTTTTTTAGGCTTCGTGCATCCAAACTCTTTGGCTTAGTAAGTATTTACCGCCATCTACCAGTAAGTAGCTAAAATTATAAATTATTGAAAAAGGAATAAAGATGGCGCTGTAACAAATTTTTTGCCCTTATGCTTGCTACTCACCGATAGATGGTCATAGTAGTGATTCTGAAAGATTTTCACAAAACTTATCGGAGTTTACTTTTCTGAATTTAGTTATTTTATCGTATTAAAGACGAAATCACTTTTAACTAAACTTATGACTAGTTTTAGGCGATGAAGAGAGTTCGTCAGAAATTCTGGGTCACTGCCTATCGGTTGGGTTCAGAATAAAATAATGTCACAGTAAGGAGTGCCAGACTATCGCACTATGTACCTAAATAGCTAATATTTAACTGAAATAAAGCAATTTATTGTACCTTACCTACTAGCTACCCTTTCCTACCTTACCTGTCACGCTGCTACCTACCGGCTATGTTACTACGTTCCGTACGTAAGTAGCAACTTTCCTATTTGGTGTGGTATGGTGGGCTATTGCAGAGTTCTATGTCCTTAAATAACTAACTGTAATAAAGCAACATAAAATACCTCTTTCTACCTTACCTTTACTATCTTACCTTACTACCTACCTAGGACGAACGTTGATAGTAACGTAGCAGGTGATACGACGTTCAGCCTGCTACTTTCCTATAGCTATTCTGCTACTTTCCTATAGATATTCTGCTACTTTCCTATAGCTATTCTGCTACTTTCCTATAGATATTCTGCTACTTTCCTATAGATAGTCTGCTACTTTCCTATAGCTATTCTGCTACTTTCCTATAGCAATTCTGCTACTTTCCTATAGCTATTCTGCTACTTTCCTATAGCTACATATTCCCACTACGTGTCGCTTACTTGCATAGCCTTCCAGTGAGTGGTAGCATCAGTGACTATAACAGGCTCAGCACTGTATGATCGCTTCTCGAACTGATACTTTCCTTTAGATATTCTGCTACTTTCCTATAGCTATTCTGCTACTTTCCTATAGCTATTCTGCTACTTTCCTATAGCTACATATTCCCACTACGTGTCGCTTACTTGCATAGCCTTCCAGTGAGTGGTAGCATCAGTGACTATAACAGGCTCAGCACTGTATGATCGCTTCTCGAACTGATACTTTCCTTTAGATATTCTGCTACTTTCCTATAGCTATTCTGCTACTTTCCTATAGCTATTCTGCTACTTTCCTATAGCTATATATTCCCACTACGTGTCGCTTACTTGCATAGCCTTCCAGTGAGTGGTAGCGTCAGTGACTATAACAGGCTCAGCACTGTATGCTCGCTTCTCGAACTGATACTTTCCTTTAGATATTCTGCTACTTTCCTATAGCTATTCTGCTACTTTCCTATAGCTATTCTGCTACTTTCCTATAGCTATATATTCCCACTACGTGTCGCTTACTTGCATAGCCTTCCAGTGAGTGGTAGCGTCAGTGACTATAACAGGCTCAGCACTGTATGCTCGCTTCTCGAACTCCGCCGCGGAGGTGTTTGCGAGGCGAGTGACTCCGGTCACACCGGCACACATGGAACAGTCTTCAGGGGGGCGGAACAGCGATGTGGTTGAAGATGGTACTTTTAAAATGCAGCTCTAAAAATATATTTGTAAGTCGGTAATGCATAGCATAGAGAAATCAAAGCTACGCTAGAATGCATGGTTTCGTCGTGGTTTCATCCGTCTGACTTCTAAACCATAAAGGTCAGGTTGCCGTGAATTTTCGCGTTGTGAAGAACTTCACACAACGCGAATATTTACATAAATAAATAATAAATAAATAATGCTGGACGTTATCACACAGCATCATATAGCCCCAAACTAAGCAGAGCTTGTGTTATAGGAACCACATGATTGATATACTACATACTTTTTTTTGTAAATTCATACATATCATACATAGAAAACACCCAGACCCGAGACAAATATCTGCAGAACATGCAAACATTTGTCCCGCAACGGGAATCGAACCCACAACCTTCTGCGTCTCAGGCGGGCCTTCGCCCAATGCGCCACAGAGGTCGTCATTCCAATAATCCAAATAGGTAGGTTCGCACACGTTTTTACCTATCAACACTTACATTGACGACGAATGTGAGTACCTAGTAGAACCTAACAAGGTTTTTAGGTACAACAATTGTATTTATTTGTATTTATAAATAAATAAATAAATAAAATAAGGTAACTTACCTACTTCAAAAGCTTCTAAGCATAGGTACGTGCTATAGAGCTATTTCCATGAAAACACTGCCGTCGACGCTATTGCCAGCAGGGGATTTATCTGTGCCTATGTTAGTTGGGCTATGCCGCAATCAGCCAGCCGCCAGAGCCCCTTTAGCAGGGTACAAAACGATTTTTTTTACCCGAATATGAAACTAGCACATAGCCCATCTGAGGTTAAGTGGTAACCATTACTTATAACAAAGTACTACTTCGCAGGTCACGCTTGTTTAGAATATGCCCTACGATGGAATGCCCTGCGTCCATCAACTTGAGGCATGAAGGTGTAAAGCCTCATGTGCCTGTAATTTCACCGGCAACCACACCCTTTATAACGAAACAGCAATAATGCTTAACGGCAGAAATAGGCATGGCATACTGCCCCAGATGAGCCCTTCACAAAGAACTCTACTACCTACTTCTTCATAAGGGGTTGGTTTGGGTTTCAAAGGTGAAGGTTGCCCCTTATATTCGTTTAGGGTTTTGAACAAAAGGAAATATTCTCACCTGACTTGATGGCCACTCCTTATAAATCCACCTCACTCCTACAACTATTAACAATACTGCTATAACGTACAGGACATTGAATCTAGCTCTTTTCTTGGCCACTAAACCTTTTGGCTTAGTTACTTCCAGTTGAGATGTAAAAGAATTGTTCAACTTGAAAAGCTCTATTTTGGTAAGTATTTTCTGAACTTTTAATTCAGCCTGTTTTATTTTTTTCTCGCAAGTGTTCGGTTGTGATGTGCTCATTTTCTACGCTACTTTTTACGGATTTTCGCATGGAACTTTCAGGACGAAGTGGATGGACTTAGTCCTAGCACGGGGTTTTATGCTCTCGTTGCCATAGAACTACGAAGTTATAGAGAGGGCGGTAAATTTATGTGCAGTCCGCTGCTGGACTCAGGCCTCGCCTAATGAGTGCCATGTCCGATTAGTAATACTTAAAAAGCCTACATAGTATTTTTAAGTAGGTACACAAATTACTTAAAAGTTTGACTATTTATATAAGACTTTCCCTACTCCAAATGTAGGTATCAATTGTGTGTCATGTCATGTCACAAAATTTTACACCTTAATATAAACATATATTTTACATATAGAATACTTGTCATTTACAAGGTGCAAATAAACCCCCTTATTCATAACCAGATGTCATTTTATAACGCTCCATAAAGTAAGCTTGTCCCTGCTGTGTGAGGTTTAGAAACCTTTTCTTATAGATATAGTATCATAGTTAAATGTTTATAGAGTAATACTTATAATTATGTAGACAAAACTGAACACGCAAGGTCCTGGGAAAACATTAAAATAATTATAAATAAAGCTGGACGTTATCACACAGCATCATGCAGCCCCAAACTAAGCAGAGTGTATCAGAGTGTATCAAATAAAAACAATTTGTTGACGTTTATCTTAAAAAAGACTTAGTATTCCATGAATAACAGTTTAATATCTTTCGAGAAAAATAGGTTTCGTTTTGACGCAATCACTTTAGCATTGGTACCGAGCGCCAACGACAGACGGCATTGTCTTCTAGATGAAAAGAGGTGACATTGTCTTATTTTAACGCCATTTTAGCTATGTGAGGTTTATAGAACTGTTATTTTTCATAACACGGTAAGTATTTACTAACTTTACGTACTAATGGCCTTACTTATGAACATATTTCAAAAGATAAACAATGCTTAGACTATTGCAATCTCTTACCGTTGGTTGGATAAAGACCACACCACTACTAGGAATAAAGACTAAACAGTGACAGGGCTAACTTTGATCATTGATTAACTAGCGTCATTATAGGTAGCGTTCATAAGTAAGTAAATAGTAAGTAGTTATGTCGCTATTTATGGTCTCTACGTGTTCTGCCACTTCTAGTACCAGATAATCCTCGAGAGACATGTTGCGGGTGCAATGAGTATGAAATTGAAATTCATTATCTCGCCGCGACACCGCATCTGTGCTCGCACGGTTCCCTGAACACTATTGGACCTTATTTGATTGAACACCATTCTTGTCAAAGGAAAATAACGATCAGTTTTAAAATGTCATCTTCTTTGGTAAATACTCAAAAAGCTTTTGTACCTATCTACCTACATAGGTTAAATAGTTAGATAAAGGAAAATAATACATAGTTTTGCAAATATGTATAAACATCTTAAGTCTCTATATAATCTAGGTATTTACATCCTAAGCGCAGGCTTGCAGGCAGCGGTGCAGTTGAGTATTGGGTAGGCATAGGCTGAGTCATGGTTGTGACATAACATAAGACATATGAGTATTGAGTATTGGTTGCTTTCTTGCTTTGGGTTGTAATAAGCTGGGTACGGATAGCACATATACGCGCAGTCGGGGTTCGCTGTGCACGCGTTTATTGGATACGCGTTTAGTTAATGTTGACCGCCGCGAACCTGAACGCGAGGTCAATCGATCCCCATAGCGCTACGTGAGCCGAAACCGACTGACCTCGGATCGCACCGCGAGCCAGCTCGCGCGGCACTTGTTCCCCAAAGAGTACGCATAGCTGCAAGTACAGACAACCCGACTAACGGCCGGTTTCTATATTATACCGTTACCGATTACGCCTCGTTTTCCCTTGAAAAACTGTCAAAAATTAACAACGAGGCGTCGAAAATTTGACAGTTTTTCAGGAGAAAACGAGGCGTAATCGGTAACGGTATAATATAGGAACCCGCCATAAGCGTACCAATATACGCGCTATCCGTACCCAGCTAGGTACTCAAAGCAACCCAAAGAGTTACCAATAAAACGACAAAACGTCACGTTTATCCGTCACTGTCATGTCAAATTGAGATTGCATTGTCAATCAACCAAACGTCACTCACAATCCATCAAAACAAACAGCCGGCCTCACTCCAGCTATATGTACTTATTTTTCAATCGTATATTCTTTATTATAAAGCTGCGTTTAATTTCTCTATGATATAAAGATTATATTGTTCTGTTTGGGTGTGAATTATTGCTCTGCAAAAAAGCCCTTGCAGTTTTTGTAGCAATGGCAGCGATTCTCGGCGGCGGACTTGGCGGCCTATCCACGGGTTACTATTTACTGAAAAACAATGTGAATAACAAAAACAATCTCAAGCTGTTTCTCCTTGAAGCCACAGACTACTGCGGCGGCTGGATCAAAAGCATTCGCACCAAGGATTACACGTTTGAACAAGGACCACGGACCATTCGGCCGAAAGGTATCGTCGGGTTGAATACGCTAAACATGATTCAGGACCTCGGCCTCAGCGAGCACGTCTCGCCGATCACGCCTGACCACCCCGCAGCAAAAAACAGAATGATATGCGTAAACAACAACCTACACCTGCTGCCTTCCAGTTTCAAAGCAATCTTCCAAACTAACAAGCCTTTCTCCAAACCTCTTATCTACGCGCTCTTCAACGACATCAAATCTCCGCACAAAGAGCTAAAGGACGATTCTATTTATAACTTCGTAGAGAGGAGGTTCGGTAAAGAGATAGCAGACTATGCTATATCTCCGATGATCTGTGGCATCTGTGCCGGAGACGCTAAAGAGATCTCAGTCAAGTTCCTGATGAAAACCTTGTTTGAATGGGAGCAGGACCATGGAGGTGTTGTCAAGGGCATGATGAAGACAATGTTCAAATCTAAGAATGAAGATAACTTGGAGCTAAGCGAATTAGCCAAAAGAGCTCAAGAGGAAAAATGGAATGTGTACACAATGAAGGGCGGTCTGGACACGTTTCCGAAGTCACTAAGTGACCACCTGAAGGAGAATGATGTCCAAGTGAACATGAACAGCAAAGTGGAAGAGATAGAGTTTGTAGACTCGAGCTCTGTCACCCTGAAAGGTGCCTCAGGTCAGAGCCTCAATGTAAACCATGTATACTCCTCCATACCAGCCTACTCCCTCGCCAGATTAGTAGCAAAACAGCATCCTGAGTTAGCTCAAAATCTGTCTGAAATCCCCTTCGTGACAGTTGGCATTGTCAACTTATACTTTTCAAGTAATAAAACTCTCATCGAGCCTGCATTTGGGTTCTTAGTGCCACCAATTGAAAACTCTCCTATTCTAGGAGTTGTATTTGATTCCTGCTGCATCCCCGATCAGAATGGAACTGTCCTAACCGTTATGCTTGGAGGGAGATGGTATAAGGAGAGGTTTGGGGACGACTGTACTGAAGATAGTTTACTTAAAATAGCTTTACAAGAAATAAAGTCAATTCTACGGATATCCGAAGAGCCGGCTGCGTACAATGTTAAAATACTGAAAGATTGTATTCCTCAGTATGTGATAGGTCATTACGAGAACGTAGACAAGATACGGCAGTATATCAATAAGAATAACCTGCCCATTTCTCTCATAGGCTGCAGCTATGACGGAGTTGGTATTAACGATGTGATTTATTCAGCTAAGACACAAGTCGAAGAGGACTGTACCTGACTTTTAAAATAATATAATTTAAATACCCTTTTCTCCTGTTATGCAAGGGTTAGATGATTTAATGTAAAAATGTTATATCTTTGTTGCTGTCGATATTATACAATTTTGTACTGTTTTTGTTATGTATATAATTGGCGCAGGTTGCCGTCGGTCGTGTCTATTATGTATATATAGTATGTAGGCAGGTATGAAATGAGATGGCTTTTGGTAATAATTTATAGCAGCAAGACATTTCATAAGATGTTTTAATCTTCCCAATTTCACAGATCACCCAAAAGAATAGCTTGCCCCGGTGTTACCCTACTCACCAGTTGCCAGCTCAATAACTAAAATTCCCTCCATAACAAAATGAAACTTGGGTACATAATTATTCTAATTACACACAATTAAATATTGATTAAACTTTATGCTAATACTATAGCAGTATTGATAGGGAGCTGTACCAGGATAGCATTTTAAAATAACTGTTTTTTTACAAGATTAAATCTTTAAATATGCTTTGCCCAAAGCACGGGCCCGCCAGGATGATTGGTTCCGAGCTTGGTTTTTTTCTAAATCTATGGGTGAACCAGGGTGAACCGATTTTGATGACCGGTGCCTAGTGCGAGTTTTTCATCAGCTCGATTGCGTTTGCGTTTACGCAAATTTATATGGAATCGAGGTAGCGCCATCTAGTGAAAAACATGTGGCACTAACTCCATTCCATACAAATTTCCGTAAACGCAAACGCGATCGAGCTGGTAATAATTATAATTATAATAATAGTTTAAAAAAACTAAAAAAACACGCTTCACGCATGCGTAGTTCGCGCACTAGCTCTGTCTCTCTTACTGGCATGCAAAGGATGCGGAAAGAAATTAATTAATCCTGGCGAATCTAATTAGGATAATCGGATATTTTTATCGGATTATTGCATTGTCATCGACCTTTGACAGGTGTGCAAAGTTTGAATCAAATCTGATCGTTCAAAGTAGGGCAAAATCGAGCTCAAAGGAGTCGGTTACATACATACATACATACATACATACAGGTGAAACTAATAAAAGCGTGTTAAAAAAACTCGCACGTACACCCTGAACTTCCACTTGTCTGATAGATTCGTATTCGTATCTTATTTTCTTCAATAAGCTTTCAAGAACATGGTAAACTTGACGTAGTCCTGCATGCAGAATCCTGGAATCTGCAAGTGCTAAACTCCTCACAAACATACAGCAGAAGTATGGCGGTTGGGTTTGATTGTTATGGATTAGTCACGACTCGACGAATGAGTTTTGGATAGATGATGGTGATCAGGATCTGATGTAGAAGGAAAGAGGAATGAGGCTTATGTCCGGGGTTCTATATACATTTCTTATTGTATTTATTTATAACAAAACTTTGCATAAAAATGATAGGTACCAATCTTATTGATAAAATAGAATTAACGAATGAATGAACACTTTATTGCATGAAAAACATAACAAATTACAACGACATTTAAAATAATGGTACAATGGGCGGCCTTATCGCTGAAAGTGATTTCGAAAGAGATCTGAAAGCGATGATAGAGTTGTGTCGTAAGGGGTTCCAACTTCCAACCTTCCTAATCATAATCATAATGATGGTGGTATCGTCAGCAAATAATATAGTTTTATGTCTATTAATATTCGGTAAGTCATTTATATACATTAGAAATAAAAATGGGCCTAATACACTACCTTGTGCTACTCCTACTTTGTTATAAATAAAATAAATAAATAAATAATGCGGGACGTAATCATACAGCATCATGTATCCCCAAACTAAGCAGAGCTTGTATTATGGAAACCACATGATTGGTACATATCATACATAGAAAACACCCAGACCCGAGACAAATATCTACAGAACATGCAAACATTTGTCCCGCAGCGGGAATCGAACCCGCAACCTTCTGCGTCTCAGGCGGATATGTTGATGTTATATTTGAAGACCGATCGCACTGTAGTTTGCCATTTATGATTTTAGATAACTCGACGCATTGCTGACGATTTTTAGATAGCTCTGAAGCCATTCCTTCGCGTTACCCCTAATACCATACTTGTCAAGCGTTTACAGCAATAGTTTATGGTCAACAAAGTCGAAGGCTTCAGACATGTCTAGAAAGAGTGAATAAGCCAACCTCCCCGGCCCGTGGTGCACCCTGCTAACTAAATGGGTTCTGGCAGCCGGCTGATTGCGGCATGGCGCAGCCTAACACATACTGACCGGATGGGCAGAAGCGTGGGCGGTGCGCGAAACTTTGCCCTGCGACCCCAAACCAACATGCCCAGCGTCGGGATTATGGGCATATCCCCCTTTCTTATTAGGGGAGGCCTAAGTCCAACAGTGGGACTCATATAGGCTGCTGTTATTGTAGTTGTAAGGCGAATAAAAAAATGTATGTGTAAAAACGTAAACGTGTAAACGTATGTGTTTAAAATGTATCTAAATTTAATGATTCGATGTATCAATTTGACATGCCTATGTTATATGTGTTTATCTAAATGGTCAATAAATGAATCTGAATCTGAATATGTCCTCAGTTTTCGACTTATTCTATCTACCTTGGAACTGCTACTACTGGTATCCATCATTATAATAAAATAATAAAAAATATAATGTATAATAAAATATAAAATAATATATAATAAAATAAATATAATATAATATATAATAAAATGAGCTGTCTTTTTCAATTATATTATTTATCTAAATGATGGATACCAGTAGTAGCATCAGCAATACAAATATATAATAAACTACCAAAATATTTAGGAGAAATTGAAAAAGACAGCTCATTTTATAAAAGAACTCAAAGAATACTTGATCTCAAACAGCGTATACGGTGTAAAAGAGTATTTTGAATTTAAGAATAATTAAAGCCTAAATATGTGATAACTAGCTAGTAAGAAACCACAATGTTATTGAAACTTTTAAATTTTTTTTTTAAATTTATCGAGTGATATGTAAACATAACATAACTAATTACTCCTAAGTTTACATTGTAGTGCCTCTACGAGGCTCATGTTGCCTCTATAATTATAATAACTAAAAGTACCTACCACATGAAACAATAAATATTATGATTATACACTACGCATAGCAAAGGTACCCCCTCCTTATAATCTCTAAGCGTGCGTAAGTGATTAATTGGAGCTTACGCTATGCCATAGATACCCCCTGCCTACAATGTCTAAGCCTGCCGAATATTATATAGATAATTCTTAAAGTAACGATTACCTACTGTAGATAGGACAAGTCTGTGTCCTAGTAACTAGATAGGTAATAATTTTCGGAATAAAAACAACAAATAAGCGGCGAACGCTTTATTAGCAAATAAAATGCTTGTTTTAGTAGAGTACAATATAAAAGCTTGTTTACAATTATAATTAGCTTAGATAATTTTTTTCTTAAAACTAAATTTAAGATATAGAATAAATAAAAATATCTGAAATAATAGCAGCATGTAATCTCATATATGTATTATTTCATTATATACTTATGCGACAATAAATTATGCTGAATTAAATAGCAGCATTCCCACCAAAGGAGCGAGCTCAATGAAGATAATTGGAATGATCCCATTTATAGCTATTCATACAAAATTACATATTTTATCTCTTCAGTGTTAAGGCTTTTCAAATACTAGCCCCTGCCCGCGGCTTCACTCGTATGCTAACCGAATAAAAAGTCGCCTATATGTATGTTATTCTTTAAGAACTATCTTTGTGAAAAACATACCTCACTACAAAGTTGCGTTAAATATTTTTTGCATTGCCCGCTAGGGGCGCTGCTCCATTTTCATACAAAATATAGTTATTGCAAACTTACCGTCGTATTCATAAAAGTTCTATAAACTTCAGATAGCTAAAATTGTGTAAGAATATCCTGCCACCCCTTTTTATTTACATTTAAATGACAGAGACAAGCTAACAATATCGCGCGTTATAAAATGAAATCTGAATAAGGGGGTAATAAGATATTCTACAAGACAAAATATTTAGTACAAATTCCAAACACAAGCTAATTACAGGTTAACGTGTTGTTTTTATTTGGTTTAAGAGTAAGTAGACGGTTGCATTTATTAATGATTGCATGTTTGCTTGTTCTTTCTCTGATTTGCATGTGAATCTGCGGGCGGGAGGGCGGTGCACGCGTATGCATTTTGTGGAACTTGTCAGAGAAAGTTAGCGGAATTTGTACTAAATATTTTGTCTTGTAGAATATCTTGTAATGGATTTCCGCAAAGTCACGCCTGAGTCAATTAATTAAGGGGGTAATAGAGTTCGCGAGAAAAATGTTGGTATTCTGCGGCGGAAATCGAACCCGCAACGTTCTGCGTCTCAGGCGGACCTTAACCCACTTTGCCGTAGAGTTCATCGTAGCGCGGGTGTGCGTTACCCCAGCAGAATTTTTTCTTCTAGAATGAAGTGAGTTCCAGGAATAATTAGTGCATTACTTGCTGTAAATGTGCGTCAAGAAAAAAAATTTGTGCGTGCTGCCGTTTTGGAATAAATCGCAAAAATAGGTTTTCTGCTGGAGTAACGTTCTTCCAGCAGGAAGATTCTAAACGGATGATCCTAGACAAAAATGAATGATATGGGCAGGTAGCTTATATTTGTGCATAAAAGTGCGCAAAAAATAAAATTTGTGCGTCTTAAGGTTTTTGAGTTATTAACTTTCCTGCTGCGGTAACGTTTTGCAAAATCTTGGATCTCGGAAACCATTGAATGTGCACCTATAAAATATACATGCACGAGTAGCTCTTAATTTGTGCGTATTTGTGACAAAGTAAAATTAACAAAAATCCATACAGTTTTTAAGTAATCTAGCTTTTTTGAAAAACCTTAAAAAAATTCTAGCTCTTTAATGGACAGACGCACAAATTCATTGTAAACGGTGGTCGGTTCTTGTTGTTATCCTTTGTAACCACAAAAAGTTTCAAGAAGGTACATACACGCGTTTTTGAATAATATCGATTAAACCAAATCTGATAAGGCCATAACTTTGACGTCAAAATGCAAGAAACCTTTTCAACGCACAATTGTGGTATGAACAAAAAAATTAGTGCGTTTAATGATAATTAAACCCTGAAAATTTCAGCTCTCTACGTCCCGTATTGAGCTAGTTATAAACGATAGTCTGAAATAAGACCTAGACCCTGGTTTCCAAATTCGAATGACCACTAAAAAGCGACCGTTTCATACATATTGATGACCTTCTTAATTTTCCTTACGAGACGCATTGGTCCTGGATACACTCAAGTACAAAAGTTATTGATACTTTTGCAAACTATTTTAGGATTTAAGAGAAATTAAGTCAGTAGGTACTTATCTACCCACATACCTATCTTTTTAACCGACTACCTCGGAAGGAGGGTTATGTTTTTTGAGAATTTTGAACCTAAATGATTTTTAACGTAGATAGTTTGCTACCTAACTAGGCCTCTGCCTGAAGTCTCTACTTTCTCCAGTAAGGTAAGTAAAATTTACCTACCCTGGATCGAAAATCACATAGACAGAAACTACGGAACAAATAGGTAGACACGTTTATCAATAATTTTCAGTCTGGTTTTCATATTTTTTTAACTTTTACCTACCTATCTAATTATAAGTAATTAGCTGATTAGGCCGTAGGTAGGTAGTAAATAAGTCTTCTAGGTACTAGAGGTCTTCTAGTTTACTAGAGCACAGCTCATCACACCTACTGATTTAAACATTAAGAATGAAATGTACCTACTTTTCTGTTTGTTTTGTTTTTCATTATTTTCTGATTTCAATAAAAACAAAAACCTGCATCAAAATATTCATTTACTATTTAATACTATAAGTAACTACCTACACAATCCATCGGTTTGAGCTCTGTACCTATAGCTACCGGTACCTACCTACCTACCAATAAAATATATACCTAGCCTAAGTTTTTAAAGATGTGGTTACTTATATGACCTTCACTGTTATGAACTTATTAAATAAAATTGCATTTGTTCCTAGGTAAAATTTTGTTTATTCATTTAAGAATAATTATTTCGATCTCGTCTTGCTTGGCTCAGAAAATGCTTCCAAACGGAACTTCGTGCTTGGCATTGACACGACGTAACATGTTATGGGTCATCTCTCTCGCACTTATATATTAATTTAAATTCTACTGTCATTCTTAGCGAACTGGATTGTTGTAAAACATCACGTGGGGAATCCCAGCCTACCAAGCCGATGTTGCCATACGTACAGAAATTTCCGTTATACGGTTAGTATTAAAAAGTTAAAAGGCCCATCAGTAACACAGGTCCTCCGTCGACTCTCCTCCGTGAGCTCTGCCCTAGTAAAGTACATAGTAAGGAATAGGTATATTATGTACATAATATACATAAGTACCTACTTCCTAACTACTGCCTAATTAGCTAATTACTTTAATAAACTATATAGGTAGGTATACCTAAGTTAAATGACTAAAACCCGACCTTAAAATATTGATAAGCGTACCTAACTAGTAAACTACACAGTAGACATAAGTACTACCTAACTACTGCCTAACTAGCTAATTACTTATAATATACTATAACGTTTAAATTAAAAATAACTAAAAGGATATTGATAAACGTACCTACCTAGTTGTTGTTTGTGTGTACTTAAGTGTTTTTCGATCCAGAGTTGGTAAATTTGACTGGAGAAAGTCTGCCTAGCTAGGTAGGTAGTTTTTTATTGAAATCAGAAAATAATGAAAAACAAAACAAACAGAAAAGTAGGTACATTTTATTCTTAATGTTTAAATCAGTAGGTGTGATGAGCTGTGCTCTAGTAAACTAGAAGACCTCTAGTACCTAGAAGACTTATTTACTACCTACCTACGGCCTAATCAGCTAATTACTTATAATTAGATAGGTAGGTAAAAGTTAAAGAAATATGAAAACCAGACTGAAAATTATTGATAAACGTGTCTACCTATTTGTTCCGTAGTTTCTGTCTATTTACCTATGTGATTTTCGATTAGGGTAGGTAAATTTTACTTACCTTACTGGAGAAAGTAGAGACTTCAGGCAGAGGCCTAGTTAGGTAGCAAACTATCTACGTTAAAAATCATTTAGGTTCAAAATTCTCAAAAAACATAACCCTCCTTCCGAGGTAGTCGGTTAAAAAGATAGGTATGTGGGTAGATAAGTACCTACTGACTTAATTTCTCTTAAATCCTAAAATAGTTTGCAAAAGTATCAATAACTTTTGTACTTGAGTGTATCCAGGACCAATGCGTCTCGTAAGGAAAATTAAGAAGGTCATCAATATGTATGAAACGGTCGCTTTTTAGTGGTCATTCGAATTTGGAAACCAGGGTCTAGGTCTTATTTCAGACTATCGTTTATAACTAGCTCAATACGGGACGTAGAGAGCTGAAATTTTCAGGGTTTAATTATCATTAAACGCACTAATTTTTTTGTTCATACCACAATTGTGCGTTGAAAAGGTTTCTTGCATTTTGACGTCAAAGTTATGGCCTTATCAGATTTGGTTTAATCGATATTATTCAAAAACGCGTGTATGTACCTTCTTGAAACTTTTTGTGGTTACAAAGGATAACAACAAGAACCGACCACCGTTTACAATGAATTTGTGCGTCTGTCCATTAAAGAGCTAGAATTTTTTTAAGGTTTTTCAAAAAAGCTAGATTACTTAAAAACTGTATGGATTTTTGTTAATTTTACTTTGTCACAAATACGCACAAATTAAGAGCTACTCGTGCATGTATATTTTATAGGTGCACATTCAATGGTTTCCGAGATCCAAGATTTTGCAAAACGTTACCGCAGCAGGAAAGTTAATAACTCAAAAACCTTAAGACGCACAAATTTTATTTTTTGCGCACTTTTATGCACAAATATAAGCTACCTGCCCATATCATTCATTTTTGTCTAGGATCATCCGTTTAGAATCTTCCTGCTGGAAGAACGTTACTCCAGCAGAAAACCTATTTTTGCGATTTATTCCAAAACGGCAGCACGCACAAATTTTTTTTCTTGACGCACATTTACAGCAAGTAATGCACTAATTATTCCTGGAACTCACTTCATTCTAGAAGAAAAAATTCTGCTGGGGTAACGCACACGTAGCGCGGACTTTAATTTTTACTTATACTTTTTCCGCTCTCAAGTTACTGTAGATTGATAGCAATGTTTAATTTAATTTGCTTGCACAGTGCCGAGAGACAGTAGCACAGTGGCGTACAGCGTGTGGTGCGAGGTGTGGGTGTGGGGGTGGGCGTGGGCGTGGGCGTGGGCTGGCGGCGGCACGGCGTTGCGGTACGAGTAGCGCACGCCGAGCGCGACGGCGGCCGGCGCGCCGGCGGCTGCCTCACTCGGCGTCGATACGACGAGTCGGAGGCCCAACTTGTTGGACTTACGCCACATTATCACTCTAGAAATAAAAATAAGTTTATTCAATAAGCACATACGAGTACACTTTGAAACTTCATTTTTTTTTAATTTAAATTTACACCAATTCGCAACGCGTCCAAACAGAGAAGAATTGGCAAGAAACTCTGCTTGGCTTATATTTGTTTAAAGTCTTGTTTTTACAAAGTTTATTATTAACTATTGCATTGTTTTTGAGAGAGTTGGAGACAGTTTCATCCCAAGCTTTTTCGTCATCTCAATAATCAGAAATTTTATAATAACCTTTATTACAGTACATTACATTAGTTTAGGTTTTTATTTTTATTTTTATTGTTTTAATAATTTATTGTTGGTTAGTATTTCTTTTGGAAAATAAATCTTATCCATTGTTATTTGTTCAATATGTAAGTTCGTTATGTATGATGTAGTTTTCTTTTGGATAAGTTTTATTATCATTGTTGTTTGTTCATTATGTAAGTTATAGTTTATAAATGTTGTTTTATAAAAGCAACAGCAGAATAAGATGTTCTAATAAAAATATAAAAAACACTAGCCTATTCAGTCCACTGCTGGGCATGGACCTCCTCTATAAGGGGGATATGCCCGGGTTGAGGATCGCAGGGTACAGCTTCTGGCATCGCAGACGCTGCTGCCCGTCGTCGTCCAGGGGATTAAACAGTACTGGTGTTTAGCTGTCCTGTGCCGCAATAAGAAGGCTATACAGTGGATTGCACCACGGGCAGGCAGGTGAGGTTAGTTTGGGTTAGAATTAGAAACCCCTTACACATTAAGTTCTATCTCCACACCACACAAAGGTTAATGGAGGATTCTATCATATTTCATCTTGTGCTGTAAAGAACTTTTAAATTCTATCTATCATAAACTGTAAGATTTCCGTGAGGATAGTTCGACGGCCTCTGTGGCGCAGTGGGTGAAAGACCGCCTGAGATGCAGAAGGTTGCGAGTTCGATCCTCGCCGGTGCATTATTAACAGATATTTGTCTCCGGTCTGGGTGTTTTATATTGTAAAAAATGTAAGTATTTATAAAAAAATCTAAGTTGCGTCCAAATCCATTCAGTAGTTTGTGTAAAAGAGTAACAAACATTCATCCATACATCTATACCTACAAACTTTCGCATTTATAATATTTTATTATTAGTTATTTGGGAAACAAAAAGCTAAAACTATACAACATATAATTGAAACTATCAACACTAATATTACAAAGAGGAAAAAATTGTATTTTTGTGTGTGTGTGTGTGTGTGTATGTTTGTTAAGAATAAACTCAAAAAATACTGTGCTGATTTAAAAAATTCTTTCACCATTGGAAAGCTACATTCACCCAGTGTTTGCGCTTCTTAATTTGAATTTGGCGGCACTCCTTGATTGGTGATTGGATGTCTGTCGCCGCCAACGAGCGACGTCCACCAATGGGCGTGCGCGGTTGCTGCATGAGCGCCGCCACCTGAACGGCGACGAAAACTGTTCGAACTCTCTCGAAATCTAACCGGCGGCGGGCGCGCATTCTTTTCTTTACAAATATCTAAATATCCACTTTTCGGACTAATCTCAGACTTATTCCTTGTGTGTGTGTGTGGTGCGGGTTCGAACCCAGCGTGGTGGCATAGCACGCCGGTCGGAGACACTCGTTTGGAACCAGGCGGCGGATCCCAAAAGTCCAGGTAGGAGGCTGCTTTGAGTTCATATTTTGAAGCGCAAACAAAATTCTATAAAGTCCACTGTTTCTCCTGAGCTCCCAGAGTAACATAGGCTATATTTATATTGCTAGAAAAAAAAAATAGGGATCCTTACTAAAACTTAAGTAACGTAACCCAAGGTGGAAAAAACTGCCCTAACCTGTGCGAAGCCGGAACGGGCCGCTAGTTACAAATAAAGCTAGAACAGTATCCGCTATATTAGTAGTGTTTAGTGATTAGTGTGATAGTGAGTGCGACTGACTCGTTGGTGTCGTGTGCGGCGTCCTCGTCGTACTCGGCGGCGTCGTCCCGCTGCGGCACCGCGAGGACGCCGACGCGCGTCGCCAGCGCCGAGCTCGTCTCGTACTGCGCCTCGCGTTCCACCGACTTGTACGACACGTCCTGCGATCACAGCGCACTCTATGTTTACACTCCAATGATACACATTTATTATTAAAATATATAAAACACAATTGAAAAAATAAGTTTTATCTGTTTTGTCAAATTGTGTTTTAATAATTTTATTATAACCTCTGAAAATTGTTTTATTTTACATGAATTTCAAAAATTAACACTCACAAAGTAGTGCATAGTATTAGTAACAAAAAAAAAAAATTGGTAGTGAAAAAGAAAGCCAGTCATTTCAGACCTGACTATAAATCGAAGCGAATAAAAATATTCTTGATAATGGAGTATTGAAAATATAACTAATAACTTTATTTATTAAAGCCGGAGTACTTAGTAAATTAATCATAAATATTCATCGGAATACGCCTTATCATAACGAATCATGGTTATTGAACGCACTCTCACCCACATTGTGCATCTCTCGTCCCAATGTCAACCATCTAAAACAAAACTGCCACTAACAAAGCACGCGTTTGGTTAGTTTATGTTTAATGGCGCCAGTGGTCCTAACCGATCGTAACCTAAAAGTATAAAATAACCCAGAAAAACCTCCGGCTTTAATAAAAAAAAACTATTAATTGAACATGATATCCTGCAATAAGAACTAGCAATTAGGACATAGGTAATTTCTAGACGCGACATTTTATGGTCAGGTCTCAGGTCACAGGTTGTATGAAACTGACCGATCTTCTTTCGTACTTCCGTAAATTGTAGTAGACCCCCAGTACCGAACCGGGGTGCAGTAGCCCGGCGATGAACTCCGTTTTGTTAAAATAGCATGCCCCAGAAGGGAGAGAGTGCGGGATCATATACATATACATCATATACACATATAGTGTCATACAACTAATTATGTTTAGTACCTTCTTCTTTGAATGTGAAACCTGACCTACCTAATCATGTTTCTATGTAATTTGTTTTGAAAGTTTTTCTTATTTTTTACTAGTTAAACGCACTGTTTTGCTGTTATACTATCATTTTTTTTTCTTATTTTACACACTATATTTTTTTCTGTTTCTTTAGCTATTAGTTTACACGTCCTCTAAACGGAATCGGTCCTAACGGAAGATCAGCGTGGGTTGTTTGTTTACTTACAACTCGCATAATGCTGAGTTAGGGTCCATTTTATAGCACATCACATACAATGTACTATCTTAATAATAACTATTAATATTCTATGTACCATGTACCAATGCATTCCTAAGTGCTGATGTTGTTGCAAATAATTATTTTTTAATTCTTTTTTTTGTTATTCATTTTATCATGGAGCGTAGGTTTTGTAGACGGATGAGCTCCCCGAGTAGAGTATCCGTTAGCGATTCGGTTCGGGTCGAATTACTAGTTACTCACCTTCTCAATGTTAAGTGAGTTCTCGAGCGTGTTCTCCAGAGCAGCACTGGGGGGCGGCTCGCGTTCCTCCGCCGCCGGTACCTCAGACGACTGCAACAACTCCACCTAACAACGAACTCACTACAGCTTCTTACCCATGGAATTCTATTAAACTAAGCGCCCACAGGTCGGCTTAGTACGCATCGAGGCGACGATACATGTCAAACCTCCCTCTCGCTCGCACTATTCAACATTTGTGAAGATTTAGAATCACTGACTATAGTTATGAAAAATAGCAAACCTTCACATTCTAGAGAATAACAATATCAGTGGTTCGGTCGAATACGCGACACAAACCAAATTAGTTTTCGTTATCGTTCATCATTGGTCGTAATTATCACTTAGTAAATTTGCACCTTTTATTATGAAACTGTTGTTGTGTTTTTGTGAGTGAAATTACATGTAACTTTTATTCTGTACCCTTGTTAATTAAGCACGATTTCATGTAATTACGAACCTTTTAAATACATAAATAAACTGTAGTTTCATTACAGACTTTACACATTAAATCAAATATAGTAGGTTTTGGGCACTCAGTCTAAAAGTGTGATGCCAAGCATGGCGCGCTCCATAGCTGTCTGTGCTACGCTGATTTTATGTATAGGAAAATGATATAATATATAAATACTAGACAATAATAGTAAAGATACCTGCATCTCGTACGCGGTAGGGTTGGTAAGTTTGATCAGCAGGGCTGTGTTTTCCCCCGGTCGTACGGATTCGTGCGAGATTATCTTCACTTCCGGCACGAGGTAACTAGAAAAAATATTCATAATAGTTTGAGCTTTTTATGATGGCTATTTATATCTTCATAGGAAAAAAAAACATAATATTTTAACAAAAATAACAATCAGCGTCCACTACCACCATACCACATAAGTCTATAACAGTCCCAAGCCATCCTCAGCTCCACGTGGAGCACCCTGCTAACTAACGAACGGGACGGCCGGACAGCCGGCTGATTGCGGCATAGCGCAGCCTATATCGGGACAGCTAAATTCCCTGGCCACCGATGGGCAGCAGCGTCGGTGGTGCAAGATCTATGTCCTGCAATCCTGGGGTATTTAGGGCATATCCCCCTTGAGTAGGGGAGGCCTATGTCCAGCAGTGGACTGATATAGGCTGGTGTGGAATCTCTGTAGATGAGAATTGCTAGGTGATGGCCATAATTTGTCCATGGTCGCACTAGAGGTGGAGTACTCACTAGGCGAGCAGCTCGATCTTGTACTTGATGGAGCCGGGGTTGTACTCGGGCTTGGTGAGGTTGTGGTCGCAGGCTCTCAGCTTGTCCATGGTCGCACTAGAGGTGGAGTACTCACTAGGCGAGCAGCTCGATCTTGTACTTGATGGAGCCGGGGTTGTACTCGGGCTTGGTGAGGTTGTGGTCGCAGGCTCTCAGCTTGTCCATGGTCGCACTAGAGGTGGAGTACTCACTAGGCGAGCAGCTCGATCTTGTACTTGATGGAGCCGGGGTTGTACTCGGGCTTGGTGAGGTTGTGGTCGCAGGCTCTCAGCTTGTCCATGGTCGCACTAGAGGTGGAGTACTCACTAGGCGAGCAGCTCGATCTTGTACTTGATGGAGCCGGGGTTGTACTCGGGCTTGGTGAGGTTGTGGTCGCAGGCACTCAGCTTGTCCATGGTCGCACTAGAGGTGGAGTACTCACTAGGCGAGCAGCTCGATCTTGTACTTGATGGAGCCGGGGTTGTACTCGGGCTTGGTGAGGTTGTGGTCGCAGGCGCGGCAGCGCTGGCTGCGCTTCACCGACAGCAGCTTCGGCAGCGGCTGCAGCCGGGACACGAGGGCCGGCTGCCGCTCCGGCGCCGCCAGGCGCTGGGACATACTCGTTACTGTGGACGGACAGATACAGTATACTTATTTTCTCAAACATGCTTGGAAATTAGAGCATTATTTTAACAATCTTCTTCAAGATAAATCGAAATTGCTGTACTGGCCAAATACATGCGAGCAACGGCCGGAAAAAGTTGTATGAAAATCCATCTGTCGTGTTTAGCGACCAAATAAATTACTTATGTAAACTCATTTCTGCTGTGTTATTTAACTCGAACTCCGAAACATGGCAACCAAGGAGGTAACTAAACAAAGTTTTTATTTCAATTTCGAACTGGCTTACGATTATTATAAAGCTACTTATTGAAAAATGTACAAGTTCTGCCTAGAAACTACTAAGTTTTAATTTCCGCGCATTATTTGAGAAAAGCTGTTGGATTCCCGCCAGAGTCAGCTTCAACTCCTTTGTGGTGCGGGTTCCGACCGAACATCTTTCGACCTACATGAAGGAGGAGCTCAGACCGAAGGGTGTCGTGTTCCGACCATTCCGTGGAAGGATAGTGGACACCACGCGACCCACGTCGTGTATGCTACGTGGCAAATAATAACCATTCGTGTCTTATTAATATGTATGTTAGTCTGTATATGTATATGTTAGGTGTTCCGTTCTCATAGAACATAAGTAATTTTAAATCAAACAATATCGATGTTCATATCCAAGCTTACTCAGCAGTATCGAGGCGCCATCTATTGGTTGCTATGCACGTACGTAAAACGTCAAAGCTTGGAGTGACAGTTGAAAGAAGAGTTCGTTCGGCCATCAATCGCGACGCACGCGCATCTTCATCGGGAGGCCAACATAGCTTTCAAATCTAACGGTTCCGTGTGTGATTTTCATATCTGGTGTGCCTTTCGTGAACCCTTACATCTCCAATCATCATCAGCTCAGAAACCATCTAAAAGTGGAAGTTCATCGTGCAGTGCTGGTCGCAGTCCGAGGTATGTACGTTGCATATATCTTTACTGTTGCCGGCCTGGATCTTGAACATCGTTTTTAACGTGTAAAATCGTCAGACCATCATCAGGTGGTCTTCCCAGAGTAGCGGAAAGCCATCATCTCATTTCGGCTGATGCGTACGCTACATCTTTATGGTGCCGAAACCGGGACCTTCCATTTTTAAAAATCGTAAACGGTCGGTTTCAATTTGCTTGTGGTATTTCTGGACAAAATATAGCTTAGGATATCTCAATCTACCTATTGCTTTAGTCAAAACTATAGCTTATCGCATTCTAAGATATTCCATTTTACCTGTGATTTACTTGTGAATTGAATCTATCAACTATCCTTCCTATCGTCTACGAACAGTTTCACGAATTATTCTAAGTCGATCTATCTATCTAATCGTATCTACATAATTATTTGATCGTAAATTATTGCGAGATCAAAAATTGTGCAATCATTCACACTCATCGGTGCATAATTTAATATCGGCTCGCAATAATTCGCTCATCTATCTATCGTACCTATTATTTATATATTTTCGTAATCAGTTAAATATAGTTAATCAACATAAGTTTCGCATCAAAAATCGTTAAATCATTTTGTTCCCATCATTTTCACTAATATCCGAAAACTTTAAGGTAGTTTTAAATCTCGCCGCTAGCGCATACGCCGAGCGACATTCTTGTGAATATTTAAAATATCAAGTGAATGAACAGATTAGCTAACAGTTAGTACGAGTGTTGTACAGCTCACCCCGCAAAAGCAACTTTTTATACGAAATCGACCCAATTTGTGTGGGAGGTTGTACGACATTGGAATCTATACATATCTATCTTTTTACCGTGGCGATCAGCTGTGCTGCCTGGGTTTATGCTTTGTTCATTCGTACCTAGCGCCAACGAGTTGTGTTCCTAGCTGCATAATTACGTTTTCTGCCGGAACTACACATTAGGAAACTAAACTTTTTTGTCAAAATATTAAGTACGCAACTTATCTTTTGTTTAAATATTCACATTACTGGCTATCTATCAATGGTAGGTCGGTACTAAATACTAATTTAAATACGTACCTAAATAATATCTACGCCTAGTACTAGTACTTAAATATAATCGAAAATGTCTCTTCTAAAGCATTCGTCTCGTAAATTAAGTACCTTAAAAAAGTCAAAGTCAAAGTCGATCGACATCGAATACACTGCGCAAGATTTGCCATCTTTACGTCGAAAACGAACTATCGCATACAAACGTTTGACTAAGGCTTTAGAGATAGGTATTTTAGCCGCTAACGATTCTACTCAGCGAGATTTATTTTTTTCGTATCATCAAGAAGTAAAACAAATCGCTGCTAATTTTGAGGATGCGCACTTCACTATCCAGGAAGTTCTTGATGATCCTGAAAATGAGGATAATACTATTCAGGAGCAATTTGACGAAATGTATTTCAGAGTTTTAGCGATCCATCGTAACTTATCTAAACCGGAATCGTCTAGTTCTCGCGGCAGTTCTTCATCGAACATTCGATTGCCAAAAATCGTACTTCCGGCTTTCAACGGTGATATCAAAAAATGGCCGGAATATTTTGACACTTTTAACGCATTGATACACAACTCGACAGCGATTACCGACACTGAGAAGTTTCATTATCTCTTGTCATCTCTCAGCGGCGATGCGTTAATGGTAGTCAAGCCGTTCCCGTTAACTCACGAGTACTATTGTGACGCGTATAGTGCACTTATTGCGCGCTATAAGAATAAACGCGATCTAGCCTTTACGTGTTGGCGGGATATTTTAAAGATCGAATTTAAATGCACTGACGCTCACGAGTTTAGGAAATCGCTTGACTTATTCGAGGAAAACTTAAGTATTCTGAAGACGATTAACTTGCCAATTAGTCAATGGGACTTTATTTTAGTGTATCACATTTTATCGAAACTAGATACGAAATTGCGCCGTGATTTTGAAGAAAAATACTCGGAAGTAGAAATGCCTAACTATAATCAATTAAAATCGTTTTTGCATTCGAAATGTGAGGCATTATTGCGAGATACACACTTTAACGAATCGAATAAAACAAACAAACCTTCACACAAATTTATCCCTGCGCTGCCGCATCAATCGACGCGCAGTTCAACGTCACATACACTGGTCGCCGCGACCCCCGTAACCGATCAAACCCAAACCGGAAGTAATGCGTCCACTATTACGTACACAAGTAAATGCTCGTTTTGCAGTGATTTTCATTCAATAGCGGCATGTACCGAGTTTCTTAAAAAATCGGTGGATGATCGAATGAAAATCGCTAGCGAGAGAAACTGGTGCTTCAATTGTTTAAGGCCATCTCATCAATTGAAGGACTGCAAATCGATCTTTTCGTGTCGCATATGCAAACGGAAACATCACACCTTACTCCATAGCGATAAATCTAAAGAATCGAATCAAACCGTATCGTCTTTGGTTTCAAGGTCTCCAACTCACACGACCGTTTTGCTTGCAACTGCAATCGTTCAGGTTAGGGATGCGTCTGGTTCGATGCAATCGTTCCGTGCTCTATTTGACACCGGAAGTCAAAGCAATTTTATCACGGAGTCAGCGGTGAAGCGTTTGAACTTACAACCCACTCAAGCTAACGTTAGCGTAAGCGGTATCGGAGAGGCAGTAGCTTCTACACTCGGTGACGTCACTTGTGCAGTAGGTACAATCAATAAAACTATTTTCAACTTGGACTTTCATGTCATCTCAACAATATGTGGCGATCAACCTATCGCAAAACTAAACACATCGGGATGGTCACACATTAACACGTTGCCTTTAGCCGACCCCGGTTTCGATATTCCAGGACCTATCGACTTATTGTTCGCTGCGGATGTTTTTGCGGATTCACTCCTGAATCAACACGTCAAAGGGAATGTCAACCAACCTACCGCCTTTAACTCCGTTTTCGGTTGGCTTCTTTTAGGCAAAACGCGCTTGGCTTCTAGCACCTTAGCGCACTCATCGCTGGACATCGATAACGAGTTGAACTCATTAGTTCAACACTTCTGGGAATTAGACTCCGTACCTAAGGCTTCACTTCTAAATCGGGATGAAGCTCTTTGCGAACAAAAATTTTTATCCGATCATAGTCGAAATTCATCCGGACGATATATCGTACGTTTGCCCTTTAAGGATAACTCGGAACCTACATTCGAAGGCTCTCGCGAGGTAGCGATGCGACGGTTCTACGCTATAGAACGCAGACTGTCACGTGATCCAGATTTGCAGGTTCAATACGCCGACTTCATGTCGGACTATATCAACACCGGTCACATGTCGCTAGTTCCTGCGGACGAACTAAGTATGGGGAAGTATTACATACCTCACCATTGTGTCTTACGCCCAGAATCGACAACCACTCGTCTCCGCGTTGTTTTCGACGCCTCTGCCAAAGATGCTCATTCCCGTTCCTTAAACGATTCTCAACTCACCGGTCCGAAATTACAACCTAACATTTTGGAAATTCTCTTGCGATTTAGGGAACATAACATCGTTTTTATGGCCGATGCGCGACAAATGTTTCGTCAGATTTTAATCTATCCCGCCGACCGTGATTTTCAGCGTATCTTTTGGAGAGCTTCTCTTAACGATTGTCTTCAAGAATATCGCCTGAATACTGTCACGTATGGCGTATCATCATCCCCCTTTCTGGCTTGCCGTACACTGCGACAGCTTGCTGTAGATGAGGGAGATGCGTATCCCATTGCGAAAGACATCATTTTATCTGACGTGTACGTTGACGACGTAGCAACCGGAAGTGAGTCCATCGAAACCGCTCAGCAAGCAAAAACCCAACTGATCGCTTTGTTCAACCTTGGCGGATTTCAACTCCGAAAATGGGTGAGCAGTGATGCGCAACTTTTGTCCGATCTTCCTAGCGAGGACTGTTTAACCGGCTCCGTCTCTCTCGACAATTCTGAACCTTCAACTCTAAAGGTGCTCGGCCTCAAGTGGGACCCGTCATCCGATTCCTTTCTCTTCGAAATCAAACCTTCAGATCGACTATGTACAAAGCGATCTATACTCAGCGAACTCGCTCGAGTTTTCGACCCATTGGGCTTCTTATCCCCCATCACAATACAAATCAAATCCTACATCCAAAAGCTTTGGATTCTCGCTATCGGATGGGACCAAACGCCGCCTGATGAAGTAATCAGTACGTGGTCAGCTTATAAAAATCAACTACCCCAGTTGAGTCAGCTTCGAATCCCTCGCAAGCTAACTTGCATCGATTCCAAATCGTGCGAGCTCCACGGCTTTTGCGACAGCTCCGAGATAGCCTACGGTGCTGTTGTATACTTACGCGTCACTGATAAGGACGGTGCAGTCCACGTCTATCTCGTCTGTTCAAAGGCTCGCGTAGCACCGCTCAAACGAACTTCGTTGCCTCGACTGGAGCTCTGCGCTGCAGTTCTTCTTGCGGATCTTTATAAATTCGTCCGAGATACTTACCTCGCTCGTATCAAAATCGATGCTATCTACCTGTGGTCAGATTCCACAGTTGTCCTTTCGTGGTTACGCTCACATTCGTCTCGCTGGGCCACATTCGTTGCGAACCGGGTAAGTCATATTCAAGAACTAACTCCTACAGAATGTTGGCATCACGTGTCTTCGGGAGACAATCCCGCGGATATCTGCTCGCGTGGACAGTTTCCGAGTGAACTCGTTCACAATTCGCTATGGTGGGCGGGGCCTTGCTGGCTATCGCAAGATTACAACTCATGGCCTTCGAGCCTGCATATCGTACCTCATGAAGATGAAGTGATCATCAAAGCCGAAGAACGCAAACCAGTAGCATTAGTTACCGGACAAGCTGATGAAAGCGGGATCAACGACCCGTCAATAATCGACGGTCTGCTTGATCGTTTTTCTTCGTTATCGAAAATTGTTAATGTTCTCTCTTACATTCATCGTTTCATTAACAATACTCGACATCCTAATCAAGCAAATCGAACGCAATATCTCAGTAACGTTGAACGTCATCGAACTTTGATGCATATCGTAAAACACGTCCAAAGTCATGCCTTTTCGGAAGAAATCTCAAATCTAAAATCAAGAAAGATGTTATCAAAACCCTTTCGCAAACTTAACCCGTTTCTTGACGACCAAGGTGTGCTCAGGGTGGGCGGTAGAATCTCTCGATCAGGATTAGAATACGAGCAAAAACATCCAGCATTCTTACCGTCGGACCACCCATTAACGTCCCTAATCATCGACTTTATTCATCGAACATATTTACATCCAGGGGTTAACACTACGCACTTCTTATTACTTCAACAATTTTGGATTATCGCTGCCAAACGTGCCATTCGTCGTCGCCTTTCGAGGTGCATTCAATGCTTTCGAACGAACCCACAGCCATTACAGCCTTTCATGAGCGATCTCCCATCATATCGGGTCAATCAAATCAAACCGTTTTCAGTAGTAGGCGTTGATCTAGGCGGACCGTTTCGCATCAAACTAGGTTCACATCGGGGAGCTAAGATGGACAAGGCATATTTATGCCTGTTTGTCTGCTTAGCAACCAAAGCGGTCCACCTAGAAGTAGTGTCGACGCTGTCGTCGGAGGGTTTTATCGCTGCTCTACGGCGTTTTATAGGACGGCGCGGTCGCTGTAACGTAATTCACGCGGATTGTGGAACCAATTTTGTCGGCGCTAGGAATCAACTTTCGTCGTTAATGCAGCAGGCGTCCAGCGCAGAAAAAATTGAATTCAAATTCAACCCTCCCGGCGCCCCGCACTTCGGTGGAGTCTGGGAAATCCAAATCAAAGCGGCGAAATCTCACTTGTATCGGGTAATAGGAGACCAAGTCCTCACGTTCGAGGAGTTAACAACCCTCTTCGTTCAAATCGAATCTATTTTGAACTCGCGGCCCCTTAGCCCTATTAGTTCTGATCCAAATGACCTGTCATGTTTAACACCTGGTCATTTCCTCACCTTAGAGCCTTTGACATCTGTGCCCGATGAAGATCTCTCTTCTATCAACTTAAACCGGCTTCATCGGTGGCAGATGTTACAAGCATTCCAACAGAATTTTTGGTCCAGATGGAAATCCGAGTACTTGAACTCATTAACACAACGCGCCAAATGGACCAAGGATTCAAAACCGTTATCGATAGGTTCGATGGTGATAATCAAAGACGACAATCGCGCTCCATTGCAATGGACTCTCGCTCGCGTCGTAGATCTCCATGTCGGTGGTGATGGAATAGCTCGGAGCGCATCTGTTAAAACAGCAAACAACCACATCATAAATCGACCGTTGGTAAAACTTTGTCCTCTACCAATAGAAGACTAGTTTTAATCGTATCAATCTTAATATCGATCTTAGTTAAGTTAATTAAGAAATTAGTATCTAGTATGTATCAATCAAACTTATTATCGTTTGTATCATTATCTTTATAACAAGCTTTTCCTTTTTTCGTTTATCCAGAAAATACCATAGGTATTTTGGTGGGCCGGATGTTCCGTTCTCATAGAACATAAGTAATTTTAAATCAAACAATATCGATGTTCATATCCAAGCTTACTCAGCAGTATCGAGGCGCCATCTATTGGTTGCTATGCACGTACGTAAAACGTCAAAGCTTGGAGTGACAGTTGAAAGAAGAGTTCGTTCGGCCATCAATCGCGACGCACGCGCATCTTCATCGGGAGGCCAACATAGCTTTCAAATCTAACGGTTCCGTGTGTGATTTTCATATCTGGTGTGCCTTTCGTGAACCCTTACATCTCCAATCATCATCAGCTCAGAAACCATCTAAAAGTGGAAGTTCATCGTGCAGTGCTGGTCGCAGTCCGAGGTATGTACGTTGCATATATCTTTACTGTTGCCGGCCTGGATCTTGAACATCGTTTTTAACGTGTAAAATCGTCAGACCATCATCAGGTGGTCTTCCCAGAGTAGCGGAAAGCCATCATCTCATTTCGGCTGATGCGTACGCTACATTAGGTATATAAAATAAATAAACTACTTTTCTACTGTAACCGGAAATAAAGTTTATATTATTATTGTTATTAATATCAATTGTTAATGGGGGATGGGGGTAGGAGGGTGAAAATTCAGAGTTATACAATGTGTCCGGTTACCGGTGTCGGAGAAGTCTTTTTTTTTTTTTTTGTTTAGAAATTCTTGTTAGCGCTTTTATAAAATTAAAATTGTAAAATTGTTATCATTGATTTATTTTCTACATTATTAGCTATCAAATGAGTCCTATTTTGTCTTCTTAGGACCTCTACATGGGTAGCTATGGCTTGACCAGTACAAGCACCTCAAAGAAAAACAAAATGGCTGCCATTTTATCTTGGAAAGAGGGAAAAAATAGGGATGGTGATTTGACGATAAAATTTACTGTGTTTCACCGCCCCAAAGTCTCCGACACCGGTAACTGGACAAATTGTATGTATTTTTGATACCAAATAAAAAAATATAACAAAACATTAGCAAAAATGTTAGCGGTATGAAATAAACTTTATCATCTGTTTTCACACCTACCAAATATCCATACAAATTCATAAAAATCGGTCGAGACGTTTTGGAGGAGTACGACCACAAAAAACGTAACACGAGATTTTAATATATATTTTTATTAAGAACGCCATAACTTAAATTTCGATAAATGGTGATACTAACTCTGGTTCAAGTTGACCTCTCTGGTGTAGAAGTCATCAGGCAGCTGTTCCACGTGCTCGCTGGCCTGGCTGGGCACGAAGCCGGCCGGTGCGGCGTCACCCGTCGGCAGACCCGCGATCGTGCGCGCCATGGCACCCGTCAGACCCGTCTTATCCTGCACCAAACAAACCACTTCACACATCGCACTAATATTATAAATGCGAAAGTTTTTATGTTTGTTCCCACTTATCTCTGTCATGTTTTTTTTTATGATGTTGAAGATGGAATTGAAGACCTCTGTGGCGCAGTGGGCGAAGGCTTGCCTGAGACGCAGAAGGTTCTGCAGATATTTGTCTCAGGTCTGGGTGGTTTCTATGTATGATATGTATGTATTTACAAAAAAAAGACGTGTGGCACTCGGGGACTGCCGCGGTAAAGCTATTGCATAGCATTTTGTATCAACTTATGCAATTATAATTATTTTTTTATTTTATTTATGCAGTATTTATTTTTCTTTGATATTAATTCAAGTTACACTTTTTGAGCGTGGTGACCGATAAGAAATCAATTTTTTTCTTTTATTAAATAAAAATACGTCTAGTTGCACGCACACGAACACCGTGTCGAAGACTGCCGAAAAGAAACGACGTTAGACAATGCACGGCCTTCAAGCCACACCCCCGCCCGTCGGAGTGGGGAGCGTGAGGTTTTTTTTCGTTACGGAATTTCTGGATTCGGTCCCCGCGCTCAAGGCCCTCGATAGAAGCTATGCAATAGCTTAAAAAAGTATATATATAGTATATTATCAGTCATGTGGTTCCCATAATACAAGCTCTGCTTAGTTTGGGGCTACATGATGCTGTGTGATAGTGTCTAGCATTATTTATTTTATTTTATTAGAACTTTGCCCACCTGATGTTAAGTGACAAACATTACAACAAGTACTTGATCATTTCCTTTTTTTGATAGCATACAATCATGGGAATCCTCTGAATAAACACGTTTGTTTATTCAAACCAGAATGTTTTATTGCATTTAATGTTTACAAAGGTCCTTATTTATCATTTTGTGAGGGATTTGAAACTCCATCAATGAAATCCAAGCCAGCCTCACCTGCCCATGCTGCACCCTGTATAACTTAAGGAACTATTGCAGCGGGCTGATTGCGGCATAGCGCGGCCTTACACCAGCACAGCTAAATCCTCTGACCGCCAACGGGCAGCAGCGTCGGTGGTGCGAGAATCTGTGCCCTACCATCTGCATTCCCAGTGTGGGGATTGTAGCCTATTCTTATAGGTCTATGTGCAGTGGACTGAACAGGTTGTGGTGTAGTTGTTTCACATATTATACCTCACAATCTATCATTACCATGCAGTTTTGAAAAGAATGTCTATGTCTATACTTTGACTTCTGACTGGCCTTGTAGCTCTGATTTTCAAGCTGCTGTTCCAGGGTTCAATTCTCACCTAGGACAAACATTTGTGTGGTGAATGTTTGTTCTTTAGTATCTCTCTATGTTAATCAGTCTTTGGTACCCATAGTACAGGCTCTGCTCAGTTTAGGATTGAGTGACTGTGTGTGAGATTTCCTGTATATTAAATGATTTAAAAATCTGACGATTAGTTAGACCAGCATTTGAGGTGGCGACGCGTCGCGAGCCCGGGTTAAACCTTTTCTGTCTTATTTCAAAACTCAATAGTCAGAGTTTAAATCTGACATTTTGTATACAAAATCATAGTTTTAAACCTAGACTATCTTTAGTCTGCGTTTTGGAATAAGACCGAAAAGGTCAAACTGTTTTAGTAGTGATGGTTTTGTTTTAAGGTTAAGCTTTTTGTATTGTAGGTCATCACTTGGTGGCTTCTTATATGCATATGACTGAGTAGCCAATTCAAGTGTTTGTCTGTACTGAAGAATAGATACTGGCATAATAATAAACAACCTAAATCAGGGTATTACCGTAAGAGTGATGTATTTCCCTCGGATAGAAAACTTCTTCCGTTCCTTCTCCATTTTCTCGTGCTTCTCTTGCAGGGCGATGGCCTTGTAGTACTCGAGGAGTTGGTTCATGCGTCCTGCGAATGGGTTACTCCTCTCCGGCCATCCTCCGGAAGCTGTAATTATGATAGAACTTTATTATTGAAGAAGTATAAATGTATCAGCTTTAAAACTGCCTATGTATTAAATAATAATAATAATAAATACATCTGGTACAGCCACATGCAATACGATGTACAATTTTGTACTATGTCAACATCGAGATAGTATACTCTACCCACCACCACCACCACACCACCACCACACCAGCCTATATCAGTCCACTGCTGGACATAGGCCTCCCCTGATAAAAGGGGGATATGCCCATAATCCCCACGCTGGGCATGCGGGTTGGGGATCGCAGGGCACAGCTTCTCGCACCACCGACGCTGCTGCCCGGTGATGCGAGAACGCTCTACCCACAAACATGGAAAAAAAGTGTCTGCACCAAAACTCTGTACACACTGTCAATTACGCTGACATTGCACACTTTTCAAGTGACATAAGGTCTAAATTAGTGCAAATGCATTTTGAAGTTTATTTATCTCACATAGGCCCTATACTTTTTAGAGTAATATTGTGATGTCAAATAAGAAACAACTTTGTAAAAGATGACTATAAGCTTGACAAATGATACAGCTTTACAATAATTTAGTCCACCTTCACCTTTTTATTAGGTATGTTGGTAATGTTAAAGGTCAATGTTGTTGAAAAAACAAGTGAAAAAACAAGTAAAAGGGTTAATTAAGTACTTGTGACATACTACTTTGGGATGTATGGGGTTCCAACCTGTATCTTCGAAACCCAAGCTCACCTTACCTGCCCATGGTGCACCCTGCTAACAAACGGGGCACTGGCAACCTGCTGATAGTACAGCTACGTTCACTGACCATGGATGGGCAACAGCATCGGAGGTACAAGCTGTGCCCTGCGATCCCCAACCCGCATGCCAAGCTTGGGAATTATGATTGTTTTATCCCTCTTTTTTAGTCCAGCTGTGGTCTGATACAGGCTGGTGTTGTTGTTGGTAATATACCAAATAAACTCAATTTATAGGAAAATAATGTTTACTTACCAACTGGCTGATCAGGAATGCCTACATCTCTAGAGGTCCACCGACAGTTGAAACATGACAGATAGTACATTTTCTTAGGCTGTTTGTTTTCAACCTTAGCGTCTCCGGCCTCTGTGATGGACTGCCTCGGCTGGGTCAGAGTTGCCCGGGTGGACAAGGTGTGGAAACAACTCGGGCAGTCAAAACAGCTGCTGCACCGGTTTTTCTTCAACCGTGCTTCTGAAGAAGGCATGTTTTCCAGGCAGTTGGCGCAGTAATGGGAATCAACCTACAATTTTATTCTTAGAATGAATGTAAAAATAGAGAATATTACGTGCCTCAGTACTTGGCTCTCTTTAAGTAAACTGTACCTACATTGTAGTGGATGAAAATAGAAAAATAGGCAAGAATGTGTATCACCATTCAGCCCCACTATAAACACTGTAAATATGCAAATTAGCCTTTTAAATTGCAAACGTTTATCATCCGGACGCTGCTATTATATATTTACCCTACGAAATATGATTTGAACAAACTATTTACCCAAAAAATAAATAAATAGAGTTACCTCATGACAAATGCAAAACCCGCACCGAATTTTTAGGCAATGACGACAAAAATACAGATTCGTTATAGGTTTTAGCTGACCGCAAGAACATATGTATTTCACGTAATCGGGCTGAGTCAAGTAAGCCATGGTTTACCTAAAATTATATAAAAGTAACTAAATTTTTGCGAAAAATTCTAATCACAACATACAACATGAACGACAACGAATCATCACACCAGTGTTGCCAATCGCTCTAGATCCGAATCGCTAGACTCAATACCAAAAGTCGCTGAAATTTCGCTAAAACTTAATTATTCAATGGGCAGAATTAGATCGTGGGACGTGAAAAAAATTCAATTGCATTTGTAACAAAATGTACAAGAATTCAAATAGGGAAAAAATAAAAATAAAATAATGTAAGTTAAGTAACTTACATTATTTTATTTTTATTATTTACCTATTTTCTACACTGGCTCAAAAGATAGAAAATAGGTTTATACCTATTTTCTATCTTTTGAGCCAGTTGTTGAGTTACTTTATAGTAATCGCCAGTTTTTCAGCCAATTGAATTAAATTGAATTGAATTTATTTATTTATTTGCGACCAACAGGTTTTTTAGTAATACCGAGTTAATAAACTACTATTGACTGCCTTAAACTGTTTTGATTTGTAATCCAAAAGTTGCCAGATTAAGTCACTGATTCGTTTTATCGTCAAAACTCTTTTCAGTCGCAGACCTGAGTCCTCATTTACTAACTCAGTTGCACACCGAAATGATAAGCACCGGTCCTGTATTTACAAATTTTGACAGTTTGTCAAATTGACGTTCTTTGAATTTCAACAGATGTATGTCAAAGTTTGCAAATAAAGGTAGATAGATAGATAGATAGATAAATCATTTATTTGTTACTAAAGGTCCGGTGCTAATCATTTCGGTGTGCAACTGAGTTAGTAAATGAGATATCTGAACAGTAGTTCTTCAAGGTCACAATTTCTGATCATATATATTAAAATAAATATTCTAATATTTTCTATAGGTTGTTCTATAGGTATAGGTTTATATGAAATAAAATTATTTATCTTGATATTACGTATTTTATTAATATAATTTCTATATAATAAGTATTTATGTACACACCGCGTCACGATCTGGTATACCCCTTTCAAGTATAAATTTAAACTGCTGCCGTGGAGGATACCATATTCAAATGGCCAAAATCTTATACAAAAATATGTATACTTGGCTGGGGAATCGAACCACCAATTTATTCACACCAGTTTATGAATGAGACGTTCTAACCAACTGAGCTATCGTAGCGGTTGGCAATTATGACGAAATTTTAAGTTACAGTATACGTTTATTATTTTGTCTAGGTATGAATGGATGCGTCAGCTAGTAACTTTTTCATTTGTTTATCACGGTAGTGCGCAACTACTTAAAATTATTCTTTGCAGCACTGGACTATTGAGGGTAGTTGTATATTAAATGATAGTTCAGAACATAAGGTTACTTGTTTCGTCTTGGGTGTGTGTCATTGATTTTGTGTATGAAAAATAATTGTGCATATATAACAGCCGAAAAATTGTGCTAAAGAGTGGGTTTTGCAAAAAACAAATCTGAACGCTACAACCCATCAAATATAAGAGGAAATGGCAGAATAACATTAGGTAAGTGGTATGACAATTATAAGTAGGATTATCATAAACAATGTGTTTAGTAAACCTATTCCCTTTTATATTATATAAACACAGTCATATGTTTATTTATTTATTTATTTATTTAATAGGAACGCCAACAGCTTAGATATCAATACATTGTAGAGTTACACTGACAAAGTTTTCATTCTGATACAGAAACCAATTACAGGCGGACACAGCATTAATACGTTTATAATATTGTGTTTTTATTTTCAGGTTATTGGTGATGGATGTCATCAATGGGACCAGGAGAAATTGTTGAAGTGATGGGACGCATAATTGGCCAGTTTTGCAAGAAATAATGCTGTTAACAGTGCAAGCAGTGGATAAGCGTTCAGAAGGAACAGTGTACCTATTTAGTTCATGATAACTGCGTGGTTCATTGTTCGCGAATTCTGACCAATCGGCTCGCTTCTCAGACGGGCATAATCACCACAGCATTGGTCATCTAAAAGTCCAGATCTAAATATGTGGAGAATGTGTGAGCATATGTGGGGTCAATTTGTCCTAATTGGGACACGAGTGAAGTGTTGTCCACCTGCAACAGGAGGTACTAAGAACCTGGGAACTGATGCGTCCCTAGTGGTTTTGGGCGGACTTTGGTTACCCAAATGAAAAGAAGGCTTCAACAAATTATTTTATGTGAAAGACATCCATCCCATTCGGTATTAAAAAATCTTCAGATATATAATGTTTTCAATAATAGATAAAATACCAGAGTAAGTATTTGCGAGTGATCTAAATTGTTTATTGGATTTTATACGGCAAGTATAACCTGTTCCAATGTTAACATGTTTGTTCACTCGTTAATCTTATATGGGTAAATTAAGTATTATTCTATCATTTACAACATTATTGAAAATTCTAAAAAATAAGTAATAACTATCTATATTGTGTTAAATTGTGTTTTAATAAATTTGTTATAACTTTTGAAAATTGTGTTATTATTTTACCTTAAATAATTAGTTGACTTACCTACTACACTTAAAACGTAGTCCATTGTGTTAAAAACGAAAATAAAAAAACAAAAATACATTTAGGCATTGAGGGATTTGAACACAGTACTCTTATAACGTATAGATTAATGTCGAGTGTTGTAACCGCTACTCCATCGTCTCATATATAGATATAAGGACGAAATTAAATATGCCTAAGAAAGGTGGAGAAGGTTTATAAAACACACATTTGTGCAAAAAGTTCGAGATCCACGACCGACACCGCGACGGTTTGAACCTACTATACTAACGTTAACTAGGGGGGTTACCAGACTCTGACGCTGTCTGTACCTAGGTGTATGTAATTTAAGTTTATTTATAAAATTGTATGTTAAACAGTTGTAGTTTTATATTGAATTATAGCAAACCACAGGTTTAGCTGGTAGAAAAAAAAGTGAAAAAAAGGTGGGCTCAATAGCCCACCTTTTTTTTACATTTAATGTGCAATAAGGTATAAATAAATAAAAGTCGCCAAGTGAACAAAAGTGGCGACTTTTGTCCACCGTGGCGGAGGGAGGCAGGCAGAGTGAGGAAAGGAGCATACATGACTTCACTTCTTTATTCTTTAGGCTTCTGGGATAGTTATCCACAATTTCACCAGTATCAACTATAATAATTGTTCATAATAATATGAGGCAACGTAGTACGATTTATAAGTCCAGTCGTCTAGTCTTCAGTCAGGTCCAAGACAGAGAAAGCATAATCTATGAGTCAGGTCCTGTTTTCTGCTAAAGCCATGGCGATTAAAACAAAAAACGATTGACATGACTTTACATCATCATCATCATCAAGGTCGTCAAAACTTCGACTCTACCATCTTGGTATGGAAGTGCGGGTAAGAATCGAACGTTAGTTTTTTGCTCTGGCGTCAACTTCGAGAGCAACTACTCTCGAGTCTTTTGGTTTTGCTCTGAGTGCCACCCTAGCTCGTGGGTTGGCTTGCCAGAGGCGTTACGTTGTCCAATTTCTGGCTACGGAAGTGGATACTGGTCCGGAGAGTTGGGTGTCTCCAGGAGCTCGCGAGGTAGAGGTCGCCATGGGAAGTTAATATCAGGAGGTCGGGCGTGTAGAGGCGCGATGCCGTTAAGGTGTACGTGCCGACAGTTGTCTGCGCGGTCATACATCCTTCGCGCTAGCAATGCCACAAAGTCCTTGACGCTGGGAGCATGACGGCGTAACTGACAATGACATACTAGGCAAAGTGACAAACCTTACAAATGGGCGGCAGCTGCAGTGTGTGTGATAAACCGGAAGTAAAGCCAGGGGCCTGATTCTGACGCTAATAGAATCAAATATAACGAATCATCAGAATCAGGCCCCATGTTAGAAATGATTGTCGCTGCAAAGCAACAATGGTGTGTGTTCGAGACTCGACTTCGAACCAGTGAGACCAACAAACCAACACAGTTCGTTTGATAATTCATAATCACAGTAAAATTATATATGTTATTTCTTACTTTTTATATATCAACGTTACTAATGATTATTATGTACCTACATTTTTGTACCTATTCAATGTAAGTACTTACCTATGTACATAGCATTATCATTATGAAATCAATGAGAAAAAATGAAAGTATCTACTTTAGTCTACATATTCCGCTAAGAGCCTGAGTAAATTCAATCCCAACCCACGTGCCTCGTGACCCTATTGTGTCAAGTGGTTTCTGAACAAAATAAACGCGCGGATTCCTCACACGCAAGGCCGTGGTGCGAATGATAACCGCCACCAAGGACTCAGGGATGTAACAAGGGATGGTTGTTACTTTGCACTTATTACTTACTCGGGTCTGGGTGTTTTCTAAGTATGATATGTATGTACTAACAAAAAATATATATAGTAATATATCAATCATGTGGTTCCCACGACACAAGCTCTGCTTAGTTTGAGGCTACACGATGATGTGTGATAATAAATAATAATTTACTATCACTAGTACAATTATTATTTATTATTAACAATTTACTATTTACGGATTATGATTCCCTTCAGCAAACAGGATAATCTTTGTCATATTTATTACATAACTATTTTTTTTTGTTAGACATATTTTACTGTTACTTATATATATATATATACCTACCGATGTCTTAACTTGCTATGAACTTAACTTAAGTACATTAACGGTAATAAGTACATTCCATTAACTTAAGGCTTAATTTAAACTATTGTACCTACTACATACTTATTCTTGTTTTTGCTGCAATAAAGATTTTTCATTTTTTTGTTAGACATATTTTACTGTTACTGATATATATATACCTACCGATGTCTTAACTTGCTATGAACTTAACTTAAGTACATTAACGGTAATAAGTACATTCCATTAACTTAAGGCTTAATTTAAACTATTGTACCTACTACATACTTATTCTTGTTTTTGCTGCAATAAAGATTTTTCATTTTTTTTTTCTTTTTTTTTCACTTATTTTCTCTGCCCGTTACTGAGAACTTGGGTCTGAGAAGGTCTTGGAACTGAGGGTCTTGGCAGACAGACAATAATGTGCAAAGTAACAACCATCCTTCATTCATCCAACTTATAAGGGTTCCTATTTTTCCTTTAGAGGCACAGAACCAAGAGACAGCACAAATCGTTAAAAATCGTCCTTCTCCTCCGTCGTTCCCTGAATTCTGAGGATCGTGACTCTTTTGGTGACGTCTCTTTACTGTCTGCCTTCATCGGTTTCTATCGGCTGCCTGATGGAGAGCCACGCTGCTGGTATCTTTAGGTGTTTGGATACTTGGTCCGTCCATCGTTTGGGACTTCTTCCTCGTGGCCTTTTACCCTCCCATATTTCCGGTCACCATCAGGCGCTCTAGATTGTTGGAGCTCATCGTCATTATAGGTGTAAATTATGTACTTATATAAGTTCTTATAAAGAGGTCGGTAAGTGGTCATAGGTTCTCGTCTAAACGATTCTTATGTTCAAGACCGGAAATGTTTTGTCGATTGAACTGAAGAGTCCCACGACCCTACTGAACGGAAATAGCAACACAGACACCGTCTTTCACTTACAAGATGAAATAGGTAGAGGTACCTTGCTCACACATCAATTTAAACAAAAAAACATATTTATTCATTTTTTTTGGTATTGTTTTTTTTGTTTATTTTGTTCATTAAATTTTAATTAAAAAAATTTAAAGGTACTCAGTTCGAGTTACATTAACCATACTGCTTGTAGGTACTAAGGGGGCCTGTAGGCCTGTACGTACTGTGTTTTCGTACACCTATTTGAATATGTTTACGTACCTATGGTAAAAAACTTACAATAGTCGTAGCAGAGTCCGCAAAATATCAAGCCATCGTGCCTAGTGGACAGCAATGTCCTTCTTCTTTTTCATTCTAGGTATATCTAGACCACGTGTGACCAAGTTAGGTACCCAGGTGATCGTTTAAGTTGTTATGCGTTTGACAGGTAGGTGTAGATGCTACTACCCATTGTCCGCTGTTTTTGACATTTCAACTTATAATACCCGAAGTACTCGTGGCTTGGCTTAGGTCTAGGTGCTAGCAGATCAGCTTGGTTAATCAACACTCCGTCCGGTCAGTACTTGGATGGGTGACCGTTAAGTGACACTTAGAGCTTCCGTGCTTCGGAAGGCACGTTAAGATAATGCTCCCGGCTTTTTCAGTCGTTAAGTCTCAGGCCTTCGAGTGGCCTAAAAACTCCGACACCAGAGTTGGTCACTAGGATGTTCAAAGAAGAAAAAGACCGATGATTATAACTGCTCTAGCCGCATATCCTAGCCTATCTACGCGCACCAGATATCCTAAGGGCAGAGTCCATCCCTGCAGCAGTCTTTAGGTCTTTTAAGGTATGGTCAGGAACTACGTGTCCAAGTGACCACCTTCTGCTTTCTAATGCCGTAACGATTGCAAAACGATACCACTTATGTCACGTGTATTAATTACAACTTACTGACAATGTTTCTCATACACTTTTTCATCCAAATCCATACAAAACTGGTTTGCTTGAATGGACATTAAGCATTGCCTAGATTCGTTTATTTATTTATGATAACGGAAAACGGTGTGTTACGTGTCGCAATAAAGTAATTCTCTATCTTCGATGGATGTTTAAAGAATGATGTTCTTGAAATATTTTAAATGTTTCAATAAATATGTACAGTAACGTTGTTTTATTGTATTATAGCCCGCCCCGGCTTCGCACGGGTGCAAGTTATACATTTCAAACCTAACTCTTGATTCACTCTTGCTATTAAAAAAAACTCGCATCAAAATCCGTTGCGTACTTTTAAAGATCTAAGGACATATAGGGACAGACGACAACGAGTAGTGACTTTGTTTTATATGATGTAGTGATGATTTTGAATTACACAGTCCAAAATAAGTCATGCATTTATTTATTTATTGGGTCGCCGACAAGAGTACACAGATACTTAAACAAAATAATAGTACATTGTTAAAAACTCCCATAAACAAGGGTGACCACGTCATGCAAATTAACTTAAATAGACTGGCCATGACGGAGGCCTTCGAACGGCCTAAAAAACCCGGCACCAGAGCTGGACCTAGTGGCCATACGAAGAAGAAGGATCTACACAATCCAAATTTAGAATTAACTATCTTACATCGAGTTCTATATACCCATGCCCTCCATAGAGCTATTTATTTAAATTTTGCTGTAAACTGTTGAATTTTGGTGTACAAAAAATAATTTATCTATTTATCTATCTATTTATTAGGTTAGACAAGAAAAACATTACTTATATTTATTGCGACAAGCCCCAAACATTTGACCTGTGATCTAGCAATCGATAAAATGCTACCTAAAAAGCTTACGATTGTAGATAATGAAACTTTCATACAATGTATAAAGTTACAAGAAATATATCATATTGTGTAGAACGAGCTTGCGGTTTTCCCTCAGAGCTACAACACGGGGTCCTTCAATAAGCGGGTATTTCATTACCTCAAGGGCCGGCAGCTCATCAGTATCGCCTGGTGATGTGGTGTCCATGGGCGGTGATGGCTATTGACTACTTTCCACCAGGTGGCCCGTCTATTCGTCTCCCAAATTTTGCACAAAAAATATAATTTGCATTAAGTAACGTCTACGCACATTATTGTCTGTTAAGCTCTAAATAAAGTTAAGTAGGTTAAGCACAGAACTTTTTGCCTAATCAAATATATTAATTAATTTAACACAGAGAATGTCCGATTAACGAAACTTTTTATTATAACATTGAATAACATGTTTTTATCTAACAAGCCGGAAATTATTAGCATAGGCACGTTTGCTAAAAAACTCTCGATTTCGTCACTAAGACTCAATCTTTATCAAACCCATGCGACAGGTTTATTTAGGTTTCCTGTGTTTTACATATTTTCATGCAATAATATCCTATCGGGTTGAGATCTAGATCAAATCTAGTGTTGCAATGTAATCCCTGGATCAGTGAAAATGGGAAAGAGGCTGAAATGTTATTTTACCGGCCTAGCATAGCTCAGTTGGTCTCAGTTGGCCTTCTAAGCTGCAGGTCGCGGGTTCGATTCCCACCCAGGATAAACATTTGTGTTTGGAACGTGTCTGTTATATAAATAGGTACCTATCTATGAATGTTAATCCGTATACAGGCTCTGCATTGGGATCAGTTGCCGATGTGTGACGTATCCCGTAGGTATTTAGGTAGATATTTATTAATATTCTTATCTCACTTCACTCTATTACTTCATGCAGGTTGATGTTTAGTGAAAACTATGGTTACTCAGTAAGTATACCTATTAAAATTCATGCTGTACATAATTCAGTCAATTTTTTTTTAATAACACGCACTAGAAGCTCTTTGAGGTATTAATAAAGCAAACGCGCAGCATAGCGATTACTTATTTAAATATTTGTACCTACCTATATCAACGGAATAGAACTACTAATAAAATAAATAATAAATAATTAAAAAACAAATAAAACTGGGACACAGCGTCATGTTGATTCCCCACATGATTGATTTACAGATTATATATTTTGTTCTTAATACATACATAATATACATAGAAAACACTCGGTCCCAAGACAAATATATTTGCAGAGCATACGGAACATTCTCATTTTTGAAAAAAAAAAAACACTTTGACTATGGATTTTCTAACATATAGCAGCTAAACCTGTTTTGCGTTACACACTATTATTCTAGAATAAAAAGGATATAAGTAATTCATATTTTTTTTAATATTTAAGTTTTAACCATCAAAATTGTCACTTCCGTGGATATGAGACGTTTCTGCACTGGTTTCATAAAGAAGAAAAAAATCCCGAATTTTATCAGTCAAAATGAATTTGTAAAAAAGTGTGCAAATATTATCTGGAATATCTACAATTTATTGATAAAACGTATGTATCAAAAGCTACTAAGACATTCATAAACTTTGACATTAAGTTTGAGATCGATTTTTATGTCACCTCCATGGCCTGTGAGAATTACCCATACATACCTATTTGTCTCGCGGCGGGAATCGAACCCGCAACCTTCTGCGTCTCAGGCGGGCCCTTGCCCACTGCGTCACAGGTCTGAGAATGTATTCATTTCTAAAAAGTACACAAATACCTAGGTAGTAGAAAATAAAAAAAATCCAACCTCCTTGGGTAGTAGGTATTATTTCCCTAGCTGGAGAACGGAGTGATGAGGCCGTAAACGGTGCCTAAACGCCTGGGAATATCTATCCATGCACACTAAAGTAATTTTGTTTCGCGTCCTATTGTAGTAATTTCACTTTCTCACATAAACTTGTAACCATCTTTAGATATGTGTTGTTTAAAAATTACATAAACAATAGACTATTCAACACTATTTAGCTTTGATTACGGAATTACGTAACGTAATAAAAGTTAGCGAATTTTTATATACTGTATGTACCTATCTACTTACCTACTCGTAACAGAGTTTCGATGTTCATCACAGGGTAATGAACTCAACTCGATGCAAATAGTAAAGTAGAATAAAAAATAGTTAGGGTCATGGTTCTTACCATAGAAATAAAATTTAAGTAGTGAAAATGTTTTCGGATCTCGATGCTAGGGACTCGATCTATAAGTTTGATGCCGAGCATAGCTCGCTCCATGGCTCTCTGTGCTACTCTCATTCTATACACAGCCTCATGGGTAAGCGTCCATGTCTCGGCACCACCACCAAGTCATTGTCAGCAGAACACATTGATTGAACAAGCGGGTCTTCAGACACTGTGGAACTTTTACCGATTTTAGAATGTCATCCAATTTGCTAACATCGAGATCCGAAAACGGACTAAAGTCCAGGACATTGGAAATCGACTTATGGAGCTCAAGTGGGGATGGGCGGGACACATTGCGAGGCGTGGTGATGACAGGTGGAGCAAGACATTGACCGAATGGTGGCCGAGGGTAGGCAAAAGAAGCGTCGGAAGACAGATGGGTCGACGACATGGTACGCGTCACCGGGCGAGCGTGGATACGACTAGCACAAGACCGTGGTGGATGGCACAAACTCCGGGAGGCCTATATCCAGCAGTGGATAAAGTCGGGCTGTGGATAATGATGATGATGATGATGAGTGAAAATGTAATTAATAATGTAAAAAGCTCGCTTAGAATCTAGGTACCTACATATACTTATGTCTTGTTGAGATTTGTTAAAAGAAATGAAGCTGGAATATAAATCTCATGGGTTGGCTCGTGGTGTACCTGTCTACTATACAATTACTTACTATTTGAATGGAACGCTCACCTGGTAAGTACTTTTAATGGCACGAAACGCTGAAATTGATAGGAAATTACCGGTTTTTTTGCTATATAGTCGGAGGTTTTCACGCGTTCTCCAAATAAAACATAACAACATAGCCGAGGATCTTCTCCGGTGTCATGGGTACACCACAACACCCACCCGTCACAAATATCTGCAAATCGTCCAAACATTTGTTCCGCAACGGGAATCGAACACGCACATCTTGCGTTTCTGTCGGTAAACGGCCGTGGTGCTAACGAGGTGTGCTTCTGAGATTCTTGTAGATAATGGAGACGGTTACGTTGCATCTTCTTCTTCGACGACAGTTGGTCTCACAACCGCAATAAGCCTCAACCACCGCTTTAAGGAGGCGACCGCATAAGGTTAACGCGTTCTATTAGGCAACACCCACGCGCATGCGCGGACCTAGCGACCGCGGCACATGCGAGCATTTTCCCGCCAAACGCCGCGAGCGCCCAGTCGCGTTTAGCCAATAAAAAAATGTTTTAATCTTAGTCATTTTAGAGGCCAAACTTTTGGCAGTCTTGGTGAATTTTTATGGAGATTTCGTGTGATCTGTGAACAGTGCCGTGATGGTGTTACCATGTGGCTGGCGGGTGGAGTACTGCTTCTGCTAACGGAGGTCCTGGCTTTCAACGTCAGCTTTACAGGATTCAGCGATGTGGTTAGTCGAATTATTTATTTACTGATAGGACCAAAGAGATTGGATAGAAACTTTTTTCTATACTATGGTTTATGGTTACGAACGGAATAGCATAATCGGTGTTTAAGTTAAGGTAAATTAATTATCCTACACTCTGAGGAGAGTTTATAAATTCCCGCGCCGTCAATGCACGAAAAAATTGGCTTTAACAGAGCTTTAAGTAGAATACGAGTAGAGTATTTTAAGTGTCAAAATACAAGGGCATAGAATTATGTATATTTCGAAAAAGGTTCATGGTATTAAGGCTATTAAATTATCAAAGGGTTGATTTGATAAAACACGGGTAACAGTTCTACGAAGCGTTACCAATGTAAGGACTTCTAATAAACAACCCGCTAACAAATTTCGGTGAATCACGGCGAACATCGCCCGTCAAAAAATATTCTAGGGAAGACGTCCCAAGTCCCAACCCTCAGTAACTCAATTGCACACTGAAATGGTCGGTACCGGTTTATTTACAAACTTTGACAATTCCTCTGTGGAAATCCATGAACGTCAATTGACAAACTGTCAAAGTAAAAACCATGGAATTATTAATAACTAGAACTTCGTACTTGGGGAAAGCGCGCTTTAGATAAAAATCTGCCAAAACTGCTAAAAAGCCTCTTGTATTACATTATAGAAGAAACGAAACACAACCCTAATTTGAGAGAACAACATTAGGCACAGATTTTTGGTCAAAGCGCGCCCTCCCATACTAAATTTCCTTGGTAAAAACAAGACCGGTGATTAACATTTCGGTGTGCAACTGAGTTGTAAATAAGGCCTCAGGATCAGGACCCCAGAGGAGGCGTTGACCTTCAGTTGTAAACGTAAACCATCAATTCAACTTGCTCAATCCTGTTATCTTGGTAGAATCTTCCAAACTACTAAAAGCTTAAAGTGATCGTGTTAGAGCTTAAAGTTGTGAGTGTTGCAATAGGTTGCTACTTGACCGATTATTGGAACTGAATAACTTACTTTGCTAAACAGGGTAATTAGTGCGTGCCTAGTGTTTGAAGGGTGTGGGTGCCTGTGAAATTACAGGGACAAGAGGCTTATCATCTTCATGCCTAAAGTTGATGCAGAGCGTTGCATCGACGAGCGCGTTCCCAAAAAAACGTGATCTACAATGCAATGCTTTGTGATAGGTAATGGTTACCACTTAACATCAGGTGGGCCATGTGTTTGTTCCATCTTCAAGTACCTACCATAAAAAAAGATCAAGTACATTATTTAAACACATCATTTATCATTGATAGATTGATAGATCTACAAATAAACTAATCTATATATTTAAACTATAAAACTTATACGCGGTTGTAAAATGAGCGGCCTTATCGCTAAAGGTGATCTCTTCCAGGCTTCTTAACATTTACATTTACAGCAGGCTTTTGCTGCCTACGTCTTCACTATTGCGTTACGTAGGTTTTTATAGGTACTGTAGTGGTTCCTTTCGATGACCTAGATCCAGTTGTAATGAAATTTGGCAAGAAGTCAACATCATGAAGTTTGACTTGAATTTGGCAACGTACAAGGAGCTCAAGTGGAGCATAAGTAAAGGTAAAAATCCAAAAACAGTTAATTTGTAGTTACATCACATATATTTAATACCTTCAAGTTTATTCGAAACTCTCGTTTCGCGAGTCCGACTCGCGCTTGGTCGGTTTTTTTAAGAATTGTTTTTTTATTTATTAATTTAACATCAGTACCATAACAGTCTTAGACTAAAGCGATATTTAAATAAAATAGTACTTATTGCAAAAAAACTTATGACCTACTTAATAATATGAGGGCTTTCTGCGAATTTCGTCAAGGTAATAACCACCACACCACACCTCCCTATATCAGCCCACAGCTGAACATCTGCTTCTCCTAAGGGGGATATGCCCATAATCCCCACGCTAGGCATGCGGGTTGGGGATCGCAGGGCACAGCCTCGTGCGAGAAGGAAATAATAAATAGATCAAACTCATTTTCTTCGCATAATTTATTAAATGTACGAAGGGCTCTTGTAAGTCGTGCTCCTAGCTTTGTGCACTACAAGGAGTTTGTGTCTCCGCGCACGTATGTTGTTATCGGGCCTACAAAACCCGACAGCCCTTCACACCCGCGGGCTATACACTATACTCTCTTGCAAACATCTCCGCATCTATCTATGCCTTCCATGACTGAGAGGATGGTATAGGTGTTGGGAATGCCAAAACATGTCCTCGGCAATGCCTCTAAAGCAAATGATCATGAGTAGGATATGCTGCTGCAGTTGATCCTTCATCTTCACATGAGCTATTGGCCTGCTCAGATGTCAGAATTTTTAAGCCGCCTGAATTCATTCCTGGTTCCAAACCCCATCTTCGGAACTCAAGCCAACCTCACCTGCCCGTGGTGCACCCTGCTAGATAACAAACGGGGCTCTGGCGGCCGGCTGATTGTGGCATAGCGCAGCCTAACACCAGCTCAGCTAAATCCAATGGCCGCAATCGGGCAGCAGCGTCGGCGATGTGAGAAGTTGTGCCCCGCGATCCCCCACTGTGGAGATTATGGGCATTATGCCCTTTATTAGGGGTGTGGTGGTAGGCGAAGGCCTCCAATATGGCTTAACGACTGATGCTGTGTTATAAAAAAAATAACAGAGGTACCTACCAAATTAAATAGAGCGGTATCCAGCAAAAGGAACAAAGGACGACAAACTATTCATTGGGAAGACGAAATGAAGAGTCGCTGGCCCGGAGTGGATACGGGTGACGGGTGGTGAGACACGGAGAGTTGTGGAAATCTTTAGAGTAGGCCTTTGTCGAAGGACAACCTGGTATAAAAAGGATGAACCGATCGCCGTTATTTTAGGAAATGTAGGTTAAATTTAGGATAAGATATATAAGGTAGCAAGTCTTATTCCCTAAACAGTGTTATCAGCAATAAATGCTGCGGTATAATATGATTAAAATAATATACTTACCGACCCATAAAATATCCGTCCTATTTATAACAGTTTTATAAACATCAGATAGCTAAAATGGCGTTGAAAAAAGGACAAGCTTACTTTATCGAGCATTATAAAATGGCATGAGTAAGTATAAATTATACTAAAAATTTAAATGTAGGTATAAATTTAACTATAATGAAGTTGACAGACTTACTGAAAGACTAACAATCAACGCACTACCTAAACGAAACATGAAATATGGAGGGTATGTTCCCTGCATAATGTAGGTAGGGGAAGAACTAGAACGCACTAAGAAAGGACTTCCTGAAATTCAGGCTTTCAAGGGGAAAAATCACTCTGCGGACAAAACCGCGGTGCGCCCACTAGTTTATTATCTACAAGCTTGTGTTATGCCAACGAGCAGGGTCAACAATTTTTCTTGATACTTATACACGCCTGTTACATTTAACATAGGCGTGTAATATAAAATTAAAAGCCAATTATTATTATATAATCTTATTATAATATTACAATGTAGCAATTGAGTTGAGCCTATGTTTTCAAAACCGCAGTTTATAATAATTACAAGTTGCAGTGAGATAGTAAATTTTATTTTATGTTCCTACAGCGGAGCTAAGAGTTGAAACCTTCGTAATCGTCTAAAGATGGTCTACAAAATTACCGCTTTATTGCTGTTTTATTGCAAATGCAATGCAACAAGCATATTTTATTATAATGCTAGACCAAGATCAAGGTATGTAACCTTAGCATAGCACTATTAAATACGTTACACAATTGAGGTTACAAATTAATCATTGAAATACAGAGAATCTATATGAAAATTAAATGCTTTTTGCTTGAAATAACAACTTTTTAAATGTTCATAATAGTTCGAATAGTGATAATAAACAAGGAATAATTGGAATTGTTGGCCGGAAAACTGAAAATACGAGAAAAAATAATTGTTTTTTAATGAGGGCTTTTTTAACTCAAGAATTTCGTCTTTCAGTGTAGGCTTTATCTATGTATGATAGTTGACATTATCCTGAAATCCCCGACATTCTTGATATCCGAGGCTTTTGAAGCATGGAAACGCTCAGATCTAATTCTTAATTTAAGATATTATGCCGTCATCCATTCAAATTGTGACTTTGCGGAGAATGATTTTGATTAAGTATCTGTTGAGAATTGAGAACAATCTCTATCTAGCTGACAACGCTAACTAATGGTACTGCAAAGAGCGTCTTGTTTAGGCTGTTTTGATCGCTCCAATAAAGTAGAAAAAATCAAGTTAAAGCTGGAAATCAAAACATGAAGTTTAACATAAGTTAGTAGATTAAAAGTCCCACTATAGGAAATTTTCGCAGTTTTAAGAAAAACCGAGACCATAACTTCACCTCATATATATAATATATATAACTTCATATATAAGCGCCTTTATGGATATTATCCATACAAGTACCCAACACAATTTCTCCTGGGCTGCTTGAGGTATATTAGCTTAGAAGTCCGGAGAAAGAATGACCAGTTAACAACCATGTTAAAAATTCTTCATGGTAAAATTGACTCCCCTGATCTTCATGACGAACTTTGTCGGCTCTATGTCCCCTCAAACTACCTTCGCCGTAGGAAACACAGGTTGTTCTCTGTGCCAGCTTGCCGAACTGTTGAACTGAGCTCGAACTCCCATCTCGCGAACCCTCTCCGCGCTCAATGCCCTCCTGGACGCAAGCCCTGACTCTGATGTATTTGCGGATGGAAGGTGATTTTGACTGACTGCCTGAACTTCTGTGAGAAGTGTGTGTAGGATTATTTTTTTCGACATGTGATTTGACTATTAAGTATTGGAATTTATAATTACTGACATTATTATTATTGACTATGTACTAAATATCTACTAATTTAATTCTGATAGAAGTGTGTATAAGTTTATTGATAAGTGTTAAGTAAGATATTGATTGATTATTTGACTACTTATTGAATTTGTTATTACTGACAATTTTTATTGAATTTTGACTATGTAGAGATGTAGAGATGTAAACTCAACCAAATTTTTATAATTAGAGTATAATTGGCGCAAGCCGTTCTAGTTATTAAGTCAATAAACAATAAACCCAGTGCTCCCCAATTTTCACAGAGGCTCTACCAGGGCAAGTTTCCGTCACTGTTTCTCGTTCTACTTTTATTCTGTAGTTATACAAAGGTTATACAATTCATACAATGTGTATGTTATTGACATTTTACGAGCATTACTGTGCTTAGCACCGCGTTTACGATGGTAAATGGTGGGTAACAGATGTCTTTGTATGAATAGTGCTGTCTTCCTGGACTGCAAATAAAGACACAACAGTTTTTCGACCACCGGTAACTATATCACAGTTAAAAAATTCAAAATTACACAACCTATGTATGATATCAAAGCTTCTAGCACGATTTACTTGTGTAGATATACAAGAATACAATAATTATGTTATTTGATCTTGACATAGGTACCTAAGTGAATATAAAAAAGTATTTTATAAATAAAAAAGGCGCAAATAGTTTTTTGCGCCTTACACAAGTAATTCTCACGACAAGCTTTTATATCAATAAATTGTGTATTGTAATAAATTGATGGGTTTTGTTTTGATATAAAGTTAATTTTTCTTTTAAGATCCGTAAACAAAGCTTGTTTTTTACAAAAAAATGTTTTACTATTATGGACCAATGCCTACAACTGACACATCTAAGAATTTCCACTGTGGCATTGGTTTAGGGAGTAACACTAGGTCCCGTATTCAAAAATTAAACAATTTAAACAAAATTATAAGAACTATATTTTGTCAGTTTTCAAATCGTCACCATTCGAGAACCATTTCTCCAAAGGTTGTAGGGTCCACTACAGCCGCCTACGGAACCACGGATTCATAACCGGTTACAATTGAGTCTCCTCTTGCTCTTCGCTAGTTTCGATGAATTCACCTTTGAACTATCAAGGTCTTAATCAGTTTTCTATTAAAACTTCTACGATCGAACACGGATATCAAATGTAGGGCAAGCGGCGACCACTAGGCATGTAACAGAACCTGTGCACCTTGTTTATGGCTGCGATGTTTCATCATAGATTCGTTTTATCTCAGGCTGTTTGTGGTTAGGTACAATAGAAGTCAATGAAGCTGTAACAACCAATAAACTATTTTTGAGGATAGTCAATGAAGCTTGGAATAAACAATTTTAATAAACAACCGAATAACCAACGATTTGCGAAAGGCTGCTGGTAGAGACTACAATATGCAGCGATTCAAAGGGTGTTTTAAAAATTTTAAAAGGGTCAGCAACGCGCATGTAATACCTCTTGAAGTTACAGGCGTCCATAGGCTACGGGTACCGCTTACCATCAGGAGGATCGTATGCCTGTTTGCTAACTTAGGAGTATAACCAAAAAGAAACAGCATGCATCGAGCTGAGGACAGGGTCCAGCAGTGAACCGCTATAGGCTAGTGATGATGATGATGAATAAATGACCTACCTCTATAATATAACTACTTTATGCGAAAGTTTAGTAAGATAAATAAATAAAATAATAGATAAATAAATAATGCTGGACTATCACACACAGCATCATGTAACCCCAAACTAAACAGAGCTTGTGTTATGGTAACCACATGATTGATATATTACATATATAATTTTTTTTAAAGATGTGAGAATGTTTGAATGTATATGACTCCTTTATACCGGAACGGGGCGGAACGAATTAGTACGTATGTGGTTTAAACGTAGATTATAGCATAGAATAACACATACTACTTTTTAAGAGGCTACCATCAGCGTACTGCAGAAACCAGTCCATACCTATTTAATTTTTCGTCGAATACTAAAACCATATGAAATGATTTATTTTGCCTGAAGTATGGTACAAGTATGGTCTTATAATAATATTTATAATTAGCTTTTTCAAATACGTCACCGTATACATTTACAAAAAGCTAAGAATATTATCTAAATAAAAATTACATTGATTCTATTCATAAAATAATCATCTATCTAGGAATTCGGTCACACTGTAAAAATACTCTTAGATGAGCTAGGTTTTTAACTTTATTAACATTCTTAGTGGAAGATTTTTAAATCTATTAGGAATTTTATTAAATATACGTCCACACATAACAATAATTTTATTGTGTTAAAATAAAATAAAGAAGATACCTTTGCTACAAAAAAATTACGGATTTTGATGTTTGATGTTTTAATAGGTTTTACTCTGGACTAGAACATAGTTACGGTAACATGCGATCAAAGCCGCGAGCAGTATAAAGTTTTACGATATTCTATTAGGCATGATCATTTCTTTGCATACACCTTCGCTTGCCTCCAAGAAACTGAATAGATATAATCACTATTAACCTATGACCTGTTACAAACGCCTCCATTTCCATGCTATTCCTCATTATACTAACCGCATCACTTAAAATTCATCTTGAGAGTCTTGACACCGGCCATTTCTATAGGTACTCTACCATAGAGTAGAGGTGAGAACAAGTAAAAAATAAACAAATTGATACTTATGTTAAGACCTCCGTAAAGTTTTGCTAATCTTCGTTACTAAGACTTCGTCATGATGGTTAAAATGGTATCTTAAAAATTATGTAAATTTTCCGTCAATATCACAAAATATTGTGTTAGAGTCTTTTTTCTATCCTTCGGGAACTTTTTTCTGGATGAAAGCTACCCTATATCCTTTTCTGTACTACTTCTGACAAAATACAGCCTGCTTACAAACGGGCCTCTGGTGGCTCGCTGAATCCGTGCGTCATAGTCATAACGCAGCTTATCACCGGCACAGCTAAATTCCCTGATTGCTGACGAAGCTGCTGACAGCTTCGGGACCGGGCAAGAAGCTGTGCTCAGCTGTCTCCATCCCGCATGCGTAGCGCAGAGATTATGGCCAAGCAGGAAGGCTTATGTTCAGCAGTTAACTGGTTTTGTTGTCGTTATATTATAGATACCTATTAAGTATTCAGATATATATACATACATCGATCTCCTCAAAACAACTCCCTGAGTATCGTGGGTATTAAATAATTAATAAATAAATCGACTATGTACCTCCAGCATCGCGTATCGGCGCGGGGCGCCGCGGCGTCTCAGGCCTAATCTGATAGTAATCTGATAGGTACAGAATTATGTTAATATGCTTTTGCAATTTGTCCAGCTCCCTCGAATGTTGATGGAGGTCTATGTTGCCAAAAGCTGACCGCCTCAAGGATAATTTTCAGTCTCTATGTAGGCAATTTGTGTAATTTCGCATTTCAAATACTTAGATACCATAATTCATCTGGCATTGAGCGCCAATCCAAACTTGCCTAAAAATCTGTGAATTTAATTATCATCCGTTTCGTAATGTATCATGAGCAACTAGACATTTTTTATTTACAGAATTATACAGATTTACTAACATTAAAGCTCATCAAACATGTTTGTGTCTATTGCCTCAAAGATATATTTTATACTCAAAAGCTTTTGACATTGATTATTAGAACATCTAACTAAGTAGTCACAGGCATAGGTAAGTACCTATATACTTATAAACGCTGTTAAAATTTTAAGCAATGCTTAAATTGCTACATGTGTTTTCTTACCTTTAAACACAATTTAGAGCTAAGCTAGTTGGCCATTCATACGAAGGAGGAGAAGGAATGTTAAACTAATGAAAAAATTCAATATAAACAGCTGTAAAATTAAACAACTTAGCTCCCTTGTTTTGGTCAATGTTTCCGATTTTTCATATAAGTAGGCAATTAAGACTAAAACGCGGGCATTCTTACATAATTGTTTAATCACACAGAAAAGCCATAAAACTACACTTACTTGTATGTTAATAGCTCTAGAGATTTTCACCATCATCGGCGCTGCAGGCATTCGTAATAGCTCATTCGATTCTATCAACAAAACATTACGTTAATTTATTAGGGTAAAACCAGTCTTGGTCACACTGTGTTCATCACTTTATAATCACAAACATTAGTATCACAGTGTGGTGGAGTCTATATATCACCACAGTGACACTCTATATCGCTAACTAAAAGTAATTTCGACTATATTATCTCCTTCTATAAGAAAGAGACAGCTTCCTTTCAGTTTAACAGTTTAATTCGTTTAGTGAAAATCTTTCAGAATCACTTCATACCATTAGATACTTAGTTGAAAACGTTGTCAAATCATAAAAAGCTGGTCTTCTACTTCTTATGGGGTAGTGGCCAGTTCTAGTGTTGAAGTTTCTAGGCCACCCGAAGGCCTACAAATGGGACCTTCCCTTCCGAAGGGCGGAAGAGCTCGGATTGAAATGCCATAAAACGCTGACCTTTATACAGACTGACCGGACGGAGTAAGCAACACTCCGATGATCTGATAAGATTACCAAATTGAGAGACAAAATAGGTTTTTTACTGGCATCCTACTTATTGTGTAGTTATAAGGCTGTCTGAAAAAGAGTTAAGAATAAGGCTTATGCATATTGCTTATCGTTGGGGTTTGTTAGGTGTTAGTGTTAAGTATCCTGGGACTTTGCTTACTTTAATACGAATGAATTTCCCATTATGTATTTTGGTCACTATTTTCAAAAACTGTCCATCATCACAATATTCATTAATTATAGATTTTTGAAATATTTATTTTATAAGATTTCTTAAGTCGAGTCGTAGATTAGTAATTGGCAGGTATATATGGGAACGCGGCCGGGGCTAATCGCAATCACAGTGCAATATGTAGCTAATAAAAGTCATAAACAAATTAGGAAATAGGTCTAAAATCCTTTCTCTATCATAACTGCGTATCCAAGGTCGTCCACATTTGTTTCTATTTCTATTTCATAATTTACAAAACTATTGGCGTAGGGTAATGTAGCAGTTTACACTAACCACACGATATCGTACTACGTGACAAAATTCGTGATGAAGAAATCCGAAAAAGAACCAAGGTCGTTGGTATCCGTAAGAATTAACAAGTTGCGGGGCCATCCTTCAACATCGATTGCTCATAGAGGATCGTCATATCCGACAACTTATTGGGAATAAAGATCCATGACCATGAGGGACCATGACTTCATGAAAATGACTAGAAGTCTGAAGTTTTTAGAAGCTTCAACCGGTAGAGAGAGGGCTTTCAAAGCTGAACACGCAAAGTAACATTAATGTTAATCAGCGTGTCTAATCAGGGAGCAAGGCACATGCCGTCGTTCCGAAGCAAAAACCTCGTCTTGGACACATTGTCGCAGAATATTTTAGACGAAATCGTGCCGTTTATATAGTATGGAAACGCAGTACCATACACATATTAGAGAGATGAGTAACAAGTGTACACAAAAAACGTGCACGTTTTTACATAATTTCGCAACATCCTGGGAAGAGCGAGGTACAGGCACGGCTGTTGACTGATCTCAAGTTAAACGTTCTGGGTCACGATTGTTATGACTAAAGATTGAGTAAACTCCAAGTCAATGTCAAGATTCCTTGAATCCTACTAATATTATAAATACGAAAGTTTTTGAGTATGGATGTATGGATGAATGGATGAATTTTTTGTTACTTTTTCACGCAAAAAACTACTGAACGGATTTGGATGAAACTTGGAATATACATAGTTTGTGACTTGGATTAACACATAGGCTACTTTTTATCCCGGTACCATGTGAGAGAAGCCGCGGGCGGAAGCTAGTGTCTTCATAAAATCGTGAAAATGAAAGGATTTAAAATCTTCATAAACAAAGTTTCTTTATTTATGAAGATTATTGGAATTTTAGTAAGAAATAAGGTATCTACGTTATCGAAACTAAAGTAAGTTATAAACGTATTTGAATCTTCTTCTTTTCTTCGAGTAAGTGGCCAGGTTGGACTTTTACGGTAATATATGTATCGCGCATCCGTCAATATCGCTCTCCATCTCCACAATAAACTTATTAGATAAATTATACTTATATTACCGTCAAGTATCTGTAGGCACTGACATAATATCGAAAGATTGTCAGGTGTTATCTATGTATACAAATATATCGGCAAAAAAAAAACAAGTAAATCCAGTTTGAAGTATTTCGCGTGAATGTATCATTTCGTCGTATCTGCGAAGTGTGGGATAGTTTTTTTTTTAATGATAACTATTGATGAAACTAACACATGGTCCACCTGGTGTTAAGTGGTAACCATTACCTATAACAAAGTATTGGTTCGTAGGTCACGGATGTTTGGAACGTGCTCTACGATGCAACGCCCTGCGTCCATCAACTTGAAGCATTAAGGTGTTAAGCCTCTTGTGCCTGTAATTTCACCGGCACCCACACCCAAACCGAAACACAGTAATACTGCTTCATGGCAGAAGTAGGCATGGTGGTTGAGTTATTTTTGAACCTATCTATATCTTTATTTCCAAAATATTGCAAACTATTATAATTCATATATTTATAAAACTAATTTACATCAGTTAAACTTTAAAGTATCAGTTACATGTGGTGGTTAGTGTCATCAGCTTAATTGTGGTATATTTTTCAATCACATATTTATGGAACATTGTAGTGCTATCTAATTCTGACGCAAATTTCTATCAGCAGTATTGACATTCTGAAACTCGTCATCTACTTTTGATGCTGACTGTACTTACCTCGATGAGCCCTTCACAAAGAACTCTACAACTGCTAAAATAAGTTAAGTAAAGTTTCAAATAAGCTAAGTTTTTATACGCAGATAAAATATTGCGTAGAGTGTGACACGCTTTATCTAGGGTGATAAATAATGCTTTGGAGAAGAACATAGGCTCCAGTTTATCAGCCCACTGCTCGACCAGAGCGGAAGCTAAATCATATATTCCGAAGTCTTATATGTTGCAATAAATAAACCGAATACTGAATATCGAATGTAGATGAATGACTTACTTAGTTCTAGGTTGGATACAAGCTGACATAAAGTGATAATCTAGTCAGCCTGACCTATGAATTTTGCCAAACCTTAACTGCTCGGATTTGCATACGAATCGTTAAGAATTATTTGCAACACACATTTCACCGCTCTAAGGCCCATGAGTCATTATAGCTGCTGTTGCAATGTTTTTTCCATATATCTGTTAAATATGTCAACTTTCAAATTTTGGCCCCCACGTCCTTCAAAATTTAAGCTTTTCCACACCAGCCTATATCAGTTCACTGATGGACATAGGCCTCCCCTTTTAAAGGGGGATATGCCCATAATCTCCGCGCTGGGCATGCGGGTTGCGGATCGCAGGGCACAGCTTCTCGCACCACCGACGCTGCTGCCCGACGGTGGCTAGGGCATTTAGTTGTGCCGGTGCTAGGCTGCGTTATGCCGCAATCAGCCGGCCGCCAGAGCCCCGTTTGTAAGCAGGGTGCACCACGTGCAGGAGGTTATCTTGGGTTACGAAAATGGGGTTGGGTACCCATTACACCCCCTTACTACTTTCTACACACCCACACATACACACACACACACACGGTATTCAGTAAGGTATCCATCTAATTTCCTAAAACAGTTTTTTATGTTCGAGTTTAACAGCTCGAGTTGAAAATAATATCAATACTTATCACAATATTATTGATTCTCTATTATAATTGTACTAGCTATTATTTTTTCATCGAGTTTATCAGTTTGAATTGAAAATAATAATAATACATAAAATTGTATATGTCAAAGTACCTACCACATAAACTTCCTTAAAAATTCAGTGTACTGTTTGTCCCAATATTTGTAGAGGCCATTCGAGATTTTTAACGCTAATACATAATAATAAGATAAGATAAGATATTTTATTTCACACAAAAACTTAATAAAGTTACATAGTACCTTACTTATTCTTAAGGCAACATTATCTATACGAAGCCAAAAATAGCGCAGGCACTATGTGGCTCAGAGGTCTCCTACTTATACCTTATAATAATACAAATATATTGTATAAACAAATGTTTTATATTGTAGATAAACATATTAATCTTTATTTAAAGATCACGACCGCTGCCTCATCGAAAGCAATCTTAAAATAATGAATCAACAGTAAGTTAATCGGAAATGACACACGGCATCTGTGTCAATAGCCAATATCGTTAGGTAACGTCGGATAATCAAGATGTGACCCGTGGTGACCGAGGTTCCTAGTTTATTGCCATCTTTGTGTTACAGCTGTACAATTCCGACAACATAACAAAACTGGATTCTCTATTCATTTAGCATGGTATATCCTATTCTCTTTCACACAAAAACTACTGAACGGATTTGGATGAAACTTGGTATGTACAGTTGGTAGGCTACTTTCTAACTACGAATTTAAGTATTTTTTAAATAATCGCATTTTAAAGACGTATGAAAAAAGCACACACATACGGCATATTTAATTTAACACCTTCCTTTGTATATAACTTCTATACGAGGTTAAGAAAAGTTAACCGTAAAATAACTTAACTATTTGTTCGGTGTGATAGAGAAGTAAAAGTCCCGACTCAGCATGTTTCGCTATTCTAAGAAAACATTAACAACGAATGGGGATGAGGATGATGGATCTTATTTTCCACATCACTTACTAATACTTTAATCTCAAGGCTCAAGGCGATGATTTTAGTAACTCAAGTCCCGCAAGAAGGACAATAAAGACCTCAAATTCAAGTCCCTGGGTCAAACTTACTCAATTTAAAAAAAAAATTTTTTCTTAAATATGTGAGGGTTAAATAACATTTTTCTTTTAATTCGTAGTACAGTACAATAGTTCCTACGCTACTTTTTAGAAACCGAATCAGGACCCTTAAAAACTACAATGGAATGTAGGTTTTTGAATGTTCGGCATTTTCAACTTCGGTCCGACTAAAACACCAAACAGGAACATTAATCAGGATAAAAGAACATCATAATATTGTTATTAGATTGATGTTTACGATCTCTGTGGCGCAGAGGGCCAAAGCCCGTGGCACGCAAAGGGTTTCGAGCTCGATTCCCGCTGTCAGACAATTGTCTCTGTTCTGGGTATTTTCTATGTACACCTAATATTCACAAAATATGGTTACCATAACACAAGCTCTGTTTTTCTGAGTCTGTGTTGTCCAGCATTATTATAGCTAGAAGTGCCTACTATGACACAATGCACAATATTCTTCTAGAATAGGCCTGTAGTTGCTTAACAAGGTGTTAGAACAAACCAAGCGTGGGAACCAATCAAAATTTATAACAAACATTAATGCCAAAAGAAACGATCCCACAGTGGCAAGTGGCAACGCCTAACACGTGGTAACCGAACCCACTTCCCACTGAAATATTGGAAACAATACATTGCCGATAGATCCTTTCACACGATTATGTCCCATGAGAATATTAAAATGCCTACTTGATAATACTTCTAGATACAAGATTCATTATTAGCAGCTTTACGTATTGGGTTTGCGAAATGTATATTTTTTATGGTTTAGTAATGCTTGTTTTGGCCACGTATTATCTACTTACTGTATAAATGATAAGATGCTAACCAAACCTTAGATATTCTCTGAGATTAAGTTTTTTTTTTGTCGTTGTCATCGATTTATCATATAAACAGTTTGTCTTTTACTAATGTCCTTCACAAAATGAATTCTGCGTCTTAACTGCATCCGTTCATACCGTCTGCTCTTCTTTTATTTATTTTTATTTTTTATTTTATTTATTTATTGAAACAAAATGGGCTTACAGATAACTCCAAGGCGCCCATGTGCTATACTTATTACAACTAAGTGACAACTAAGTGATAAGATCTCTTCTTTTCTTCGACACGTTACTGTTAATAAAACCGGCCTTATAAACTCAGATTTAGTCACTAAAAGACTTTATTTACCAAACAGCCTAATACAACAAGTAGGTCTTTTAAAAAAAAACCGACTTGAATTAAGTCACTTCTTACTTCTTGCCCGAATGAATTTTGAAAATCGGTTCACAATCGACGGAGATTTTGGTGATCATAGGGCGAAAATTACAACTGAGGATTAGCTTTTTTGAGTTTTCCGGGAAAAGTACTAATTCCTCAGGAATAAAATTTATATGGAACCACCTTTAAAGTATATTCTTTTAAACAAAAAAAGAATTTAGAAAATCGGTTCACAATTGATGGAGTTATCTCACCGATAACAAAAGTACCACCGATACATACATAAAAAAAGTCGAAAATAAAAAGGTTCCGACGAATTGAGAACCTCCTCCTTTTTGAAGGAGGTTAAAAAGAGTTACTGATGGTCCGAAGCATGCCTGTATCGCGGGAGGCGGGTTTACATAAAATGATTACCAAAACAAAATAAAAAAGACAGTTATAAGAAGAACTGAGTTACTACTAAGTAGATGTTTGATTATTTTGTGTTTTTTTAGGTTATTTATATTAAACCATTTTTGAGCAAGTAGGTATTTTAGTTTGCTTGTATCCACTGGCCATCACTGGTCATCTATATAAGGCAGACGTAGTTGTGTGTACCTACCAACGTTTTAAGTTAACTACGTAGTACCAAAAACTTAAGATTCCATGTTTTTTTTTACATTGGATGGACCTTCGTTTGACCACGAATTCACCTGATGTTAAGTAACACTCTCGAATAGCGGATGTTTCCACTTATATCACTGCACAATGACTATTCTGCAAAAATAAACAAATATTACGCCAGAATTACTACACTCGATGATACGTTTTGAAATAAGTTCAATAGATCACAGACATTTGTGGAGGAGATTAGACGGCCGGCATAAGAATATTCTCAAACGCGGCCAAGAAAAGAGTAGCTGGACTTGGATAGTTTTTAGTTCTATTCAAAAGTGTACCTACCGAATTTTAGTCCGGTTTTAATATAAAAAATTCAGTAATAAAATACCTCATCGTAATATTTCAAAGGAGTACTTTATAATATAACAGCTTCTGCTTGCGGCTTCGCTCCCGTGGTACCGGGATAAATCACATCACACGAATACTAATAATACAACATTTTGTGTGTTTGTTGTTCCCACTCAATTCCGTAACGGCTGAACGGATTTGAACTTTACTTTGAATTTAGTAAGTAACCTAGGTTCCACCCGCGGCTTCGCTGACATGGTACGGGGATATAAAGTAGCCTATGTGTTAATCAAGGTCACAATTTCAAGTTTCATCCAAAAACCCTTCAAAAAAAACAAATTTTACTATTTACATTATTAGTACGAGTGCTTAAGTAAACTAAAAGCAACGAAACTGGCAAGAATCACACAGTGGAAAAAACAAAAAACAATTACAAAGGATATGTTGCGAAATTGACGATCAAATTAATGCGCATTAGGAAGCATTGGTATTGCGGTTGTATATTAGCTTAAAAAAATCTGATGATTTTTGAAATATCCTGTGTACTTATACCTACAGGGTGTTGCTGTAATGGTGACATGAAATGAACACAGAAGTAGTGCTACTTGTCACTAATCATAAAAAAATTAATCCCAAAGCTAAAGTGCATTTTCAAACTAAATAAATCACAAATAAGGTAAATATGACTATATTTTTTACCTTATTTGTGATTTATTTTTATATGTACTTATTATTTACGTATGCCCATAATACCCACGCTTGACATGCGGTTTGGGGATCGTAGGACACGCTTCTCACACCGCCGACGCTGCTGCCCGTCGGCGGCCAGGAAATTTAGCCGTACCGGTGCTAGGCTGCGCTGTGCCGCTATGAGCCGGCTGCCAGAGCCTCTTTCGTTAGTTAGCAGGGTGAGGTTGGCTTGGGTCCAGAAATCGGATGTTAGAACCCTTTACGCCCCATCAATTAACATTATATATCTATGGGCCTCCAGTAAGGAGCGCAGCCGCACCTTGACGTATTCAACCCCTACAACGGAATAAGAAAGCAGTTTTTGACTTAATAAAGCTAAAATGTGGCGCAAGTTTACTAGCTAAATCTACCAATAAACCATAACACTGCCATTTGGCATTACATAAGATGCTATTTCAACGTTATTTGCGATTTGAACTGATTTAATTTCGTATTTGTATAATGCGTTCCACCACAGTTCCACGCTGAGTGCTAGCGTGACCATTGACCTGCCAATAGTTGCCAGCTATCATGACATACAAAGATTAATAGACCTCAAATCTGAGTCTTCTTCTTCGCTTGAGCTACTGGCCTACTCTGTTGTTAGGCAGGGCCAACATAGCGCATACCTAGTGATTAGACTTTGATTTGTTCTCGAATTTAGATATTGGTCGTAAATGGTAGCAATTAAAATTGAAAAAAGAAAAAAGAAAAAATCTTGTTTTAAATTAGCATAATGTATTAAAATCTATTGAATTAGGCCGTCGATAAGGCCATTTCGTCAAAAGATATTTGAGAATTAAACGCTTTAGAATTCCCTTGACTCTAGATTCAATAAATCCGCGCTCTTTGAAATAGTTCGACCCCTGAGACCATTATTCAATACCATCTTTCAATAATCTAGTCATTGTCATCATCATCATCCACGTCTTGATTTCACACACTGCTGGATATAGGCCTTTTTTTGTCGGTGTGAAAATGCGTAATGCACGTCCTTCAACTTGGGGAGAGTTGGAGAAGTCTGTCGAGCTCTCCACCGGCGATTAGCTCTCACTAGCTGGACGGACCTACCGACTAGAAACACACATAGTTCCGTCGCTCACCGAAGAGCTAATTATCGAACCATTCATCGCTTGTTGAAGGGTTCGACGCTGCAGTAGCACTTGACATAGGGTCACGGTAGGATTCTACCACGGCATCAATTTATGCTATCCACAACGATCCTGTGCTAGTCTAACCCATGTACGGCCCGCAACATACTTACTAGTACTTTTGATTAACTTTATTACACTGACTATGCAAAAGCATCAAGTAAAGAACCGGTTTTAACTGTGCCATCAAAAATGCAATGGAGTGGTCTGGCGTCCAGTTAGGTATACCTACTTAGCTATAGGCTACAATTACCAGTAGGTCATACTATCACCCTACGGCCTACGGTATATTCCACTGTTATGTCAGAACCTGTTTTCATTGATAATCTACTGTTCCGTTTTTGTATTAGTGTTTGTGTCAATGGCGTTTTTGAAGATCATTCAATCAATTCTAATCATTGTCACAAGAGTGGCTGAGAATGGGAAGAGAAGTGTCGGTCGTATAGTAGCAAAGATTGGTTGACGATATTGTCAGCATCGTGGGCCTCCATTGGATCAGCCTAGCGCAAGACCGTGGCAAGTGTCAAGAGCAAAGGGTCCTGTACTCAGCCGTGGGTGAAGTACGGCTGCGGATGATGACGGTCAGCTAACCCTGTTGGGGTTTAAAATATGTAAAAAGTACCCGTAATTTCAGGGGTGTACAGGGTTCCAACCCCGATCTTCGGAACCCAAGCCAACCCAATCTGCACGTGGTGCACCCTGCTAAACAACGAACGGGGCTCTGACGGCCGGCTGATTGCGGCATAGCACAGCTAAATCCCCTGGCCACTGACGGGCAGCAGCGTCGGTGGTGCGAAAAGCTGTGCTCTGCGATCCCCAACCCGCATGCCCTGCGTGGGGATTATGGGTATATCCCCCTTTATTAGGGGAGGCCTATGTCCAGCAGTGGACTGATATAGGCTGATGTGATGTGATGACCCGTAATTTCACAAATCCATGTTCAAGAGATACAGTAGGTATAATACGTGGTCTATTCACGTATTATACCTACTGTATCATTTTTTATATGATCAATGGTCCACTAGTAAACCAATAACACATTATTGCATCGTAGGTCACGATGCAATGTGTCCATCAACTTGAGGCATGAAGGTGTTAGCCCTCATATTGTTTGTATGCCAGTGCGAACGTAACGGTACGTTACGCGTTACGTAACGTAATTGGATGATTTAATTCAATGTGCTGTTGACTTATGGTTATCTTGATGGGTAACGGTTTGCCCACTTCTGCGCGATGACCCAGAAACATGTTAATGTGGATGATTGAACGGGCGTTTTGAACATGCATATTTTTGCCATTCATAACTTTGTCTTAGACCATAGGCGGGCGATTTGATTTCCTTTCATTTATCAAAGTTATGTCTTTTGAAAAGTCTATTTTGACAGATCTGTCGTGATCCAGAGCCCGTTTTGTGCTATGGCCTCTCCTAAGGTTTATCAAGGGTAATTAAGGTTAAGGTTTATAAGCTTTAAGGTTATCTGCTAATTGAACTGCCGGCACTGGAAAAGGCTTTTTATTTGTCACTCGGTATTAATACTTATCAAAATAAATTACTTTATATTCAAGACTGTTTCAATAACTTTATATAACTTTTTAAATCATTCAATTCGGACATTCCATTTAAAAGATTTCACGAGTTTAAAAATGTAAGTATTTGAAAAAAATTGCGTGGTCATGTCACCGCTTACCCCGCTCGGCTAGCTAGGCAGCAAAGCGATGAAATAAGCGTTACGGGGGAACGGAAGGGAAGTGAATACTTATTATCAAGAAATAAAGGGTGTATGTGTGTGTGTAAAAAGTTATAATTTTTGATTTTTTTTATTAACTACCCGTGCGAAGCCAGGGCGGACCGCTATTTAATATAAATTTATTTATTTGATAACGTTGTTAATAGGGTTTTGATAGGGGTGTACAGGGTTCCAACCCCTATCTTCGGAACCCAAGCCAACCCCACCTGCACGTGGTGCACCCTGCTAAACAACTAACGGGGCTCTGGCGGCCGGCTGATTGCGGCATAGCACAGCCTACATCGGCACAGCTAAATCCCCTGGCCACCGACGGGCAGCAGCGTCGGTGGTGCGAGAAGCTTTGCCCTGCGATCCCCAACCCGCATGCCCAGCGTGGGGATTATGGGTATATCCCCCTTTATTATGGGAGGCCTATGTCCAGCAGTGGACTGATATAGGCTGATGTGGTGTGGTGTGGTGTGGTTGTTAATAATGTAATTTTTTTCTTGAATAATATTTTTTAGTAAATAAAGTATTGGTAACTTTATTTAACTACTAACAACGTTTTTGGTACTCTGTTATTTTTCAACATAACATACCTACCTACTAACCTACGCAACGTAATAACCGCCCGTCTGTATAACTATGTAAGTGCACGAATCGAAATACCTATCACTTTCCCATCACTTGTGATGCGAATCTCAAACACCTCATTTGTATTGCGTTACAGTACAGTGTGATTGCGTTTCAGAACAATTAGTTTGCAATTTGCGCGTCGACGCATGAAGAATTGGATGGCTTCGTTTACACGGTTCTGAAAATAGTATTGTACGCGATTGTAAATCTTAATATTATGTATCTTATAAATAATAATATGCTAGACACTATTACAGTTCATCATGTCAAAACTATGAGATAGCATGTAAAATGTGTCCTCAACTTGGAATATTAAAGCAAAAACTATACTTACTGGATCAATTTTGGTGTGGCTTTAATAAAGAATATATTTTTTAAACTAAATTTAAACAATACAACAATATCCAAATATCCAAAGGTTGTCTGGAAGAGATCGCTTCCAAGGGATATGACCGCCCATTGTGCCTTTTATCTCTTTTAAATTTGTCTGTTGTTTCTAAACTAAGGTGTACAATAAAGAATTTTCATTCATTCATTCATATATTACCTTATCCATATATGTGACAATCAAAGAACTGTCAGTGGTTTATTCCAGTCTGTTGTTCTAAGAAAATTGAGCTGGAGTCAAACGGGAATACCTAATCGGTTTTAACGATCATAATTTTACTTACATTTTATTCTCTCAAAGTATTATAACTCTACAAACTAGTTCGATTTGAATAAGTATTTGATTTTCGCAAGACTTTTAGCATAATTTACCTACATAAATATGCAAGTGGAGCGTAATTTTGAATTGATTATGCAATCCGTCAACCTATTATTAAAATTCGTAAGGCATAACAGCAAGGTTATAGATAGAGCACATTAATCCTAACTACCTTTTACACTAATACTATTATACTATTGTGGTTCTGATCCTCTTTCTGTGTAAAAGAGTTTCCTAATACTCACGCCACAGTAGGATATCCCAGTAGTGTCAAGACACGTCGTTACTGTTATTTTGTTGTTCACCTACTTGCTGGCATAACGAAGAAAACCTTCGGGTTTTTGCATCATTATCAAGTTTGTTTATGCAGTTTACGTACGTTTTATCTCACGTACAAATCAACGTGTTTTGGTTAAACGTACACGTGGAATGTTTATGTTAGTATGTCAGTTAATGGCCTACTGAACTGGTTGTGGCAGTGCTGGTGTTTTACGATACTTGAAGATGGAACTTGCAAATGCCCCACCTGATGTTAAGTACTAACCACCAAATACAATAAAGTATTGCATTAAGTCACGTATATCAGGCACGTTCAAAATATGCAACGCTCTATACTACGACCGTCAACTTGCTGCATCACGTTAACTCATAAGTGCCTGTAATTTCACCAGCACCCATATCATTAACACGTTGACTGCCTCGGATATGAGTTCTGCAGCAGGTGTGCTATTGTGTTTTGAGAACTCAAAACATTATACATTAGCACGTTGACTGCCCTGACGCTATGTGCCATTCCCGAGGAGCTAGCAGCAGGCAGTCCGTCGTGGTGTTTTTAGCGCTACAACCGAAACACGGCAATGCTGTTTCAAGGCAGAAATAAGGATCGTGGCCAAGTTCCCGGACGAGCTGCTTACTAAAAGCTCTTGTCTCTTTAAAATTTTATTTTTTAACCTTTCGTGATCATTTTGGTTCTTCAGCTTATTAGAAGTGGCTAAATTCTAGGAGTGTAAGCAGGAGTGTATAACAGACACCTCAACGAAAAAAAGAATGTATCATGGACACGAAGAAGAAGAAGCTTATTAAACACTCTTGGCTTCCTTGCACGTCTATCTAGATGAGCATAATGTCTCCAATCTCCATTTAGAACTGTTTCGCTTCTACCCGGATTGGTGACGTAACTAATTCGTATTCACGCACCCGATGGATTGCGGTGCGTGCGCGTAACATGCGAACCGAAAACAGTGGCAATGAATACCGACCTTGTTGTGATCGCTAATGCAATACTGATTCATGTTAATTAGGTTACATTTTTTTATATAACAAATTGATGAACCGAGGCAGTGACATCGGCAGTATAATGGTCTGATATAATAATCGGCTGATTTATTTATTTCCACTTTATTGCACAATAAATGTAACAAAAAGTAGGCTTGATGCTAGGAGCATTTTCTACCAGCCAAACCTACGGTTTGCTGATAGCAATATTAAATAAATATGGTTCAACATAGTTCAGAAAATGAGTATGTTGCAGTGGCAGTGGGTTGGCCATATCTGCCGAATAACCGAGAACTGTTAGGGTAAAGAGTTCTTGAGTGGAGACCGCGGCTCGGAAAAAGTAATTTAGGACGTCCTCCGGTAGAGGTATGATCTGCGAAGGCTGCTGGTAGAAGCTGGATGCGTCGAGCTGAGGATAGAGTACAATGGCACTCACTAGGGGAGGTAAGGGGAATCCTATGTCCAGCAGTGGACTGCTATAGGCTGTTGATGATGGGTCAATTAAATTGTAACGCAGCATGAATCAAACAAATCGATGACAGAGGGCGGGAGGGAAGACACTCACTTAACCAACTGACTTTTGAAGCCTTATAATAATTTAACACGTTAATTATAAAATTATTGCGTTGTTTCTTATTGTGACGAGCGCGTTTATGTCTTTTGTATGGGAGCAAGTGTTCAAGTTTATGATATAACTTGCTTATTTTTACCTCTTCGGTCAGGTTATTGTTTAATTGAGATCTGTTTGTGTAATGAACTTATTTTACTCAGTGAGTTTAAGTGTTTCCTGCATCTTTGGAATCCAAGCTAACCTCACCGGCCCGTGGTGCACCCTGCTACCTAACAAACGGGGCTTTGGCGACCAATTGATATCGCCTTAGCGCAGTCTAACATCGGCACATCTAAATTCCCTGACTGTTGACTGGTAGCAGCGTTAGTGGTGCAAGAAGCTGTACCCTGCAAGTCCCTACCCGTTTACACAGGGTGGGAATTTTGGGCTTATTATAGGAGGCCTTTGTCCAATTGTGGGCTGAATAGTCTGGAGTTGTTTTTAATTTAAAAACTAAAATTTATTATTTGTGTTTGTAAGTTATTTTTTAATAACTAGTCCTAAGACCTAATGTTACCTTCACTTATTTATGCAAATAAATGTCTTGTATCTTGTATCTTGAGTTGTAAAAATATGTTTTCAGTGGAAGCTCAACTACCCGCTTCGGAAGTCGCAAGTCCGTCGTCAGCGAGCCATCCCGCCCTCGATCCCATTTCCCTGCGAGGCCTCCCTCCCCTGGGGACGGAGCAAGGAGCGCCCGACATCAGTGCACCGTCTCCGACCGGGAGACATCGATGTGGTGGCTGCGATAGGGGACTCGCTGGTCGCCGGTAGCGGAGCTTTGGAGGAGTTTGCACTTGGCGCCTTTGTAGAGTATCGGGGAGTTTCTTGGTGTGCAGGTAATTTACTTCCTCAGCCTACAAAAATCTAGTGCAGATTATAGGTACTTCTTTGTTTAGAAGGTTTACACATCACCATGATTGCTTTTTCACGCTGGCAGGGTTGGTGATTTCAGTATTGGTATTTTGCAAACAGGTGCTGGTGCTCATCTTCTTGTTCAATCCTTTGAAAACACCCTGTTAACACGTAACCTAGAAAAGTAAATGCTAGGATGAAAAATAAATCCAAGCGCCGTTAGGGAAAATATTGATCCTTACGTGCTCGTAGTGAATTGGAAACTGTGTAGAGGCAGATAATTCATATAATAGTATGTAGTATGTACTCTACGGTAGAAGTCAAAAAAACTATGCGTGATATATCACTACGGTGTGTTGGTTACCGTGGAAAATACCGTAGAGATAGCACGCGCTGACCCGATTCATTCGATGTTTCATTCGCTACGGCCGGCGCCGCGGGGCAGCAACGGCGATTTACACTGTGCGAGATGACAAATTTTGAAAGCACGCATGTAGAAAAGACAACAAAATAAACGAACTAAATTCAAACTATATTCCCACTCAATTCAAGATATACTTATTCAATCCAATTCTATCAAATCAATTCAATAACATCTGACTCCTTAGGGGAGGCCTATGTCCAGACCTGGAATGCCACTAACACACAATATAAAATAATTCCACCTAATTCAAAATAAGCAAAAATTAAACACAAATAAAACCCTTAACTTAATTTAAACTCAAACTAATTTCAAAAACTTATCCAATCCAATTCTATGAATTCAATTCAATGATATAACTCCTTAAGAGAGGCCTATGTATACTGTTATAGGCTGATGTGATGATGGATCTATTACTTGTGGAACAATATAAAATAAAATAAACAGAAAAGAAACATAAAACTTTAAACTAAAACAAAGGAGAATGCCGTCTGATGTATGGCGCTCGGTACCAATGCTAAAGAGATTGCGTCAAAACGAAAGCTAATTTTTTTGAAAGATATTATACTTTTATTCATGGAATACTAAGTCTTTTTTATGATAAACGTAAACAAATTGTTTTTATTTGATATTAGTTTGAGTTTGTTTTTTAAAAAAATGCTTTCCCGAGACCTTGTGTGTTCAGTTTTGTCTACATAATTATAAGTATTACACTATAAACATTTAACTATGATACTATATCTATAAGAAAAGGTTTATATACCTCACACAGATAGGTAAAAGGGTGTTTTAACTTCTACTTCGTAGGTAGGACATTACATACATTACTACTGTGTTCTACTTTATATTATTTTCAAATAATGATAGTGACGAGAAAGTAGATAGGCATTTACATCATTATAAGTATTAGTACTTACTGGTGAAGGTGAAATCCAAGCTAAGATCCAAGATCTTAACACATTCATCACAACCACGAAAAGGCCATGGATGCCTCTTCCAAACTATGCTGGTTTCGCGTCACCGGTTATTAGCAAACAGTTGATGCCACGATTGTTTATCGTACATTATTGTGATGATGTCTAATAAAATATCTATTAACAGAATAAACACTGCTACACAATGCCACAGAACACTCTAGTAATACATAAAGATAGGAGATAGTTTAGTAGAACCACAAAAAAGTTTATGATCCAACCTCTTTGATTATACAAAGTGAAAAAACCTCCAATGTTTTCAGTAAATTCTACTGTCTAAAATTATAAGTGCGGGTAGTTGCAATGTCATGGTGCCGTGCGCCGGAAACCAAATAAACGAAAGAATTTTTTTACGTGATTATTAATCGAGTCGGTGTGTAAGACTAAAAAAAAAATTTATGTTATTTATAAAATAAAGGCAATTTTATGGAATACGTTTGGTTTTGACGCAATTGGTACGGGTAATCGGCATTCTCCTTTCAAACTAAACTCAAGATAAGCCCAATCCTAAATAAGTACTTCTTATTTAGGATAACATCTCCACAATATCGCCAATTTAATATTAGCGAAATCGTGCTTCTACTTTCGTTTGATGTATTGTTATCAGTTGAATGTGTCTTGTTGATACGCAAGTGGTACTTTGCATTTAGGCTAGATGCCTGAAAAATTTTAATTAGTCCGTCATTTACATTATCAAAAAATATTGGACACGTATTTTGTCTTTTGTCCGTTGAAGTTCCGCGTGACGTCACGGGTAAGTACACATTTTACATACAAGTGACGTCACGAGCCCCCACTCCCGAACTTTGACGCTCTATAACTTTGTCGATTTCCATTGATTTTAATAATAAAAAAATACGTGTCCAATAATTGTTGATAATTGACAGTATAATAAATACTAATTGACAGACTAATTAGTTTTTTTTTTTTACCCTGGCGTCATCCCTAATAGGGATGTTAATTCTAACTACTACTACTAATAGCCTGTCAAAATCTTACACTTGTCATTCAATACGGAATTGAATTACACCATCAATTCAATCCACTACTGGACATAATTAAGGAAGGGGGATATGCCCATAATCCTCACGCTAGGAATGCGGGCTAGGGATCTCAAGGCACAACTTCTCGTACCACCAACACTGCTGCTCGCTGGCAGTTAGGGGATTTAGCTGTGCCAGTGTTAGATTACGCTATACCCCAGGCAGCCGGCCAAAGCCCCGTTTGCTTTACAACAGGGTGCATCACGGGCGGGTGCGGTTGGCTTGGGTTCCAAAGATAGAGGTTGGAACCCCTTACAAATACCCCAAAGAATTAAATTGACTTAAGCTATTACTGGAGGGGTAGGCAGAGAAAAGGAAACACTCTGCGTAGCAAGGTGGACTGATCGTGTTTGTTTCTGTCTGTTGGCATGCAATCAGTACAATTGCCTGTTTCAATAATGAACATCGAATCCAATCAAATAGATTGTTACGTAATATCACGCATTCTCGTGCACAAACCTGTATCAAGATACCGCTTTAATATATCATTCACTCGTTAAGTTTTCAGGTTTTCATGAATTGCCTTTTAATTGTCTAAAAGCAACAGGTATTATTAGTATCATTTAGTCCGTTAACACCTAATGCTTGATAAAGGCCTCCTCTTTATCACTCGTTCACAGATTTCTATTTAAAAATAATCTTATAAGACTATTTATCAACACAAAAGTTACGTCGGAAAAAACGGCCCAGAAATTCAAGAGAGACGAACCAGCTCATTTGTGGATACTCTAGGAGGGCCTAGAAAAGCTTAACTTCAAATTGTCGACCAAGATTTCATATGTATTGTATGCATTTATTTCAGATTATAATCCATAATATTTGTTAGTACACAAAGAGATATTAAATACAATTTAAAAACAAAGAAGAGTGTTAGTAAATTATTACATACATAAATCATAATCAAAATTTTAATAATAAAATCAAATTAAAATATCAAAACAAAATTGAACTATCTCACTGGTATGTGAAGCAGCATCCAATGTTGGTTAATTGGACAATCCCACCTGTCGGACAACATATCCAGGATGCAGTTAGGCTAAGGGTATGCAGTTATATGTGCTTTGGACAAATTTTCGTATTTCGACAAACAGCTGAGTTATAGCGAAAAAAACGAATTTCAGGGGTTTTTTCAAGGTGGAGGAGAATGCACATATGAATTCTTGGTTGACAATTTTTTTCTTTTCATAGGTCCTCCCCACATAATATCCAAAATTCAGCTTGTTGCGGTTCACTTGCATTTCCAAATGGATATAATGAGTGGACTATTAACCTATTGACCCTCTGCTCTGACGTGTTCAACAAAATGCAAACGCACCGAACAAAGTAGGTACACAACCTTTGCCCACAAATTCTCATCCAAATCAGAAAAAATACAAAAATCTACTCATATTTTCACAAAAGAAACCAACACGTTAAGCTTCAAGAAATAGCACACGCAAACAATATAACTCAACACAAATTGGACGATGTTTCACCTTCATCATAAGGCATCATCAGGATATAATTGATTCACTCTCCACCTTCGGCAATGCTAGAAACTACGACGCACAACTTTGCAGATGAGTTGCTTCACTGAGCGTAATATTATATTGCCATTATTATTTCTAAGCAGGTAAGTTTTAGGGGTTCTAGCTAGTCCATTTAACTGTTTTGTCATAAGGAAGAGCCCAGTTTCAACAGGCTCTTCAGCGCGGTGTCGCAAATCTGTATTCATCGTGACAAAGCTCACGATTAGACAACATTAAATATTCAGATCCTGGCACAGGTAATATCGGAACGGTTAACACACTTGAGGAGATTCCAATCTTCTTCTATATTGCAAGCAAGGATACAACGTGGAGAGCATGGGGTTTATTATTGGGAGCGTCGAAAGAGGCGGTCGAACATATCTAAAAGGCTTATTATACCACGCAGTATTCAGTCTGTCTTAGGAAGACTGTCTTACTGACTAATTAGTCAAGCTTGCTATTTTCTATAACTGACTTAGTGGCTTACTCTTATTATACCACGCTAGGAGTTCTTACTCAATCTTACTAAGACAGTCTAAATACCGCGTGGGGCGTGGTCTAATTAATAGACTTTTAATGTCAAATCCCACCCGGGGGTCGTGTAGTGATGGGAGACCCTCACACATGCTAGTGATGTGACTGATCGATTGTGGGTATTGTATTGATAGAATCGACACATACTTTACACACCTGCAACATACCTAGAACCTGCTATAAAGGACTTTGTTATCAGTTGTTGATAAAAGGGATGTGCTAAACACTTTATTATGCTACTAGCTTCCACTCGCGGCTTCGCTCGCTTTTAAATTATTTTTCTATCACTTGGGAACTTTTTTCTGGTTGAGAGGTACCATAATATTCTATTCAGTACCTCTAACAACATGTATGCGAAATTTTGTGATGATCGGTTGAGTAGTTAAGTCATTAAAGCGTAACAAACAAATATACTCACTTGAGCATTTATAATACAAGCTTCCGCCCGCGGCTTCACTCGCGTGTTATCCATATAAAAAGCAGTCTATGTGTTTATTTAGATCACAAACTATGCATATTTCAATATTTATCCATATCTGTTCAGTAGTTTTTGTGAGAAAGATTAAGAAACATCGATTCACCCTCACAAACTTTCACATTTATAATATTAGTAGGATAAGGATTAAGATATTTAGTAAAACTACTGAAGGATGAGATACAGACGTCTATCATCACGACAGACAACAGATAGCTATCTCCCATTTTGTGAACACGCTTTTTTGTAAGGACTGACCTAGCTGAGTCATATTAACTACAATAGCTCTACGCGATAAGTGCGTTCGAAATTCAAATGTTTACAAACAGTCCAACTGTTACCTCATTGGATGCACGCCAGCTGATGCTTGACGCCATTCATTTATTTCGAGGCTGATATAATCGAAGCTACGATTTTAGTTGTGTGATTTGTGATATGTTTTTTTTTTTAATTTAAGGCGACTATAAGGGTCAAACCTCCCTCTCGCTCGCACTATTCAATTCGCACTATTATATTCTTGCTGAACCTTTTTATTGTTATTTTCTAGGCCGTGAAGGTTTGCTATTTTGCATAACTACATTCAGTGATTTTATATCTTCAAAAATGTTGAATAGTGCGAGCGAGAGGGAGGTTTCACCCTTATAGTCGCCTTAAGACACGTTACTATTTTATTGTGGCTTTCCCCACTGGTAGGACGGTTTGGTGGGGATTATAGGAATAATCCTACACAGCTTTGCTTGCTTGCTTAGTTCGCGACTACATGATTCTTTATGATAGACTTATACCTCATTTCAAAACGAAGACATAAGTTAATCTAAGTTTAAATCTGTCATTTTGTATTCAAAGTACCAATTTTAAACCTAGACTATCTTTAGTCTCCGTTTTGGAATAAGACTGTTAAATCTGACATATTATATATAAAATAACAGTTTCAAACCTAAACTATCTTTAGTCTTTGTTTTGGAATAAGACAGAATAGTGTCCAGTATTATTTATATATTTACTATACAAAAATAATCATCATGTACGTGTTTTTTATGTTTTTAACATACTGCTTGTTACTGTGGATATTTTTGTTTTTGTTAGCGTGCCTTCCTATTGTGTGTTAAATAATAGTAGATTTTACAACAAGTGAAAACGAACCATTTTCATGAACCATTTTCATGGGATGATAGTAATGTCGAGGATAAAATGGTTTTGTGGAAGAGTTATAAACTCTGCTTTCCACTTCGATTGCGAGTAAATAATACAGTTGTGTAACTTATCATTTCTTTAATTAAAATTCGAAGTAAAATGAGTTGGTACAGTTTTGAATACTGAAGGAAATCGTTTTTCCCGGCATATTAACGGTATTTTTGACGGCCTCTATGGCGCAGTTTTTGACACGCAGTAGGTTGTGTGTTCGATTCCCGCTGCGGGACAAATGTTTGCATTTTCAGTTTGCAGATATTTGTCTCAGGTCTGGGTGTTTTCTATGTATGATTTGTATGTATTTACAAAAAAAAAATAGTATATCAATCATGTGGTTCCCATAATACAAGCTCTGCTTAGTTTGGGGCTACATGATGCTGTGTGATTACGTCCCGCATTATTTATTTATTTATTTTATGTCTTAAAAAACACATAAGGCAAATAAATTAAAGTCAATATTATAAAATAACAAATTCTATCTATGAACTTCTTATTGTTTTTGGGTTTATGGCTCATTTTCTTTGCATGAATATAGACACATTTATGAGTAGATATGTTAATTCACTTGAGCACAAAATTCGATTTTGTGCAGCCTATATCCTGCACAAATACTTTCAGAGCATGAGAAGTGAAAATTAGTAATTTATTTTTTCTTAATTTTGACCTAACTTTTGAATAGCATCATAATTCCCCTTTGCAGGGGGTGACGCGACTTGGCGCGAGTTCCTCACGCTCCCCAACATCCTGAAGGAGTACAACCCCGGCCTGCGCGGATACTCCACCGGCACGGGCGAGTGGCTCACCAAGAACGCAAAGTTCAACGTCGCCTTCCCCGTCGCCTCCGACGAAGATGCATACAAACAAGCCAAGGTAATTCTACAACTTACCTTGACAAGCAGGTGTTCTGCACGGCGACATCGCTATATGGTAGACATACCTCGTATGCGCACAAAGCGTTTCTCTTCCACCTTTATCATACGCACCGCCAAGGAGTGAAACGCTCTACCCGAGTATGTGTTCCCCGATAATTATAACTTGGGCGTCTTCAAGTCTCGAGTGAACAGGTTTCTTCTAGGCAAGCGTGCTCCATCGTAGACTGGATCCTCGCTTAACATCAGGTGAGTTGTAGTCAAACGCAAGCCTATCCAATATATAAAAAAAAGACTTCAAAAAAGGAGGTCTCAATTCGGTTTTATTTTGTTTAAGCCAAGGCTGCTGGTAGAAGCTGGATGCGTCGAGCTCAGGACAGGGCGCAATGGCGCTCATTAGGGGAGGCCTATGTCCAGCAGTGGACTGCTATAGGCTGATGATGATGATGATGATGATGAAGCCAAGGCAAAGATAGGTAACTATTGCATGGGCGGCGCATGTGCTAGGTGGGAGGGAATAGTTTAGGGCTCTTTTATAGTATTTCCATAGCTGACTCCGACTCCAAAAATAACACTCGTTTTTAAATTAATTTTATTGACATTATTTTATAATTAAAATTATTAAAAGGATCGGCAACGCGCATTTGATTCTCTTGATGTAACATGCGTCCATATGCTACGGGTGCCACTTACCATCAAGAGGACCGTATGCCTGTTTGCTAACTTAGTAGCATAACATAAAATACTACCTAAATATAATTATGTAGATATGGTTTTATTTAAATATTTGACAAAGCCCCTGTACAACTGCAAAGATTTTTTTTGTCTGTCTTGCCATTTTTTTGTAAATCCACGTGACTGAGTGTACCCAGTGTTTCTATAGTATGAATAAAATATATGAATATGAATAAGAGGTAGGTATAGTATAGGTAGACCTTCCTATGTGGTAAACGCATAGATCGTATGGGATAGATTGAGTAGAATAAAAGGTTGATTGTAACCTGTAAAAACAATGAAATTAGCTATTATTTTTTTACTTTTTAGTGCAGTTTTTTAAACAAGTACCAAAACGTAAAATACGTAAACAAAGCCGCGGCCGGAAACTTATCCGTATATTTACAACTGTACTTTAGAAAACCAACAAGAATATGGTCGTAATGGTACCAGTCCAAACGCTATGTAGGCCTAACGCGATGTATACATATCGAGATCCAGTCAGAGGGCTTACCACGAGTTTTGATAGTTTTCGAAAACTTTATAAGTTTCGGTATCTTTCCCAGTGTTGCTATTTTAGCATTTTTAATGCTAAATTTAGCATATTTTCGGGTCTGTTAGCTTGAAAAATTCGCATTTAGCATATTTTTATGATTAACATTTTTTTGTACGTTACCTAAAAATTCAAAATTCCTAAGGAATTCAAAAGAAAAATATAGATTTTAGCATTTTATTTAGCATTTTTAAAAGTTATTTAGAATTTTTTGCAACATGTTTTAGCATTTTCTCCAAATAAAAAACGGCAACACTGATCTTTCCATACATTTTCGTAGTTCATGCACGTTTCCCTAGAGGCGCTGTACGAAAATGTATGGAAAGATACCAAAACCTAAAAAGTTTTCGAAAACTATCAAAACCCGTGGTAGGCCCTCTGAAAGCGATATAGTCATAGCTGCTTATCTAGTCAAATCAAAATGTAAACTCAAAGCTTCTAACCCAAAACTACCATCTTTTTAATTGCTAGATAAATTAAAAGCCTTTTGGGTTCTTTTGTTAATCTGAAATCTGTTAGGACGCGTCCGTTTTCACCAGCTAGTTACACAACGGGTTGTGACGATGTTAAATAAAGTCCAATATTAAATAAATGAGGTGAAGGTTTAAAATGTACACTCATGGCTACTACCAGGAAAATCTTGAAGCCACGTATTCTTGCAAACATATTCGATACACACTCCATCTCTCGGTCAAGTGCTGGCAAATAACGCGTTATAAAACACCTATACAGCTGTAGCCCCGTGACTTTGCGCGGTTTATAGCGTTCCCACTGATGTAAGCTCTCTACAATAGGTTCTCACCTATGAAATTGGTATTTTTTTACTCGAAATAAATAAATAATGCTGGACTATCACACAGCATCATGTAGCCTCAAACTAAGCAGAGCTTGTGTTATGGGAACCATTTGTAAATACATATATATCATACATAGAAAACACCCAGACCCGAGACAAATATCTGCAGAACATACAAACATTTGTCCCGAAGCGAGAATCGAACCCGCAACCTTCTGCGTCCCAGGCGGACTTTCGCCCACTGCAGAACTGCATCACAGAGACCGACCCTTTTTTATTTTGTACACATTTTTTGAACTCATAAATCATAAACTAAATTAATAAATATTCTGAACGTAATTTTATTGCAAATATTGAAAACTCAATAGATACTAATTTAGTTGAAGTTCATTCTTAAAAAATAAAACATAAAAATAGTTCATCCTTAAATTCACCGTATTTATTTTATATGTTAGTTTTCTTTTTTAAATAAGGCTACACATACTTTTCACAATGTTGTCCAATTGTGCACGCAACATTTTAGGGGAATAGGATTTGTAGTTCCAGAAAGAAATACAAAAATGTGTGTATTGAGAAATTTTCTATTTTTAATTCTTCATACAAAACGCTTATTTCATAGGTAAGGACCTAATACAATGAATTCATAGTTTCTGCTTTACTAGGTCGTTACCCCATTCAATTATTTATTATATCAGTAGGTAGTAGAGTTCTTTGTGAAGGGCTCGTCCGTGGAGGTACTGCCACCATGCCTATTTCTGCCATGAAGCAGCTGCTGTGTTTCTGTTTGAAGGGTACAGGCACATGAGGCTTAACATCCTCGCGCCTCATATTGATGGACGCTGGGTGTTGCATCGTAGGGCACTTTCCAAAGAAGCATGATCTGCGTTATAATGATAATATATAATATATATAGATAAATTCTTTATTGTACACCAAAAGAATTCAACAATTTATAGGAAAAATTACAATTAAAAAAGTAACAATGGGCGCTCTTATCACTAATAGCGATCTCTTCCAGACAACCTTTGGATGGACAGGATAGCACGATAAACAAAAGACTGCGGTGTACATACATACGAAAGTAGCTACATAAATAATATCATACACATTCCTAACTATCTACGATATACATTAGATACATTATAAAATATACCAACTACATAAAATATATATATAATAAAAATGAAACTATAGACTACATAATAATAATACATAAACTACATAAATACCTATTAGCAAAATATAACATTATTAGTATCCCTTAGCAATAAAATCTAGCAGTAAAGATAAAGGAAATGCTTAAATACTTTATCCTTAAAAATGGGCAGGGATTTAGATGATCTTATTGAGAGAGGTAAGGCGTTCCAAAGTATAGGTAAAAGAGTCGCTGTAAAACTTAGAGCTATGGACTGGTGTACAAAGCTGCAACGTTTCTGAAGAGTGTATATTTCGATCGTGTGCCTGAATTCAAACACTCCTTGAGGTAATGGTTGCCAATTAATATCAGTTGGGTCATGTGCTTGTTCCATCTTCATGTACCAAAAAAAAATGACTAGGCCTTGGAGTTGATTGTGTATATGTCGACTAGGTAAGATTTTACAATTTCGAAATTCATACTGGCTTACGATCGAACTCGAGACTTTTCCCTTGGATACATTCCTCCAATGGATCCACCCACAGCCTTCAAACCGAAACAGCACAGCTGCTTCATGGCAGAAATAGACATGGTGGCAGTACTTCCTCGGACGAGCCATTTACAAAGAACTCTACTACTAATAATTAATGCTAAAGTGCCGATCCCTAGCTGAACAATATGGGCTGATTATGCTATGTCCTACAAATATAATGCTGCAATAGTTCCAAACTAAGAATATAATCAGGCTGTAACAATTTGTGTGTTTAATTGTATCAGAATGTTAATGAGCAGTGAAACTAGTTAGAATTGCACCGAAATGCCTACTCGTTGACCTCGATTCTGGACCCGCTTCTAAGTAAATATTGGAATTAATTTGGTAAGAACATTCATATCTGTATTAACAATCTCACTGGCAACAAATTAACACTCAAGAATAAGTGTATTTTAGGCCATAGATCGCGGCTCTGCAAGCGTAGTGCAGGACCCCTCCGACCAGAGTGACTATTTGCGAAAGTTTGTCGGTAGGAGCTTGATGCGTCGAGCTCCTACCGGCAAACTATGTCCAAGCCTATGTCCAGCAGTGGACTGCTATAGGCTGATGATGATGATGATGATGTGGACATCAATCTGGTCTTCTTCTTCTTCTTCGTATGAGCTAGTGACCAACTCAAGTGTCGGAGTTTTTAGACAGCCCGAAGGCCTCCGACATGGCTTAACGATTGAAAAGCGGGGACCAACATCTTAACGTGCCTTTCGAAGCACGGAAGCGCTCAAATCTGGTAAAATGTCATCACTGTAGTTTTTGTTTTACCAGCCCATTTCGTCCAACTGCTGGGCAAACACTATCACAATCTTTTCCAAACGTACCTGTCTTAGGTCATCCACCATTCTCTCCCACTTCATTCATTCAGCACTGTTGTTATTTCCAAAGATTTTTTAGTTAGTTTATAGTCTAGCGTTGATTTTAATGTAGATCACACATATTTTAGTGGATTTTTAACACGTTGATTGTGGTTTTATTTTATTATAATATTTCAGAATAATTGTGATTTTTTATAGTTCTAAGTAGACTAAGATATACGATGTAAGATATGAACTTGAACTAAATTGTCTAAACCAGCTGCTAACTGAGCCTACATAGGCAGTGGAGCTTGCAATCATTGTGATGTGATGAGAGTAAGCAGGTATCTTGCGCTGGACGGAAAGTTCACGGTTTGTTTAATCACTAATTATAACTCAAGAGTCAAGATATTTATTTGCATATAAGTGTAAGTAACAGTAGGTCTTGAGACTAGTTAACAACTACAGGACTTTTGTGGTATTGCAAATTTGATGGGGTAGAGGATGCTTTACATTTGGTAGAATAATGTACAAAGATTACAAATAAAAACTAAGTACATAGGTACCAAAATAATACTTTGCTGATTTATAGAAGGTGGGAAAATGTAAAAAAATAATGATAATAATAGAATTAATCACCAATTGCAAAAATGACATGCATCCTATTTAAAGATTAAATGAAGAATTCAGATATACTATAATAATATTTATCAACCAAATTTTTTACTTTTTTTTGTCAAATTGTCTGCGTTGTGGATTTTTTATGTCACTGGGAGTTTTATTATAAATACGCGCCCACACATTAGCAAAACAGCTCTTTAGATGGAGACTCGCGTTTTCAGATTCTTAAAAAAAAAACAAATTTACAAGCAAAATTACCTACAGACAATAATGTCTGTAGGTAAACAGAAAAAAAATTTGAGTTTCATCTTTATCAACAGTCTGCAGAAATCAACTGTGAAACAGTTCCCTTCCCAGAGCCCACGTTCAATTTTCTTGAACCCTTTCCATCCTAGAGCATATGCACATGGCGTGTTATATTATGCACGCAAACAACGCGCGTTTACGACGCCGTAGATGCACATAGATTACACGTGCGTAGGTTACAAGGCTGCGACTGAATCTCGTTTGAATTGCATTAACGCCCGTCATCTGCGCGTCATCTGCGCGCATAAAAAACGCCAAGTGCATAGGCTCCTAGAAGTTTAATTGTAGGTACCTATTTTTTAACAATCTGGATTAATTACCATAAACTTCACACTAGCCTCAACTGAGAGACTACTCACTGGACCAATCTCTCTACCTACCCATGACATAACAACCCTGAAGCAACAGACATCTTATTGGACTATTGTTACAACAAACAGATCGCCAAGAAGCAGAATTGAAAAAGAAAAAAAAAACTAGCCTCAACAGTCAACAAGATCATGTTATAAAACAAAGTCTGTTATCCAATCGGCTAACAATGATATCCAATCGGTTCACTGAGAGTTAATGATAACCAATATTGTTAGCCGATAAGTTGTGAGACTTTATATGATGACTTTATTGATCCTGTTGATTCATTTATAAACACTAGTATTCCAAATGTTATAAATTCTATCATGCTTCCAACGGTATTTGTGTCTACCTAAGTACTTTTTAAATCTGCTCACCAATACTGGCTAATGCTGTATACACCTGTAATTGGCGCACATATCAGGAATGCGCTAATGACAACTGTCATATGACTGAATACTGATTTTTTTATTAACTTAATATGTACTCTGTTGGTGTATCTTAAATAAATATATATAGACTGGATTTTTAATTGCCTAAATTATCAATTTTAAAACAATGACTCGTTTTATGACTGTTTCATAAAAATTTTGGATTTACGGTTGGCGAGAATTAACCTGGTGGTCTTCTAAAACTACCTGCCAACTACTTGACCTGTCTTCCGTTAGTGTTGTACGTTACCAAATACAAAATTTACGATGCGTAGAGGGCGCATCAATTTTCACGATCATACATCATTCTACAAACCTACTTAATAACGTTACTAGATCAATTGTTTTTGTGAAAAAAGATTGTGCAAAATATCGCCTACAAATTTGTTATTTTAATGTTTCGTTATGCTAATAATAGAATTAAGCAATAATAGTATTTATATATAGGTAATAAGGGTCGCAATAAAATAAAACCAATACTTTAGTTATATGACTATCCATTTGAGATCACCTTATACATTTCAACGAGATGGAGTGACCAACGAAATGGAGAGATCAGCTAAAAAAGGACAAAATTAAACGTCATCAAGTGGTGCCGATGACTGCCAACAGAAGCCGCTGGAGACTAGTAGTTCAGTCCATCACGAAGCCAACGCAGAGTGATCACGATCTTCAGTCATGCAGTTACCGAACGCAGACATTTCGGCTAAATACTTTTAGAACTGCAATGAAAAAGCATGTTTGATCATTATTGTCCCCATCATTGGGCAATGGTGATCAGAAAAATAAAATCAGAAGTGGTCACAACTTTTCGTTGTGACGTAGCAACCAAAACAGTTGAAAGAATACCATACCACTTGAAATACGATTCAAGTTTAATTTTTGGTGTTAGTAATAATATAACAAACTAGTAATTTATAAATCTGCAAAGTGAAGCACTATAATTTATCTCCAAGAATTAGAAAAATCATTGTAAATCCCCATATGTTTTCACAACAGTAGAGTTGCGACCATAACAGTTTTACGAATGCCATTCGTCACTTTTGACCGATTGAGGTCATATCGTCTTCGGTCAGATATAATTGCCTATTACACATTTGCTAGATTAATACTTTTTTATTCGCAACGGTAGAAAACGGTGTCATGCGATCACCTGTCTTCTGATGAATGACGGCTTTTGGTTCGCAACCTTCGAGCCAGCGGTAGACTGTCATATTTACTGCTCTATTGTGTCACTTTGCTCTGTTACTTGTCTCCTAACTTGACCTCTACTTGTTTAGTCATAGATAAGATTAACGATGTGGAGCTTTCCTAGAAGATGGTTATTAACCTTGTGAACGGTTCTGCTGCTAGTTTAGTACCTTGTAACAAAAGAAAGGCTGCCGATATAGCTACTTAGCAATTTTATTTGAAGAAATAGTTATTTTACAAAAAATTGCATTTATAATGTTAGGCTGACTCTCATTGCTTTCGTTCATACTTAGTTTCTTATGCAAAAAAGTGCTGCCAGTCCTACTGTCTATGCTATTTCTTGAAATTTTATGAAAAACGTTTACAAACATATGACCTTGTGGCCAAATTTGGTATCGGAGTTTTTAGGCAGCCCACCGTTAACACCACTACCAGCCTATAATTAGTCCACTGCTGGACATAGGCCTCCCCTAATAAGATAGGGGATATGCTCATAATCCCCCAGCACTCAAAGCGTTTTTTTATGGTACTTGAAGATGGAGCAAGCACATGGTAAATGAATCAATTTGAAGCATGAGAAGATGATAAGCCTCTTATGCCTGTAATTTCATCGGCACCCACACCCTCTAAAACGAAACACAGCAATGCTGCTTCACGGCAGAAATAGGCATGGTGGCAGTACTTACCCGGACGAGCCTTTCACAAAGAACTCTACCACTTCTTCTCTATACCAACACTAAGTACCAAAAGCAAAGAAATGAGTTTAGATATCTTGTTCAGATAATAGTGGCTCGGATGCGAGCGTCTCCCGACATCGACATCTACAAGGACTGGAAGATGCTGACGATCTTCATCGGCGCCAACGACATCTGCTCCGCCGCGTGCCTCAGCCCCGTGGCGTGGTCGCCGGCCGCTCACGCGAGGAAGCTGGCGAAGGCACTCGATTACTTGCAGAAGCACCTGCCGCGGACCCTCGTCAACCTCGTGCCAGTTCTTGGTAAGTCACATCATTAGGCTTGCTTTACTTAAACTTTTACTTACAATTTTTTTAAAGATCATCTTATTCAACTTAACTACGTATCGGCTGAACTGTAATGAATACATAACCTCCTATAGACTAGGTAACTTTTTATCCAAATACCGCGCAAAGCCATGTTTACACTACGACCATTTTCCCCACTTTAATCCTTTACTTCAACCCAACTTCATAACTAATTAATTTGATCATACAACATTCATTCTTATAAACTGCTAAAACGATGAATAGTCCTGGAAAATTAGGTGTTTCACCTCGGAATGAGAGATAGTTGGCTATAAACTTTTATAAAAGATATAAATAGATAAAACCTATAGGAAACATGATATTTGCAATAAATAGATTTTTTGACCTTTGGACCTTGGAATATCTGTGGAAGCTAACACCCTACGATAAGTAGGTTTTGAGACAGGTTTAAGAGTGCTCAAATAAAGGTTTATACAAGTTTATAGCCGACTATCTCTCATTCCGAGATTCTTGCCCTAATTTGACTAATTTTCTTGGACTAGAAGTGGAGAGAATGTCGAACTGAGCCTTATAAGTTATAAGAAACGTTAGTAAAAATCTCATTGTGTTTTCAATGTCCTATCTCGGCGAATACTCATAAACCACTGGTGGTGGTACCAGAAGAACTAAGTATTTGCGTCGAGCTGAGACCTGGGCGCAATGCCGCTCATTAGGGAAGGCCTGTGCCTCTGCCTACTGTGCTTTTAAGTATTGTACTGGTATATTATTTATATAATTTTATGCTATCTTCAGAGAACCCTAGTGTCTAGATAAACCTAACATAGGATTTAAGGCACTATTAACTAAAAACATGTCATCTCTTTTGTCAATAAACGTTATCTATCTATCTATCTATCTATCTGTCCAGCTGCTATAGCCTGATGTTGATAAATAAATAATGCTGTACTTCACATAATATCATCTTGATGATAGGGGAGGCATATTTCCAGCAGCGGACTTATGATGATGATAATGTAGTGGTTGTCACATCATATTTTATTTTTTATACTACTTGAAGACGGAACAAGCACATGGCCCACCTGATGTTAAGTGGTAACCATTACCTATCACAAAGCAATGCACCGTAGATCACGTTTTTCCGGAACATGCTCTACGATGCAACGCCCTACGTCCATCAACTTGAGGCATGAAGATGATAAGCCTCTTGTGCCTGTAATTTCACCGGCATCCACACTCTTCAAACCGAAACACAGCACAGCTGCTTTACCTGTGTACCTCCCCGGACGAGCCCTCCACAAAAAACTCTACTACTACTTCAAAACTTAACATTACCACACCCCCATGAGATATTTCTAAACCATTCCGATCATGAAGCCCCTGAGAATAACTAGTACGCTGCCCATTCTCTCCAGACGTGTCGGTATCGGTCCGGGTCCTGCGGCCCATGATGTGTCGCCTGATGCACTCGTTGTTCTGCACATGCTTCCACCGCGGCGGCGGCGAGCTGGAGGCCATCGTGAGGATGGCCACGCTCTACCAGGAGGCAGAGAGTAAGCTGGTGAGTCACTTAATCAGGCAGGGAGTGTGCTGGTGAGTTAATCTAGCAGGGAGTCAAATCAAATCAAATAATTTATTTGTGAAACATAGGTTACAAGGTTACATAGAAACAAAAGTCCAGCTATGTTCTGCTTTACAGCATGCCAAAATTCGTTATCATAGAATTAAAATTAATATATTGTAACATAAGCTCTTAATTAATTATAACATAAGCTCGAGTGAAAAGAATGTGGACGTGAGTCAGTTAATCTAGCAGGGAGTGTGCTGGTGAGTCAGTTAACCAGGCAGAGAGTGTGCCTGGTGTTAGTTAATCAGGCAGGAAGTATTCTAGTGAGTCAGTTAATCAGGCAGGGAGTGTGCTGGTAACTCAGTTAATTGGGTAGGGAGTGTGCGTGAGTTAGCTAATCAGGCAGGGAGTATGCTGGTGAGTCAATTAATCAGGCAGGGAGTGTGCTCGTGAGTCAGTTAATGAGGCAGGGATTGTGCTTGTGAGTTAGTTACTCAGCCAGGAAGATTATATTCCCAGGTGCAATAAAATTTTTCTTTAAGCTCCTTTGACTTGAATGAGACGAAACCGGTTTTTTAAAACGGGCATATTTAAAATGTTATAATTTAAAGAGGAAAATGTCAAAGGGAATTGGGTAAGAAACCTAAAAACTTCGACACCACAGTTGACTAACAGCTCATACTGACGCACTCATTCAGGGGAATACAAATTGCTGCCTTTATTTGGTCGGTCCATGTCATGGGTGATCTGCCGCGCGCTCTTTTGCCAAACTTCCCCCACATCAACATTAAGACCACAATTTTGTTACATTTTTTGTGAAATACAGCATAAATAAATATGTTGTGTTGAGACTATTTACCCGACTGAAGTCCTCTTCAGTCAGGTTATGTTTTTAGAGTGTATTTAGGTATGTTTGTAATATTATTTGTCGGTCGCTGTAGCACAAACGGCTGAACGGATTTTGACTAATGAGGTGTCGTTGGATTCGTCTAGATCACGAGGGTGACATAGGCTATATTAAATTTAAAAAAATTCAATATGGCGACTGTAAGAAGTTATTTTCTATATTAACTAAAATGTATCTACTAAAAACTTCCTGTACCTATACGCAGTCGGGTTATTTGTTTCTTTTTTTTTAAATATATACTCGTTTATAGAGATTTTTTAGAGATTAGTTTATTATTATTATTTTTTTTTTAAATATATACTCGTTTATAGAGATTTTTTAGAAACTCCAGTAAACGTCACATTCCATCAAGTCAAAGACCGTGGCAGATGGAGGAAAACCAAAATCAACAGTGTCCTTGCATCACGATCCTCAACTATGCGGGAACGATTTAGGAGGAGGATTCTAAAGAATTTATATAATAAATACGATAAACTACTAAAATAACACAATATAACTAAAATAGCAAATTGCATGTTTTGTGTTTTGTTCCTCATGTCCGCTAATTTAGAAAATGGTCTTGACGGAAGACCAGCGCGCGTTATAGGTAATTCCTACAACCCGCTACATACTGAGCTCAGGTCCTTTTTGCGACTATATTTCTGTGTCATAATTTGTATCATTATGTTACCTGTACTCTTATTAACCGACTTTAAAAAGGAGGAGGTTCTCAATTCGTCAGAACCTTTATATTTTTCTTTATATTGGGGTGTAAGGCGGCCGGCTGATTAATACTGGCACAGCTAAATTCCCTGACTGCCGACGGGCAGCAGCGTCGGTGGTGCGAGAAGCTGTGCTCTGCGATCCCCAACCCGCATGCCCAGCGTGGGGGTTATGGGCATATCCCCCTTCTTATTAGGGGAGGCCTATGTCCAGCTGTGGACTGATATAGGCTGTTGTTGTTGTTGTTGTTTATATTTACGTTTTTTTTATGTATGATAACTCCGTCGACTGTGGACCGATTTTCAAAATTCTTTTTTTTTTTAGAAGAGTATACTTCACAGGTGGTCCCATATAAATGTTATTCCTGAGGGATTGGTACTTTTCCCGGAAAACTCAAAAAACCTCATCCTCACTTGTAATTCTCGCTCTATGATCAGATCACCAATATCTAAAATTCTTCAGTGCAAGTAGCAAATAAAAAATTTCATACTCTTACTCTTACTCTTACTCTTACTCTTACTCTTACTCTTACTCTTACTCTTACTCTTACTCTTACTCTTACTCTTACTCTTACTCATACTTACTCTTACTGTTATTCTTATTGTATAGAGGTATGCGTTTCAGATAGAGAGCGGGCGGTACGACACGCGGCCGGACTTCACGGTGGTGATCCAGCCCTTCATGAAGCTGTTCAACGCACCGCCGCCGCCCCGCACCGCGCCGCTGCCGCTCGTCATACACCAGTCCTACATCACGCACGACTGCTTCCACTTCTCGCAGAAGGGACACGCCCTAGGTAAGGGACACGGACAGAAACTGAATAGGGCGTTAGTAAACAGAAAGTGAACAGGGCTTTAGTAAACAGAAAGTGAACATTGCTTTAGAAAACAGAAAGTGAACAGGGCGTTAGTAAAAAGAAAGTGAACAGGGCGTTAGTAAACAGAAAGTGAACAGGGCTTTAGTAAACAGAAAGTGAACATTGCTTTAGAAAACAGAAAGTGAACAGGGCGTTAGTAAAAAGAAAGTGAACAGGGCGTTAGTAAACAGAAAGTGAACAGGGCGTTAGTAAACAGAAAGTGCACAGGGCGTTAGTAAACAGAAAGTGAACAGGGCGTTAGTAAACAGAAAGTGAACAGGGCGTTAGTAAACAGAAAGTGCGTTAACAGTTCGCGACGACAGGGCGCTAGTGTATACAGGACGTTAAAAGGACATGGGCAGGGGATTAGTGAACAGGACGTGGGCAGGGGATTAGTGAACAGGACATGGGCAGGGGATTAGTAAACAGGACGTAGGCGGGGGATTAGTAAACAGGACGTGGGCGGGGGATTAGTAAACAGGACGTGGGCGGGGGATTAGTAAACAGGACGTAGGCGGGGGATTAGTAAACAGGACGTGGGCGGGGGATTAGTAAACAGGACGTGGGCGGGGGATTAGTAAACAGGACGTAGGCGGGGGATTAGTAAACAGGACGTAGGCGGGGGATTAGTAAACAGGACATGGGCAGGGGATTAGTAAACAGGACGTGGGCGGGGGATTAGTAAACAGGACGTGGGCGGGGGATTAGTAAACAGGACGTAGGCGGGGGATTAGTAAACAGGACGTAGGCGGGGGATTAGTAAACAGGACATGGGCAGGGGATTAGTAAACAGGACGTGGGCGGGGGATTAGTAAACAGGACGTGGGCGGGGGATTAGTAAACAGGACGTGGGCGGGGGATTAGTAAACAGGACATGGGCAGGGGATTAGTAAACAGGACGTAGGCGGGGGATTAGTAAACAGGACGTAGGCGGGGGATTAGTAAACAGGACGTGGGCGGGGGATTAGTAAACAGGACGTGGGCGGGGGATTAGTAAACAGGACGTTGGCGGGGGAATAGTAAAAAGGACATGGTCAGGAAATTAGTAAACAAGACATGGGCAGGGGATTAGTAACCAGGAAATAAATAGGGCATTGGTAAACAAGGTATTTACTTTGCAAACAGGGAAGTTGAATTTCAGATGAAAAAGGGGATTCTAAGGGGCTTTTATATAATAATATTGTTATGAATAATGTATTTTAAGGACTTAAAGATTATAATTTGTTGTAGTTTGCCGCTATCAATGCACTGTTGACTTTTGTGCAAGTAAAAATTGTATCCTTCCTATACTTTAATATTACGTTTTGCGTTCCAGCTGCAAACCTCCTGTGGAACAACCTTCTAGAACCAGTCGGGAACAAGACGGACAACACTGAGCCAGTTCTGCTCCGTTCGTTCCGCTGTCCCACTGAACGGGCGCCCTATCTCTTCACGAGGGCTAACTCTAGAACATTCCAAAAGACGGGCCGCCAAGACGGACAGTTATGATACAAAATGAACTCTATAGTGGAGGGTATAAGGACGTTATTGATCCACTATTTTGCCTATCTCTTCACGAGGGCTAATTCTAGAACATTTTAGAAGACTAGCCGCCAAGACGGACAGTTATAATACAAAATGAACTCTATAGTCGAGGGGATAATAACGATATTGCTCCACTACTTTGCCTATCTCTTCACGAGGGCTAATTATAGAACATTTCAGAAGACGGGCAGCCAAGACGGACAGTTATGATACAAAATGAACTTTATAGAGGAGGATATAAGGACAATATTGCTCCACTATTTTTGTGATGAGTTGTGATGATAGAAAATGAACTATTTTTAGTGAAGGAGTGACTTTATCCTCTAGTTTTTGTGATGATAGAAAATAAACATTATAGATAAGGCAATAAGGACATTTAATAAAGTTTCTTGTATACCTATTTAAGGTCTAGGCTGGTATTTATAAACCAATCTCAACTTTTATCACGAACTTAAGTTTGCTCAAAATGACACTTCTATACAAAAGTGTCAAAATCTCTCACTCAAAGTGAGAAATGATTATCACGTACATATTGTTTATTTAGTCATTTGCCTCTCTCTCGCAGCTACGCGATATCTTCAAGATGGCTAATTCTAGAACCTTACAGAAGACTGGAAGCAAAGACCAACAGTTATGATAGAAAATGAACTTTATAGTAATAAAAAATATACATAAAACCTTTACTTAACTTTAAAGTTAAAGTTAACTTTCACGTAGTTGTGAAAACAGCAAAACGACAGATTATACTTAAGTACTTGTTTTGCATTAGGCTGTATCGCAGTAACGCGATTCTCAATAAAAATTGAATCCTCAAGAGTGATAGATAGAAAATTCTTTATTGCACAAGATAAAATACAGCACTTTAAATTTTATGAAAAAGTAAATAATTTAAAAAAATAAGTGGAAAAAAAACTTTTTTTGGTTTAGAAATTCTTGTTTGCGCTTTTATAAATTTAATTTGTAAAATTGTTATTATTGATTTATTGTCTACATTATTAACTATCAAATAAGTCCTATTTTGTCTTCTTAGGACCTCTACATGGGTAGCTATGGCTTGATTAGTACAAGCACCTCAAAGAAAAACAAAATGGCTGCCATTTTTTTTTATAAATGCTGGACTATCACACAGCATCATGTAGCCCCAAACTAAGCAGAGCTTGTGTTACGGGAACCACATGATTGATATATTACATATATACTTTTTTTGTAAATACATACATATCATACATAGAAAACACCCAGACCCGAGACAAATATCTGCAGAACATGCAAACATTTATCCCGCGGCGAGAATCGAACCCGCAACCTTCTGCGTCCCAGGCGGACCTTCGCCCACTGCGCCACAGAGGTTGTCATTTTATTAAAAGAGAAAAAGTCATTGATCAGACTGAATACCGGTCTATTAAGCCTTTTATGCACCTAAGATTTAACGACGAAATAACAGTATATTATTAATAGTAAGTTTTTTATCACTAAGATAATGTAAGCTTGTAAATAATTTATAGCTAGTTGTAATAGTGCCATCGCCGCTATTTTAAAATACCAAATATCTACTTTATAAGTGGAGTTAAGGTTACCTACACGCTGTAATATTATATTTTAAGGTTTAGAATATAATGAAAGGTGCAAATTTTAACGGAGTTTTATTTTATTTATAACTAGTGGCCCGTCCTGGCTTCGCACGGGTGGACTTTATTACACGTTGGGTTACGTTACTTAAGTTTTAGTAAGGATCGCTAATATTTTCTAGCAACAAATATAGACTATGTTACACTGAGTAAATGTAGCTTTCCAATGATGAAAGAGTTTTTGAGTTATTCATTTCAAACATACACACACACACAAAAATATTTTAGAAGAGTTTAGCATAACTCAATCTCAGTGGTATCCAGAATTCTTACAAGTACGACTCATCACTAGAACGCACTCTCTTCTTCTATAATAATTAACCTAACCGACTTGGTTCGGTAGAAGCAAACATCATGTAGTGTACGAACGGATGTCGACATGAACGTGAAACGCATCGATAGCGTGTTCTAGACTACGGCAAAATTTAGCAGCGCCATATAGTAATAATAAATGGAACTAATGCAACTTAACATAAAATCAATTAACTTCTCTAATTTACATCTGATATTATTTACAACATTAGACAATATTATTTATGGCCTACCAGGCTACCAACATTGTGCATCTCTCGTTATGCCAATGTCAACTGTCACTAACAAAGCACGCGTTTATTGATTGGTGGTGTTGCCATCTTTAGGCCAATTCTAGTACTATTTTCAGTTTTATTTATAGAGACAGTTCAGCTTTTATTGGTGACGTCGATATTTTAAATAAATGGTTTTCTAGTAACCACCAGTATTTAATACGCAGTGACTTGTGACTTTAGAATAATTGAGTAACTGAGACTGTCCTAATCGATCCTAACTTAAAAGTATAAAATAAACATTCGGAAAAATTATCCGGCCTTAATAAAAAAAACTATTAATTGCACATGATACTGCAATAAGAACTATCAATAATTAAGACATAGGTCTTTTCTAGTCGCGACATTTTATGTTCAGGTCACAGGTTGTATGAAATTGGCCGATCTTCTTTTTCCTCTTTATAATATTAAATAAATATTAGTGTAGACTAGCTGACCCAGATCCAGTCTGAATTAATAAATGTTGTTTATCTTATTAATAACTAGCGAACCACTCCGGTTTCGCACGGGTGCAAGTTATAGTTAAACATTCCTCTTGATTCACTCTATCTATTAAAACCGCATCAAAATCCGTTGCGTAGTTTTAAAGATCTAAGCATACATAGGGATAGACAGCTGCAAGCGACTTATTTATAAGTATGTAGTGAAGTGATTATTCAGTTTTAAGGCTTCGGTACCTAAAGGGTAAGAACGGGACCCTACTACTAAAACTCCACTGTCTGTGTGTCACCAGGCTGTATCTCATGAACCGTGATATCTAGACAGTTGAAATTTTCACAGATAATGTATTTCTGTTGCCGCTTTAACAACAAATACTAAAAACAGAATAAAACAAATGCTTAAGTGGGGCTCCCATACAACGGTACGCAACCCTTCGTGCGCGAGTCCAACTCGGACTTGGCTGGTTTTTTATTAAATAAGAATTATGAGACTTCGACCCCGCGAAGTTGTGGCCTGCGATTCACAGGGCACACAGGCACAACCCGCGTGGGGATTATGGGCATATAGGCTGGGCGTGGTAGTGGTGGTGGTGGGCCCCACGACCTAAAGCGCATTAAGGTTTAACGTACTTAACTACTCTCACTCCCACTCCCACTCACGCTCTTTTCCCCGTTTTAATCATGATATCCCCTTTTAATGAGATATCATGAAAAATTAATCCATTGACTTATTCATAGATCTCTTGTAAGTATGGTTGTGAGAATTCTCTGGTTCTACTTACTTTACTTGGTATGATTTACATAAGTTATGTACTTATTTTATTTAAAAAGCTCATCAAAATAGTACCTTACTTTTAAAGTGTACAAATTTGTTTCTAACAAATATTTGAATGGCTAATGTTAAATCCAAAATTTCAAAATGAGTTATGATAACTATATTAAATTGTATTGTACGTATCAATTTCATGTTAGCTATAGAAACTTCTTCCACACACAATGTATTTGTTTAATGCAAATAAATGAAATTAAAAAGAAAAAGAAAATGGTCGCGTAGATTAGAGTATGCCGCATTTACGCAGCGAAGAGATCGCATAGATGTCCCGTAGGTGGCGCGTAGACGAAGCGTAGTAGTCGCGTAGATACTCCGTACGTGCGGCGTAGTCGGCGTAGTAAATTTCTCTTTTAATCTAGTTATCCATCAATAATTTGACAAAGTTAAAGCAAAGTTATGCTTGTCAAATTTTCAAATCCAAAAAGTTGTAATCTCTCTTTTCCACTCATGAATGATTCATGTTTGTATCTCTATTTTAAAAAAAAATCCAAACTCTGGTTGAACCTAATAAAAATAGGTGTGTATCCTTGATACATAATTCATTTTTAATTTATTTGAAAAAAAAATATTATGTACTATTTAGACTTAGCATAATATGTAAGTACTTACCTACTTGAAAAAACTACTGGGTAATACTTAACTATTATAATAACACATATTTAATCTAGCTTAGAGCTGGCAGTAATAGGGTAGTAATAATAGTCACAAATAAACTTCACAAAAAATAGTTTAATCATTATAAAAATTCTTGAAATAACTGATATGATCTTATCAGTATCGTTCAGATAATGTGGATCTTCTAAGTTACTTATCCAACAGCTTTTTTTACATCTATTATATTTGAGAGTTGAATGTGCCACCGACCTATGCGGTGTTTTATTCATTATACATAACCAAGTCATATGTCCTGCAGAGGCATGTTAATGGATCATTTTTATTGCATAAGTTATAAGGGGGGGTTAAAAGGATTCTACCCATTCAGTTTATTCACATACAACATTAAAATGGAATAGCGGCTGCATGCTAGTCGAGTGTGGTGTAGCTCCAGGCCCTGTGCCCATGGTGTGGATTCATGTATAGCAGAGCGATGTGTGTACTGGTGCATTAACATTTCTGCATTCCAAGATTGTTGTAGATCGGAAGGTGAGGACGGAGGCACATCTCGATGTGAAGGCACTTCCTGTAACATTATGTATAGTTTTATATAAGTATCTAGTACCTATGACTACTCCAATCAAGATAAATCTCTTTAATTACCAAATTTAATCACTCAGTCCAATAACAGTTCACGGTGTGATATAATAATCTCCAATATATTTTGCATTTGCAATAAATATGACTTTGTAAAAAAACATAATCATGTAACTACATTATAAAAATTATAAAAACACTTACTTTGGGGAAATTCTATAGCTCTAAGCCATAGATGGAAGCCGAACCCACAATTTCTATAACTTTTTCCTCTATTTCATTTAGTGGAACAATCGCTGGAAATCCATCTGTGGCTTGTATGTTACCACGTACTTTACATGACTTCGTCTTTACGTTGGTGGGCCCAACCTAAAACGAAATGAGACAACCAAATTTAATATCATTTAGGTACCTAACTAAATGGAGAAAAGTCACAAAAAATTACCACTAACCTTTCTTTCACTGCATCCATCTGGGCGTGTAAAAGCTCCATCATTAATTTTGTTGATTTTTCAGTCTCGTTTTTATATAAATTTCGAAACACAACTCCGATGAAAACAACCAAAAACTTCAAAACAAAACAAATTATAGACCACAGACTACTATAGATGATGACAGAGTGACAGACGTCCGACTAGAGAGGAGGCACTATGCATGAACTATTTTGTATGGAGACTAGCGACATCTGTCCATCATGTCAAATGACTGACTAGAACACATAATAGTAAGCATTTCGGCAAATCACTATAGAGATTTGTGTACTATAGTTAAGATACTGATAAATTAGCTATTTCAATAGATCGAGATCAAGGTATATAAAAAGCAGAATTCACCAAATTAGTTACACCTTCACAACACAGTAACAGCAATGTGTGATTTCTTTCACACCTAGTCAATAACATCACCCACTTGACAATAAATGGTGGTGTGCAGTGAGCGTAAAATATAGGTAGTAACAACTTACATAGGACGTTGAAACCAGCATAGTCAAAACAAGCCAAGTGCGAGTCGCACTCGGGCACGAAGAGTTCCATACCGTTGTATGGGAGACCCACTTAAATATTTATATGTTCGGTTTTGAGTATTTGTTGTTATAGTGCCAACAGAAATACCTACATCATTTCTGAAAATATTAATGATGATAGACAGACAGACAGTGGAGTCTTATCTTAGTAATTGGGTCCCGTTATTACTGGAGATGGGACACTCGGGCGCTTATTTACCTAAAGTTGCCACGTAGATATAATAAGGAGCGGTTAAAACCACCTCGCGCGAGCTTCTTTCTAAGCGGTAATAACGCACGGGGCGCGCCGCGCTGCGTGAGTCTTTGATAGGTACCTAGACACAAGGCACTTACCATATAGCTTGATGGAAGTAGGTACAATTTAAATTAGATTAGAAATTAAGATTTTTCACTTCACTTTATTTCATTTCATTTCCTGTTAATCCAACATAAAGATGCTCACATAGCATCGCTACTATAAGTGCGTTATGAAAACGATCCAATTATTTCCGCTAATTGGTGGGCCAGGTACCGCGAACTTTGAAAATGGTCTTTTATTTGAATAAATAGATTTTTTAAATAATTTATTATATTTTATTTGGGAAAAAAACGGTACGAATGTATTATTTAACTATAATATCAAAAAAAACATCATAATTTATCAGTGGTTTTGGTAAACCCTTTGTTTCCATTTAATTGTTTTATTTAAACTTCAAAAGATACATTTTTAGTTACTACAAAGTATATTGGAATTAGGATCCAAATGATCCTATTTCCTATTAAAATTGGTTAAAGTCTTGGTGAAATGGCCGATAGATGGCGCTATTTGTCTGATGACAAAATTATAGTAGAGAGCGCCGTCTCTCTCCGTGAAGTACCCGTCAGTATGTAGTCTAGCCATAGATTAGTCTAGCAATGACAACATAATGACAAGCAGGAGTGAAAGGAGGGAGTCGCCACTTTATTAAATGTTATTTATTAATGTGTGACAAAAATATTAGCGGGAGGCGAATCAGGCGAATCTGTTTGTCCAAAAACTTCAGGTTCATAAAATGAAAACATGTAGTTTACATTTTTGCCAGTATATTTGTTATTAGCTCAATAAAATGGCGTTTAAAAAAAACCGATACTCTCCGAAAAAATACAAAAGGGTTTCTAAATAAAGGCAGCTCGACTTTTACTCAACATAACGAGGCCATAGACAACATTACGAGACTTTTAATTTAATAATGGGTGAATCATAAAATACCGATTAGTTAAACTATAATTTAAAATAAATGGCCTTACCTAAGAACATCTTTCAGAAGATAAACGATGTTTAAACTATTGCCATCTCTATCCGTTGGATAATGACAAACAGTGACAGGGCTAACTTTGAGTATTGAATAACTATAAGTAGCGTTCATAAGCAAGGGGGAAAGATGTTAATTTTAACTTTAAAGTTATGAAGTTTAACTCAGAATGGACTCGATTGTCTAGAAACAATAGCACAGACATAGTAATTTCACGGTTATTTGACGCCGCGCCTTGCCCAGCCTTGTCTGCCACAAATAAACAGAGTTATGACGAGTTTCTTTGACTAGTGCCTGTCAGCTACTTTGTACATGTTTCATACCTGTCATCTGTCCAAGAGAAACACACTCCCTGGTGTAATTCAAGATTGAAATATTTATTTGCTAGACGTACATACTTTTTTGTACAATTAGGTCTCTTATAGCTATGTTAGCACAGTACAATATGTATTCGGTATGCAAATAATAATAGAATGTCGTTAGTCGTTACAGTTTACAATAAAAAAAAAAACTAATTCATAAACTTTTTTTAATATGGTTCTATCTATGTTAGCACAGTATATGTATTCGGTATGCAAATATTATTAGAATGTCGTTAGTCGTTACAGTTTACAATAAAAAAAAAACTAATTAATAAACTTCTTGAATATGGTTCAATTTAAGTTCAAATAAGTCTTTGAGCGCGGCAGAGTCCGTAAATAAATAATCTAATGCAACCTCATTGTTATCCCATTGATTATATTTTTTTTACAGTTTTGTATTGCAAAATAAATTCCTAAATCAAGAAGGCCAGTCAAAATAAATTCCCAATTTCATCACTAGATGTCGCGAGTAAAAGTTGCCGTTAGTTGAATCGCGCTATCGAAGCGTTTTGTATTTGAGCTGCTTGCAGCCTTTACCATCGGCAACCGTATCAAATTCAAATTCAAAATTCATAATTTTTGGACGAGTTTAAAGAACTCATCGTAACTTTAATTTAGAATTTAAAATATAATATTTTTCTACCTACATACAACAATACGAATCGCAATAAAATTTATAGTACTACAATGATTTAAATTAAAAGGACAAAACTATTCAAATCGACACTGAGTAGATATCATTGTTCATTTATGGAAAGGAAATTGTTGTTATTCGGCAAATGATTGTGACCTTATTTATAATGATGATCCTATTCTTAAAAACATCATCTCATCTCCAGCCTGTATCAATACTCAATATTTGTATTGTTTCCATAAGTAAGTAGGTATACAGGTGGTAAGATATGAAGGTAAGTTCTTATGGACCCTGATAGGCACTACAATAGTTAGAATAGTTAGAGAGAGGACTTAAATATTTCACATAAACTTAAATTATTACTTAATTCTATGTAGGTATATAATTATAAAATTTATAAATTTGAAAGGGTTTATAAAAAATATTAAACTTTAAAGGAGTTAACAAAAATAGTTCTTATTACCAAATTTACATAGATCCTATCAGTCTACTACTAGGCAATACTGGACATAGGCCTCTCCAAATAAGGGTCACGACACATCTGCGGAACGTACAGCGCCGAAAGTTCGGTTTAATACGCTTGCTGTGTTTTTCAAGTTCCGTATAAGACATCAGCCGAATTTACGTCGCGTTCATGAGCAAGCGACACATCACGCGACGCGTCAAGACCTAAGGTTCAGCGACGCAATAAGCGACCGAAAGTTCAGGGCGCGTAGTTGAACGTTGCCGACAGTTCGGCGCGTTTGATGTGTCATGCCATCCAAATACTACGACTGATAATTCAGTCGCTGAAGTTTCTTCGCCGTACGCTCTGCAGATGAGTCGCGACCCTAAGCGTCACTGAGCCCGATTTTCGGCTTTCCGCATCTAGTTTCTGCCAGCTCTAGCCACCTTCCACAAGTCATTGATTCACCTGGCCGGAATTATAATTGACTATTGACGGAAGGAAGATAAAAATCAGCTCAGTCAGCTAATGTAAAAATATTAAAACAAGTTTGCTTTGAGTACATTTATTAGAAAGATATATATATAATAATATAAAATTTAGTATATTTTATAAATGACATTAACATTTTCTTTAGTTTTACACACCGAGACGGGATTAATAATCAAGTAAAAAATTATTTTTCACTTCTCTTGCTCAAAAAGTGTATCATAATAGTTTAGCTTAGCGGGCCTAAAGTCGAGTTTAATACCTCGGGCTAAAAAGTATTTTTTCTTTTTAATTTTTTTCTAAAATCATCAGCAAGCATTCGTTCTCTTACATAAAAACTCGACTTCTTGATGCTCCGTCAATCTTTTTTTTTGAGAATAGAACCGTCTTGGTGATGTTTTATGAAGGTTGATTAATTTTTAATAAAATTTCTGAAAATTGACTAATTTTGAATTGTTTTATTTTCTCGCAATCGAAGTGAAAAGTAGAGTGTTTTACTCGGGCCAAAACCACCCATTATAACTCGGTCTTGTCATCCTCCCTCGCTACGCTCGGGAGTATAACAACCTCGTATATAATGGGATGGTTTAGTCCCTTGTAAAACAATTTACTATTGTTGATAAGGTTTCCGCTGCACGCCACCATTAGACTGCAACACCAAAGATATATACGTTACTATGGCAACTAACATTGATGTAAAGTGTTACTAAGGCAATAACCCTCATTTTTAATTATTTTGACAGTAGAATCGACTAAAAACATAATGTTGATTTTTTTGACGCACTCACTTTAGTCTTGGTACCGAGCGCCATACATCATACGCCATTCTCCTTTCAGAGTTCAAACGGAATTGGCTCTGATACGACTAAGAAGAAAATCCTTTTGATATACTGTTATAATTGAAACAATAGACAAATCCTAGTACTTAGGTAACGTAGATACGGTACGTACAACAGAGCCCCGTTTGTTGTTTAGCAGGGTGCACCACTTGCAGGTGGGGTTGGCTTGGGTTCCGAAGATAGGGGTTGGAACCCCGTACATAGGGGTGTACACACTGTATCATCTAGCAAAAAACTAAGCATAGTTTGGAACCACATGACTAATGACGACCTCTGTGGCGCAATGGGCGAAGGTCCGCCTGAGACACGGATTATTCAATTCCCGTCGCGGGACAAATGTTTGTATTATTTGCAGATACTTGTCGCAGGTCTCGGTTTTTTCTATGTACAATATGTATGTAAATACAATAAAATTATATAAGTAGTATATTATTGATATGGCTCCCATAATACAAGCTCTGCTTAGTTTGGGGCTACATAATGCTGTGTGATAGTGTCCAGCATACTTTATTTAAGTAATAATTATTACTAATATAATTTTTCCTTCTATGTATGAGCTAGTTGTCTTCTAGCTAATCTGGGAATTTTTAGGCTGCTCAAAAGGTCTCCAACATGATCGACTCTTTCATTTCATTTTTGACGACCTCTGTGGCGCAGTGGGCGAAGGTCCGCCTGTGACGTAGAATGTTGCGGGTTCGATTCCCGCTGCGGGACAAATGTTTGCATGTTCTGCAGATATTTGTCTCGGGTCTGGGTGTTTTCTATGTATGATATGTATGTATTTACAAAAAAAATATGTATCTATGTAGTATATCAATCATGTGGTTCCCATAATACAAGCTCTGCTTAGTTTGGGGCTACATGATACTGTGTGATAACGTCCAGGATTATTTATTATTTATTTATTTATTTATTTATTTTAATGAAAAAGCCGCGAGCAACCTCTTATAACGCCACTCAGATATAAATTCAACTAAATGGTCACCCGTCCAAGTAGTGACCGGGCGGAGTGATGCAACCAAATAAACACCAAGCCACGCGTCGAACGCTTCGATGTGCAGAATAGGCACTTTCGCTGCATAAATAGGACGGTAGACATGCTGAAACTCCTGAAGTGTCTAGTCTAGAGGACTCATTTAGTAACTCAGTTACAGTTCAGCACACTCAAATGATATGCACCCGTAAAGTTTGTCAATTGATATTGTTTGAATTATGATGGATGAAATGTCAAAGTTTGCAATTAAAGGTTCAATGCCGACCATTTCGGTGTGCAACTCAGTTACTAAATGAGGCCTCAGAATAAGCCACCTCGCTGCATAAATAGGCCACTTTAGATACTGAAAGTCCTGAAGCTTCCAGAATAGGCCACCTAGCTGCTTTTATAGGCCTCCATGAGCAAGCGACTCGTCATGCGACGCGTCACGACCGAAGGTTCAGCGACGCGTTTAGCGACCGAAAGTTCAGGGCGCGTAGTTGAACGTTCAATGGTTCTCGCGGCGCGGCAAACAAAAAGCGGCATTATCGCGTTCGTGAATGCCGCCTGCGCGTAATGCGCTGAACTAAACGCCACCGGAGCCGCTGCGTCGGCCGCGCCATACATACTGAATACATACTGAAAGTCTTGAAGCGTCCAGAATAGGCCACCTCTCTGCATAAATAGGCCACCATACATACTGAAAGTCCTGAAGCTTCCAGAATAGGCCACCTACCTGTTTTTATAGGCCACCATACATAATGAAAGTCTTGAAGCGTCCAGAATAGGCAACCTCTCTGCATAAATAGGCCACCATACATACTGAAAGTCCTGAAGCGTCCAGAATAGGCCACCTCGCTGCATAAATAGGCCGCCCTCGCCTCGCCTGGCACAGTCTGGCCCGGTGCGTTGCCTCGCGAGCTCGCCACGCCGCTACTCTCAACTTATCGAACTCTTCACCGAAGTAATCATGGTGAGTCCCTATTTTTAATCTTGTCAAAAGATGAGAAACTAAATGTACTGAATCGAATGTCATCATTATCATTTGAAATCTGGTTCGAACACTCAAATTAAATTTCCAAAGATTTCCTGTTTTCTAGGGATGTGTTTTTTATTATTTTTCTAAAGATCATAAAAATTAAGAGACAGAAAGACATCTATGTCCAGCAATGGAGTGCTACAGGCTGATCAAGTTATAGATTAGGATCTTGTGCTTCTTACTGATCAATTATTAACTCCTCTACGAATCTATAACTACTAAATTGTAAAACTCTATAACCTACGAGTAACTTTTTGCTTCAGATTTCAAGGTTGTGGTTTAATTAGTTTTTTGGTCTATGGAAGTTTAAATGCTTCTTATAACTGGGAATAAGTTTTACTGAAAACCAGATTGCTTTTATTTATTTATACTTTATTGCACAATAAATGTAATAAAAGGTAGGCTTAATGCTAGGAGCATTTTCTGTCAACCAAACCTGTGGTTTGTTTTATGATAGTGGTAGGCTTTTAATTTTGAATTACTACTTTTTCCTAATATGTTTCCTATCGACTTAATTAGGCACCTGTCCGGCTATTTAAACCAATGTATAGGTACTTTAAGATATCAATAAGTTTTCTGGTATTATTAAAGTAGTCCTATAAAAAAAGTCTAGAAATTTGTAAAATAACGTCCAACTTTGGTCTTGTGCAAATTCATGCTAAGACCTATCTTTCGCAAGGCTGATGCTAGGCCGTCCAGCATCTGTTGCAGCTCCTCCAGCGACTCCGCCATTAGGACTATGTCATCAGCGAATCGCAAGTGTGAGATGTGCTCGCCGTTTATGTTTTTGCCCATACTTTTCCAGTCCAGCGTCTTAAACATATCTCCCAACGCGCTATGCTAGCTAAGGAACGAGCTATGCTCGGGGTGTCTCTGAAGGATAAAATCCGTAACAAGTTTATCCGACATAGAACTAAAGTTGTCGACATAGCTCAGAGAATTAGCAAGCTGAAGTGGCAGTGGGCTGGCCATATCTGCCGAAGAACCGATAACCGTTGGGGTAAACGAGTTCTTGAGTGGAGACCGCGACTCGGCAAACGTAGTGTAGGACGCCCTCCAGCCAGGTGGGGTGACGATCTGCGAAAGGCTGCTGGTAGAAACTGGATGCGTCGAGCTCAGGACAGGGCGCAATGGCGCTCATTAGGGGAGGCCTATGTCCAGCAGTGGACTGCTATAGACTGATGATGATGATGATGATGTCGTCAATCTTATCAGTTTTGACCATGAAAGACTACCAAAAAAACTTTAACTTTTAATTATTTGAGGTTTGATTAGGTTCACCTTCCATTGCAACTAGCTATAGAAATGGTAGAACTTCCCCGAATGAGCCCTTCACAAAGAACTCCTACTTCTAAAAACTGTTTGGACCCACCACAGACACCTGTTGCAGTATCAAAGTATTCCAACAATATTGCAGTGGGCTATTTGGAACCACCACAGACCTATCAAGGTACTCCATCAGTATTGCAGTGGGCTATGGAGCGGTGGTTGTCACGGGTGACCGCACCCTGACCGCAAGACCTTCTGCTACCAACATCTACCACCTGTCGGCTATTTAGACCAAACTATACTTCATCAGATAATAACTAGAATAGAACTTTATTTACAGTAGGCCTTTAAATAAAACACGATTAAATTATTTGCCGAAAATAGAATTTAATATGCGATAATATAAAATAAATGCGAAATAGCTAGAAAAATGAGAGGGACCCCGAAAAGTTAGTTCCCTCTGGAAGAGGGTAAGTAGAGGTATTTATATATTTTTACTTTTTAACTTGACGATAAAACCTAGCCCTATTTTTCACACTTCGAATCACAATAATGATAAAAATGCGAAAGTTTTTTTGAGTGAGTGTGTATGTTTGTTCCTACGTAACGGCTGAACGGATTTCAACAAAAATATATGATAATTCATAATTAAATATAAAATGCTAATTCGCTTAGCGTCAAGCGATGTTGTATCCAAACGCAAGCCTATTCAATATTAAAAAATACTATTCAACGATTAATACAATTTCTATATATTTTAACTAATTAATATATACCTATTCAAATATAATTTCGTCAGATTCAATAAGCAGGTGTAAAATTATCTAAAACTAAATAGCTACTTACTAATTTTAATTAAAAAGCGCGTGTAGTGCTTTTGGTTATCTGGTGTGCGATTTTTTGGCGCGTGAAAACGTAACATGGCAATAACATTCCCTTCTCAATTTCTATTATCATTTATCGGTTATCAGAGACATAAAACATTTTTGATACAAAACAAAGATAATTAAATGGTTCATGAAAACCATAATGTAGTCAGAATTCAATAAAATTATACTAAACCCTAATGCGAAACTATACGAATGCTAAACTATTGTAGTTATTAAGATAGGTCCTCCTTCGAAACTTATTGCTTTTAAATTAAATAATAAAATCACCTTTCTTTCAATTAAAAAAAAACAAATAATAATTTGCTGCTTTTTTTATAACCTTAACGCATTGAGTGCTGGACACACTTGCTCTAGCTAGGGTTGCTGCTGCTCGCCCGTTTAGAGCAAGTGTGCTGGCCCGCAGTCAACATGTTAAACTGTAAAAAATACCTTTGTCCATACAACAATCCGTAACAAAAACTTACCTAAGTGATTGGAATTAAATGTATCTACGTATTAGTTTGAGATCTTGTTCAATATTCTCAAGCATGATTCTGTGATTCATAAACCAGTATCCATCAGAACTATAAAAAGTGATAAGTAAAACCTAACTACCTACCTACACTCACGAAAAAACTGAATCATCTAAATCGTAGTACCTACTTATCCCCGTTTCTAGTAAGTGGATAAAATTGATCGTGTGAAGTTATTGTTTAACATTACGAGGAAGTATTTTATTTTTATCTTATGATACTTGAAGATGGAACAAGCACATGGCCCACCTGATGTTGAGTGGTAACCATTACTTATCACAAAGCATTGCAACATAAATCACGTTCTATGGAACGTGCTCTACGATGCAACGCCCTGCGTCCATCAACTTGAGGCATGATGATGATAAGCCTCTTGTACCTGTAATTTCACCGGCACCCACACCCTTCAAACTGAAACACAGCACAGCTGCTTTACGGCAGAAATAGGCATGGTGGCAGTACTTCCCTGGAAAGTTTATGACATATTAAAACTGATATGAAAGGAATAGGCTGATTAAATAACCCTGGTTTTCAAGTCATTACAGAGGCCTACGTGTGACCTAATAACTCCAACACCAAAGTTCGTAATGAAAAATCTAACGGCCGAGATACGAACCCACGACCTTCAGGTCCCGGGAAGTCGGGATACATCCCACTAGGTCACGGCTCTTTAAAGATAGGATAAAATCTAGGTAGTTACCTATTCAAGAACTGAATTCAAAGGCGATTTTTTTCGTCATTTTTCAATACTTTAAATATAAACTATAAATAATCAACAATAAATAAAAATCCAAGATGTAGGCCAAAATATGCGGTCCAATTGAACAGCTCACTTTTTACTTTGACTTTCGGCTAAACGATCTATTGAGTGAAGAAATGAATTCTAAGATGACCTTTTTTTCAATATTATTAAATATCAGCTGATATTAGGTACTACCCTAACAGACCCCCCAGATCATTTAACAACACAAGCTGAGCTACGCTAGTAGGAATCATCAAAAAGTACCTACAAGCCAAATAAGTCAAGTAATACAAGTTCCAAATCAAACAATCCCAGAGGACGTAACTCTATCCCTACCCTAAAAAGCTTCCCTGACTCATCCACCCGGGAGTGCCGCTGCTGGTGACATCATCCTCAGTGTTATGGCTTTCATTATAATTTTATCGGGTTTGGTATCAGAGCATGTACAGGCTACCAAATCAGTTTTTCATAACAGCTTCATAAAGAATAGAGGATATACGAGGTTGTAACTCTTTTCGTATAAATAGGTTGTAATTCTTACTTCGTAGCTATAACTATAATTGTTGAAAATAAGTAAGTTCTCACCAAGCAATGACACAAAAAAAATTGTACTAATGAATCATTAACGTATAGGTAGGGACTCAAATCAAAATACGTTTATTCATTAAGAACACAAAGTACCTACACTTTGAATTGTATTTTTTTTATTTACGCCATTTCGTAACCCGACCAAACAGAGAATTGGCAAGATAATCTGCTTGGCTTTATTTAGACTAAGTTAGTTAAGTTTTAAATGGTTTTACGTTTTATTACTCATTTACATAATTTCATAACTTATATGGAAGGTACGTAATTTAATTCATCAAGGTGTGCTTTCAAGACAATAAAAATATTGATTGCGGAGTTGATTTTATTGAAGCTTCATCCCGCAAAAAACCAAAGAGATCGTTAATAACTCCACAGAACAAAGTCCTCAATTTGACGGCAGACATTTTTTTCGCAGACAGTAGCCGAAATGATTCAGCCATTCGGCCACCCGCTGCGCAATTCGTCAATTTGAAATCAGAACGCTCCGTGACTGGCAGACAATGCTGGATGTCTTCGTCTTATCTTTTTTATTTCTTTGCTTTTTTAGTGCCAGTATTATGGAAAATAAAAGGTGCGTTGAACTCTGACGTGTCGATGATTGTAATCAATCATAAATAGTAGAACGTGAATCATTATTTTTGATTTTACTTGTGTTTAGTACATTTTAGTGTAATTTTGACTATTAATCTACTTACATTTTCATCATATAATTACTTGCTTGGATCAAAAATAATTCAAGTAGGTACTAGGTACCAACAAAAACGATGGTTAAATGTTTGCGTGTTTATAAACTGTAAAACTGACGCTCTAGCGTGCGTATAAAGTTCGTACAGAATTAATCGATTAAAAATAAGAATACACCTTATTAAACGCTATATCATTTCAGAAATTATTAGCAATATGGTCATCCTCTAAAACACTAAACCCCATAACTAATATTATTTCTTCGTGCGTGTATGTATATATACTATTACAGCCAGCAGTCCTAACATTTTAATTAAATCCTTCAGTCAGACCTAGATCACATATCTACCTATAACAGTCAGTAGGTATAATAGGCTAGGGGAAATGTAATTCTACCGTTTCGCTTCCGCCATATTGCGTAATTAGACGCGCCGGAACACGGAAGGGCGCTTTGGGGAGGGAGCTTTAGAGCTTTAAGGCTTCACATGCAGCCTAGAGCTCAGGTAGTTAGTACATATAGATAGTAAACGTATTGACTGCTACGTTACAAAGTAGCTAACCAATAACTAATAAATAACGCCTTTTTTACCAAAATCCTACTTCCTACTCAATATTATAATTGCAAAAGTTTGTGAGTGTGGATGTATGGATGAATGTTTGTTACTCTTTCACGAAATACTACTGAACGGATTTGTTTGAAACTTGGACAAAAAGTTTGTGACCTGGATTAACATATAGGCTACTTTTTATCCCGGTACCACGTGAGCGAAGCCGCGGGCGGAAGCTAGTGAAGTATATTTAAGTGGCTGAAACTGAAATCGGGCTGCGGATAATGATGAAGATGATGATGATGATGATATTTATATTGGTTATCTTTTGACACCGATCTTAGTAACAATACTAGGTATTGTTTAATATTTACTTTATAATTCTACTAAGTAATAGTTTTCCTCCATAAAAAAGACTCCGGGGGTATAATTCTAAAGGTCAACATGTCCAAGGTGTCAAAATGTTTGTTTTGAAAGTATCTCTCCATCCAAAGGTTGCCTGAAAAAGATCGTTTCAAGCTATAAGATCGCCCATTGTACCATTATTTTAATGCCTTTGTATGATGTTTTCTTTATATGGTGTTCAATAAAGTGATATCTATCTACATACTCGTAGGTATATCTTACTCATAAATCAATAACTATCAATAACTACCAATTTATTACTTGCTCTATATTTTGAAACAATCACTGCTAAGATTGCAGCGGATGAACTCGAACATTGATGGTAACCTCTCTTGGACTGGAACTGCTTTGTTTTTGTTCGTTGGTGCGTGACAAAGACCATCTTGTCGTCTTAGATAGCTCCTAATGTATTTTATAGTTGACCCATTTCCTGAACAGATTTGTTTATTAGTTTGATTTCAATTGATTTGTTGAGATTCATCATCATCATCATCATCGGCCTCTGCATCTATTGCAGATGATCTAAGTAGTGTTTAAGTTACTTAACTTTTTTTAGGTACATAAGGTTCAAGCAAATGAGTACCTATGTTAAGAATTTAGATACTTTATATCTGATTGATATAAGAATTCTCAGGATTATCCCTAAGAAATATGAGCCTTTCTGACAAACCGAAAAATATGATATGTGTTTTTGTATCAAATAAACAACTGAATCCACGATTATAAGCATCGAAATATTTATATACTTACTGCTTTTACTTCGTTGCATGGTGCTTAACTATCATTTATTTTTTTCTCGACTGCCAGACTACTACAGTATCAAACAGTCTTGGTCCTAGTTCAAATGTGACAGTTCAAATTGCCGGCGCCACTGAAGCCAATTTCCACAAATTGATAAAATTAGACGCCCACGTCTGTGGTTAGCCTTATTTGGCAATTTATTGCACCAATTCTATTGAATAGTTCAATTTAATTGGAAATCAATTGGTATTGATTCCATCGTTATGCCGTAGATGGAGACAAATGCGTGGAAGCTTGTGAAACAATTGGGATTAATGTAATGGACCGAGGTCTCGTCTGATGGTGGTTAACCGAGCACCAAATACGGAAATGAACTTAATCGTTTATTTCTTTGTCTAAGTATCTACCGCTTAAGTAGCTAGTGGAATTTTACATGGCAACTTAGCAACTTCAAATAAAGAATCATGCCATGGAAATAAATAAAGTTATTCATACACAAACAAGTTTATATGCAAACTCTTTGACACAAACTTCATTGTTAGTTCCTTTTCCATGGAATTCAGGTTTATTAACAGGCTTTTCTTCTGGAGGATCTTCTGTATGTAGATAGGTACCTACATACATTAGTTTGGGTTAGTTTTACTTGGATAGACCTATGGATTATATTAGAGCATCTTCTTCAGGCCTTGAATTTATTATTATTTATATTTTAACGATAGATGCAACTACATCACTTTTGGACTTATCTGAAGTAAAATAGATACAATTTATAATTCTTAATTTATAGTAGATACCTACCTAAACAACTACCTTACTAGGGGTACTAGGGGATTTTTTAATGACTTCAGTCAGGTTATGTTTTTAGGGTGTATGTAGGTATGTTTGTAATATTATTTGTCGGTCGCTATAGCGCAAACGGCTGGACGGAATTTGACTAATGAGGTGTCGTTGTATTCGTCTAGATCACAAGGGTGACATGGGCTATATGAAATTTCAATAAATCTAATATAGCGACGAATAGCGACTGTAAGAAGTCATTTTAAATTTAAAAAGATTACTAATCTGACAAGTACTAAAAACTTCCTGTATATGCAGTCAGGTTTTTTTTTAAATAGATACTTGTTGTAAAATAGATAGGTACCTACAATAGAAGCATACAACAAACTCATATAAACCTACAAATATAATAAAAATCATATTACTACATATCCTATATACATGCTATAGGTTTTATGATGGTTTATCTATTCGCTAGGGTTGATTGATGAAGCCTCATTTACCGTACCACACCGTGTCAGGAGTAACTTTGTTGTTCACAAAACATGAAAAGTAACAATTTTCAGAATTAGAAAATTGCTTGGATAGTTACTTTAGTAGTTTTTAAGTTGATATTTTTCTAACTATCTTGGTTATTAACCTACTACGTAATTAAAAATTCACTTTATAATTTCTGTATTTATTAAATAGGTAGATGTCACCTTGCGTAAGAAGAATTAATCAGACTAAGTAAATAGGTAGGTAAGTACATAAGCTGGGTAGACAAAGTACCTAACTAACAAAGAATAAATAAATAATAAATAAATAATCCTGGACATCATCACACAGCATCATGTAGCCCCAAACTAAGCAGAGCTTGTATTATGGGAACCACATGATTGATATACTACATAGATACATTTTTTTTGTAAATACATACATATCATACATAGAAAACAACCAGACCCGAGACAAATACATGCAAACATTTAGTTACACAACAAGAAGTTTAAGTAGAGTCGCCGGGGAGATAGACTTATGTTAAAATATATAGAAAACAGAAGAGGAAGATGTTTGGACACCTTACGACATGACAACTTTATACACAACATCATAGAGGTAAAAGTAGAAGGAAATAGAGGAAGGGGAAGACCAAGGATAAATTATATGAGCACATTAAAGAGAAAGTAGATGTCATGTCGTATAGGGAAGTAAAGGCGGCTGCTTTGGGGAGAGGCAGATGGAAGGAGTTGCATCAGTTGCGCCGACAAGAGCACAGCTCTTAAATAAATGATGATGATGATGACATAGGTACCTACTCAGATTTCAAACAAAGAAGTAATTATTGCAACTCTACAATAGAGTGCTAAAAGCCAGATTAAAAAGGCCTAGGGCTTCTATCGCCTGAGTTTTGCCTCTAAGTCTTTTCTTTTTTACGAACAAAAGCTAAAGAAAAGGGTGTATACCAAGTAAGCTGCACTTTTTAGCTGTTGGCAGATTGCCAACATTTTCCTTTGCGACTTTTACCTACGAATGCTGATTCAATATCCATGGAATGCAGATTTCAGCTCCTGAAAAATAAATAAAAAACTTACCTAGCTGATCTGACACAATAGTCCACCTACTTAATGGTCCATCTACGTACATCATTGGGTGCGTATGACACAAGGTACGAAAGAGGCTCTCTCAGAAAAAAAAAATCTTTAGGAGTGTCCGTACACACTTGACGAACTTTAAAATTGCTGTTGATCACCAATTTACTTCATAATTTGATACTTCATCTCTTTTTTGGTTTTAAATATTTTTTACTTTATAGGTTACGTAGTTTTGTTTTTGTGTTTGTGACCTAGAGATTTAAATTTAGTTTTAATTGTAACCTAATAAGTAGGATAACTAATTTCCACATACAATTATTATTGTTTATTTTATTCGAAAAATTAATATTATTAATAAGTATTATAACTGTACGTACATGAGTGTGCGTGTATTCTGATTAAAAATGTCCCCATATAATAAGGGTTGCCAGTTTTCATTCGCTATACGCACTACACTGCCATACAAAGTAACTATAAAAATCATGAAATGAAATAGCTATTCGGAAACAGCAGTTTTTATTTCATGACAATCATACATAATTGAAAATTGTTGGTGCCCTGGAAAAGTAGGAAAATAAAGTTTCATTTGTTCAAAGTAAATAAAGGTTCGTGCTCCAAACTATCAAGACAAAATAAACAGAACAAAACAAATCAGATAGTTAAATCGTGGTTCAGTGCCCTCTGTAGGCATTTACTACTTACCTAGGTTTCAGCCTATTGCCTGAAACATCCTAATTTCCAAAAGCTGTAAAAAATTAACGCACGCACATTAACTCATTATATTTAAATTATGAATTATAGCTCTCGTGGTTGTAAATCATTTATTTCCTTATGATATCACATTTGTGTGTGCTTTCTAATTGTATAAATGGTCGTATCAAAGAGCCATTTTGGTAATAGCGGGTACCTAATCGAAGTAGGTGATATGTAAAAGACACGATCGAAACAGTATGACATTACAGTCACATGAGGCTTATCACCTTCAAGCCTCAAGTTGATGGTCACAGGGCGTGTCTCTACCTAGATGGTATGTTTCTTCGAAAGATCAATACCTCGAAGGGTTTCTACTTCCACGGGTTTTCGCCTCAACGGTACACTTCACCGATGGGTTATTTCCTCGAAAAATTATCTGCATCTTAAAGCATGATCTAAACGTGCGTGTAAAAAAATTATAGGGATGTAGAAAACCCTACTTTTCTCATAGGTATACCCCTAATTTTCTCATAGGTAATCAAATCAAAATCAATTTCAAAATCATGTTACAAACAGAAAGAAGCCGATTACACTAAAATTATAAAGAAAACATCACAGCACAATCATTGGATATCCTAAACTATAGAGTCTATAGAAAAAGTTAAAAGTTCTAAGCACACAAATAGCAACTTGGCACTGAAAATGAACTGTAGATGACTTGTACAACCTTTATGTTGTGAGTGTTGCCTTTTTGTGGATTATAATGGTTCTGAGAGCGGGGTAGGTAATTGAGGGCTTTCTATACAAAATGTAGAACTTCATTACCAAACAATTGTTAGGGGTTAAAGACCCAAAATAAAATATTTTCATTTAAGAATTCAATGATTCGGTAAAGAAATTCAAATTGAGTATGATGTTCTGAATGACTTGGCGGAAGCACCACCATTGTGAATGGAATTGCGCAAAGTTGAACTTAGAAACATGGTTCTATTTTTTATTGTCTGTGTGAAAATGTCTTTACTCGTGTCCTTCAATTGTCCTTCAATTCAATTTTCCTTAGAGTTGTAAGGGTCTGTCTTCTCCTCCCGGAGATAGCTCTACAACCTCCCGACTAAAACCGCGTTCCGCCGCATACCGCAGTGCTAGTTCATCATTGGATCATTAATCGCCAACCTAACATAAACCAAACCATATATTATTATTGTCTTCCTCTCTCTTTTTGTCGCATCTCTCTTCTCATCTGTAGAACTGTAGTGGCCAAACAACAACTCTAGAGCCAAGAGTTACCAGCCACATACACATATACAATTATACAAAGACATCTATTAACTACTGCTGTTAGGTATGTAGTACTAATTTACTAAGTAGGTATAAAATAGCACACATATTCATTTAAAATTACAGTTTTTGTAGTTAGACAAAAAAACACTTAATACAAAGGTATTGTGTGCTACAGCAGCAAATAGGCCCCGACTCAGTATTATGCCCACTGCGTTAACAGTGGACGGTGATTTTCTGCCGAAACCGTTGTGCCACCAAGTCTGTCAATCTCCACAAAATGTATACGAGTTGATCTCAACAAAGCTTCTGTCCACAGAGGGAATGCATCTCAGTCCACATCGGCCAAGCCGGAGTGCAGATCGGCAATGCCTGCTGGGAACTGTACTGCCTGGAGCATGGCATCCAGCCGGACGGGCAGATGCCCTCAGACAAGACCCTGGGCGGCGGAGACGACTCCTTCAACACCTTCTTCAGCGAGACCGGGGCTGGCAAGCATGTGCCCAGGGCTGTGTTCGTTGATTTGGAGCCTACAGTAGTTGGTGAGGAGCTTTTTTTAGAATTCTGGATTAGTTTGAACTTAAAGATCCAGGGAATCGAAAATTAACAATATAAACCATTTTATGTGAAAAAGGCGAACAAAAGATCGTTTCATTGAAAACGGCAATGGAAAAGCTAGGCTAAGCTACTTAAAGTGGATTTGAACAAGTTTAAAATTACCTACTTCACAAATCAAATTAAATATAAATAAGCCATGAAATTGACTTGCGATGCTTGAGACTGTTCTTCTTAATAGTTACAGATAACTTAATACGATGGTATGATGAGAGTACGGCAGAGGGCAATGAACCCGTCAGTCCGTTACCACGAGGCCTGTCATTATTCTAGCCGAATAGAAGTCTAGGTCTGCATGAAGCTATTACGTCGACATTGAGCGTGACAAAGGCATTCGTTGATGATAATAATTGCAGGCAGGTAATTTGTCCGTGGCTGTCGACATGAGACAAAAAGAAAGATTGTTTTATTCGGGGTCTAATGATAATTGAGTATTATAGTAGGGCCTGTTTTACCATCAAGTAACGTCCTTTTCGACGTAGCTTTTCATACCGACATACCTTTTCGACATAGCTCAGAAAATTAGCAAACTGAAGTGGCAGTTCGGCCATATCTGCCGAAGAACCGATAACCGTTGGGGTAAACGAGTTCTTGACTGGAGACCGCGGCTCGGCAAACGTAGTGTAGGACGCCCTCGGGCTAGGTGGGGTGACAATCTGCTGTCGGCTGCTGGTAGAAGCTGGATGCGGCGAACTCAGGACAGGGCGCAATGGCGCTCACTAGGGGAGGCCTATGTCCAGCAGTGGACTGCTATAGGCTGATGATGATGATGATGATGAACGTCCTTTTCACTTTAACCAAGGAATATCTTATTATACTTACAGATAATAAAATATAGGCACTCTAATCTTCTTGACCGAGTTGGTCGCCAACCTTTTAGGCTTCCATTCTATTCAGCTTCACGTTAATATTCTAGGCTTGGTAGTTTACCAATCTTGAAAGTATCACTTTTAGCACTATACTAGGTACTTATGACAACATTAATGATCAAAAACGCCTACATTGCTACCTACCTGTTAAAAAGTTTAGAATAGTTTTCGTGTTATACGGGAATTATAATCTTAAATCTTGTCTGACGAGAACTCCTCATGAAAAAAGGTGAGAACTTGATACTCTAAGGAGGCAGCTCAAATGGTAAGCAAAAACCACTGAAGTGTGAAGGATTAATAGCCAGCCGTGACGGGTTAGGTTTCGTGGCCTGCTAATTTAAGACCGCGGTTTTGCAAAGACTTTAATATGTAGGTATACCTACCTAGAGAGAGGTAGAGTAGACTAAGTAAAGATTCATAAATCACCTGCCAACTCAACTACCTACATTTGCATGGTCTATGTGAGGTTGCCATGAAGTTCTTTATAAGTAATGCTCAATAGTCACAGTACGTACCTATATTTTCTTTACGATCTAGGTAGTTATACCTATTGAATGAAAAACCTATATTTCCATTATACGTAGATAGTATATTATTCCGACAAGGCTGAAAGGATGGAATAGGTGCTGGACAAGGTTACTCCATCTATATTCCGGACATTCACTAGGTACTTCTTCTTCTTTTTTGGCATGTTCGAGGGTCGTACGTAATCCTCGAGTTTGCCAATGACAGTATTTTACTAGACTTAAAACAAAAATGCGAAGATCTGAGTAAAAGAAAATATTCGGTTTATAAAAGGAAGTCTCGAACAGAATTTATGTTAAAAGTTGATCCATTTCTGTAAAAAGTAGGTACAACACAAATGACACACACAAACATATACTTAGATATACTTAGTTATATGGATAATATACACATAAACCGCAAAATACGGTACTCAAAAACATATTACATAACATATTTACAGTTTTATTTTATTTACATGTATAAATTTACATAAAATTTGAATTGCACTAGGTACCTACTTAACTTACAACGGACCCAGTCGGTGACTTAAACCTAGACTAGATGCAAAAGCATATTTTTTATTTCCTTGACAATGAATTGGTCAAAAACCAGATCAAAGACTCTATATATCCGCTTTGATTGCTTTTAAGATAGCAAGAGTCTCATTTATTTCTGTAGCGTTGCAAGTGTAGTTTACAAGAGTGCACTCAAGAAACGCAATGGAGCTCGAAGAAAGGCATTAGATTGTCAGAGCGTCCGTCTCAATTATATTCGAGAGCTTAAGACAGACTAATTTAAGCATTTCCTTTCGGCTAAATATGTGGATAAACCAGTGCCTGGGTTTCTTATATGTAGCCTAGTTATATGAATATAAAAAATGTTCATTTATCACTTGAGGACAGATCGACTGACTTTCCTATTTTTTAGTGTTCATCTTTGGGAGACAATAGTGTGGAATATTTTGTGCACTTTTCTAAACTAAAATCTTAAATTAAAGCGATCCTTTTTCAGTTTTAACTATATGAAAGAGATGGCAAGATTTTTACAACTGTCAAATTAAGTTTAATTTTCGAAAATGAACAACTGAGGGCTTACCACAGGTTTTTATAGTTTAAAGTTTCGGTATCTTTCCATACATTTTCAGTACAGCGCCTCTAGGGAAACGTGCATGAACTACGAAAATGTAGATAGCGAAACTTATAAAGTTTTCGTAAACTATAAAAACCTGTGGTAAGCCCTCTGAATCGATACCATTGTATAAGTTCAGTATGTGACTTCTAAAAGTTGTTGTTTTTGATGATGATTTGTTTGTTTTTCTAAATACCAACTTTTACGTCGTTTCCAGATGAAGTCCGCACCGGCACGTACCGGCAGCTCTTTCATCCAGAACAGCTTATCACCGGCAAAGAGGATGCTGCCAACAACTACGCGCGAGGACACTACACCATCGGCAAGGAGATCGTCGATGTCGTGCTGGACAGGATCCGGAAACTCGCAGACCAGTGCACTGGACTCCAGGTGAATAGTCCAGGTCACTGGGTGTGAAAGAACCAGTGACATCCATGTCTGTCTTATCCTAGACCTTATACAATACCTTCATGATGTTGATTTACCTCCATCATAGCTAGGCTACTCGTTTTGAGTTATTGTCGCGTGTATTCTCAGAATAACGAAAAGAACTAGAAGAAATCTTAAATTTCCTCATGCTCTGAACATCAACTCATACTGCTGATCTCTACTTTCATAAATATATCATTATATATATCTCATCTTATATTATTTATATCTTTATATATCATTGGTTAGAAAGGGATGCATAGGTGTTTTATCACAATCCGATTGCTGTGACTTCGTACCAGAGGGCTTACCACAGGTTTTGATAGTTTTCGAAAACTTTATAAGTTTCGGTACCTATCTTTCCATACATTTTCGTAGTTCATGCACGTTTCCCTAGAGGCGCTGTACGAAAATGTATGGAAAGATATCCGAAACTTATAAAGTTTTCGAAAACTATCAAAACCTGTGGTAAGCCTTTTGGGCATTAAGATTTAAGACGAAACTGCATGGCACTAGATTCGAGTGCCCTGGTACGATTTCCAATTTGAACTCTTTTGAAGTCACATTGACCCTTTCCCCTTCTAGCTATTAGACATAAGAAAGTAGAGATTAGTCGTATGATATGATGTGCAGAGCATGGGGAAATTTAAGATTTCTTGTATTTATTTTCCTTATTCTGAGCCTGTATCCAATCAGGCTTGCTGAATGTCATTCAGTGACAATCGCGCAACTCAACTTCCGCGTAAATCGCCCATCTGGGAAGGCTGTTACCGTTTTCGTGTAAGGCCCTTCTCCCATTACGATACGCCCGCGCGACTCTAGTCTCGGAGACTAGTCGCCGCGAAGTATCTCACATACATTTATATGGAGACTCTCACACTACGATACTTGTATTCTACGCGTTCGCGACTAGTCTCGCGATACCCGCCGTGTTAGTTTCTTGTGCGTCGCGTCTCGTGCGTTTTGACAAGATGGCAGCGGAGCAAGAAACAAATATTAAGTTTGTATAAGAAATTGAAAGATAAAAATTTCTTATCATCATGTTGTAGTTCTTGTGCGGCTACAAAAACTCTACAATTTATGTTTCTTTCAATATATGGATGAATTCAGTATTTTCTACTCTTGCGTTGACGTCTTCTATTTCTATAAAACAGAAAAACTGCAAGAGCTTCTTCGTCACTGGAGTCGCTCGACATAACGTCCGTCTACAAAAAACGAGTTTGCACAAATGATGAATTTAGTAATTTTTCAGTAGCATAATATGCTAGCGTCGCGTAGCGAACATGTATGCAACTAGTAATAAACTCGAGTATCGTACCCTACATGTATCGTAATGGGAGAAGGGCTTAAGACCTTGTCTAGATGAAGTCTAACATGTTGTGTTTCCAGGGATTCCTCGTGTTCCACTCGTTCGGAGGCGGCACCGGATCCGGCTTCACGTCGCTGCTGATGGAGCGCCTCTCCGTCGACTACGGCAAGAAGTCCAAGCTCGAGTTCTCCATCTACCCCGCACCACAGGTAAACACTTTCATCTCTGTACTTACACCTTACTTTACAAAAGGTTTAAAACTGAAAAGGCCATCGGATTTCCACCTTATCATGTGTTAGAATCTATGACTGGTCACGACAAGGCGACAAAGCCTTTAAGTGTGTATATATATTTATACGTAATGTTCCACCGTAGCGCCTAAACTACTCTACCAACTAGTCTAAATAACTCTGGAAGAGATCGCTTCCAAGTATTAAGGAAGTTTGCACACCGACATCGGTAAAACATGTCGGGTCACTCCCACTATAATGATATCTTAATGTTCCACACAATGTTTATGCAAATAAATTATCTTTTCACTTCTCTTGCTCAAAAAGTGTATCATAATAGTGTAGCTTATAACTCGGTCTTGTCATCCTCCCTCGCTACGCTCGGAAGTATAACAACCTCGTATATAATGGGATGGTTTAGTCCCTTGTAAAACAATCTACTATTATCTTTAAGACCGCCCATTGTACCTTTTATTTTTATGTTTCTGTCTGTTGTTTCTAAAATTAAAGTTAAATAAAGAATTTTCAATTATTCATTTAGTCAACTCATCCGATTTGTATGAAGTGTCAATCGACTCATTAATAACATTCCGCAGGTATCTACAGCTGTGGTGGAGCCATACAACTCCATCCTCACGACGCACACGACGCTCGAGCACTCGGACTGCGCCTTCATGGTGGACAACGAGGCCATCTACGACATCTGCCGGCGGAACCTCGACATCGAACGCCCGACCTACACCAACCTCAACCGGCTTATTGGACAGGTGAGTAAGGCGACGATACATGTCAAACGTCCCTCTCGCTCGCACTTCAACATTTTAGAAGATATAAAATCAATGAACGTAGTTATGCAAAATAGCAAACCTTCACGGCCTAGAAAATAACAATACAAAGGTTCAGCAATAATTTGCACCAAAATTGATCACATTGGTACAAGTTTTTTTGGTAATCGTCACAAAAATAGTTTATTAGCCGTTGTTGAAAATTGAAAAGGCCACTGCATTGAGAGAATTGCGCATTTAGTTATCGATTGTCTGAGCGACCCCAACATGTTCCATTTAATAAATAAATAATGCTGGACAGTACCACTACACACATCGTCATCATTTAGTTCCAAACTAAGCAGAGCTTTTATTATGGGAACCACATGACTGAATATACTACTTAATATTTCTACATATTATACATAGAAAATACCCCGACCTGAGACTATTTGCAAATAATGCAAACATTTGTCTCGCGGCAGGAATTGAACACCACGGAAATCTTTATTCTGCGCCTGAGAACAATATCTGCAAATAATGCAAAATTTGTCTCACGGCGGGAATCCAATCCGCAACCTTCTGCGTCTCAGACAGACCTTTACCGCACCACAGAGGCCGCCAATGATAATAATGTGTCCTTGTTTAATTTTTGTTTTACTTGTATCGGAGTAAATGTTTTTCTATTGTTTCTATGCCTCCATTTATCTGATGTTTCCCGTCCGTTGGCAGATAGTGTCATCGATAACGGCGTCTCTCCGTTTCGACGGCGCGCTGAACGTGGACCTGACGGAGTTCCAGACGAACCTGGTGCCGTACCCGCGCATCCACTTCCCGCTGGCGACGTACGCGCCCGTCATCTCCGCGGAGAAGGCCTACCACGAGCAGCTCACCGTCGCCGAGATCACCAACGCTTGCTTCGAGCCCGCCAACCAGGTACAAGCGTCACCAATACAGGTGACGACTGAACAAATCTAATTAGTCCGTCATTTACATTATCAAAACAGTATTTAATATAAAAAAAAGAACCCGACTGCATACACCACAGATATAGAAAACAACTAGATGAAGCCCTAAAATTCACTATGCTCTGAACGTCAACTCATACGTCTGATCTCTACTTTCCTATGTCCATATATCATTTGCTAGAAAAGGATGCATACTTTATCTTAATGCGATTTCTGCGACTTCGTACCAGGGCATTTGTATGAACCTGCATAGAATTTTGTTCGAGCGCCCTGGTACGATTAACTTTTTGATCTATTTTGGAGTCGCATTGTTATATGTATGCGACGTCCCTTTCTAACTGATGATATTGGACATAAGAAAGTAGAGATCAGTCGTATGAGTTGATGTTCAGAACATATTGAATTTTAAGGCTTTATCTTGTTCACTTCGGTATATCTGTGGCATAGACAGGAATTTTTAACTTAGTCAGTTTGGTAGTCTTTTTAGTTCATCGTACATTGAAAATGGCTTCCTACAGTCGCCAAATTGGATTTTTTTTAATTTCATATAGCCTATGTCACCCTTGTGATCTAGACGAAACCAACGACACCTCATTAGTCAAAATCCGTCCGCTTGGGCTACAGCGACTGACAAATAATATTACAAACATACATCCAACACACAATGAAGAAGATAACAAGGTTAAAATATCACACTTTTATGTACGTAGATTAAAAGTCTAGAGCGTTCACATTATTCTAGTTTTTATTTCATATCGATCGGTGCAATATTACCGAAGTTATAAGCATGGGAAGTTTACGTAGGTTTTTTAAATCTCGTCACTGATCGTGAGTAGCGCGTGACGTCATCGCTCCTATACGGCGCCGCGCGGTGGGCGTCCGCAGTACATTTCGCTGCTAAGTTGTTTGCTCTCGTGCGCTCTAGTTATTTATATTAATTTAAAATAATGCTGATTGAGTGAGTGTATCGTGTAAATTATTGTGTTAGAACTAAAATGGAAGAAGAATTTCAAAAAGGCCAACCTAACAACATTCCCATAGTTCACGATATGATGGTGGCAGAATATTTTATAAAAAAATAAAGAAATCATTAACCTTGGTATGGTTCAATAATCTGCCAGTCGCGTACCCTACATACCTACTAATATACATGTATCGGGGTGCCCCCCTTAATTAATTTTAATTTAATTTAATTATTTATTTTTTAAGTACATATATAAACAAAATATTCTGTGAATATTTAAGTGTTTACCTGTTGCCGTAATTAATATCGAGCAAAAAAAACGGCAAAAAAGTGGCAACAAAAATACATCATCGGTGAACATTTCAACGGTCTAACTATCACGGTTCATGAGAGCTTGGTGACAGATAGACGGACAGACAGACATACAGACGGACAGCGAAGTCTTAGTAATAGGGTTTTCGTTTTTACCCTTTGGGCACGGAACCCTAAAAATAGGTACTTACCTAGTAGGTAGACTAGATAGGTACTTGGTTTTTGCTAGTAATATGATGTATGATAGTAACCTTGCCATGTGAAATAGGTATTAACTAAGTAGTTAATACCTATTTCACATGGCAAGGTTAAGTACCTACTACCTAGTATTTCACATGGTATTTGAACAATTGACATCGAAATGATCCTCACAACAATATATAATGCTGTTGTTTTTGGCCCTAATGGATGTGCTCTTCTCATAGCATTTATCCATTTTTTATGATTTTCAGATCCTTGGGAACGTAAAAAAACAACTTTTCGGGTGTTTTTGTGGCCCTATTTTTACATTGAGACTCAATACAACATTTATTAGATGTCCTCATGTAGTTTTTATTGATTCTTAATTAAAATAAACAAAGTAGTTCGGTGCGCGACGGGTACATTCGGGTAAATGTTTCGAATCCCCGAGTCGCTCGCGCGGAGGCAGGAGCGGTGACGTCATCAACGATATCACGCTCGGTCCGCGGCTTAGACCGAAAATGTTAACTTTGCACTTTTATATCTCGGTCAGTTTTAGAGATAGAAAAATAATAAAAACACACTTGTTCTTGTAATTTTTTGTAGAATATTTTGGCATATAAAACAAAAAATGGTTTTCTTCTTCATTGTACAAAAAAATACAAAGATATAGTGCGTTGAAGTTCCGCGCGACATCACGGCTTAGTACACTTTTAACATAGCCGTGACGTCACGAGCCCCCACTCCCGAACTTTGACGTTCTTTATCTCTGTCAATTTTTATATATTTGATAAACAAAGAAATACGTATCCAATATTTTTTGTTGATCTATCTGACAGACCGATTAGATTTTTTACCCAGTTGTCGTCCCTATTACTTCAGTGGTTTAGTCGGCTCACCCCACCACACCACACCAGCCTATATAAGTCCACTGCTGGATATAGGCCTCCCCTAATAAAAGGGGATATGCCATATATATGTGTGATCATGCAAACGAATTTAACCTCCCATGGCGTCTGATCGCTAAACGAGGCCGTTACTTAAAAAAAGCCAATAAAACTATTTTTTTTCCAGATGGTGAAATGCGACCCCCGCCATGGAAAATACATGGCCTGCTGCATGTTGTACAGGTAAAATATAAACAATCAAAATGAGATTCTTCAGTTCTATAAGTGTTGCTCTCTGCTCTGTGTTAAGGAGGTCCCCCCTTTACTCTTAACACTATAAAGAGTTATTAAGCTATTGCATAGCTTCTATCGAGGGCCTTGAGCGCGGGGACCGAATCCAGAAATTCCGTAACGAAAAAAAACCTCACGCTCCCCACTCCGACGGGCACGGAGGTGTGGCTTGAAGGCCGTGTATTGTCTAACGTCGTTTCTTTTCGGCAGTCTTCGACACGGTGTTTGTGTGCGTGCAACTAGACGTATTGTACGACTCTACGAAGCTCGTTTATTTAATAAAAGAAAAAAAAACTGTTTTCTTATCGGTCACCACGCTCAAAAAGTGTAACTTGAATTAATATCAAAGAAAAAGAAATACTGCATAAATAAAATAAATAAATAATTATAATTGCATAAGTTGATACAAAATGCTATGCAATAGCTTTACCGCGGCAGTCCCCGAGTGCCACACGTCTTTTTTTTTGTAGCTGAAAAACGCTACGACTTACGATTCGATGCCGCATCACAACACAACACACCCCGACGGAATAATGTGATTCTGGTTCAATTTCTGAAACAGATTTCTGTCTCGACTCTGAAACATTGAGAACGTTTGAAAATACCCCTGCTGGGCTCTAAGCAACTAATACAACTCCTTCCATTTCCTTTTCTCCAAAGGCTGATGTGGTATGCTCTATGCAAGTCAAAATACTTGTACCTACTTGCATTACACGCCAACATTAGTTTCATTTCCTTGATACAACTAGGTAGGCAAGTACTTTTTTTAACGATGTGAAAATGTCTTAGGTATGTTCTCCAACTCGGGGAGTTATGAATAAATCTTTATTTAACACACACAGAAACACAGGAAACATAAATGCACAGCTTACAATAACATTTAAACATAACATAAAATAGAAAAACAATAACATAGACAATCAATAATTATAACAACAACAACAACAGCTAACAACTAAGGCATATAGGCGGGCAGGCACAACACTGAAATAAAATAACAAAAAATAGGCAAGTATGTACCTATGCAGGACATATACCTACCAACCCACCCGCCGCCAATTGCCAGTGCACCAATTAGCCACCTCCGCAGGTACTGTGTGGGTCAAATAGGACCTCTCTCAGCTTATTAGTTAGGGAAATCTATCGAACTCTCCGCCGTTAACTACAACCGACTAAAAACACACCGTGTTCGCCATCGCTTACAGTAGTGCTAGTGCATTATCAAACCATAACCTGATGAGATACGTAAGTAGAGTTTAACATTTTGTCAATTTGCCAGAGGAGACGTGGTGCCCAAAGACGTGAACGCCGCCATCGCTACAATCAAGACGAAGAGGACGATACAGTTCGTGGACTGGTGCCCCACTGGCTTCAAGGTATCTTTTAGAAAACAAAGACTAGCTAGTGCTGGTTTAAGCCAGCGCAGGGCCTGTAGCAAGTTCTATCAAACGGCCTTTGGTTTTCTATGGGTTATCAAGTTTATGGTTTAATACCACTTGACTTGGAGTGTTGCCTTGGTTAAGCAACACTCCGCCCGGTCATTAATTGGATGGATGACTGTTTAGTGGCATTTAGATTTGAGCGTTTCCGTGCTTCGGAAGGCACGTTAAGAAGTTGGTTTAGCTTTTCAGTCGTTAAGCCATGATAAGGCCTTCGGGCGGCCTAAAAATTCCGACATCAGAGTTGGTAACTAGTTCATACGAAGAAGAAGAAGATGATGGTTTACATAAACCAAAACTAACGACCTGCAGTAATTCGTCGCCTCCGAATCATCTGCGTAAGCACTAACGATGATTGAAGATGTTTCAAAAACTCGTCTGCGAGAGATTTTGCTGTAGGAATATTCGAAAAACCCCAGTACATTTTCAAGCTTGCTAACTAAATTGATATTTTTTTCCTGTCAGAAAGCGTTAATTCGCGGGGCCCTCAAATCCACGGAGCCCGTAGCATTTGCTACTCTTGATACGTGACCAATCCGCCACAGAGACTAGCTCAATAAGTTATTTATCAAAAAAAGGCCGAACCCGATAAATTATGTTTGACCTCTCCAAAGTACCAGTACCTACCACCATACTAAACTACATCAATATTGATCTGATGGACTTGGAGAACGAATAGATAATGACTAGAGACGAACGGAATAGAAACCATGGAATATACCAGTTTCGACAAACTATTGGACAATTTGAGAATGACTAGAGACGAACGGAATAGATACCATGGAGTATACCAGTTTCGACAAACTATTGGACAATTTGAGAATGACTAGAGACGAACGGAATAGAGACCATGGAATATACCAGTTTCGCCGAACTATTGGACAATTTGGTTTTTCCTCTCTATCTTATTTTTGGTTTCTTTCACTTAGGTACGTTAAAAACATATACTGTCATTTTTTTCTTATATATTTAAGTTTTTTACATGTGAAAACTCTTAAGGCTAGTTTTTTCTATTTATCTGTTATTCCACCATATAAGTAAGAAATCGTATGTTTTCCGCAAATAAATAATGTTTACCTTGTTTGTGCGAGCAGGTTGGCTAATGGATTTTTGTGATAACTGTTAAATAACCTTGTTTGTCAGGTGGGCATCAACTACCAGCCGCCGACCGTGGTCCCGGGCGGAGACCTGGCCAAGGTGCAGCGAGCGGTCTGCATGCTCTCCAATACCACCGCCATAGCAGAGGCCTGGGCCAGGTCAGTTCTAGCACAAGAAAAATGGCTCAAAAATCACTACTATTTTCCTACCATATGCTGGATATTATCAGTATCACACAATATTAGGGGGTGTACGGGGTTCCCCCCCCCATCTTTGGAACCCAAGCCAACCTCACCTGCACGTGGTGCACCCTGCTAAACAACGAACGGGGCTCTGGCGACCGGCTGATTACACAGCCTACATCGGCACAGCTAAATCCCCTGGCCACCGACGGGCAGCAGCGTCGGTGGTGCGAGAAGCTGTGCCCTGCGATCCCCAACCTGCATGCCCAGCGTGGGGATTATGGGCGTATCCCCCTTTATTAGGGGAGGCCTATGTCCAGCAGTGGACTGATATAGGCTGGTGTGGTGTGGTGGACACCATATTATAATATATATAGTCTATATATAATAGTTTATTAAAGTAGGCCGTCTCCGATGGGCTGGCCATGTTGAACGTATATCGGACGCCAGAACACCAAAGCGTCTTCTAAAGGGCAAACCCTAGAGCAAGATATAAAAATGATTGGCTGGAGAGAAAAAGTCCAAGATAGACCCGGCTGGAGAAATTTACATGCCCAGGCCAAGGCCACCCGCGGCTGTAGCGCCTTAGATGATGACACAATATCTAGCGCAAAATTAAGGCTTAGACCACGCGGTTTTTAGTCTGTCTTAGTAAGACTGTCCTACTGACTGATTAGTCAAGCCTTAGACCGACATATTGGCTACGCTAAGTGTAAGACAGTCTCGTACACAGACTGAATACCGCATCGTTTAATAGGCCTTTCAGCATGGTATTAGAACCACATGACTTTTTTTTCAATACTCAATACTCAATACATTTATTGGTGTCACATGGTAGTACACAGATGTTACATAGAAGGTAGGTATCACACATGAACCCTGTCTAAGGGCATAGCAACTGAGATAGGTAGGCAGACCGAGCATTTGTCACACATGAAATTTATAACATTCACTTATTAAATGTCAAGCAAGAAAGTAAGTCAGGTAGTTAGTCCTGTAGTAGGTAGGCAATATGCAGATATTTTTTTTTTAAGAAAAAAATTCAATTTAATTTTTTAAAGAATCAAGTTATCTATTTTAAAAACATATCATTTTATTTCACATAGTATAATAATTGATTGGTAATTATTAGGTATTATTATTACATGTCAAGTTGTGTTTTTAATTAATTATATGTAGGTACTAAGTCAATTTTTCAAAATAATTATATTTATTATATGTTTAAGTAAATCGTAATTAATTATTCTTAAAAATTGCCCTATAGGTACTCGCCAATATCATAAAAACACTTTTCAATTAAATATGATTTTAACTTTTTAATAAATTGTGCGTCTTTTTTTATATTTTTCATGTTTATGGGGACTTTATTATAGATTTTAACAGACATTGCGTACGGACCGTCACTGTGTAATTTTAAACGTGATGTAGGTTGTATTAATTTATTCCTACCTGGAATCGTAGGGCGTATTTTCTGGGGATATCTTCCAGTTTCGTGTATAGGTGTGGATGTTTTCTAACGAATTTACACATTTCTAAAATGTAAATCGAAGTTAAAGTTAAAATGTTAAGGTTAGAGAAGAAGAAGAGAAAGTTGTAAACCCCACTTCCGGGGTTTACAACTTTCTCTTCTTTTTATGTTTGCTATAATTCGGACACACTTCTTTTGTTGTATGAATAGGTCATTAACGTCGGGACTATTTCCCCATAATATAATGCCTCGTGATAAATGCGAGAAATGGTACGCGTAGTAGGCAGATAAAGTGCTTTGAAGGTCAGTGGTAAGTTTAAGCTCGCGGAGGGCGTACGTGAAACTTGCTAATTTAGATTTAATTTTTTGTACATGTAGTTTAAAGTTTAAATGGGTATCGATATTTATTCCTAGGAGTGAAAAAGTGTCAACACGTTCCAATTGATTGTTATTGTACGATACCTGTATATTTAGGGCTGGTTTTTGGACTGGTCTGAACTCCATAAGTTTAGTTTTCGTGTAATTTATTTGTAGACAGTGAATAAATACTAAATTGTACCTTATCATATGCTTTTGACATGTCTAGCAGTATCCCGTACGCGTATTGTTTTTTATCCAGAATATCTAAAATTTTGTCTATAAATCTATATACGGCTAGCGTAGTTGAATGTTTTTTCCTAAATCCGCATTGGGCTTCGTCAAATAAATTATATTTTTCGCAATAAGAATATACTCGATTATACATGACTTTTTCCAGTATTTTTGATGAGGTTGGAAGCAACGATATGGGACGATAATTATTGGGGTCAGTTTTCAAACCTTTTTTGTGGAGGGGTTTTATTATTGCCACTTTCAAAGAATCCGGGAAAGTACCTTCTAGAAAAGATTGATTACATAGTAGGTAATAAGGTAAGGTCAACTCGTCTGCACACAATTTAATTAATTTAGGGGGCAGTTCGTCAATTCCGCAACTAAGTTTATTTTTTAAAGTTTTTAGTATGCTATTGATTTCTTTTTGCGATACAGGGTTTAGGTACATACTATTAGAGGCGCGGCTGAGAGTAGGTACGGGATTAGGGGTACCGTTTCCTGTTTGTCCCACGGACGCAAAAATGGCATTTAATGCATTAGCTGTTTTTTTTGGATCGGTAATAATTGTTTTTTCTATGTCAAGTTTTATGTTTTCTTTTCTTTTTATAACGATTTTATTTGTCCGTTCTTTTATGATTTTCCACATACTCTTAATTTTATTGTCAGATTTTTTTATTCTTTCTATGTAGTTATTTTTTTTTTGCACGATTAACTGTATTTTTTAGTATTTTTGTATATTGTTAGTAATATTTTTTTAAGATGTCATTTTTTGTGTTATTTACATGTATTCTTAAAAGTCGTTTGTTTTTACAAGATATTTTGATTCCGCGAGTAAGCCATCTGTTTTCCAGTTTTTGTTTTAATCTTATTTGTTTTTTGGGTATGCATCTATCTAATAATATTTTTAGGGTTTCTTCGAATGAATTATAATTTTTATTTATGTCAATATTATCAGTTTTTATTATATTTGTCCAATCTATGTTTTGGAGTTCTGATTTAAAATAATTAATGCTTTTAGAATTGAAGAAGCGTCTTTCTAGTTTCCATTGTTTGTTATTTATTTGTTTTTCGGTGTTTAGAGTAACAATAATTGCTTTGTGGTCTGAGAAACCAAGATTTTTCACGTTTGAGTTGATGTTATTTGGTAAATGATTTATGTATACATGGTCTATGCAAGTCCAGCTATGTGTTGTTTCTCGCGTTGGTTGGTTAATTATTTGGGTAAAATTATATTCTAACATTGAGTTTATTAATGTGCTTGATTTTATATTATTTTCCAAGATGTTAACATTAAAATCTCCACCGATTATTATTTTATGTTTATTATATTTGTTTTTTACGAACTTTAGAATTAGATTTAGCTGTGTATAAAATACGTCGGTCTCTCTCCCATTCCAATACATAGTTATAATTAAAGTACTTTGTTCCGGTATTTCAATTGCACAAACTTCGATGACGTATTCTATGGATAATGTTTTTATACTCTCTATGTCCTTGTATTGCAGGTTATCATGTGTTATAATGCACACTCCTCCACCCTTGAAGTTTTTTCGACAAAAAGCAGTTGCAATGTGGTAGTCTTCAATTTGAACTAGGTTTAGTTTCTCTTCAGTGAGCATAGATTCGGTAATGCCTATTATTTGATACTTTTGTGTTTCTTGTTGCAAACATTCTTGAAGTAGGTGTCTCTTGTTAAATAAACTTTGCATATTTTGGAAAAGTATCTTTAATTGTCTGTTAATTGCGAAAGGAATAATGGGCAGTACTAGTACATTGCCGACTTGACTGGGTATTCTTTGGTGAGGTTGATGGTGGTTGTTGGTCTATTTGACCTGCGAGGCTACTAGGCCTTTGTTGTTCGCTTTGTCTTGTCGAGCTGTCATAAATTTTGTTTCTTCTATCTAGTAATGTTTTCTTGTCAAAGTATTCCGATACATAAATTCCTGTTGACTTCAATAGTTTTGCATTTTTTAATATATATTTTGTCTTCCTCTTACTGATGAGCTCTACTTGAACAGGCCGACGGTGTCCTGCTCTTCCCATCCTGGTAATAACCTCGATGTAGCCTGTGAGGTCTATATTCATTGTGTCCATAAATAAAAATATTATTCTTTTTTCTATGTCTTGTTCGCGTTCGTTTGGGTATTCATTTAGTCCATAAAGAACTATTAATTTATTCTTGTCATTTTCTAAATTTCTTGAAGTGTTTTGGAAGCTCTGTAGGTTTCTTTGTAGTACATTTTTCTCGTTTTCTAATTTTTCTATTTTATTTGTTAATTTTCTTATGTTGTCTGTTATTTTGCATTGGTCAAGTTTAATGGTATCATTTTTTTCAGTAATTTCCAACCGCAATTGGGTCATTGCTTTTTTAACTTCGCTTTCGACGGCTGTTTTTATTTCTGATAAAATCGATTGCTTTTGTTGATCTAGTTTTTTGTCCAGTGTTGTTTCTAATAAGTAGCTAAGTTGGTCCAGTGTTATGGCACCAGAATTGGTGTCTAGATGTTGGGGTGGACTTACTGTCGAAACCAATTTTTTGCTCGCCCCTTCACTGTTCTCCTCAAGGTCGTCGATCGACATGGTAGTCTCATTTAGGGTTGAATATTGTTACTTATTTAAATCAGGATGCATTAATGCATAGAAGTATATTTTTATGTAAATATTATACCTATTATAAATCGAAAACACTTTGATCAGAAAAACATTCTCCTCCCTCAAAAATAATGTAATAGTTAAGAATAAGATACATATGTAAAAAGACGTTTATAAATAAGCCAAGCAGAGTTTCTTGCCAATTCTTCTGTTTGGTCACGTTACAAATTGGTGTAAATTTAAAAAAAAACAGTGCACCTAACAACAACAACAACAACAACAACAACCTATTCAGTCCACTGCTGGACATAGGCCTCCCCTATAAGAAGGGGGATATGCCCATAATCCCCACGCTGGGCATGCGGGTACAGCTTCTCGCACCGCCGACGCTGCTGCCCGTCGGCGGCCAGGGGATTTAGCTGTGCCGGTGTTAGGCTGTGCTATGCCGCAATCAGCCGGCCAGAGCCCCGTTTGTTAGTTAGCAGGGTGTACCATGTGCAGGTGAGGTTGGCTTGGGTTCCGGAGATGGGGGTTGGAACCCCTTACACTCCGTACCTTAACGTTCTTAATAAAATAAGGAAATTTTGAATTAAATTTTATTTATATCGCGGCGGGAATCGAACCCGCAACCTTCTGCATCTCAGGTGGGCCTTCGCCTACTGCGCCATAGAGGTCGTCACGTTACCTAGCTAGGTACCTACACACTTTGGTAAACGTACATTTTGTATATTACTGCTAAAGTGTAACAAAACTCTACTACTAAAAATAACAAATTACTTATCTAAGTACAGAGCTACCACTAACTTACCTAGGAAGATATTTTTTTATTTTAAATATCTTGTAATGAATTTCCGCAAAGTCACGCCTGATTCAATTCATTACCTAGGAATTCAGAAACCAAAAACTTAAACATTACAAACACATGAGCTGTCTTATCGCGAACTCAAAGATACATGTACCTATTTATTGATTACCTAAATACATTACAATATTCAAGGCACCTGTACAAATGTGGTGCAAATGACTTAAGTACCTTTTCGTAGTCTTTTCAACCGTTGCGTATAAATGTATACGTAACTTTTGTGGTATATTGTACGAGCCCGGATAGCTCAGTCGGTAGAGCATTGGACTTTTAATCCAAGGGTCCAGGGTTCAAGTCCCTGTTCGGGCGGTTGTTTTTGCACAGCTAAAATTATATAATACTAGCTGACCCGCTCGCAACTTCGTTTGCGTTTATACACTTTTTTTACGTATGTCCTTTCATGTGAAATGTTTCCCAAGCCCGGTAATTTGACACGGAACCCTAAATATGAATGAAATAAAAAGTACCTACATATTACTACATTACCTATCCCGTAATGTAGTAATATGTACCTGTTCCCGTTCCCGCTCTCACTCCTTTTTTCGTTCCTGTTTCCGTTGGCGACCCGTCGCCAAGTTAACAGCTGGTATAGGTATGGTGAATTGTTATATGCCTGACTCTTGATTATGATTGGTTACCCATGCAAACTTTCATCACATTTTCATTTTCGCTACAAAAAGCAGCAAGTCCTTCTCCAAGGTCCCACCCATGGTTCAGCGCTTTAGGTGTTTATTTTTTTCGTTAGTCTCTGTGAAAAATGTCAAGTCTTTATGTAAAAAAAAACTTACTGTCCCCGTGGTTCTATTCAAATATCCAAGAAAAATGAATGAAATTCAAATTTAGAATTCTAATCCGATTTAAATAATAATTTTTATTTGACATTCCAATTTTAAAGAGTATCGCATTGCACTAAGATTTTAAGGCTCCCCCACACAGGTGTGTTATTATCGGCTATAATATCGCATGCCTTATTGCGTTAATGCGTCCCAATTCCTTGCACATAATTGCGTTATCGTAGCAGTATGTAACTTTTTAGCCGTCCTAATACATAATGTACTAAAATTCTACAGATCTCACACTTCGCGCAACTATCAAAAGCATTGAAAATGTAATTTAGAAATAAAGCACACGATAAAATTTGACTATAATGTACTGACGAAAAAGTGAACGGAGCGCAGAGTGGCTTTGCGCGTAAAGGCCCTTCTACGGCTTACAGTTTTTGTCCGTCTGCCTCGTAAGATGGCTTAAGCTATAGCTTAATTCAATATCGAGATATATTTTTTTCCGTTTCTTGAATAGCGAGCTCTAAAAAAGTAATTGGGAAATCCGCGATCCAGAAAATTGTTAAATTTTGACAAATTTTGGAAAATCTCAAATGTTACCGCCCGATTTTGAAAATTCAAATTGCACTTTGAAGCCCTCCTGCAGACGCAAATATTGACACAATTGTTACCGATCACTTTATTCACCTACACATCTTTTTTTAATGCATGTAACGAATTTACTTTCAATATATGGAGTTACAAAAATGTGACGAATTTACTTTGTGGCAAATATACAACAACCCCTCTCATATCTGTGAAACTACAGGCAAATGTCAGAATTTCATGAATCGGGGCACTATACTCGATCAGAAAACCTTAAACATTTTCAATATTTGCGCATGCGATATTGCGATACATTCTGTTATATTGTCTGATATTATCGCCGATAATAACGTACCTATGCCCACGCACCTGTGTGTAGGAGCCTTTATGTGAGAACAACGTTTTCTGAATAAATTTGGAATGAGTTTTCAAACACGACAGTGTCAAAATAAAATGGCATAACATGTGTCACTAAGGAGTATTGATATCAACTTCGATGCAAATAACCCCTAAAATAACTTTCTACCCCTTTATAACCCCGTTAGGCGATAAATTTCAATAATATACGAAACACGTCTTTCATCAATTTTGTTAAAGAATGTTTATGCAAAATTTGAAGTAGATTGGACCAAGGAATCACGTTGTTCCATACAAACTTTGCCCACGTTTTTCACCCCTTTAGGGGTAGAATCTCGGAAAATCCTTTCTTATCAGATGCTTACGTCATACAAAGAACACGCCCTCCAAGTTTCAGGTCTCTACGATCAGCAGTTTAGGCTGTGCGTTGATCCGTCAGTCATTCAGGACAAAGGATTTTATATGTATAGATTACCCTCCGTTAAGGTATTTTTTTCAAAAACCTGGTATGCAGTCTTTTATTATTTAATATTCAAAGTGTTCTGACGCAGTTTCAAGAAAATCACACCAAGCGTTAAGATTTTCCCATACAAACTTTACCACCCCATTGCAACCCCCTCGAGGACTATTTCAAATTTTCAATGACACCAATCTTCATTGATTGTATGGAATAATACATGTGCCAGGTTTCAAGTTTCTAAGTTCAAGGAATACGATTTTTCATACAAACATTTTTACCCCTTTTCACCCTCTTAAGGGTTGAATTTCCCAAAATCGTTTCTTAGTGAGCGCCTACACCCTACAAAGAATACTTGTGCCAAATTTCAGATCTGTAGACCCTGTAGTTTCTGAGATTTCGTGATGAGTGTGTCAGTGAGTGAGTGAGTATAATTCTCTTGTATATATATAGATAAAATGCTAATCAAAGTTGAAATTAAGTATTCATCTAAATCCAGTGGTCCATTGAGGGATTTGTGTTTTTATGTATTATTCATTTTTATTAAATAAATATAAATAAATAAATAATGCTGGACTATCACACAGCATCATGTAGCCCCATACTAAGCAGAGCTTGTGTTATGGGAACCACATGATTGATATATTACATATATACATTTTTTTTTTGTAAATACATACATATCATACATAGAAAACACCCAGACCCGAGACAAATATCTGCAGAACATGCAAACATTTGTCCCGCGGCGGGAATCGAACCCGCAACCTTCTGCGTCCCAGGCGGACCTTCGCCCACTGCGCCACAGAGGTCGTCAAATATTGTGTTTCGTATCAAAAATTTGAATCTGAATAAATCCCAGCAGGATGTGTGAATATTCTTGTGACGGCAGGAATAACCATCTGTTTTAATGAATCTTATAGCATTTATAGGTTGGCGTTGTTCTAAAAATTCATACAATAAAAAATAGATGGGGTTTCTATAGTCTTGAATCACCGGCATTCATTTAACTCTAATGTAATTATTTATACGTTCTTGTATAATTGAGTTGCAATAAGACCCCACTCGTAGAGTTTGTAATGTTGATAAGTTTCCGATTTCCAAATTCCTAGGTCAAATATGGTGATGATGACTGAAAAATTCTAATTAGTCCGTCATTTACATTATTTAACAAAAAATATTGGATATATATTTTTTCTTTTGTGAATTTGTCAATTAAACAAAAATGACAATGATATAGTGTGTTGAAGTTCCGCGTGACGGCTTAGTACACTTTTTGCATAGCCGTGACGTCACGAGCCCCCACTCCCGAACTTTGACGCTCTTTATCTTCGTCAATTTTTATATATTTGATAAATAAAAAAATACGTGTCCAAAAATATTTTGTTGATCTATCTGACGGACTTATTTGAATTATAATTTTTTTACCCAATCATCATCCAGATCAACCTTCCAACCAATTCAACTATTTCCAGACTGGACCACAAGTTCGACCTGATGTACGCAAAACGCGCTTTCGTCCACTGGTACGTCGGTGAGGGTATGGAGGAAGGAGAGTTCTCCGAAGCGAGAGAGGACCTTGCGGCCTTGGAGAAGGACTACGAGGAAGTCGGAGTAGACTCCACGGAGGGAGAACTTGATGAGGAAAACGAGTACTAAGTTGACGTGAACACAATGCCCTATTACTCTTTCGCCAACAGATTCTGTAGTACAGAATAATATTACATGCTATTGCCGAAATTCGGTAGATAGATAGATAAATAACTCTATTTTGTTCTCACGCCATCTTAAACATAAAGAACAAAATAGACAATAGCTAATAATGAAAGTACAGTGGGTAGACGGTGGACTTAAAAATGCGTTGATCAGTGTGGCTCTTTTTGGTTATTCTTTGCATTGGACCAAAAGTTGAAAGGCTAGATTACAATTTAGGCCTCTTTTTTAAGTTTCAAGGGAATATGTCAAAAAATATTCAATTACATTTGAATTCGAAGAAGAGCCTTGATGGTTAAAAGAGTAGGTCCGAATGGATTACCTATTTTAACATTATCCCATCTATGGCACGAAATTTCATTTGGCGATCAAGTTTTTTAAAATTGATTTGTTGTTTTGGCCTCTTTTTTTTAAGCTTTCAAATAAAAATACGTCAAGGAATATGCAATCTTTTGAATTTGAAGAAGCCTTGATGGAAAAAAAATTCATCCTTTTTAAAGTCGCTTAAAGAGTAGATTAATCATCACGTTATCAAATCTGTCTTAAAATCGCATTTAACGATAAGGCCGCTTATTGGTTTTTATTCAAATTGTCTACTTACTAGAATCCAGGCAAAAACCACTGCGCATTTGGAGATAGGGTATTTATGTTCTGTCAATAAGGACCAAGATTTTTGATAATTCCGGCTGATTTAAATTAATAAGATTAACATAATATTAAGTGTAAGTGCGAGTGTGTCAGTATAAACTGAAAAAATCTTTTATAATGTGAAGTTTGATACTTAATTTGCATTTATTAATTGTATTAAAAAGTGATAATAACGTAACATCGTTTTGTAAGAAATAGTAACTATATTTTTATTTTGAGCTTAGAAAAGATGTGTGAGTATTTTATTTCTAATGCACAATACATTTTTTTACTCTAAATCGTGGTTTTATTTGACGCCTAAATCAAAATTGTATATTTGGATATTCTTATAAATAAAATCAGCAGTAATTTAAGAAAAATACTATTATTTTGTATAATACGTTTGTATTTTACATTTATTTTTCGATTTCACATTTGAATATAAAACAGCTATTAAAAAAATCATTTAAATACCTAGGCTACCTACTTTATGGCCGCAATTTTGTGCAATTTTAACATATTACATTTAGCTATTGTTTCTTCTTCAAAAAGAAAAGAAAAACTGTACATACAACTCAAAACCATCTTAAGCTAGCACTTATTTATTTGTATCAACCAAGCAAACTTCTCAGTGTAAAAAGTAAAATTGATTCATTTCACATTTTGAAGAAGAAATAATCAATCTAATCAGACCTAGACTCGCACATGGGCTGATCTGCACATATCATTTTTGACAGTATTACATACTTTAGTTATAAAAGTCACTTATTCATAATATTTACCTACTAAACTATTAATTTTATTAACTTTAAAGCCGGCTTTTGATTTTGGGATGCTATGTATATTGGCATCTTGAGCTATATATTACATCCCGCGATTGCTACTCACACTGTAAGATATATGTTTCAAACAAAAATTCAACACATGTGACACTTTTGCGCACGAATGTCACCATTCAAACTGAGGGCGAGACAGGGGGAGGCGCGGTGTCCGGTGACGTGTGGTAAGATATACTCAAATAACGCTCGAAAAAATATTTATAGTTTGGGATGTAATATATATTATAGCACGGTGTAAACGGTCTCGTACAAAATGTATGACGACGATAAAATATTATATCTCAAGATGTGATAGTAGTCAAAATGTATAGTCAAAAGCCAGCTTAAAGGAAATGTAAGAAAATTCAGGAAGAACTCTGTAGTGCTGCGACTCCACATAGCGTTTGATAAGGGCAGGAAGACAATAATGACAAAAATCTATTTTTAGAAAAACAGCTATTTTAAATTTTCTCGTGCGAGTCTATGTAGCGAGTCGTGTGTCAAAAACTTGCATAAAATTGAGACCATTCTCTTAAATCATGTAAAAGTAGATTTTGCACCTATTTGCCACATAACAGTAAGTACTGATTTCTATAAAAAGCTATTTATAATAGTATACTTTAACTCCTTACAACTATAAATGCATAGTTACAGATAAGACCAGATATACACATATTATGACAACCGACATATCTTTATAACATTAAACTCTTATGTAGTTTTTTAAGTCAGTTAATTGTTAGTTATTTCACTTTCTGTTTGGCGCTCGGCGAAGTAACACATCTGCGGAGTGCCGAAGGTGTACAGCGAGTCGGTAATCTCCTGATGATGCCTTATGGGGAAGGCGAAACATTGCCGAATTTTTGTGGAACTCGTCAGAGAAGGTTAGCGGAATATGTACGAAATATTTTGTCATTTGAATCTTGTAATGAATTTCCGCAATAGCAATTTTTAAGTTGATTCTAATTAAAACCATTTTAACTTTGTACACTTCACATTCTTCATTGTGGTTCAGTTTAGGAGTACTTGTGTTATCTCCAGATAATAATTTAACTTAGTCACATGTTTACACTGTCGATATCGAAATTCAATATTTCAATAGCACGAGTCACATTCACTTATTTTAAAATGGTCTATCCACACTATCAAGCTGTTATCATCAGCAGTAAGTTTATGTCGCGTTCACACGAGCCTGTGATAGGGGCTGTGGAAGGCATCAAACAGATGCTAGTCGGGTTTCGGCTTGTCTTGAGCGGCGGCGACGCAGGCTCGCGGGAACCAGCCCCGCGGCCCGCGACCTTCGCCCCCGCCAACCTGCTTCTCGCCGTATAACCAGTGGCTGAAAGTTTAAAGTTTTTAGAGACTGAATAAGTATTGTTTTTATTAATTTACTTCTATTTTATCTGTTGCAAATTCAGCGCTCAAAGAGTGGAATGGCACTCGCGGTGAACAAGTCAAAATTCGTGCGCTTGCAATATTAAAATTGTTGCTAACTCACCCTAATTATGATTTTGCCTATATTTAGTTCCTACTTTATAATAGGGGTGGAAATAGGCGGTTTAATAGGGACAGTTGAGGTGATTTTTAATAGAAAAGTTAAATTTGCAAGTTCGCCTCGCTTGGAGCTGATAATAGGCGGAGAAAATCGAATCTTTTAAGATGTCAATTTAGTTAAAAGATTTATATGGAATTTTTTAGTGAAAACATAGATTATGGACATTCCAAACTTGAGATTCTTATTGAAGAATGCTTCAGAAGAAAGTGCAATAAAGTATTTTAAATATTTTGGCTCTATTAAAGTTTCATGAACTTATCATGACAAAACCCAATGCTCCGGAGGGTTTGGATACAACATGATCATCGAATAATAACTTCGAGTTATGCAGCACACCATGATCCTAATCAATACTTCTTGTTTTAGACTGTTATACGAGGGCATATTGTAATAAGTTTACGGGTAAAAGTAACAACGGAGACGGATTGAGTTCTAAATTATTAAAATTACAATAGGCGTTAAGTCTCGAAAGATCAGATTGAAGTTAAAGTTAAAGTTTAAAGTTGACTACATCTTTCGAAACATTAATAATTTTGAAAAATATCAAGTAGAGCAGAGGACCAAGTAAGGATCCTTGTGGAACACCACTAGGAATATAAACCCAACTAGAAATATAATTTTTGATGACTATTGCTTGCAACCGATTGGTGATATAAGAGTAGAATCACCTAAACAAGTCGTATCTTTTACCAAATAATTCAAGTTTGAACAGGAGGATCCTGTGATCAATTCTGTCAAAAGCTTTACTGTAGTCTATGTATATAACATCAACTTAGTGACCGTTGTACATGGCTTATGTTACAGTCATTAAAAACGATAAGATTTGACGTGGTGAAGCGGCTTTTAATGAAATCATGTTGAGTTTGGTGAAGTAGGCGTGTGTGTAGCAGCAGTACTGTACTCACTGCCTGTGTCGGGTGACGGTGAGTATGTCGGCGGGTGCGAGCGGCAGGCGCGGCTCGCTGGAGCAGGGCGGGGCGAGCGCGGCGCGCGGGAAGGCACAGAGCGGCATCCAGCGGCCGCTGTAGGCGCGCGTGCAGCGACAAGGGCGCGCTCGTTGCCGCTTCTCTATCTTCTGTTCTATTTGCTCTCGCTGGAATACAAGACAAAATGTTATACAATAGCGGCTGCTTATGCACTACTCAGATCCTTTGACTATTTCACTGAGGCACGCTCGAGACTGAGATGATATGAAGCCTACCCTAAAAAAATGCAGGAAAAAGTCCAAACTCACGGAGACTCTTCGACTCATGACAAAAAGACGGGAAATTATTGAGGCCGTTTCGTCACAGAGATCAGACCTTAACAAGCAAATTGCGAAGACGATACGGCGCGACTTTCGGAGCTCCAACATATGCCTCATTGAAGGCAATACAAACCGAGGAACCAAAATATTCACTCAGCCGCTTGGCAGGAGCCACCTGACCTGACAACACACAATGGCCGAACTGTACTGTCAGATATTTGCTGAGATTGAGGACTAAGCCGATTGTACGCGGCACTTGACCCTTGCCCCAACGTAACAACACCCTGACACGCCACTACACCGACGACCTGCCGGAAACCAGCAAAGACTAGATCGTGTTGGCTCAGGGCCAAATGACAGCTTAAAACTGGAAAAGCCGCTGGTGAAGACGGAGTCACTTCAGAATGCCTGAGGCTAGAGGAGCTCCTGTTGTGCAGGATCTGCAGAGCCTGTTCAACTCCGTCCTTTTCTGTGGGATAAATCCTAAAGCTAATCTTTTTCTTGGGCTTTAGGTTTTCTGGTAAGTTTTGGTGACCCATACCAGTCCACAGTGCCTGAAAACAAGCGAGCAATGGAAAAAAGCTATGCTCGGAGTTTCTCTGAAGGATAGGATCCATAACGCTTACTAGAATATCTAGTAAAATGAAAAGATTTTTAAATTCAATGACTAGAACGACTTGTGACACATCAATAATCACATACAGAAACCAATATATTAAACTATACAAGAAAGTTACAGCGGGTCTAAAAAGAAATGCAGTTAAGAGAGAAATTGATAGAGCTAAAAATAGAACAAAACAAATTTGAATTGTTGTAAATAGGCACAGGAAAAATAATAATTCTAAGATCAATGACAACTATAGGCTAGAGAATTAGCGAAGAATAACCGTTGGTGTAAACGAGTTTTTGAGTAGAGACCGCGACTCGGAAAACAAGACAACAAGTAAGACAAGACAAGACGTAGGGTAAGGAGCCGTCCACCCTCCGCCTCCGGCTAAGTTGAGTGACGATCTGCGAAAGACTGTTGGTAGAATGCGTCGAGCTGAGCACAGGGCGCAATGGCGCTCATTAGGGGAAGCTATAGGTGATAATGGAACAACCTAGGTCAATGGAAGCACAAAATGGTTCATGTCAATGTTCTACAGTGGTACTGGTACTGACCGTTAAGTCATATTCCCCGCAGCCTTCCCTAACAGGCCACTTCAGTCCGTCACTGGTGGGGAACATCATCATCCGGATGTTCCTCCGGGCGCCCAGGTCGTAGGGGAACACGAAGCGAGGCAGGCCCTGCTCCTGCCGTCTGCCGTCTGCCTTCTCCACTATCCAGTCTTCTATAGTGGTCTGGTTCCGGAGGATGCCTTTGACCTGTGGGAATCCTGAGATGTAGTTCTGAAATTCTAATAAAACTGACCGAAACACCAATCTTTGCTTTGAAACTGGGTTTCTTTCGAGTTTATATTCTCTGAATTGTACAATTTGTATGTGTAAGTACACAAACCAATATTTTTACTTGTATTATGCCTCAGTGAAGTATTTAAAGGCAATTGACATGCATATTATGATGAACACATTTTCAAATTCATGAATCCCTATATCTCAGTAATGGTGATTCTTAGGGATATTTTATTGATCATTGCATGATGTACAATTTTGTCTAACCTATTTTTATGATAAAACTTAGGTACCATTTAGCTGAAACAAAACTTTCCTTGAACCCACGACCTTCTGCGTAACAAAAGTATAGTTTAGTTTAGAGGATGGCGATGTACTAATACATGATGGTACCTGGAAGTAGAGCAGTGCGCCGACCGCCAACACCACGCCCAGCGCCATGCCGATGGCGAGCAGCGCCAGCGGCAGCGTCGTCATGCTGAGGAACACCTGCGGCTCGCGCCCCGTGCCGTGATACAAGTACCACACGCGGTAGATCGCGTGGTACATGCATATCGACAATACCTGCAAACAACAGTAAATGGCTTACTAGACCACGCGGTATTCACTCTGTCTTAGTAACACTGTCTTACTCTTAGCGTAGTGAAATAATAGTAAGCCACTAAGTCAGTCATAGTACATCTAGTCAGTCAGTAAGACAATCTTACTAAGACAAGACGAATACCGCGTGATCTAAAGAGCCTTTTATAGCTACTAAACTAAACAAAGTATGTTAGTCAAAACTTATCTAAGTCCATCTGAAGTTGACTGCAAGTAGGGTTCCCATATCTCAGGATTTGTCCTGAGATCTCAGGATTTTTAGGCTCTTCTCAGGATTGCGGCCGCATTTTGGAAATCTCACGAAAACCCAGGATTTTTTTGAATTTTCAGTAAAATAGAATATATATTTCAGATCTTTTTTATAATGTCCAAAAACAATTATTAATCTTCTTCAAGTATTAAGAGACTAATTTAAAAATCAACTATGGTCATGTGAATTACACAAATAAAACCAACACTTAAAATCTATGAGACCTATTCTAGTCATCTGTTTTATCATATTTAATTTACAATGATACCTCTTTAAGTAAACTTTTAACTAATCTAAAGTAAATCTCAGGATTTTTCAATGGAAATCAAGTTTTTCTCCGGACTTTCTATCTGGCAACCCTAGCTGCAAGTAGCAACGTAGTTCCTATTTTTGTGTCGAATTGTACTGGGATTGATCGAATCGTTTGCTGAGCCTATGTCATATGTCCTAGATCCGTTGTGAGTATTGTTTTATACCTAAGTGTAATTGGGTGTTAGAGGGCGTGCATTAATTACGGCAGGTTATTTTGGCCATTTTTCGACCCGCAACTACGAAAATGCAAAAATTATGTATTTATTGAGAAATCATTTTTTTTTTTTAAATTTAAATGGAAAACAATTATTTATGAAATAGGAAATTTACACAAAGTAGAATAAATAAAGCCATAAGCAGTTTTCGCAATTAGATTTTAAGTAAACTAGTTTAACGAAGTAATAACAATAAAAAATTACAAAGGATGGATTAATTCATTAAGTCATTATAAGATAAGTAGAGAATAAGATAAGCAATAAATCAGTAGTTCTTAGCCTGAATAAACAAGTAGGCAGCCTTAAAACACCAACAACATAATTGGCCATTAGCTCACTAGAAGAAGAAAGAAAAAAGTTTTTTTTTTAATTTGTCAAAATTCTCCTTACAAAACGCCAATTTCACATGTAAGGACTTAATATTTAAGTACCATACCGTACAGAATCGCGTGCACGAGTCCCACTCGCACTTGGCCAGTTTTATTGAATACTACTAACATCATCACATCATCATCATCAGGCTATAGCATTCCACTGCTAAACATAATCCTATGTCCTGAGCTTGCGCATCCAGCTTCTACCATCAGAACTTCTATAAATACTTACAATAGTAGCTTGGAAGCAGCCGAGCACAGCGGATATTAGGAACATGGTGAAGTAGCCGTGGTTAGCGTGGCCCACGCAGCTGTTGATCCACGGACAGTGGTGGTCCATCTTCATTACACAATATCCACCTGAAATACACAAACTGTGAACTAGAGGACTCTAGAGAGTAGAAGACGAAGCTCACAAGACTCCAATTTAAGGTCTAGTAATCTACAGCAGTACCAGCCTATTTAGTCCACTGCTGGAAATAGTCCTCACTTATACGAAGGGGGCCCATAATCCCCACGCTGGGCATGCAGGTTGGGGAACACAGGGCACAGCTTCGCTCCTCTGGTTTAGCTGTGCCAGTATTAGGCTGAGCTATGCTGCAATCAGCCGGCCGCCAGAGCCTCGTTTGTTATTCAGCAGGTTGCACCAGGGTCAGGTGAGGTTGGCGTGGGTTCCAAAGATGGAGGTTAGAGCCCCCATTACACCCCCAGTAATCTGAATTGGAATAAAACCAATGAATATTATAGTAATTAAAAAAAAAAGACGTGTGGCACTCGGGGACTGCCGCGGTAAAGCTATTGCATAGCATTTTGTATCAACTTATGCAATTATAATTATTTATTTATTTTATTTATGCAGTATTTCTTTTTCTTTGATATTAATTCAAGTTACACTTTTTGAGCGTGGTGGACCGATAAGAAAACAGTTTTTTTTCTTTTATTAAATAAACGAGCTTCGTAGAGTCGTACAATACGTCTAGTTGCACGCACACAAACACCGTGTCGAAGACTGCCGAAAAGAAACGACGTTAGACAATGCACGGCCTTCAAGCCACACCTCCGTGCCCGTCGGAGTGGGGAGCGTGAGGTTTTTTTTCGTTACGGAATTTCTGGATTCGGTCCCCGCGCTCAAGGCCCTCGATAGAAGCTATGCAATAGCTTAAAACACCTTTTTCTTAGAATCTTTTAGTATCAACCTTACAAATTTTGTCCAAGTAGATTTATCTCTAGATTCAGATTCGGCCGAGTGGCTATATCATTTTCGATCTTCCTCTTCGTATGAGCTAGTGACCAACTCTGGTTTCGGAGTTTTTAGGCCGCTCGAAGGTCTCCGACATGGCTTAACGGGACTAATATCTTAACTTGCCTTCCGAAGCACGGAAGAGCTCAAATCTAAATGTCACTAAACGGTCACCCATTCAAGTAATTAATGAATGAATGGAGTGTTGCTTAACCAAGGTGATCCACTTCAATCATTCATTTTCGATGGTAAGACTGTATTACTTAATATACATTTTATTTAAATATCTAAGAAAAATCACCATTTTATTTTTCTTCCCATGCAAATCTAGGTGTTTAAATCGAATACAAAATAAATATGAACAAATTCTTACAAGTTTTACAGTGATGTGATCTCGGTGGCTTGTACCCATTGCATACGGTGCAGTACTGCAGATACTTGGTATCATCCTCATTTTCCTGGAACAATCCAGAAGTAAAGGGTCAATTCATACTAGCGCAGAGTCGAAGCGCATCGAAGCGTCAATCCGAAACTTAACATAGCAAATTCTCCACAAGATAATGCACATATTTCTTGTTGGATAAAGCGTAACATATTTCTTCTTGGCGAACAAACGCGTCGTGTCTATTCTATTACTTATAAATGTAAAATCGTAGGCATGCGCGAATTAGTGCAAATACGAGTGCATTCGCTTTGATTTTGAAGAATTTGTCGCTTTCGACTCTACGCTATTATAGTATGAATTGACCCTAAAGTAATAAGGACCATTTCAGTAAGCTATTCACCTGTCAAAGTGATAAGGACACTCAATGGCTTTGCTCTTTTATCCTTGAACGGGCAGGCAGGCATGCAGCCTGCGATGTCCAGGCTTTTAACTTTGTTCTCAAGTATACTTTTTTTTATATTGAATAGGCTTGCGTTTGATTACATCTCGCCTGATCTTCATCTGCATCTTCATGCAGTCTACGATGGAGCACGCTTACCTAGAGGAAACCTGTTCACTCGTGCCTTGAAGATGCCCATGTTATAATTATCGGGGAACACATACTGCAACATTTATTCTTCATCTTCTTCGTATGACTATGAGCTAGTGACCAACTCTGGTGTCGGAGTTTTTAGGCCTCCGACATGGCTTAATGACTGAAAAGCCGGGACCAACATCTTAACGTAAAGTGCTCGTGGCGTGCTTAACTTTGGTGTACTTAGGAGATCACCTTGGTTAAACAACACACTCTACGGTCATTACTTGTATGCGTGACCATTTACTGACATTTAGATTTGAGCGCTTCCGTGTTTCGGAAGGCGACATTTATTGAAATAAATAAACCATAATGAATAAACCAGCAATTAGTTTACAAGATATAAATTACTTTTTAATTTTGATTTGAGGTGGAGGGAAAAATTTGTGAACTGACGTCACCCCTGTGACGTCAGGTGAATTATAAATTGCCCCCCTGCCCTTAACTCTTAAGGAGTAACAGAGAAGTAGTCAGTTTATGGCAACATTGCGCTAGAATTCACGACGTTGCCTGTCTGTGAGTTTGGATCAAGCATCTTTTATAACCCAGATTTTGCTCTGGCTTCTTCTGTGGCAGCGGAGTATAAGATGACATGCTCCACTGTTTCTTCATCTCCAAAGCAGCCATGACAGGTGCCGCTGTGTATAGTAAAGTCATCAAAGGCAAATACTATGCTGACATTCAACCAGACATCCCACGTACCCCCTGGTTTTTCAAATTCCGTAAGGCTAATAAAACCACTACCTCGACAATTTGCCGACTTCGTTTGGGTCATTCATGTACTCCAGTATTCTTGGCCAAACTTATAATAATAATAATAATAAATAATAAATAAGCCTTTTATTCAGGCAGTAACAATTTTTTAAACTAAAATTATAATTATCTTAAGTGCTATTAGTAAATCATATCTGCCTGCGTGCCTCTTTGGACAAAGGCCTCCTCCAATTGTGACCATTGTTCTCTATCTCTGGCCAATCTGGACCATGTGCCACCTGCTGTGTCCTTTATTTCATCGACCCATCTTCTTGATGGTCTACCTTGCTTCCTTTTATTGTTTCCTGTGAACCAGTACATTATGAGTTTTGACCATTTTTCTCTTCCTCTAATTGTGTGTCCTGTCCATTTCCACTTTAACTTTCTGATAGTTACTGTTGCATCTTTAGTTTTAGTGTGTTTCTTTATATTGGTAATCCTTATTCTATCAGACATTTTTTTCCCCATCATACTCCTTTCCATGGCGTTTTGACACGTTGCTAGTTTTTTACTTTGGTATTTTGTTGTTGCCCAAGTCTGGCAACCATATGTAAGAACAGGAAGCACACAAGTATTAAATAGTTTTCGTTTGGTGGTCATGTTTATTTCTTTACTTTTCATAATATCTCTCAGGCTCCAGTATTGTCTCCATGCATTCCCTATGCGTCTATCAATTTCTTTTCCAGAAGCATCTTTTGGCGATATTACTTGTCCCAGATAGAGGTATTCGTCTACGTAGTCTATTGTGTTGTTGTTAACGCTGATAGCTTCCTTTTTACCATTAGTCATGGCTTTGGTTTTTTCCGTGTTCATAACTAAACCTACTTTGCGGCTTACTCTGTCTAGGTCATTTAACATTTCTTGAAGTTCTTTGCTAGATGGGGACAGAATTATCAAGTCATCAGCGAATCTTAAATGTGACAAATGCTCACCGTTGATTGACAATCCACATTTTTCCCAATCCAACTGCCGGAAAATTTCTTCTAGTACCGCCGTGAAGAGTTTGGGTGATATAGGATCACCCTGACGTACACCTCTTTCTATTTTTATTTCCTTGCCTTCTTTTTCAAGTTTTACTCTTGCTTTACTGTTTTTGTAGATATTTCTGAGGATTCTAACGTATTTGTTTTCCACCCCTTGAGTCTTCAGGGCTTGCCATATCGCGTCATGTTCCAGTGAATCGAAGGCTTTGCTGTAATCCACAAAACAACTATAGAAAGTTATGTTGAATTCTTTGCCTTTTTCAAATAATTGCTTCACGACGTGTATGTGATCCAATGTCGAATAGCCGCTCCTGAATCCAGCTTGTTCTCGTGGTTGATTCTCGTCGAGCGTTTTAGTTATTCTGTTAAGAATTACCTTGGCAAACACTTTGTAAATATTAGACATCAAGCTAATAGGTCTGTAGTTATTTATATTGCTTTTGCCTCCTTTCTTGGCCAAACTTAGAATAAGAAATCATTCGTTGTGTGAATGTGGTCTGGATGAAGGCAACGTGGACCACATTTTTTTCAACTGCTCGAAACTTCGTTTCTCCCTGTATGATGTCCTTCCACCTGAAATCCCCCGCCCTTCCTCTGTTAAATGCTTACTATCCCAGTCCTTTTCCCCTCCTATTATCTATACTCTATGTAAATTTGTACATATTAATAATATTAAGCTGTAAATATAGTTAACCCTGCTAATATGTATGATACCTATGAATATTTTTTAACTTTTAATTTTGTGCTTTTATGTTGTGTTGTCCTTTTTTTTTAGAATAGTCAAATTGGATCCTCCTACTTTTGAACGATTCTCCCATATAAAACACCGATCATATTTTTAGTACATTTTGCTCTCTCCGTAAAGGTTTATGACACTAGCATGTACAGACATTGGCAGAATTGTGACAGACAGACACAAAAGCCATAAACAAGAAGTGAAGTGAAGTGAAGGTCTGATAACGCTAACCAATATGTGTAGGTCAGTATTTTGTGGTTTCTTTCTGGTAGCACTGTTTTTATATTTTTGTAGTCTTGTTTCCAGCCCCACAATCTTTGGTGTTCACTTAATGAGTGTTGTTTTAGCCTTTTTTTAATTTTGACCAAAGGTGGGTTGGTTAGGCAAATATTGGTGGTAGTTGGAGTGAGCCTGGCTCCTTCCCTTGCCAACGAGTCAGCTTTGTTATTTCCGGGGCTCGCCGCTATTGTATTACCAATTTGGCTATAACGAGCAAATCGCACAAAACAAATGTTTGTGGATAGGGGGACCGTGCGGGCCCGGTTGTGGACCTCTATGTGTCTACGGAAATGTTAGCCCTCGCTGGGCGGATGGGTTAGAACCATGTAGTGTCTACCATATGCAAGTATACCATAATACTTACAGGTCTCCAACCCAAGGGCACATACCCCGGGCCTTCCAGCAGCGCCTGCAGGAAGTAGTAGAGAGTGGAGGCCGCTAGTCCCAGGAACAAGGCCGCATGCAGCGCCCCTCCCACTGACGCGTGTGGAGGCCACCACATCCCGTGGAGGTGCACCATTGCCCATGTTATCAGTTTTATTATACCTGCAATAACATTGCTAAGATGGGTGGGTCACATGTTAAGAAGCTCCCAGGATAAATAGAGTAAAATCCTGACTGAATGGCATCCGAGAATAGGCAAAAGAAATAGAGGTCGACAACGTAAAAGATGGAAAGACAAACTAAATTTCACAGCAGGTCTAAAATGGAGAAGAGTTGCAAAACTTAGAAATGGATTAGCGTTAGAGGAGACCTTTGCGATGAGGCACACTGAACACCGAGATATACAATAGCTCAGGAAGGAAACAACAAAAGTTTAGCTAGCATAGGAGTTCCAGGATAAAAGGGCTTTGGAATTGAAGTTTACAAACATTGTAAACATCACTTGAATAATTTGACGATGTTAAAGGTGTATTACAACGAACCCCCAGTCTTCTGGACATTAATACTTTATCTTCTGGAGGCGTTCTGGAGGTCACTTACCCAAAACAATCAGTGGTCCCCAATGGCAGAGACGTTTAATAGCAGATGGTGCCATTTCGAGGCCGTCCAACTGATTGTCAATAGTTTCGTAACTTATCCTAGTTAAATAAAGTCCTTATATACATTTTAACAGAATAAATAGACATTAGTCCAATGAATCAACAAAAATAAAATGATCAAAATTACAGCAGACTGCAGCAGACACACTCTGACACACTCACACACACAATCAAACAAACAAAAATTATTGGATGGATAGGATAGGGGGGATCGTACAAACAATGAACCAATCGAACTTTTACGCAGGGATACCGCTAAAGTTCAACATAAAAACCAAAAACAGTGTTATCAGGTTATTAACGTATCAAAACTATAAAAAGATGGGCATGCGGCCTTGGTATTTAAAAATTCATTGACATCACTGTATGACAAAAACTACAATATGTGACGTCGTTAAAACCCAATGTATAGATACATAGATTTACCTACTTTTTGACCTGTTTTTGCTCTAGCCATCGAGATAATTTTATAGAACCCTATAGAGTGATAGTCTAACAAGTGAAAACTGAAAAAAATAGTCCAAGCGTTTTTGACCTAAATCATCAAAATGCCAAATGTGCACTAATTTAGACCTTGTTGCTTGAAAAGTGTTTAAAGTCCACGCAATTGACAGCGTGCGCAGAGTTTTGATGCAGACACTGTTTTCCACATTTTCCCTCCCCTGTGGAGTAATAGTGTTCTGTGCGTTTTCCACTCTAGAGTATAAATATCTCGATGGCTCTGGCATGGCACAGGTATTTCACATTATTTAAAAGAATCTTTCATATTATTTTAAAGAAACAAACTATAAATGGACAATCATGATACGAAACGACTAACAACTTGTTAACTCCAGGTCTTGGACATGATGCTACATGCATGAATGAAGTATACACATTGTAATTTGTAATTAGGAACTGTAGAGATTTTACAAATATGGGTACCTAAGTAAGGATCGATTTATGTACTATTAAGAAGATTTTTCATTTTATTTTATAGGCAGCTAAGTAGTTTTTATTATATTTTGTTAGATTTTTACATGAAATTCTATTGTAGGTACCCACTCTCTCTCTTTCTATTATTATAAAATGTTAGTTGTTTATCTGTGTCCCTCTTCGTAAATGTAACGCTTTAGATCTTAAGCATCTGTAATGCTAGTTTTTACGTGAAATAAATGAGACTTGAAACTTGAAAGAAGATGATAAAGTTGCCATTAAAGTTCTACCCCTTTTTTATACGGATTTCCGACCGAGGTGCAACTAACACTACGTCTGACTGTCATCTGACACACAAAAATTGAGTAGATCTGACAGTGCCAGTTCATGATTGTGACGGTAACAAACACTGAAACAAATCGGAGTGACTGACAATCAAAGGGTATTTTCGTTCAAAATTGTTTAGTTTAATAAATATATCCGAGTACGGCCATGGATATAAATAATTATGTATAAAAGTGTTCTTAGAAGAGTACACACCATACAGAAGAGTACATACTACTTAATGATTCAAATTATTTGAATTATAGAGCATGTAGAGCTTTTTTCGAGCATTTACTTATTTCCGAACGAAATTAACGCTCCGCACGTTCAGGCACGAGATGAGTTAGACTTTTGATTTAGGTATAGCTAGTTCGTTGCAAAGAAATAAATCTTCTTGTAGATTGTAAGGTGCGTGGTCCAAAAAAGATATAAAATAACTTACATATAATATGATTCTAAGTACATTTCTGCGTAAACCAGAACGTGTATTAAGTAGGAAGTATTGCCATTCTTCAAAAATATTTCTAAAGTGGTAGATTATTTTTATGCTTATTTGTCTTTTTGCTGTAGGATGCATGCAGATATCTGATCCAACCTCACCGGAGTCACCACACATTTGGCAAGTACGAAAGTACATGAGGTACTTAGTTTTAAATAAATAATATTTCAAATGTGTTTTTTTTGCTTTTAATTTAAAGATAACCAAAAACGTAATTTTTCTCAAAAGTAGTTTTATTATTGAATGTGTGTTTTTTTTCCAAAAAGTGGGATATTATTATTCATGTTTATATGCCCTTAGCAAAAATTTACTGTGTAGGAAGTTAACTTTAAGTACTAGATTAATGTTTAATCCTTAGACTACATTAAAAAAGTTATTAAGTTATTAAGGCCTTTTATTGTAGTCTAAGGTATAATCATGAAAACATTACAAAAAAATACAGAGGGCCTTTCCGAAGTTCTTAAGTTTTCGAATTGTGCAATTCGTACTAGGGCCTCAGATCTCACGCTATGCGCAACTATCAAATTAATTCTTCTTCGTCTTCTGTAATAAAAACATATGAAAATGTAATTTAGAAATAAAGCACATGATAAAATTTGACTTTATCGTACTGACGATAAAGTTTATCTTGTTTACGCTCTGCTTATTTTAGGGCTTCATAATGCTATGTAATATTGATAATGTCCGTCCAGAATTATATTTATTTTCATAAAATGATCTTGTATATATTAACGATTAATATGTAGCTATATATGTTATATACATTTTGAATGGTGCTTAATCAAATAAAGACGATAATTGTTATGAATGAAAATGGTAGGATTTTGATTTCGTTTATGGCAGCTCCGGCTACCACGTCACGCAAGCAGTTGTCATGTCACATCTCGTTATTTTTGTGGCTGGAGGGTGTGTGCGTTCTTTTTAAGTGTAGTGCTACTTATGTGGAATATTAGGTGATAAACTACTTTTTTAACGGGTAAGCATGCATCCCTCTGTGTAAAAATCATAAATGCATCGCCCGCAAGTTTGATAAATTACATTGGTAGTATCGCTTCCAATGCAAGTCCAACCGAACGGCCGGTGCCTAATTCATTGTCATCGCTCGTAGATAACTTGTGAAAAAGTGTATAAAACAGTTCACTGTGTACAGTTGCATGTGAGTTCTACGCGCTAAACTATTGTGGTTCAGTCACAACTTTGCAAGAACTCTCTGTCCTTAGCCTCATTCTCGTCGCGGTGGAATTTCCATGACAAATTCTACTACACTCTTATATCTTTCCAGATTGGATCCTACACCACCAACATGCCGAAATCAGTGAGTAACAAGTCTTTTAGATCATCTATTTACTTATCAATGAGTTTTCTACTGCATGATATTTTGTAAGTTGTTCTCTCTATTAGTGCGTGATTTTACCGATTTCTCCATCGCAATGTCGTCAAACGTCACATTAGTTTGTAAAAAACTGCATGTTTAATACAGTTCAGAAACTTGACAGCATCTGTCATGGTCAGAGATGTTATTATTCAATATGAATTTAATATTATCCTACTTTTAGTGATCCACTCAATACATTATCTAATAAGTATTAGAAAGTGAAATGCAGGCTCAGTTTGTTCGATGTCGTAACACCACAGTATTGGTTATCACTTCAAAGTAAAGATAAGATGATAACACCGGTACACATATTACAACAAAATTTAAAAAGTTTTCAATTAATATAAAGTTCCAATGATCTTTTACTATTGGTTGAGTAAATAAAACTGTTTTAATATCGCTGAGAATGTTTGGTTTGTATGTTCATCCAGAAAACTAAACTACAAATTTTGTTACTGTTGCAATTTGACCTTTAGATCTCATCCATAGAGAGTTGCATTTAATTTTATGTTAAAGTGAGCTTTATGAAATGATAACAAGCTAAAACATTGACCTTATCAACATCATACATCCCGGTGACATCATATATATTAAGCCTTAAAAATTTGTTACACAGTAATTCTGAATCACTTTCCTGTACACAGCCTCTCATGATTTAAATAGTTACATCATCAGCTATGACAAATATGTGTCATTATGTATATAGAAACATATATGAGAATGGTGCGATAATGACACATAGCATGTGCTAATTTGAGGCATTCTAAGCTGTACATCCAGACTATCCCCATCATTCATAACTAAACATCATTATATAACATCTCAATAAAGTAAGCTTGTCCCTTTAAATGTAAATAATAACTGTACATAATATTTTAATGCCAATTTTAGCTATCTCAGGTTTATATCACTGCTATGAATGGGACTGTATGTCGTTTGGGGCCATTAGAAAATAACACCCCATCACCTCCTGCCATTGTTCTGTCTCAAATATTTCATAAGATGACAGAATACAACGTTGTATCTTGTTCTAAACTTGTTTAAATTGATTCTTTTGGTAATTTCTTAATTATATTTCTAACTAACTAAAGATATGATAGGTTTTTCCTTTAAAACTGTTTATTAATGTACCTGTCAAACTAGTTTAGTGCATCAGTAATCAATGTTCTATTTATTTATTTTCAATAGGCAGTGATCAATATCTGTTAGATTAGGAAATATGATGTGTAATGTCGTACATATTTGGAATTGATTCAATGGATGAGCTGTTTATTTATGGGATTATCTGTGGATGATGTTGTGGGTCATATGTTTACCTTAGACTTTAAGTTACCTTAATGTTTACTTTCAAATGTTTTAACATATGACTGTTTATCTTCCCAAATAAATAAAATAAAAATAAAAATCTCACAATTGAAAATTTCTCCCTGAAACAGAATGTTAACTTCAGTGTAGCCTCATACGGCCTAAAGGGTCTAATACACAAATCAGACTGTGTTTACCGCCCTAATTTTAAACTAGTTACACCTTATTCATCTATGCTTTTCGTACTAACTGGTGGGAGCTAAGCCAAGCTAAGGTAAGTCTTGGAAGGAGATGGGGTGACGTTTGCCCAGTAGTCAGACATCATAAATGTTAATTTACAAAAAAACACCTTGTTACCGCCCATGTCTCTTGACAATGCCAAAATGAGCATTACTATATCTAAATTAATGACCGTAGCTAAGAAAAGACCCTGTTTGACTTAAAATTAACCTTAGGCCTATGCACTTTATAATTACTTTCAACAACTTGAATAAACTAAAAATATCACTGGTACAGTTGTACCAGTGATATTTTTAGTTTATTCAAGTCTACAATTAAAGATATTTTAATGAATTCCAGTTGAATTCATTAAAATATCTTTAATTGTAGATGTCTCGAATATTGACAACAGGTTATGCACTGTGCATTAGCAATGCTTTCATATTAGACTTGCTCAATTTAATTTACATTTATTTTATCAATGAGTAGTTACAAACAGTAACTACTGTTTATGCATCTAGTTCTGGCTGGTGGAATATCGATGTAGGTTTAAAACTGTTTAGCCATGAAGTAGGTACCTTTAATAATATTGGAGCATTCCATAATAATATTGGACTGAATGTTGTAAGAGGTGTCAGCCAAGGCAGAATTTTAGGTCCAGTTTCCTAACTTATCCTATGAAGAGAGATATTCTAGGAAATTACAATGAATGCCTATTCTTGCAGATACTCGGCTATATTACCAACGCGCTCGATCTAGGCGGGAGCGATAACGGCTTGGTTAGTCACGGTTTGATGTGTGACCCCATTTATGTTTTTTCTCTGTATCTTAGTGTTACCTGTAGCTAAATTGAGTACTTGCCAAGTTTCAGCGTGCATGTCCTGTCGAGCTAAAAACTCATTTGTGTGAATATCCACGATTTGATTGTTCTAGTAAATTATAAATCCTTGTGATATCTAAAAGATCATCCTTTTTCCATATCAAAGTTTAATTTAGCATAGCATGCATTTTTAGATGGTTTGAATCCGATTGAACACTACCCTTATTACAACACCACATGTACTTACACACCTATATGTATCGTGCCTACATCAATTAAATAAAACACATAATGGAACTAATGAAACAAATGAAGCCACTTATTTGTGAAGAAAGATGCCAAGAAAACAGTAGTGCGGTGGGAACTAAGTCGCCCGCCTCCTATAAGGCCGCATTTGCGTTGAAAACAGAATCAGTGCCAGTCCATTTCTATCGAAGTAGCTGGAAACTTCCTTAGGCGTGACCAAGTACGGAATATACTTCATTCGACACTGACAGCGAACTGTTTCATGTGTGAATACATCCTACATGCCATCCAACTCTGTTTCGCCTGGAAATAAACGTTTCGTGCATGCTACTTAATCAAAAGGAAGAGAAAAATGCAGAACAGGTGTTATCATAAAACTACGACCGATTGCAAATGGAATGAAAACATTGCAACAAAGCATCATCCTTGATATAGAGTACCTTGGAGGAAGAACTATTCATAATCGTTTTGTGGAACATAGAACTGCGTCTATAACACCTTCTAAATTAGATCAAGAGAACCTTCAAAGATCATCTTAGTGAAATGGCATCCTGTGACAAATAAAACCACTTCTTACGATGGCAATAAGGAGAGCTACGAGCACAATCAATCTATTAAGAATCACAAACAGTATTTTGCTCGAAGTTCCCTTTCTCGCACAAAAAATCTTCATTGATGACTAACTAATAGAATTACAAAACGCACACATGCAGCTATCGTCAAAGTGTGCCATAGGAAGGAAGTGGGAAAGTGTGTCGCGCGACTAGCGCTTATCTGGTTAGTGGCTGCTGCACTCGCATTCTATGAGTCGGCAGTTGTGTTTACATACCTGCTCAGTGCTAATACAGGTTCTGTGTTAGCTTGAACCGATATTGACGGACCAGAGCATAAAGCAGGCGCGCTTTCAACATCATCGTTATTCAGTCAGAGAACACGAAGAGTCAAAAGAATGCCACGATCGCAGGACTTTGAAGCAGATGATCCTGCAATCTTTGCCTTCTTTTCCAAATAAAAGTTCCGCCGTAGAAAGCGCAACGACGTTCTTTGCGACATGTTTACGATCATAGGTAATCGTAATGAGACGAGTTCTCTTACTTTTCGATTAATATTCAATTATTAGCTGGTAGTACTGGAAAAAGTTGGAAAACTAGTAGCGAGATGGACATAGTACGAGTCGCTTGGCGTAGTGGATGCGATTAGCACAAGGCCGTTGTGAATGACAACAACTTCGGGAGACCTAAAGCAGTGTATAAAGTCGGGCTGTGGATGATGTTGTTTTTTAAGAACTACTGGACACTTGGACAGGTTCCGGTCATTATTTGGCGGCATGCCTGATTGTGACTAAGTCCATTGTATTAGTAGAAATAACAATAAACTTAAGGTGTTGCTGTTTATTGCTGACACTGACACAGATTTACCCGTACATTGAGATATGCTAGTAAAATTCGAAATTCTTACAGTTATCCAGTCTTTATGTTTAGATACATAATATGTATCACACGCATGTCTAAGCACGTAAAAAAGTCCCGAATTATCTTCTGAGGTCTGAGGTTTCCAAAGGTCTTCTTATTTCTAACTTCCAAGAGAGTCATAGAAGTTAGAGGATAACTTCTAAGACTCAGCTTATTAAACATGCGTGTGATTAGATAATTCGTGCCATTGCCATTATGCTCACATTAAACATTTAAAAAAGTAATATTTTACAAGAAGTTTAGTATGATGATGGTCACTACACACTAACACTATGTCTGTCGCTGTGACACTGCGAAACGTAATGCGTTATTCAAACGACACGCCAATGACGCGAAGGTTTTACCGGAGAGACCTTGCTGGCGCCCATATCATTCTTTAGTTTCCTTCCAGGAATTCTATTTGTGTTAATAAGGTCTTTTCACAAAAGGATTCCTGCGCTGAGCCCTTGAAAGGTATTTGAAGAGATAAGTGAAGATAACGTTTAATGATATTTTTTGGTTAAATAATTCGATGAATGGTTGTAAATACTGTAAATTTTAAGCTTTATGAATGGGGCAATGAGAAAGAGGACAACATAGTGTACAATTGTAATGACATGAAATTGTGTAAGAGCAAAAAACGCTAAGTTTGAAAGAGTTAAACAGAAACAACAATTTTAACCCTGTCATTTTGTTGACTATGAAGCTTATATTCAACTTGGAAAAAATACGTATTTGTCTACAACTACTGCTAATACAGCTAAAGTCTCCAGCTCACAAAAGATGATATAGAAACTGTAATTGCTTTAAAGTGTGTATGACGCCGAAACAACTCTCTCCATTATCCACAAATAGCGTACATACACCTACATAAGCAGTACTGTATGTACCTATGTGCTATGTATGCTACGACAGACTACCAACGCACGCAACGTCATTTCAATGTCAAGCAGAATCATCATTGGAATTAGATACAATACAAAAAACTGGACAAGTACGAGTTCAGATCATGTTGAGGATACCTGTTTACGAAACATATTTTAATGAGCAAGAACCTGAATCAAACAATTTACCTTATAACCGAGTCGTGAGAATGGTCTCGTCATCCATTAAAACTATTATTTAATATTTCAAAATCAAATTTAATATAAGTAATGTACTTAATGCAGATAATTTTCCACCAGCACGCAAATAACTAATCATAGACTGAGAACTTGAGGTATGAAAGAACACAGCGCAAAATATAAAAAATTTAAAATGTTCTAGACATTCTCTCGTGAATTGTAATCCGAAATCATAATGGAAATGATTCAAGGAAGAGATCAGTTGGCTCTACTAAAATTCTTGAAGCTAATGGCTTTGTGCACTGCCTCGCCGCAGCGGAAGGAACCCCAAAGGCAGCGAACCGTGGGCGGCTTGAGTTGAGCGCGTGAGGTAAGCGCGCCGGCGCCGGTGTTTCGGCCTTGAGTTCGGGGCGCAGACGCATCCCCGGGCACTCGACGCCAGTCCTCACTGAACCGCCGCGTCCGCCTGACGCGGCTCTAGTGTCGCCTCACCCTTACCCCCTCAACTCTAAACTCATACGAAGGAATCTAGTGCTTGTGTGACTTTTCTTGTGCCTGTGATCAAATCTAGCACTATGGTCGCGGGAGGCAAGCAGGTACGTAACGTATCTACAAGTAGGCCACGGCTAAAGGACATCTCGTGACTTGAAACGGCTTCTGATACCAATCGCTGAAAAGACCTTGAGTTGTCCTATATACTTCTGGGTCAAACCCATAGGTTGGACTTTGAGCTTCTGTACTTTGTTTGTACCGGTTCAAAATTCAAATTAATAAAGTACATCTAAGGCATCTGCATTCTCTTTTAGGTATTATGAAAAGTATGAATATTCCAAAACTTCCCTGTGTAGAGTAGGATAGGCACTGTCCTGATTATTAAAAAGCCCTACTTTAATCAAACCAAATTTACGTCTTGGACTATTAACATTTGATTGGAAGAGTAAAAAACTTATCAAGTAAATCTGAAAAATCCTGTAATTTAAACTAGCAACACTCTGCCAACATAGCAACAGGTGCCATCGAGGCGTCGTGGGGTACCTATTACACTTAGTTCTATAGATTTCGGCGCTGTTGACTCAAATCATAAGTTACGGTGATGTCATCGTAACGTAAACCCAGAAAATACAAGATGGAGTCGCCTCTTATAGCTTTATTATTTATTTTGCATCGCGCAAACGGCCATAACCGTCGTTTTGCGCTGTGTCCCTTTCTAGCTCCTTCGATAGAAGGAGACGGAGCCGTCTTATCCTGTCTTGAAGGGCCCTCGGTTTTGGCTTTTGTTCAAAATTTTAAAACATGCCTCTTTAATTTATATTTTTCGTACTCAAATAACCTTCTTCTTTAGCGAGGAATAGCGAGGGATTGTGCGCTTAGCATGAGAATTTACGATTTATTTATCAGAGCTGTGAATTTTAATGAAGCTTATCTAATCGGTATCGTTCACATCGCTTCACTGATGCCTAATTTTGTAAATTTAAACGATATTTATGAAACACAGTTAACGTAAAACGTCCCAAATTGAAATCTGAAAAAACGAAGGCCAAAATAAAGCATTTCAATCAAAACTATAATTACAATCCACATTACTTACGTATATGGTAGAATCCACAAGGTTTTTCCTTATCTTGTCTAAAGCTGGTTTTACGCGACAAAAACTTTTTATATTTGTTCAAGTTTCATCTTTGCCCTCATACCTATTGTTTATGTATAAATCTCACATTATATTTCCCACAGAATTACGCCAAGTAGATATAAAAAAAATGAAGCGATCTCTCGAAGGCAAGCATGATTTTAAAATGAAAGACATAGGGTAGTAAAAATATGAATCCAGCATAAAATGCAGTCTATCATACCGTAAGGTTTAATTAAATATAATAGGTGTTTCAGATTTCCAAGAGTCACCGAAGGTTTCAATGCAAACCTTCATTCTATCCAACTCTCGCACAAATATTGTTTATCTTATAAATTCAACTGTGTTAATTATAATGTTTTGCTTAATTTTGCTGGCATACAGTGGATTAGAAGAGCCGAGGATATGCGTAACGTATGGCGTATCTTGGACCAACGTCCAGCTGTGGACTGCTATATATTGATGATGATAATGATGATTATTGAAATGAAAATGATGCATTTAACCCAGCAGTTGTTGTAATTAACACGCCAGCACAATAAAAACCCCCTAATGATTTCAAAATGGTCATTTCTATGCACGTGATGGCATCCAAAGTAGCACTGTCACGTATTCAGTCACTCATTACTGTACTGCTGTACTTGAATTTAATTTGACGGTCGATATGCTCCATGACCATTTGGTGCCGTTTCACTTCGTTTCACTCGCACACTCTTGCGATTTCTACACAACATGTTGAATTTCTTTCTCTATCACCTTTGCAGGCTTCCGAGATTTATGAGCTTTCGTTTGTAAAACTGAGAGTGAGATTCGAATGTTCTCGTAAATTGGTGTCTTGGCCGATACATATCTATTTCATCCAGCTGTTTACGGGAACTAATAAAATCGAAATCTAAAAATCTAGAGGTGCATTATGATATGCGCCAAAGTAACGTCTGATCAAAGATAACTTGAATTTTTAAACAGGTTACTAGAGGGCTATAATCCTTTCTTTGCAGTAACTAAAGCTTCCAACTTAAAAGCTACAATGTGTTGTCCGTTACCCTAAATTATATCGGCCACGTGTCGCCATCACCTGTTCGAATGCACCTGTCGGAGTACCCTTATCTTGCACCCTCCAATCTATTCCTAACCATTCCTTCAACATTCTCATATACCCTTCTATATCTTACTCCATAGCAATAGAGTCTAAACTGCTATGTTCTCGTTTAGGTTGACCGTCATCTGTTATGTGATGTGTAGGAAGTTGAAACTCGATTTGTAGCTGTAATACAAAACTTTAATGGGAAAGCACGAAGCTGTTGTCTTCTAAACATGTGAACGTATTGTCATATGAGTAGTCTTACACAAATTATTTATATACAGAAGTAGGTATGCTCTAAGTTCAGTAATTTAAAAAAAAACTGTCCTTGGACATGCAAGCTGCGCAGAGGCACAGCAGCTCTATATCTAGAGCTGTGTTTTCAGCACGCAAAGCGTTACAGTAATTGGCTAACAACACCCATAACTACATTTGTAGTAGAAGAAGAACGTATTAAACAAATTAACGGTAATTTACTAATTGCGTCTAAAATGTTAGAGTTCATAAGTAATAATTGTATCATTATAGCACATAATAAACAAGAAATTCAACGTTCTTCATATAATTACTGTTACCTTGGCCACCGCGTGGACTTCCTCCTACATCTACGAGGACATGTGTATAAATTATTACATCTCATTCCCAGGTACTTCAAACGTAAAATCTGCTAACAATAGATGCGGGCTTGACTATTGTTCTATGTAAAAAATATTGTCGTCGAATAATAGTTTGATGCTTATTACTTAGCTATGATCATAAGGCTAAGTATGTAATTTAATATGTTCGATATTGAAGCTCGTGAGGATGAGCCAAGATCATGCATGATGTCATAGTCGTATCTCCAGCGTTTGCGTTTTGATTATGTGATGCACTCAATAAACACGATGACCGACTGTTTGACTTCGTATTTATATTGCTCTTGAAAATAGCGAGCACTGATCATTACTTATGACTTGATTTGTAGCTCATATGCACCTCAGTAGCACATTTGTGTATAATTTTATTTGCATCAATAATAATATAGTTTTTTTATGTATCGCATGAAACATCAGATACAATCAAATAGTCCTCGGTAGTCGATACTCTCATTCTGAAATTGAATGATGATAATAACCCCTCATTTTCTTATACTGTATTTATTTTTTCTCTTCTCATAGATATACATTTGAGGTAATATCATTATCAAATTGTTGGTTGCTGTTGAAAATTGAGGTTTCACCATTGTTGTATTTTAAACTTCTGCAAAGAGAGAACGAGTCGCGTGCAAGTGTAATCGGACAATTGCGCTTGCACAAACATCCGCCGTTTACCCGCGATAACTGCTTACAGCCTTATCTCGCTGCTGTCTCTTTACTGTGCTAAACTACACGTCCAGAAGACGAACCAATGTCATGTACCTGTACATCTGTAGAAATAAATACGAATGCTAACAGTTTCTTTGCATGTCTATGTGAAATTGTGTGGGAAGAAAACTGTTTTGTTTTGTGCAACTTCATCGTGCCAAAGCATTGTATATCCATTACCAAACCTTATGATAATTGTGTTCGCAAGTTGTCATAAGTTTACTATTTTCCTCTTGTACCTATTGATATTGACAATTAGGAAAGATGTTTACAACCTGTAGCCTTGATTCTTCCGTGGCTTTCCATTATATTTATGCGAGGAAGCTGTTGTTTCGAGTATCTTTTCCTCGCTCACCGCTCATCTTCAATTTTTTTTTTTTATTTATTTATCATCGAATCAACAGCACTCAAGATATTTTAAATAAAAAATGGTAAATAGAACATACTGCCAATAAAATATTTGCTCTATATAAACTTAAATGGTACACAAACTATCTTAAAGTAGGTAACATGATGGAGATGGTATTTATTAAAAAAAATATATACCTAGTAGGTAGGTACGCATTTAGTGTGTGTGAAGTGTAGGGTGAGTGTGAAAGTTTTAATGTGTGTGAGTGTGTGCGTTAAAGTGGGTGGTTCGTCGCACTGATTTAGTGGTTTTCCACCTAAAGTAATCATATTACAATTCTATCCTCGAAGCCGGCAGCAAAAGAATGCGCTTTCATTGGCGATGCCGCCAATTCTCTCTTCCAATCAACCTGGGTGCCTAGTGCGAGTTTTCTTATCAGCTCGATCGCGTTTGCGTTTACGCAAATTTGTATGGAAAGGAGTCAGTACGACGCAACTCTCACTAGATGGCGCAACCTCGATTCCATATAAATTTGCGTAAACGTAAACGCGATCGAGCTGGTAAAAAACTCGCACTAGGCACCCTGTGCTGTCAATGTTCTGTTCACTTGCATTTGTCATTATTATCACACCTCTCGATACTGATACGATATCTTGATCGCATTTTCATTTTATATCTATGAATTTTTCATAATTCTAAATTAAAAATAATAACTAACTATTTTCTTATCTTAATTTAAACAATTTTTTACCTAAATGGTTTGTTTTAGTTTAGCATATCAAGTTTTAGTAAGTAATAGCAGATATCCTTCGACGTTTACATAGAATATTCATGCCAACCACATATCTTTCGTCACACCGAACCATGCGGGTACTGATAATGTCTGCCATGAATATCGGAGGCTGGCCGACGACCTCGAAACTTCTGTGAATGAAAACGAAACTATTAGCTGTTTTGTTGAACACCATGCAGAAGATTAAATCGCAAACCGACAGCGTCTATTGTGCGACGTTACACGGTGATCGGTATCAATACAGATGGATACAAATCGTTTTAAACTAAATAAACACGGAACTGAAGCAGTTATTGTTGATGATGTTGTTACTAGGTATGGTCTTAGCAGCCTTAGAAAAATATTTAATTTCGAGTATACTATAGGCATCACACGATATCCGAGGTATTGTATTCTACTAACATTTTTTTATGTTAATAATAAACACTTTGTAAAGCAACACTTTTCACTTAGCAATACAGTTCATTGTATTTTATAAGACTCTTGCGGCTTTGCTGACTTGGTAGTTGGTACCTAAGCATACCTAATTATCAGGCACCCGAGTAATAAGTAACCTATAGAACATATATTATGTAGATGTTCTATTCTATTATATTCTAATCTCAAGTCTCAAGACCAGATTAGGGGAAATCCGTTTGTCATGTTGGCTTGATTGAAGAAATTCAGTTCAGCTCTAAAACATATTTTAGATACTTTATATTATATGTGATTATGATTATAGCCACAGTGGGAAATAAAACTTGACCGATAAATACAGCCAGTGACATAATCTCATCCGGAAGATCACATCCGCTTGGCGCCCGCCCAGCACCACCTAAACACAACCAAAACATTATTTACGCGGCTATTTATGTTCCTATCTCTATTTTAGTAACTATCTTTTCGGTGAATGAAGAATTTCTTCGATGTATTCTTTACCGTACCACAGACTATTGTTAGGGTTTTGCAGTTGGAAAGGATGGTTGTTCCAAGTTTCCAGTATCCTCTCTGTGTAAATATATACGTACCAGCTTCGACGAAACGTATTGTCTCTTGTAAATTCTTCAAAAAATAATTCAAAAGCCCTTAAAATTTGGCAAAATGGTAAATGTTTTCGGAACTCAATTTCAAGAGATTAATTTAGAAAGATAGGTATCTTTGTGACGATTTGATGATATTTATATTTTGATTTAATCATCGGTGATGCAACTCGGTAAAATGTGTTGTTGTCTCAGTTATTTACCTCCCACTGTTGACTGAATTTGACAACAATAGAATTAGCATGCTCAATACAATGCATTTTGTATCCTTTAAACAATTTTCTTCGCCAACACTCGACTGAGGTCGTCTGTTTGCGGTCGAGCGCAAGGGCAGCTGCATGCAAGTAAATTGACTTACAATAATGTATGATTACATTACATGCCGATCAAAAACATTTATCTCAATAAATTGTCTTTTATGCCTCACAATTTTCATTTTTTATGTTTTTACAACACTGATTTATTGTATGCAACAATACATTCTAATAATTTTTCATAATTCTAAATTAAAAATAATAACTAACTATTTTCTTATCTTAATTTAAACAATTTTTTACCTAAATGGTTTGTTTTAGTTTAGCATATCAAGTTTTAGTAAGTAATAGCAGATATCCTTCGACGTTTACATAGAATATTCATGCCAACCACATATCTTTCGTCACACCGAACCATGCGGGTACTGATAATGTCTGCCATGAATATCGGAGGCTGGCCGACGACCTCGAAACTTCTGTGAATGAAAACGAAACTATTAGCTGTTTTGTTGAACACCATGCAGAAGATTAAATCGCAAACCGACAGCGTCTATTGTGCGACGTTACACGGTGATCGGTATCAATACAGATGGATACAAATCGTTTTAAACTAAATAAACACGGAACTGAAGCAGTTATTGTTGATGATGTTGTTACTAGGTATGGTCTTAGCAGCCTTAGAAAAATATTTAATTTCGAGTATACTATAGGCATCACACGATATCCGAGGTATTGTATTCTACTAACATTTTTTTATGTTAATAATAAACACTTTGTAAAGCAACACTTTTCACTTAGCAATACAGTTCATTGTATTTTATAAGACTCTTGCGGCTTTGCTGACTTGGTAGTTGGTACCTAAGCATACCTAATTATCAGGCACCCGAGTAATAAGTAACCTATAGAACATATATTATGTAGATGTTCTATTCTATTATATTCTAATCTCAAGTCTCAAGACCAGATTAGGGGAAATCCGTTTGTCATGTTGGCTTGATTGAAGAAATTCAGTTCAGCTCTAAAACATATTTTAGATACTTTATATTATATGTGATTATGATTATAGCCACAGTGGGAAATAAAACTTGACCGATAAATACAGCCAGTGACATAATCTCATCCGGAAGATCACATCCGCTTGGCGCCCGCCCAGCACCACCTAAACACAACCAAAACATTATTTACGCGGCTATTTATGTTCCTATCTCTATTTTAGTAACTATCTTTTCGGTGAATGAAGAATTTCTTCGATGTATTCTTTACCGTACCACAGACTATTGTTAGGGTTTTGCAGTTGGAAAGGATGGTTGTTCCAAGTTTCCAGTATCCTCTCTGTGTAAATATATACGTACCAGCTTCGACGAAACGTATTGTCTCTTGTAAATTCTTCAAAAAATAATTCAAAAGCCCTTAAAATTTGGCAAAATGGTAAATGTTTTCGGAACTCAATTTCAAGAGATTAATTTAGAAAGATAGGTATCTTTGTGACGATTTGATGATATTTATATTTTGATTTAATCATCGGTGATGCAACTCGGTAAAATGTGTTGTTGTCTCAGTTATTTACCTCCCACTGTTGACTGAATTTGACAACAATAGAATTAGCATGCTCAATACAATGCATTTTGTATCCTTTAAACAATTTTCTTCGCCAACACTCGACTGAGGTCGTCTGTTTGCGGTCGAGCGCAAGGGCAGCTGCATGCAAGTAAATTGACTTACAATAATGTATGATTACATTACATGCCGATCAAAAACATTTATCTCAATAAATTGTCTTTTATGCCTCACAATTTTCATTTTTTATGTTTTTACAACACTGATTTATTGTATGCAACAATACATTCTAATAATTAATTATTTTTTAACGAGAGCAGACTGGGCTAGTATAATTTTACTGAAAAAAGAACAATTATCAAGAATCCGTCCTATATTTTATACTAGATGAGGATTTTTAAATTTCTAGATATCACAATTTCCAAGGGTTTGTTGTGTTGAAATCAGGCAACTACAAGACCTAATCTAAGATTTGCAAACCTTATCATTCAAAGTTCGTACTATATAGTAGCATAGCACTCCGCTAGTAAAATATTAGGGGACCTGGCCTCATAGCCCAGTAGTTAGCAGAGCAACCCTTAAATCGCCTACCTATAGGAAAAAATCACCAGCATCTTTATCATTTTACAGATGAACGTCCGTGTGACGACGATGGACGCAGAGCTGGAGTTTGCGATCCAGCAGACGACCACCGGCAAGCAGCTGTTCGACCAGGTGGTCAAGACCATCGGCCTCCGCGAGGTCTGGTTCTTCGGCCTCCAGTACACCGACTCGAAAGGCGACCTCACCTGGATCAAGTTATACAAGAAGGTTAGTCATATTTCCTTCGATCGATATTTCAGTTTACTTTTCTTTATAGGTGCTGTGTCAATAGCGTGACATTATGAAAACTTTGAATTTATCTTTTCTCAAATTAAATCACACGAAGGCCATAAACTTCCAATAATTAATATTCCATTTCAACGTAATCCCTTGTTCCATATACATTTTAATATCGTATATTGCAAAACCATGAACGCTAATGTTATTGGATGTCCATTTTATCGTTGAAATAGCAATTTCTGCTGCAATTCTGTATGCAAGGGGGCGTCCGCTCTTTGGCCGCATCCGTGCTAGCGGAGTAAACGAGTATTTATAGCGGAACCGATGCGCTGAACAAGTTCAAGTTTGTTTTGGTTCTCTGCCTATTCGCAAATCTCGATTATGCTCTACTCGATGAGTTACTTGCACTCGGTTTTCTCCACGCTCGGAATGTTTACTTACTCGTTGATTATCTCGACTCGCACGCGATAAAGTATGTTTGTGTGACGCGTTTATATTTTCGACATCGTACGTAATTATCGATATTATATTTTTCTCAAGCATTTGTCGGTTTCCACTTTCTTTGACAGTAATGGTTTCGTTTCAGCGAATTTTTGATTCCGTCACTTGTCTCTGTTGAAAATCAACTGTTTTCCTTGCCTGCTATCCTTTGTAGCTGACATTGACCTAGTAAACAATGTCAACCACGCATATCATCACCGAAAGTATTACTTATCAGCAATGAGGACGCCAGGTTCGTTACACTGGTTCTCAGCATATTCAGAGGTCATTAAATGATAACTTTCTTTTGAGACTTGATGGCGACCGCTCAATGGCAATAGTTCGAATCTCATTCTCATACAATAGTCCTATCTATTCTATACTGTTTGTCAAATGATTTTTAAGTGATACTGTCTTCCCATAAATCAAACATAATTAATATTCTCGTAGAATAAAATTACCCACATTTGAATACCGGGAATCAAAGACCTAAAATTCCATTATGATAATGTTCTTTGGTTAACACTGGATTCAGGAGTGCCCTTTATCAACTAACATGAATGATAAGATAATTTACATCACAATAATTTTGTAACTATTGACTTAAATCCTCAAGAATGTAGACAAATTAATATTTGAGCTAGATGATAAAATAATCCTAATCAGCTTAAAACGTTGTCGGCTGGCAAATGAAATATAAACTAATCAGAAAATATAAGATTATATGCAGTGAGACAGCGTTATTTTAGGAATAAATAATATCCTGTATTCTGTGTTTTATTTAGTTTTCGTGACTACATCGAATAAATTGTCTTAAATACATAAAGTAAATATCAAAACCAAACAAAACGCTCACTTTACGAGCGTAATCAGCATCCAATTTTATTGGGCTTCAATAATGGAATAGTAAAATCGTTTATCATAGCAATAGAAATGTACACTCAGAGAAAACAAACATATTCAACATACATACGCTACGTCTGTTTTACCGAGAGGTAGAAAGAAAAAGAGGCGGTTTTCTCATTCACAACAAATTTCTGACACACCTATTATACTATTACGCCTCATTCACTTTCATCACATTCTTGATAGTAGTACTTTCTTAGCGGTATGACATGTACTCTTGACTTGGGCATTTCTCGAGACTTATACATTTTCACGTATAACGGATTTGGTTTAGGTGACTTGTTCAAGTTTACGACCTGAGTCACCTCATCGGTTATGGACCATTGGATGTAGGTGTAGTTATAAATGCTAGACATCTGTTGCAATATACGAACTCTTAAGGTCGAAATTAACATCTTGTTTATTATCAAACTTGCAGTTATGAAAGTCAGTATATTGCAAGGAGGCATGATGCCCAGCTATGAAAATAAGTAATTGCGTTTCAGTTATTCTCGTTTGGACCTAGATATATGACACAATCTTCGGAAAAAATAGCGTGTCAAGGCAGTCGTATAGGTAATACAACTGTAGGTGGAATCGAAAATGAATAGCGAGTTAGTCGATCAATAAAATTATCACGATTCGTAGACAACCTTGCGTCAATTGTGACTTTCGCCATAAACACATTTCCAAGTACTCATTAATATGTAACTGACACTAGTATACTGTGTTGATACAGTTTCGAATATAAACTTTACGCGAGCTACAAGAGTATTTACTTTAGTTCTGTTTCACGCTTTGATGCCACACATATTTTTGATGATGTTTACGAAGTAGCAATTTACGGGGAATATAAAATAAACTCTTTCTAGACTCTCGAGTATCTCAATAAAATAAACTTACCAGCAGAATTATACCGATTACATTACAAATGTAATGTTAAAATAAACAAATAATAGTTTTTCGTAAACAAAGTAAAACCAAAATGAAACTAGAAGTTAGGAAAGTGTTTTAACAATGATGAATTAGATCGTAATTTAAACGCGTTTGTTTTATTTGTACATGATTTACGTACACGTACATTGGAGAAATTAGCTCGTTTACTTACACGCACTGTAAGCGAAAGGCTATGGCTCGTGAACTTAGTTGCCGTATTTATCAACACAGGCGGCTGGTCGCGCCTGCCGGGAGCAGTTTATCAAACACTGAGCTCAATGTGTTTACATCGGGGCACGAGGATAATTCGATAAACGGAGTTTGAGTCTTGAGTTTAGTGCTCCTAGTTAGCACTACATACTGACAAACATGTACTTGAATTTTTATACTACTAATTTCGGTCCTCCTGATGGTAAGCGGTTTCCGTAGCCTATGGACACCTGTAACCTCATGCGCGTTGCTGACCCTTTTAAAATTTTTAATCTTGAGTACCTATTACTTCCTTTAAATTTAAAGGGAATTTAAGTAGGCAATTAGCATACCTATTCAAAATGAAAATAACTGATGGTGATGAAAGTATATTTTTTTTTAATGTATAAGTATAGTATAGTAAGCGTCAAGTAGCCTACATCAAAGATACGATAATTATGAATTGAATACATTTAAAATTAGACATTATAATTCAAAGGTACCACATTTAGTTATATGTTGGTATTTTGTATTGGTGCTTAATAGGTATGTCTTACTTTGAGCCTCATTTTACTATCTTATTTGGTGTCAACATAACTGGTACAGCTATTAATGAACACGAATATACAATAACTTTACCACTTTGTATTAACAGCCTTCGTCCTTAGTTTCTAACCGAGATCATTACCTTGCATCTGATATTCTTGACATGTACCTTGATCCCGTCACTAATAACATCAGTGGCAACTTAAACATTAAAGATAACTAATTTAAAAGCGTCTGTGACGACATCGGCCGTACTATCGGTTGGTATAGTGATAAAGTTTTATCCAACTGATATATTCTGAAGGATAATTCAGCCAAGTACACTACTCAACGTATCTTTGTCCCTGTAGTAGCGAAGTAATTGCTATTTTTGTGTCAGATTGTACTAGGATTGGTCGAATCATTTGCTGAGCCTAAAAGATTCGTTGTGACGATTGTAGGTATCTATTAGATATTGGCATTTCGCACCTAGGCTTATTACCAAACTTTGTTGCAATTCAATCATTTATTTTATATCATCAATGTTTATTTTATTGACTTAAACCGGCTAATATGGCCGATAGCATGATATAACCTCTTCTTCTCAGTCGTTCACTGTTGGCAGAGTGGTCGTGGCTGTGCTGATGGTATCCACTGTCCACATTGGGGTCGTCGTCTTGGGTTTTCTTTCCGAGGGCTGCAGCTCTGGCGATGATTCTCCATTTGTGTCGGTTAGTTCATTGCGAGAACACTGCACTATGGTGGTCTGGGTACCTTTTTAATAGTATTCGCCCAGCGAGTTGGTGATCGACACGCGGCCCCTTTTTGATCTATCTGGCCGTGCAGCAAAAGCCTCTCCATCGAGTCCTCATTTCGGGCGATGTGTCCAAAGAACTTCATGATTCGTAGCTGCACAATCGACGAAAGTCTGTTCAGGATTTGAATATAGGCCTACAAATGAATAATAATAATTTTGTTTATACTAGATAAAACACCGAATACCTATTACAATGGCTAATATGATAGATTCCTAGATGACTAAGAAAGGAATTTGATATTGATAACAATCCACTTAACTACATATTGCTAGTAATATACCTACTGTTAAATAAACTTACTACTATGGTAATATTCAGCTAAGTATCATTGCGTAGCAGATAATTTTATCCATGATAATTAATGCATGCACGATAATTTAACCAGTTTATTTAAAGTTTATTAAAATGCCTAGTATAGCTAGCTAGATAACAATGTACGTACTAGTACTAGTAATGTTTAGTTAAGTGAAACTCAAAGTCAATTATAAGCGCTTAAAGTCCTTTATTTTATCAAGACCAAATATCGTCATTTTACCTCGGCTCATCATCATAATCATATTCGAGTATTAGTTCACTATCTTCTTAGATTCAGCATTTTTTTCAACAAAAACAAGTACCTACATTTTTCTGTGTACAATACAAATATATAAATGTATTTCAGTTATCGACGTGGCTCAGTAAATTGCTCTGGAGTGGAATGACTCACAAAGGTCGGAAGCTCCGTGCTCCCATCTGCGTTGGTTTGGTTCCTTATCGCTGCTCGGCCGTTAACGGTCATATTTTAATTGTTCATATCGTCACTGTCTATTTTAGTATTCTTTTTATTCTCTTTTCTATTGAACTTGAATGCTGTAATGGGAGTTATGTTGTTTGTTTTTAGCATTTTTTGGATACTATATTTAATACAGGGATATCAATCAGAACACAACCTGTCAGATTCTAGAGAAACCAAAAAATATATAATGTAAGTTCAAGCAAATTATTTTCCAACCAAACTACCTACTTGATGTTAATCTACTAAACTTGATTGTTTCATCAGCATCTTCTTATGAAAAGGAAAAAAAATATTAAAGTAAAGCGATTTAATTAATTTCACAGAAGAGTAGCTGAGGGCACTATTACGTACATCAATAACCACAGGCATTAGAAAAATAATTGATACGGGCAATTTTTAATGTAGACCACAAGTCTCATTACATTCATGGCGTGTATGACAGCGTTGCTATTTAAAGGTTTCCGATGTAATAACAGCTATACGTATGACTGCACGACTAGTATGTATGGTGTGTCACTTACGTAATCCATGCCTTACTAGTTGGTACCTGTGGCGTGACCTCGCGCTCGTGATAATTGTTCGCGCTTTGCTTTCCTGTCATGACAACGACTAGACTGGCCTCTTGCTCGGTTGGTAGCTCTACCAGTCTTGGCTTCAATTCCCGCCAAGGGCAAAGATTTGTGTGCGGAACGTGGATTATGTGTTCTGTGCCTGGGTATTTTGTTAGTATCTTTGTATGTTTATCAGTCTCTGGTATCCATAGGCTCGGACGCCATGTTTGAGATGTCCAGTATTATATTTATTTATTTACTTTTTCCTTACATTAGGCTGCTGGCACAAGTTATAGATGCGACGATGCCTGCTGAGGACAGGGCGCAATGGCGCTTATTATGAGAGGCCTATGTTCAGCACTGAACTGTTATATAGACTGATGGTGATGATGATCCTTACATATAACAATCTCAATTCCGACTGTCTTACTAGTCCTCATCGATTTCGAATATTTCGATGACGGCGACCCTAGTTGTTTTGTCTCTGTCTTTTACATCCTCATTTGTTACTCCAAGCAGTCTAGCATTCTGGTTCCTAATGATGTGTTTTATAGTAACGTGTATTAGTATATTATGTTTATTTATGTATTTATACTTATACAATTCGTTGCTAGCAAAAGATTAATGCATATTAAATACTTTCATCAGCATCTTTATCGATTCTAGGTGTGCTAATAAGACTAAATTATTAATGGATGAGTAGTTTTATTACTTTGTCTCATTATGTGATGAAGTCATTCCAATGATACTTAATACTATGCACGTAAAGAGTATTGAGTAAATATAATATGTAGAAGGTAAAATCCTTGTACTGAATGGTTCTATATTTTCCTGTCATTGTGGTTAGAACATCATTTATGTGATTCCTTATAGCCCAAATAGGTTTAACCTTAAACTTGAAGATCTGATGTGTATTAACTTCCTGCAGTGATAAGTTTGGTTTTAATACTCCTGCTACTCCTGCTACTTCGGTTCTGTTTCTATAACGCTCGCTATATTTTGATTGATCGTCCTAGAAGCATGTGACACTGCGCTGTCGTTTCATTGATTATTTATTTAATTTTAAAAGTTTAAACACCTGAATGTATCTGAACTTGTGCACTTTTATTGTTTGCTTCAAAAATTAGCATATAATTCTTAAGAAGGCTAAATAATAAAAAAACGTTTTTCTTCATCTTTTTGATATTTTATATCCAATTTAATTAAAAGTCGTCGTTTATCTTGTATCAAGTTATTGACCCCTCAGTAATCTGTGAGTAGGAGTCTATATTATTGATTCATCTGGCTGATGACTAACCGGATGACGTCTTTGATAAAGTTACATATTGTGAATAGCTGATTTTAATTACATGAAATTCCGCTAGTTTTAGTCATATAATCTTACCTGGAAAATTACAGTAACAGCTTTAAATAATATAACAACCTTCGTTTTTATCAGAATAAATTTGTTATGCCAAAGGCAAAGTCCAAAAATAACTTGATCTCAAATCTCGTTGAATACATCATACATTAGTACATCTATGTAATTAAAAGTTTTTTATATCATTACGACGAAAAGTAATGTTTCTCTAATCATATGCTTGTTCAAACGTCTCATTATGTAGTTATATAGAAGGTTCAATTTCATTATGGTACCTACTATAGTTTGGGTATTGTTGATTGTCATTATAGCTAACAAAACTTCTGCGCATGGGTCTCTCGCTCTCTATCGCCTCTAGCTCCCAATTATGATACCTTACTTTTGACTTCCGAGCAATAACGGTAATCGCTAGAGTTTCATGCTGCTTCTTGTATTTTAGCTTTATCTTATTTGCCGATATTTATCCCCCAATTTTGTTGAATACTGAAATTAACTTCAGTCACTTTAATATCCTATCTGATTCAAGATGTTTCTCTCGATGACAGGTGGCTTCGTGAGTTATATCATCAACGGTTCTCGTGTTTGCCGTAGTCATTCATATCTCAGATTCCGGTTCGAGGCGTAGGTAAAATGCCACGGTCGAACGCTTTTGACTGCTTTAATACTTTCATGTTTAGCAATCGGCGCGCATATTGAAATATCTTTGGTTTTGCCTTCTCTGATTAGTTTAGGCAGGCAGCAGCATTCCTTATTGAGAAGGAATGCTGTTTACTGGTTTATTACATTTTGCAATAGCCAAAGATTAATATCCTTTTATTTTGACTAACAAATTCCTCCTAAAATATGTAGATTTAACGTGTTCAAATTTTTTATTCTAAATGTCATCAATAATTTATCTCCATGGTTTGTCAGCTATGGAATCTTCCTTCCCTAAAAGTACATCTTACGTTGATAAATTTCTAAGTCATCACAGTATTTAAGCTCATCTGCGAATTTGTATATTTTAACAAATGGTCGCTGTTCCTGGATCGTCCTTATATAGCCCACATGTTCGTGAGATCACATTGCAAAAAATGCCCCACTAATAATAATAAACCATTTGAGTTAATTCAATAACATTATGTTATGCCAACGGAACCAGCCAGATGAAAGTATTATTATTTACGGACGATTACAGAGCATGATGAAATTAGGCTTTTCTCGGCATCATCACTTTTAAAACCTTCAGCAACTAAGATGCCGCGATCTTGCAATTTGTCAATGTCTTGCGTCTTGCCTTTCTCGACCGATTATTTTATTCGCGTATTGCGTAAACCTGTTACAATTAAAATCTCATTCAGACGTGGTTTCACAGTAATGGACTCTGCTTCTAACCAGACTTTCCACTCATGGGACAAAATTATAGGCTGTGATTATGCGCCATTAAAATAAACTGTGCATTGTATGAGCTGTTGCCATGTGTTATCTGTGGAAATGCATACCTACGCTACGTGTCTAATGTGTTTCTGCTTCATCTTCTGTTTTTTATTCAATCTTTATGCAAATTTTCTTACCTACACTTAAACAACACATCGGTACAGCCATTGCATTGTGTTAATGGGTTAAAAACCCAAGTTAAGGATAATGAATTTTAAACATTCATTGACATAGATATAGACTTATATTTATTTGCAACTTAACACACAAAACAACAAAATAAAGATAAAGTTAACATAAAACTTGGTGAGATGTGTGCTACATCAGCAAAATCGCTTCGACCCAGCAGAATTCTGCCGAATCCATCATGTGTAGAGCCATTAAACCCTGTGAGATTAAATAATTGATTGTTTATTGAGATTATATTTCATGATATAAGTTGAAATACTCATAATAGCATATCTAGTAAAAGCTCAAGGACACTGAGCATTGTTTGGGGAGCACAGGTCGTGTCGTGATGCAGGTGATGATGGCGTGGGAACGGGGTCATGCGGCCGTGAGGTCGCGCTTCGATGACCGCGCTTCGTACATTCGCTGATTCGAACATCACTATAAAATTTTGGATTCTCCAATTTTCCATACGATAACTGTTATATTGGGAAAATAGAAGACAGCTAGCTGCTTTGACCCTTCTGCACAACGATACCTTATTCACTTTTCAGCCAATTGAATACACTTCAAAATGCGCTTTAAGCATTCATGATCGTTCGCATATTACGAGTTTAATTTCCGCATGAGTACAATTATTATTTTCAAGGTAGTGTATGCTATCATCAAATGATAAAGTAATCGCCAAATTATCTGTCTTCACCTATCTACAGGTGAGATAACGCGACAGTTTAATCGTCGTGACGTCTTTTGTAGTTTTAGGCTGCCATAACAGACCTCTATCTGAAATAACTTCACTGATTTATTGAATCTAGCAACTGCTATATCATCACGTGTCATTATCGCCCAGACGTCCTAGACGTTGAGTCCGATCATGAAAAAATAGGCATACCGCAGACTTAAATTTATGAACATTAAACTAATGACGTAACGAAGTATTGGGGCCATCATGTTTCATACGCGTCGCGACAATCACGCCGATCGAGGCGACAAAAACGCAACATTCCACGCAATGTTGGGAGAAGATCGCGTGCGAGCCGGCACGAATGCACGCCATGGTATGCTTCAGATGAGGTACCTAACTACCTACATTTACTTTATTTACGCCATAGTGCTGTTTCATTCAGATTCGCTGGGAGTGTGACTTACACCATATCAGCTGCCTGTTGTTTAAAAAGATCTGTAATGTCACTGTAATACGGAAATACGCCCGGAGCCCCAGAGGGATTTAGTCTCCTATCTTCGCCAACGTGTATTATCTATTAAAAGCAGTGACAATTTTGTTGCTATCTAAACAGCCCGCTAACCGAGTTCGAAATTGCTTGTACGTGACTAACTCACTGGTTACTAATTGGTGGCTGATTAATTCAGCTCTATTTGTTGATATAACGGCCGCTGTCACTGTCCAACAGTAGGCCTGACATTGGACCGTGCTATGTCAACTGATGGTTCCATTCCATATCCTCAGCAAACATAACAGAACAAAAACAGACAGCGTCGGTTAGAAAATCGGCGTGGAAGGATATTTCGATGTATTTAGAAGCGTTCAGTTTCTTGGTACTCTTGGTATCAGTATGATTGAGCGTTGACGTCATGGTTTACGTCATCAACTCGTCAAAACTTGACTCAAGTGATCATGTTCACCTTGGGTTTAAAAGATATTACTTAAATAAGTAATTGTTGATGGTATGATATAAGTATCGGTTTTATTATTGAATCAACTTTTACTTCGATGAACAGCCGAAAGGTTTTCTTGGAATATTTGACACAATTTTGAAGTGGCTTACGATGATATGAACGTACCCAGCCATTCAATTTTACGCGACGAGTTATTGTGCGATGAACTAAAAGCTTAAATCTCTGTCACTGCACAAAGACAGTTGGCAAGCAGCAATTACTCATCGAGAACAGCAACTGTCCGGGCGATATCATCTGCATCGCCTTTAAGAGTGGCTAGGAGTGGCGAACAACGTAGACGGTGAAAGTACCGTGACGAACTGCCGCCCGCCATCGCGCGACCTTGCCCATCTCCTTAATGCATAACTAAATGTTGCTCAGGGATCCTCGCAGACAAAACCAGAACGCAATGTCTCGCGGCTAGACGTAGGTACTTAGGACTAGTTCTCGGTACCATGAGGCTAAAACCTGTATAGGGCGACCACTCCTCGCAATTTCTCCTTCGTTTAACGGACACAAATTTTTGAAAGTTGTCAATGATTTAATGTGTATTTACCTACCTATGTAATAATATTTTGTCAACAAGTTCAGAGGAAAATCTTACGCAAAATTATGCTTGAATGATTACACAAACAAGGCTTGGAGGAAATCTGAAATGTGACGTTCCTAGTATGCATAAGGAAAACCAGCATATTTGAGTTCGAACTGCATTGCCTTTTTCGCTTAAATGAAAATTAATTATGCCAAATATTTAAGAGAAGGGTCGAGCAAGGTGCTATGGTAAGACATGGCATGGCATGGTATGGCGTCGCGTTCGTCCGCGATCTGGGTTATGATGAAGCAAAGCGGCGATATGTGGTCATCTCTCTCAGCCTCTCGGAGATTTCATACGTGCGCGCATGTAGATTTTACTAGAAACCTTAATTTATTGCAAGATAACCATTCCTTTTCTGTAATAATTAAACAATAATAAATGATTGAAAAATTTCTTGGAATCGTTGCATAGTCCGTGTGAATAGATTCATAATCACGTACGTGTGTAAAACGCGTTGTTTCAGCAGTGAATATGAGTTTATGACTTTAGGATTTAAGTTCATATTTTTGATCCATATACCCACCGCAAGTACAAACAAATACATGTATCTGGTCCGTGCTCAAGTCCCTAGTTTTTGACCTCTTTAATTGCTTTGTAATTAATTTTCATTACATGTTTTGAATTACCAATTTAACAAGTACATGTAGTACCGAAAAGAAAGGACCTCGTGCCAAATAATGTAAACGAAATTTTGCGTGTCTGGAAAGCAGATTGAAATCTCACGACCTACAAACGGGGTAAAATGTATGAGAAAGGTGCCGCGGTGGCATGTAAATTGATTGACAGTATTGGCACCGATAGGGCTAGCCCACAACACTCGCGCACAAGAACAGCTGATTGTGCAGCCATCAAACGCGGTTCAACGACCGTACTTTCGCCGCTCCCACGACTGCATTGCTCAACGCTCAGGAGCCTAAGACAACGCTGGCTCGGCTAGGTGCTAACACAGAGTAATATGATCTTGGTCGTTTTAGCGCTCCGGATCCGCTTACTACCTACACTGACACCTGCCTTGTTCCACTTGATATGGGACTGGACGATCAGTCATATAAATAGTAGAACAAGTATAATTAGGCTTTTATACCCCCACTTATAGCAGGTGTATCATAAACTATTCAATTCTGTGCACAGAGTACAAATAAGGTTTAACGAATCCCAACTAACTCTATTAACACTGAGGTCCTTGCAGTCAATGAACCTATTACATAAATTGACGTCAACTACTATGATTCAAAGCCCGACTCCATCGTCGAGAAAACGTCTAGAGTATTGGTCCACCTGTCGAGACCTGTCAAGAAGTTGCTCTCTCCTGAGGATGATGAGGGTGACGAGGAAGCGGCTTATGACAGAGCCGACGACCTGGTAAGACCAGGGTGTTGAAGATGTTTGGCTAGATACTGAGTAGTCGCTAATGTAAACCTTCTTGATTAAAATAATTTTGTGACTTAAGTAATCATAGCAGCTATCATATCCAAAGTGGTAATGGTAAAAGGCAGCTTATTTTCAAAACCCTGCTCAAATGTTATGGGTCACTAGTTTGTGAAAACGGTGTTACACTGCCGTTCATGTGTTGTCCTAGTATTATGATGTATTTGTGGAATCTCCCGGTGAAGATTGTAAAGTGCTGGTTACTTTCATCCAATGGAATGTGCTAGTTGTTCTTAGTAACGTCATGCAAAGTAGGCTTAAGATCTTATGATATCAAATCTGTGAATGAGAAAAAGAAATAACTGTGTTTCCGTATCTTAGCTGTAAAATGTGTGATGACAAGATCATTTTCAGTAACTAATTCTCTTAATTATTTCACTACTGTTGGCATATTAGAAGTCACAAATTGAATCTCCTCAAAAAAGTAAATAGGCTAAAGTTTGTGTGTCTCTCATATTTTTCATTTTACGTATCTAAAGACAACAGTAGGTACTGTTGACACTATTTATCTTATCTCAAAGATCAGTTTTTGGGTACACAATGTTACTGCGTCGCGAGAGACATGAAGCATTGCAAAATTTGTTTCATCAGTGGCAATAGTAATGAATAATCATGGAGTCATTTGAAATGAAATAAGTGAAACTTTCACCAGTTTTGAGTCAAAGTGTACAACAACACGTGATTTTCTGGTAAAATATTTGTTTATCTAGGTAGATACATAAAATTATTTAAATACTGAAATGGCTTGAATTCATAATCTTAAAAATCTCTCCATTGATGTCTTTATCTATCCTAGCTCACTAATGTATTATCTATCCTGATTTTTAATAATTTGAATTCCACTTTTATGTTATTCTGTGGTAATAGCAACTTCGTTGTAACGTTATCGGTCTGTTTGAAACCTTATTAAATCTGGAACTAATTTGAATTATACGCTATAATATTCTCGCCTTGCCTTATGTTCCTAAATCAAATCATGCATAGTTTCTACACAGATTTTAACTATCCCCTGGTTTATAAAATTAAATATTAGTGTTTGAGCTAATTTTAGATAAGCTTGGTTTAAAATATTATTTAGCTTGGAGTGGGGATTGACAAATAGTACAGCATATTAGACAAGCCATACTGACCTCAAAAAAAAACGTATAGGACTACTGTAACCCATGATGAGTAGAATTATTGAAGTACGCTCGAAGGTTATGCTCCACTATTGTGCTGTGCGACGTATCGAACGGGCATTGACACGATTCTGTGACTTATCTGGTTTCTATATCTTGTAATGCTAATCAACCGGTTAGATTCGCCCGTTTTATGGATTGTTGTACTTTAATAAATCATGTTTTAATAAGCTTGGTAACTGAATAGCGCGTTGCTAGCTTTCCATCATCGTTAAACTGCCGCAAACATAAATTTATTCTTACAGCGATTTCACATCATAAAAGGACAGTCAAATTCCATTGCAAAGTTATGCCCTGACACTATTCCCTTAAAACTTATTGCCAAAAATATTTTGACTATTGTGTAGAACTGTTGATTGTTCATTTGGCCTGAGGCTGACGATGAATTGTAATTAATTGTTGCCTTTTTAACGCTATCCCTGGACCCGTCGGCATGCAACGAAGTCAGGGTCTCTACCGTTCTCCAGATGGGTAAGATAATAAACTGTGTGTGTGTGTGTGTGTGTAAATAGCTCCTAGAGACAACTTTTGTTAGTGTATGAAACCAACCATAAAGGCAATGTTTTTTATTGTTGATATGTATAAACGTATTAACTAATATTAAAGCCCTTCCAATACAGAGAGAGGCGGGAGGGTTTTTTGTGTTAGTAGAAAGAACCATAAAATGTACGCTGATCATAAATATGTAACTTGTCCATAGATTTAATGTATTGTAGCTCTATAATTCCTTTCATTCGGACCACTCGGTGGTTCATGAACAGTTTCTGCGTACACTCATGTTATTGAGGGCTCCTTCATGAAGCTATTAGAAGTAGTTCGTTCCTCATAAACCATGCCTATAATAATCTCGATGAATCAACTGAGTTGATTCGTCTGATTGAATTCAAAGAGTCTTTAACCGATCATTGAACGCAGCCCATGCTCAAAGCACACCGCGGCATTGTCATCGGTTCAATAAAGTATTCATTTGAACGGGAGAGATACGGGCGCCCGTGACTCATCCTTTCAGATGGTACAGATGATTATATACTTCGCTGCACTGTGCCGGCTTTGGCGAGGGCATCAAGTGGTACCTGATCTTAAGTTCGAGATAAGCGTGCGATATCTTGCTTTGAATTCTAACTAGGGCCGGTGCCTAAGTCAAATTAAATGATAGGGTTCATTAAATTAGAATTAATATACACTACAGTATTTTATTTCTTCTTCCATCCTTTTGCTTCTAAAGCAAATAACGTCTACTTCATGGAAATACTTAATCTATTCAATTAGCAATTCCTTTTAAACTAGGCTTTCCTAAAACCGATATTGACAAATAGATAAGCAATCTGCAGATTAGTTAAAACATGTTACTACCACGTGTTATGTGCAATTCTAAGTAATTCCGTATTAGGATTAATGTTATTCTATGTATATATATACGTATTTAACTATCATATGTAAAGATACCTACCTAGCCTAAGGAATTTTATTTCGGTACAAAAAACCTTTAGTTGGGATTTGCTCTTCAAGACAATTTTTCAGGAAATTCATCCCATGTTGCATATAAGGTAGAATCGAATAATCTACTAAAAAGCTAGTTAAATTATCATAAGGAATCGTGGCATGTTCCTATAGTCCGAACAAGGGAAGTGGAGAGTAAGGTGTCACTAATAGATGGTGTTGTTGACAGGTGATGCAACAGGACGTGAAGAAGGAGAATCCACTGCAGTTCAAGTTCCGCGCCAAGTTCTACCCGGAGGATGTGGCTGACGAGCTCATTCAGGAGATCACACTCAAACTATTCTACCTACAGGTTTGTTCTTTTATGTTTAGTCGTTACGAAAATGTATTGTTTTTAATAGGGCAACTTTTCCGCATGCTCGATAAACTCTGGGCTAAAATAACGATTAAATGAGTACCGTGGTAGACCCAGACTGAGATGGCGTGACGACCTGGACTCTTTTAATTAAGATTGAACCGCGAAAAGTGGAAGGGGGATAGAGAAGACTTTGCCCTGCAGTAGGAAATATGCAGACCAAAAATAGACAATACTTGTGTGTATTTCTTACATTCAACGTTATTTGCTTGTATGTGTAAAGTTGGGTGGGTGTTAGTCAATTCTCATAAATGGTCGTTGTTTTGACGGCACTGTTACTATTATTTATTGTAGAGGTATGGTACGATGCAGCCGTAAATTACAAGTCTTCTGATACAAAAATGAAACTGCTGTCCTGTTAATGGCTTGTCTTCAGAGGTGACCTATCCAAATGTTAGGTTAAGTTTCATTTGTTTTTATAACAAAATATGCTACGAAGGCAAAAACCAGTCAGTTTTTTTAAGAATGACCAGGCAAAATTAGTCGCCAGATTAATATAAATTGATTAGCATAATAGTGAGATTGTCCTAAGCCGGATGATAACAACAGCGTAGTATTTGAACGATTTGAATGTATGAAATATTCGGCAGATCGTTTGCCGAGTAAACTATAAAACGAATTACTAATTTTCTGTCAATAAGTGTACAGTTTTATGTGTTCATTCTGTCATCACGCAACCGCGTGTTTCAATCACCAAACAGATCAGCAGTAAATGGCACTTAGAGCCTCTGCTCTGCAGACTTGAGCCTCCGACAGTTTAATCAGTTTCTTACTAACCTTGAAAATGTATGAGGGCGCAAATCCAGCACTTTGGAATCGGCCGATAAAAAAGAGTTGGAGAGATAACCAAGTCCCTCCAAATAAAAAATCTGCCAACTGTCGACCGACTGCTAATTCAATATCCTACTTGCTACTAATATTTTAACAGCGAAGTTTATGAATTGTGAAATGTAAGGAATTTTGGAGGAATGATGTTTCTGGTCTAGAACTCACTAAAGTGCAGTATAAGCTCAATCAGCTTAGTTAGAAACGAAGGCTTGAAGAAGGTTGGTTGAAATAGTTGTCCCTACTTCAAACATCATTCCTCCAAAATTCCTGAATCGATTGAACTAAAATTTTGTTCATGAAGTTCAAGACAAGGAATAACATAATAGCATTTTGTCAAGTTAGAACGCTAACGGAAACTAGTGGTGCAAGAAAGAAGAACCAATACGAAAATACTCCGAGTGTTAGAGTCTATGAATATTTTTGTCTGCAGGTGAAAAACGGCATCCTCTCTGACGAGATCTACTGCCCACCTGAGACGTCGGTGCTGCTGGCGTCATACGCGGTCCAAGCGAGGCACGGTGACCACAACCCCTCCATACACGCACAAGGGTTCCTCGCCAACGACAGGCTATTGCCGCAGCGAGTCACTGACCAGCACAAGGTATATACTTGCTAGGGATTTTCAGGGAGAGAGGGATCTTTATTGTTGGCCAGGAAGTTCTTATTAGGTTGCGACATAACATATCCTTGTTTATAGGCCGTTTATTGCCGTCTCTTTCAACTTCTCAACTTCTCACCGCCACGGAAAGGCATTTTCATGACATAATCATTTTTCTCATTACAATTTGTTCCAAAAAAAGTACACTGCGCGTGGGTTGTGCTATCCTACTTAGAGAATAAATATAGCCAGACTTTTAAAAATTATAGTTTTTACTTTTGAGGTAATTTTTAGTCTATTTTTAGTCTAAGCAGCTCTAGCACATCTGATTTTGTGAACTTTGTCTTATAAGCATTAGTTTAGGAAGTTTTTCTTAACAACTATTGTAGCGCTCATCCTTAGCTCTGTTCATAAGGCTGTAACTGACTTTAACCATAATATGGGTTGACCATGCAGAAAGGATGGATGAAAGAAGATTAACGAAAAAAGTATATGAGGCGAGTGTGGATGAGACAATTGGAAGGGGAAGACCTCGACGTACGTTCTGCAATCAAATCGGAGATGTGGTGGAAAAAGGCCAGCAGGGGTATTTTAAAACGTTCGAAATCTTTCCGAGTCGAATCCGACAGTGACGTTTGAACCAAAATTACATTATTATGTGGGGGTGTATTGTGTTGTGGTGCGAAATCGTATCTTAGTGTTCATCAGAAACACCATGAGCAGCTTTTGAGATCCTTAAAATCCAATCGCAATAGAAATACAACTAAATAAAAATTGACGGATTCGATTCGGAAACTTTTCGAATGTTTTAAAATACCCCCGCAGGTCAAGAGTACCCTAAACCGAGGAGCATGTATGAAGAATGTGATGAGAACGAATGAAGCAAAAGAGGATCGTAGCAAATGGAGATCCGTGGTCTCTGCCTACCCCTCTAGGAAATAAGCGTGACTGTATTTTTGTATGTATACACTTCACTACACCAGCCTATATCATGCCTCCCTTATTAAAGGGGTATATGCCCATAATGCTCACGCTGGGCGTGTGGGTCGGCGATCGCAGGGCACAATTTCTCGCATCGCCGACGTTGCTGCCCGTCGGCGGGGATTTAGCCGGCCGCCAGAGCCCCGTTTGTTAGTTAGTACGGTGCACCACGTGCAGGTGATGTTGACTTGGGTTCCAAAGTTGGGGAATAGAACCCTTCATTATGTATGTATGGTTACAATAAACATGTTGTGTATCGTGTACAGATGTCCCGCGAGGAGTGGGAGCAGAGCATCACGAACTGGTGGCAGGAGCACCGCGGCATGCTGCGCGAGGACGCCATGATGGAGTACCTGAAGATAGCGCAGGACCTCGAGATGTACGGCGTCAACTACTTCGAGATCCGCAACAAGAAGAACACGGAGCTGTGGCTCGGCGTCGACGCGCTCGGATTAAATATCTACGAGAAGGATGACAAGTGAGTACCTGGCACTATTAACAAAACGCTTATCCTTTCTTCCTTCCTTCTTCGTATGAGTTAGTGGCTAACTTTGGTGGCGGAGTTTTTAGGCCGCCCGAAGGCTACGAAGGACATGGCTTAGCGACTGAAAAAGCCGGGACTAACATCTTGACGTACCTTCCGAAGCATGGAAACGCACAAATCTAAATGTCAATGTTAACTATCTTATTGAAATATGCAAAAACAAAAAATAAACGCAATGCAACAAATTGTATGGAAAACAGTTTTTAGGAATTTGTGCGTAATCTTACGATTTGATTTGGTTACTTTGGGAAAATTATTCCTGCTGCAAAATAGAGTCGATTGAAATTGAGACCAACTTATTTTATTTTGACAAATGTCATTTTCTGGGCTGTTATTTTTAAAAATCTGAAAATATCATTATTGTTTTCTTCAATATAAATCTTTAGTTTCCTCAGAACAAAACCACAAAAGACTACAAAAGAAAACTACAAAAGAAAAGATAGCTGCTCTCAATGAGGTAAAATTTTGCCCCATCCTGTATAGTAAACGGGACGTCTCACACACGGTCAAATGGTCCCAAACTAGGCAGAGCCTGTACTATAGGTACCAGAGACTGATAAATATACATAGTTATTAATACACAGAAGCAACAACCATGTTCATCACCCAAATGTTTGTCCTGGGCGAATCGAACCCGCATGCTATGAGGCCAGTCATGTAGTCATGTAGTGATGTTAAGTTGAGAATTTTGTACGTATCTAATATTTTTATTACCAAATTAGGAAATTTTGAATAAATTATATTATTTATATTTAATTTCGTTCCAGACTGACCCCCAAAATCGGCTTCCCCTGGTCCGAGATCCGCAACATCTCGTTCAACGACCGCAAGTTCATAATAAAGCCGATCGACAAGAAGGCGCCCGACTTCGTGTTCTTCGCTCCTCGCGTGCGCGTCAACAAGCGCATCCTGGCGCTGTGTATGGGCAACCACGAGCTGTACATGCGCCGCCGCAAGCCTGACACCATCGACGTACAGCAGATGAAGGCGCAGGCGCGTGAGGAGAAGCTGGCCAAGCAGGCGCAGAGGTCAGTACTACACGAGCTGTACAATATGTATATGGGATATGCCCGACGCTGGGCATGCGGGTTGCATCGCAGGACACAGTTTCTCGCACCGGCATAGCCCTTGAGTATTCAGGGGGTTTGGTCAAACCGCCACAACATAACTCGAAGAACACTTAAACACAGTTCACTTAAATGCTTATTAGAACGCACGGATTCATTCTGTCTCACTGTCTAATTAGTCAAGCCTAAGACCGACTAAGTGGCTTACTCTTAATATACTATGCTATGTGTAAGACAGTCTTACTAAGACAGACTGAATACCGCGTGCTCTTATTAGCCTTTTACAGATAAATTAAGTTATAGCTAATTTTGCTATTGAACTACTACAACACGACAAAGAAAGAGACAGTAGCACAACGAAGAAGATGAAAGTAATATTATGATTGTGCATTGACAGGGAGAAGCTGCAGCTTGAGATCGCGGCCCGCGAGCGCGCTGAGAAGAAACAACAGGAGTACGAGGACAGACTGCGGCATATGCAGGAGGAGATGGAACGCTCACAGGTAACCAACATTAACACAAGCTGGCTCCATGTTTTTCCAACATCGCACACTCGTAGACCGATCATCATCATTCTCCTGCCCTTGTCCCACGCTAGGTGGGATCGGCAAAACGCGTTTTTTTCTTCCACTCACTTCTATCAGCCGTCAAATCTGTATCCTCTCCTTTCATTCTCATATCCTCTTTCACACAATCCAATCAACAGCTAGTATTTTGTCAAGCCGACAATGTGCATTATCGAAAAAAGCTTTACAAAAACCTAGCTATCAGAACGCAGTCGGCCAAACATTGACATGGTATACTTGTTAAAGCCAGTTTTCTGTGTAGAGTAGGCCTTATAACATGAGCTTCTTTATTTGAATCTGTCTAGGAGCTATTTGTCATAATTCGTCTAGCTACATGTTTTTCTGACATCGCACATTCGTAATTGTCAAGTCGACTATGTGAGTTATCGAAAAAAAAAACATGACTAATTAATTTTAATACAATTTTCATTTATAACAAATCTTTTATTAGTAGCTAACAGAATGCTGTCTGCCAAATTTTTACTTGGCTTCTTTATTTTTCCGTGGAATTTTCGAAGTGCTATCAGTTTTTAATTTGACTAAAAACTTGTCACATTCACTAATTGAATATAATTATTCCAGGCTAACCTGTTAGAAGCGCAAGACATGATCCGACGGCTTGAGGAGCAGCTGAAGCAGCTGCAAGCCGCCAAGGAGGAACTCGAGCGGCGTCAGAATGAGCTGCAAGCTATGATGCAGCGTCTCGAGGAAACTAAGGTAAGCACTGTCAATAGTACAGGCCCAAGCGTTGGACCCTGAGGTATACTGCACTTTGATTTAAAACTTTCAGTTTAAGATCAATATATTACGTCACGATTCTCGCCCGACGTTCATGTGTATCGATAGGGATTTGACTAATAAAATTTTAAATTATAATAAAACATAAAGAAACAAGTTAAATCGCAAAAAATGGCGTGGTTAACCATATCGAAAGCCTTCGTAAAATCCAAAAGTTACCATGTTATTTGTATTATTCCAGAACATGGAAGCGGCAGAACGCCAGAAGCTTGAAGACGAGATTCGCGCCAAGCAAGAGGAGGTGTCGCGCATCCAGCAGGAAGTGGAGACAAAGGACTCCGAGACCCGCCGCCTGCAGGAGGAGGTCGAGGAGGCCAGGCGCAAACAGGTCCGTCATTCTAACTATTTCTTTAGCGGCGTCCTAATTGGCAGGGATCGTACGAAGGCGCGATGCGTTTTTGTCGCACGTCGAGATTCAACAAACATCTTTAGATTGTCCCAATTGAAGCTTGCAAGTCATCGCGCGACTACGGGCCAAAATTTTCATCGCACGATCAAAACGCATCGTGTCATCGTACAAGCATTGCCAATAGGGATGACGACTAAAAAATTCTAATAAGTCCGTCATTTACATTATCAAAAAATATTGGAGACTTATTTTTTTTATTTATCAAATTAATAAAAATAGACTGAGATAAAGAACGTCAAAGTTCTGAAGTGGGGGCTCGCGACGTCACGGCTATGTACTAAGCCGTTAGGATACGCGAAACTTCAACGCTTTATATCTTTGTCATTTTTTATTTAATTGACAAAAGAAAAAATACGCGTCCAATGTTTTTTGATTATCTAAATGACGGACTAATTAGAATTTTTCAGGCGTCAATCCTATTTATTTGTGTGTACATTAATAATGAGTAGTGTTTCGGGCATGTTTTGGGGAAGCACCAATGGAATCGTGAAGATGATAGCTGATAGCCAAAAGTCCATAGTACTGGGAAGACTTTTAAATCTACATCTGTAAAATAAATAATAAATAACAAAGCTATGTTTGTCTATTTTGTCGGGTTACCTATAAATATTTCTTACATGTTAAATTATTTGTCTAAAATTTGTTTTTTTTCTTTTTGTATGAGCTATTGGCCAACTCTATATTTTTGGAGTTTTCAGGGCGCCTGAAGGCCTCCGACACATGGCTTAGCGACTGGAAAAGCAGGGACCAACATCTTAACGTGCCTTCCGAAGTACGAAATTAAATGTTGTGTAGTATGGATTATGTGTCTGAAATAAACGAATTTTATTTTATTTTATTTTCTCAAACATGCTTTGAAGTTAGAGCTTTATATTGACAACCTTCTTCGAGATAAATCGAAATTGCTGTACCGGCCTAATATATGCGAGCAGCGGCGGGCAAATGTTTGAAATTAAAAATTCATATCTGTCTTGTTTAGCGGCCAAATAAATTACTACGAACACTCATATCTGTCATGTTATTTAAAAACGGAACGATCTTTTACTCCGAAACATGACAACCAAGGAGGTAACTAATCAAAGGGTTTATTTAAATTTCTAACTGGCTTACAAATAGAATGCTGTTTATTGAAAAATTTAACTATTTTGTTTTAATTTCCTTGCATTGTTTGAGTGACGTGTTATACAAGTCTTGGCCACAACTAGGCATCGATGGAGTCACGAATGTGTGCACACATTGACACGTTCGTCCATGAATGCCTGTTTGGCTGGGCTGTGCACTAGTGTAGTATTGTGATGAATGTGTTGTGTTGTTGAGCAGGACGAGGCGGCGGCGCTGCTGGCGGCGGCGACGACCCCGCAGCACCACCACGTGTCGGAGGGCGGCGCGGGCGCGGAGGGCGCGGAGGGCGACGCCGGCTCCGACGCCGGCTCCGAGTCCGCGGGCGGCGGCGGCGACCTCACCAACGCACCCGACGACCTCGTCGACCCCGTGCACGACCGCCGCACGCTCGCCGAGCGGAACGAGCGTCTGCACAACCAGCTCAAGGTAACTACACTCCGCCCTAAGTGGAGACGACATATGTCCTGCGATGCTGCCAGGTTATTTCCACCAAAGCGGGGAGGAGATTTGAACGGTGTGTAGCGGATATGTGAGCTGTGAAGTTTATAGATTGTACTTAGGAGTGTGCGCAGAAGCCAGAAGAACTTATCCCACCTTCACTTCACTTCCATAAAAACTTCAGACGTACTCCCAACTACCATCTGCATCAAGTTTATATTCCATTTAACATGACTTTTAAACATCTAACACTACTAAAATATGGAATAACCTGCCAGCATCTGTTTTCCTCTGACTTACGACCCCAACGGCTTCAAAAAAAGAGTTATAGGCATCTTCTGGGAAAGACTTAATCCTTGCCCACGCAAGCGGAGCCGGTCAAAAGCTGGCCCATAATAAAATAATAAAAAATCGAACAATGGATTCTATCGTTCCATACATTTTTAGATAATAATGTACACTACAAAACATAAAGAATCTGGTAAACACTTTCTTCAGACATAAAAGTATTTTTATATTTACTTTCTTTAAGGCGACTATACATGTCAAAATAACTACATTCAGTGATTTTATATCGTCAAAAATGTTGAATTGTGCGAGCGTGAGGGAGGTTTGACATGTATCGTTGCCTTAAATTAATTGTATTGTCATCAACAGGCGTTGAAGCAAGACTTGGCGCAGTCGCGAGACGAGACGAAAGAGACGGCCATGGACAAGATCCACCGCGAGAACGTGCGCCAGGGCCGCGACAAGTACAAGACGCTGCGCGAAATCCGCAAGGGCAACACCAAGCGGCGCGTCGACCAGTTCGAGAACATGTAACTGTCGCGTCGCACACACCTTCACCACACACACACACACTGCCACACCGCCCTGCTCCCAGCCAACTGTCTCTCGCACACTTACTCCGACGGATCGACACTCGACCAGTCGACACCTTGCATTTCGTCGAGTCAAGCTGTCTGATTGTTTGCTGTCGGAAAAACAAATGTAACTCTGAGCCTCTACTTAGCATCTCAGTTGCCTACTCAAGTTACTAGCGAACTGGTTTTTATGATAAATTATTAGGACCGAGGGCATTCATTTACTAACTCAGCTCCACCGAAATGATAAACACCGGTGGTCCTGTTTTTACAAACTTTGACATTTTGTCAATTGACGTTCTTTGAATTTCTATGGATGAAATGTCATGGAAATAAAAGTCGGATGCCGACCATTTACGTGTGCAACTGAGTAAGTGAAGCCTCTGACCTGCATTTGCAAAGATTGATAAATATAAATCTTTGCAAATACAAAGATTTGTGTTGCATAAAAAAGCAAATACAAAGACTGCAAATATCGGTCTGGAGCTTGTCATTTCAGTGGGCATGTGAGATACTAAATAGGGGTTCTAGACAGGGCTTAGCGTTTACGCAGAATTGTGTGGGCACATCTGTCGCTAGATGGCGTTGCTTCGAGTTCACGTAGACGCTATCGAGTAGGTACACGGCACTTGGCACCCAGGCTAAGTACATGGTGAGACGCAGAGCGGAGCATATTTTATAGTACACAACAGCACAGGATTATGCCAGCGCGGAGCATTTAGCAAATTCTATCAAAAGGTCCTTTAGTTTCAAGTTTATGGTAAAACAAAACTTACAAACAAGCATTTCTAGAAAGTTTAGAAATAATTATCATCATTCATATCGACTTCTCGTCTAATTTGAATATAATTTGTGGTGTGACCAGCACTTTTAGAAATGTACAAAATTTTTAAAATAGATTTCTCTCTGAACTCTTTCGTGATAAGTATTGTACTTAAATTGATTTGAAAAAATATTATCACGCTTCTTTCTAAATAGATGTTGTTTTACGATCAGAAAGCTTTGGGCCCTTAGCATTTGCTACTCTTGCTATGTGGCTAATCCGGCACTGCTGCGAATTAGAAACTGAATCTGCGATGCGTCTGCGTCTCGGCATACGCTTAGCATAACCCGTATATCAAAATAAAAGTCAAACGTTGTGGTCGCGTGCAACGTTTCTTAACCAAGTTTCTGGAAGGCGGTCCTAGGACAAATGAGTATCGAATGACGACAAATGTTGAAAACTATTTGTGTAACCGTAATCAAGGGACGTCATCCATTTTTCTCAGAACCATTCAAATCTAAATGTCAGCGATACATGTTTTGTGAACGCTCCTATTGTTTGTAGATAATGCCTATTTACAAACTGGCGTTTTGCCATTTGTAGACAGATATGTTGTATAATTTCTTTCATATTGGCACGGGGATTTTCTGTCAAAAACCTTTATATAAATAGATTCGAGTGGTGAATCGAACGTGCGTCAAAACCGCGAACGGCGCTGACTCGGATTTACGTAAAGGACCAGCTAAGCTATGCCTTCGCGTCTATTCGACAGACTGGTCCGTTCGTGGTCGAACCGCAGTATTGTAGTACGTACAGTCGTACAGCTGTCGATTCGATATGAACTGTAGTTCCCAATATTTTTGTACTGTAAAGACTGTATTTTGATAGATCGCTGTTGTTCGGCGCGCGCGACGTGTCTCGGGGACTCGCGCCCACTCCATGTAAATAGGATCGATTATGATTACTTAATGTAATGTAATGTTGTTTTAGACCATGTGCTATATATTATAACATGTATACTGTAACGCGGTCGGATATTTCAACACGGAGCGACCCGCCCCGACGTAAAGGCGCAGAATATATTTATGTATGATTATTTTAAGCGATTGGATTTTATTCGATGATGTTATGACGTGGTGGGTTGGAGCGTGCGGTGCCGCGGTGTCGCTCGCTCCGTCTGCGGTAGGAACGTTATTAAAGTTTGTTGATTATTTTAGCGATTCGAGGTTGTATGTATAGATGTGTCGGAGTCGCCGAGCGGCCGACGTCCGGGACGGTCGCGTAACAGTCACGTGGCAGTCGCGTAACGGTTGCGTGACGATCACGTGGCAGTCGCGTAACGGTTGCGTGACGGTCACGTGGCAGTCGCGTAACGGTTGCGTGACGGTCACGTGGCAGTCGCGCGACGGTTGCGTGACGTTCGCGGCTCGGCGCCGAGGCCGGACCTGAGGGGTGAAAGGGAGGGGGCGACGCCCCTTATTTATTTTTATAATCATTTATATTTTAGATGTAGCAGGTCGAGTTAGTCGTTCAAGTGTAAATGATATCGGTCGCGGTGTCGTTGTTCTGATATTAGCGGCAGTGCGCGAATGGCGGCTGGCCGTAGGTTCCGTGTTCAAGTTTTCCTTCTCTGCAGAACCGTTTTATTGTATGCTTGTAGGAACTGTATAATTTAATTTTAAGTGAGTAAAAGGCATTCCATAAGTAACAGAGCGGTGGCGTTTGATTTATTTGATAAAATGGATAAATTTGGAATAATTGTAATGAAAGTGTTTGATACATGAGTGCCATCCGACGCACGCCGGTCGCGGTCACCGGTCCAAGTGCCGGCCGAGCCGCGGCCTCACCATTCTATTATACTGTACTATAGTACGTCTGGTCAATGTTGTCAAAAATATACAATACCATGTTGCCTTCGATTCTAGTAAGAATTTTTCCAATAAAATGTCTAAGTATAATAATTGGGTTTTATTTATAATTAAATTATTTTTCACTTGATTATTAACAATTCAATACACCAGGTACATACAAATATAAACTAATACACCCCTATTCCAAAACGAAGACTAAAGATGTCTAAGTTTACATTAATTTTAGATTGATGTGTCAATCAGATATTATTTTATAATATTGTAATTCGTAGACTGGTCTTCACGATACAGGCTAGCCTAGTGTGAAGACCATAGAAAATCCTAACGCAATTAAGTTGTTTCTGCAGCGATAAGGACACAATTTTGTTTTAGTTGATAAGTTTAAGTTTAAATAATATCTTTTTGTTGTTCTTAAAGCTGAAATAAACTTTATTTCATTTTTCATTTTTCAAATCTGACATTTTGCATACAAAATATCAGTTTTAAACCTAGACTATCACTAAAAAGATAGTCTAGGTTTAAATATGAGATTCTGTATACAAAATACTAGATTTAAATGTGAACTATCTTTAGTATCCGTTTTGGAATAAGCCAGAGACTGATATCGATTCTGTTGTGCATTTTCCTAAACTTAATTTGACATTCCTAAAAGTGATACTATCCCTTTCTTTTAGGTGTAAATGACAAGGATAGCAATAACTTAAAGCTGCCAAATTAAGTTAAGTTTAGAAGTGAACAACAGAATCAACACTATCTAGGTTTAAAACTGGTATTTTGTATACAAAATGTCAGATTTAAACTTATAATAAGACAGATAGGTTTTATGTATATATTTACGCAGTACCGCTACCTTTTCTATTTACATTACATACAATAAATGTTATTATCACTACTCAGTCTTCAAGCAAAACCTAATCTTAGTACATATTACATTATGACTCCTAATTGTTCATCACCACCTACCAACAGCCATCTCATGAGACTTATCACAATAAATCACCAGCAACTTATTTCCATTAACAAATTGAAAAGGGGTTTCATAATTCCTACCAGCTCTGAAGCTCGATCATAAACTAGCGAAAATACATTCGTATTGTAGAGGTAAAATTTTAAACCGCTTTCAGACTACGCTATAATATAATAGTACAACAATATCGCACACTTGTTATGGACACGTTCACACTGTACTGTACTATATATTATTAGCTTATTATCGCTATAAAATTGGTGCTATGCGCAGAGTTCATGCTGTGCTATATCACGCCTCGCCCTCTTCCCCCACCCCCGGCCATCCGGTCTACTGAGCTTGCTATAATTCATAATATTTTTTTTCAAAAGATAACATAGATAAAAGGTAACAAAAGGTCTTAAATGCTAACGTAGATCTACAAAAATCTGCCTTTTCAGACTATACTTTTATATACTATAAATGCTTGCGATAATATCGTGTAATGTGATCGCCATGCTATAAAGGTCCTTCTTTGCTATACTATATAGCACAGTAGTATAGCGTAGTCTGAAAAATGTTTTGGCCAGTGAGAAAGCGTAGATTCAAAATAACTGTCATTTTTGTCATTGGTCAACATTTTTCGTTACCCTTACGATACGTCATGTGAAATAAACGTGATTGCCCTTCTGATCCAGTGGGGATTATAATCCTCACCGCTTATCGTGGTGTGGATGATAGCAAGCATTCTGGTAACAAATCTCCACCAGCTCTGCTGCACCAGTGGTGATTAAGTCTAATTTATAAGATTTATGTATGAAATCAGTTAGAAGTAGGTGTACAATTATACTAGTGTATTTACTTAACGTAACTAAAGTAACTTATGTAAATAAAATGTTATAATAAAAAAGCAACATACAGTCGAATTGAGAACCTCCTCCTTCTTGAAGTCGGTTAAAAACAGGGCCTTATATTTCCTAGGACCAAACGCAAACATAACGCGCGTCGTTACGATATCTGCGTGTAATCATATACTCTATGCCCATGTCAAATTTTAGGGAACAAGAGTCCAGTAAAGTGTGGATTATATGAAATATCACCTATAACAATTTTGCTAGTGCTTTAGCAGCAGTGCTGGGATTATCCTGTGTTACAGCTGTTTCTTACGAAAAACAAAATAGATTTTCATTGGTCTGAACAACCAAATTGGTTTTTGACATCATACATCATTGGTCGTCGTCACGTGTATATCAATTTCAATAGCCCGCGTATCAATTCAATTCAATTCAATAATGTTTATTTTAGCTTGGTTCTTCGTGTATAGTACAGCCATAGTTTACGAGTAGGTAGGTTCAAAAACAATTAAAACATTGTCAGTGGAAGGGACATTACATTTACAGACGCATGGCAGTATGTGTGCGAGTCCAACCTTCCAACTATAAGTTTTAGATAGCTACTGGTACCGCCCCTCACCCGGCGCATCACGGATGCTGTTCTATTGCGGATGATTGCGTAAAAGTCATCAACGCGGGACTCTGCAAACATCCCGGATGCGCTACAGAAGCGAGGCAGCCCCAGTAGCATTCTAAATCCGTTATTATAAAATATCTGATTCTTTAGTTGACAAAAAAGCTTGGGATGAAACTGCCTCCAACTCCATCAAAAACAATGTAATAGTTATTAAGAACAATGACGTTAAAAAATATAAGCCAAGCAGAGTTTCTTGCCAATTCTTCTCTGTTTGGTCGCGTTACGTATTGGTGGTAAATTAAAAACAAAAAAATTACGTTTCAAAGTGTACTATACAGTTCCTACTGAATAAATGAATTTTTAGTTTGAGTTTGAATTATACTGGAGGGCATTCCAGCATTTGTGCGTATAGTTAACCCACAGGCCGCACGTATAAAAGGATTGACAGTATGCTATAAAGAGGCTTATCTTTATAGCCGTACTGCAACGTGTGCATCTGCGGGCCAACATGTTCGCTCTAACTGACAATGCCCTGCACTGCCTCTCTACATCAAAGTCATCTGAGAGAGTCTCGGTAACCCAGTGACCCAGATACTTGAACTGAGCTACCTTCTTCAGTCCAGTGCCTGCCAGCGAGACTGATGGGACAGTGGAATGAGTTTTTATACCCGCTTTAAAAACCATCAGCTCGCTTTTACTGGCGTTGTATCTGAGCCCATGAGCCTCCGCATAACTCTCGCAGTTTGTTAACAGTTACCTTATTGGTTGTATCAACCTATGTTTAACGAACTAATAAAAAAAATATCCTTAAACATATACCGTCACACTTATAAACACTACTAAAAGTTTACCATTGCTTATAGTTAGCCCTGTCACCGTTTGTCATTTGACGTTTGGTAAAAGATGGCAATAGTTTAAGCATTGATTCACTTTTGACAGATTTTTATAAGTAACGCCAATAAATACAATCACTCGCTTCGCTACGTGAGTGGAGAAAGCATCTTTTTCTCCTTGGCCGGTTTAATCTTGACGGGTGACTTCCCGTTACCTCTGGTCGAGGGGGCGATCTCGTTGGGGTGAGCGTTCCTGAAGTGTCGCAGTAACGAGCTGCGGTCGTTGAACAAACGGTCACACACGTCGCATTCGAACACGCGCCCATTGTGAGTCATCATGTGCCGACTCAAGCCTGGAGGAGAAAGCAAACAAGTTACTTACATGTTACGGTATCATGTTGACCAGTACACCTAGACTGTGTAAATGATAATACGTTTAGCTTTCGTTATCATCACCACCCTCATCATCAGCCTGTAGTAGTCCACTGCTCGACATAGGCCTCCAATAATGAGCGCTGCGCCCTGTCCTGAGCTCGATGTATCCAGCTTCTACCAGCAGCCTTTCGCAGATCGTCACTCCACCTAGCCGGAGGGCGTCCTACAATACGTTTGCCTTCGTAAGCTTTCCTTAAGCTGCTACGAAATGCTGGTACAACCTACCTCCACCTATTAGAAATTGTAACTATATTTGCTCTTTTAAAAATACCTTAAAAAAATATCTGTTGAACTTACAAGATTTTTTTTTAATATCTTACTTATTAAAGTTCATTCATTGCCATGTATACTTAGTCTTCATATTTGATTCGTAAGAATATAATGTGCTCCACAATTGCTGCTGCGCGATGGCGTCACTGAAAACCAGCGCTGCAGTGGCTTCCATGTTTCTGCAGCTTATGCTGAATGGCGACCTTTTTCTGTCACAATTTCTCATAATAGATTTAAGCACTTAACTAGTGCTTATTTTGTATATCATGTGACTCTAATAAAATTGTCTTTATTTTTATCAATAACTTGTTATTAACCGACTTCAAAAAGGAGGAGATTCTCAATTCGACTGTATGTTGCTTTTTTTATTTTTTGTATGTATGTTACGCGATAACTCCGCCAATAATGAATAGATTTTGATGATTCTTTCTTTGTTTAGTAGATCATACTTCAGGGGTGGTCCCATATCAATTTTATTCCTGAGGGATCGATACTTTTCCTGCAAAACTCAAAAAACCTCATCCCCACTTGTAATTTTCGCCGGAAGGTACCGTAGGTTCTTATCTCACCATCATCATCATCAGCCTATAGCAGTCCACTGCTGGACATAGGCTTCTCCTATTGAGCGCCATTGCGCATAAAACCTTTCTTACTGATCTAAAAAGCGAAAAATGTTAAGTTGGTACTTTTAGCTTTAGAACTGATGTCTGTTTTCGTTTTTTTTTAATATTATCCAAACTGTTAATGACTGACTGTAAACTTGATGATGATAATGATAGCGAGAACGCGCGCCTTTGGTGGCTGAATGCGGACTGATTAATTTGCAAATAATTTCAATAAATTGAACTGGGTCGCACGCGCTGCGCATTTCGTGCTGACCCAGGAAGATGCACGGTTGCTTGTAACGTACAAATATGTTACGCAAATATCAAAAACACGTCCACTGCTGAATATAAGCCTCCCCTATTAAGAATTTGCCGCGTAGGGATTATGGTGGGTTAGGCCCAAAATCCCTACGTTGGGCATAAGAGTTGGGGATCGCAGAGCACAGCTTCTGCGGCGGTTCTTTCTCTGAATTCTCTGAATTTAGCTGTGCCGGAGTTAGGCTGCGCTATGCCGCATTCAGCCGGCCGCCAGAGCCCCGTTAGTTAGCAAGATGCACCATGATGAGACTAGCATTCCGAAGGTCGTGTTTAAAACACATTCCACCTTAAGCAAATAACATTCCGTGATAAAATTAATTATTATGTTCATATTATAGACCGTCGAAACTACAATATCCGTAGAAGTTTTAAAAAGACTCGCTTGTCCCTTAAAGGGCGCGAACAGAAATAATTAATCCATTAGCTTCCTCTTGATTAACATGAGTACAAAAGATACTTTTATTCCTGATAAAAAATTTCATCAGACCTCCCGTGACTAACATGGGGACATATGGAACTTTTTTTTTCTGTTTGTCCCCCAAATGTGGCTGCCTTATGTCATTGCCGCTTGCCTGTTTAATACGAATACTATCTTGTTTTCTAACGTCAACATAATGTCATACTTGATTCTTCAGTTTTATTTTAATAACATAACAGCACCAGTGAGAGCACCAGCACCTGGGGTGTAAGGGGGTTCCAACTTCCTTCTTCGGAACTCAATCCAACTCACCTGCCTGCTAACTAACAAATAGCGCAGCCTAACCCCGGCTACAGTTAAATTCCCTGTCTGCATACGGGCCGCAGAGTCGGTGGTGCGAGAAGCTGTGCCCTGCGATCCCCCATCCCACATGCCCAGCGTGGGGATTATGGGCATATCCCCCTTCTTATTAGGGGAGGCCTAAGTCCAGCAGTGGACTGATATTGACTGTTATTATTTTAGGCGACGCCAACGGTACTAAATCTAAGAAAAGGACACCAGTTTATCATTTACCAATCACCTCTATAAGGCTTGTTACACCACGCGGTATTCAGTCTGTCTTAGTGAGACTGTCTCACTGACTAACTAGACCAACTTAGTGGCTTACTTTTATTACACTACAGTAAGTCTCAGACAGTCTTACTAAAACAGACTGAACACCGCGTGCTCTAATAAGCCTCTATCTGGCGACATTGTACTGCAAATGAACACAAGTGCCATAACAAGAAGTGTAGTGAGACGTGCACTGACCTGAGGCGTACAGGAACATCCTGTCGCAGTGCGTGCAGGCGTGCAGCGTGAGCGCACGCGCGTGCGGCGGCGCGTGAGCCCGCGCGTGCGCCGCGAGCGCGCCGCGCTGTGTGAAGCTCTTGGGGCACGCCGCGCACTGGTACGGACGACTCTCTGCAACGCACGCACTACGGCTGGTATACACACCCTTCTCAACTCGGCATGCGCCCAAAAAACTTGTTCAAATCTATATTTTCTATAACTGACATTTTGACATCACGAACACACTCGCGTCAGTGCTTTACGTCATCGCGAGCCACGCGCTTATAAATCGATTCGCTTCCCATAGCTGGTTAGTGTCATTATCCCTGCTACTGTAACTCCCTGCCTTTTTACAATACAGGAACAGACACAATGAAATAAAATTGAGCAAATTCAAGAAACAAAGACGCAAAAGGACATTGCTTTTGTTTGTATGGATTTTGGTCCAAAGAAATGAAATTTATTGCACTGGATTCCTCACATGAATCTATAACTTTGACTCTAACACACTTTTGAAATCGGTCCTGAGGTTTCCTAAAAAATCACCTCAAAAGTCAAAGATGTGGGTGAAATTGCTATATAATTTTCACTTCTGACTTAAAAAACATAGCCAAAATCAACGTCCTAACATCTCATAATCATCACAGTCATCATCATCATCATCGTCATCACTAGCCTGATGTTGTTGATGCCAATTGAAGTGTGTAAAATCATCGTTAGCATCGGCTGTGCTATGCCGCAATAAGCCGGCCGCCAGAGCCCCGTTCGTACGGTTGGCTTGGGTTCCGAAGATGGATGCTGAAACCTCCTACACCCCAAACATGGTGAAGATTATTTGAATGATCCCAAAATAAGCTTTTAGAAACGATTAAATTTCACTCGTTCGTTCCTATGACACTAATTGCTTGATACGAGTGAGACGTCAAGTCAAATGCGGGCTAAACAAAGTACGATATAGAAAAATATAATTTTCTAAGGAACCCCAGGTTCAATTTCAAAAATATTTGGTATGTTGATTAAACTAATTACAAGGAATCCAACTGTGGCACTCTCATGTCCGGGCAGCATTTGGATCGAACACTGGCAATGTCCTTTGTAAGATATTTGGCTTTGAATCATTATTATGTCCTGAGATAACAAATAGCAATTTCACAGTTTTTAATAGGCAAGAAAAAGGAAAAATAGTTACCGGAGTGCAGCAGGCGATGTCTCTCCATGACGACTTTCTGCGCGAAGCCCTTCCCGCAGAGCGTGCAGACGTGCGGACGTGCGCCCGAGTGCACGGCGCCGTGTCGCCGCGCCGCGCTCCGGCACGAGAACGTGCGTCCGCACACCTCGCACCACGCGCCCGAACCGCTGCAACCACACCGCTAGCTGTACACAACGAGCGCCCTGCGTGCGGACGTGCGCCCGAGTGCACGGCGCCGTGTCGCCGCGCCGCGCTCCGGCACGAGAACGTGCGTCCGCACACCTCGCACCACGCGCCCGAACCGCTGCAACCACACCGCTAGCTGTACACAACGAGCGCCCTGCGTGCGGACGTGCGCCCGAGTGCACGGCGCCGTGTCGCCGCGCCGCGCTCCGGCACGAGAACGTGCGTCCGCACACCTCGCACCACGCGCCCGAACCGCTGCAACCACACCGCTAGCTGTACACAACGAGCGCCCTGCGTGCGGACGTGCGCCCGAGTGCACGGCGCCGTGTCGCCGCGCCGCGCTCCGGCACGAGAACGTGCGTCCGCACACCTCGCACCACGCGCCCGAACCGCTGCAACCACACCGCTAGCTGTACACAACGAGCGCCCTGCGTGCGGACGTGCGCCCGAGTGCACGGCGCCGTGTCGCCGCGCCGCGCTCCGGCACGAGAACGTGCGTCCGCACACCTCGCACCACGCGCCCGAACCGCTGCAACCACACCGCACCAGTAACCAGTATGGGTTTCGATCAGGAAAAAGCACAGAAGACGCGGTGCTGAATGTTACAGAGCACAAAACGAGGTCTCTTGATGCTGGTCAAAAAACTGTGGGAGTGTTTTTGGATCTATCAAAGGCGTTTGATACGGCATCGATCCCAATTCTGATAGCCAAACTAGAGTCTCTCGGAATCAGAGGCACGCCTTTGAAGTGGTTCAAAAGCTACCTGTCGGATAGGAAGCAATCTGTTAGGATAGAAGAAAAACTAAGTGACGAATAGGACGTCACATTCGGAGTGCTGCAGGGCAGTATTTTTGGGCCAACATTATTTTTATTGTACATTAACGACCTTTGTGTATATGACACCTGCATAATGGTAAAATAATTACCTATGCAGATGATACTCTACTCTACTCTTAACCGTAAATACGCTTAAAACAACTTTCATGAACTTTTCAATAAGTAACAAGACCCAACCTGAACGATCCCTAGTGTTAAAAATTCATAAACCAACATGCAATAGGGCTACGCCCTGCATGTGCTCAAACCTGATTTGTACGGCAGAAATTAAGTACTTAGGTGATATAAAAGATAACAAACTAACCTGAACAAAACAAAACAAAAAAATATCTGGACGTACTCGAAAACTAATCTACGTATTTAAACAACTTAGGCATGTTATGGATTTCAAATCCATGACCAAGGTCTACTACTGCCTAGGCCAATCCTTGCTCACTTACTGTAACATAGCTTGGGGTGTTGCTGCTAAAACCCATCTTATAAACTTAGAAAGAGCACAAAGAGCACTCTTAAAAGTTATGACCTTGAAACCCAGGTGGCACCCGACTGATGCGCTGTATCAAGAATGTTCAGTACTAAACGTAAGACAGCTTTTTATAAAATCAATAGTTACTAGGCAGCACTCTCTGGTCAACGAAGAGATCCTGGAAAAAATGAAAGTAAAGCGTAGACAAGATAAAATATTTAATGTAAAAAACTCACGAACAAAGGAGAATGCCGATAACCCGTACCAATTGCGTCAAAACCAAACGTATCCCATAAAATTGCCTTTGTTTTATAAACAACATTAACATTTTCTTTAGTTTTACACACCGACTCGATTAATAATCACGTAAAAAATTATTTCGTTTATTTGGTTTCCGGCGCACGGCGCCATGACACTACAACCACCCTCACTTTTAATTATTTAGACAGTAGAATCTATTGAAAACATTGGAGATTTTTTCACTTTGTATAATCAAAGAGGTTGGATCAGAAACTTTTTTGTGGTACTACTAAACTATCTCCTTATCTTTCTGTATTTAATATGCTCTCGCTAGAGTGTTCTGTGTAGCAGTGTTTATTCTGTAAATAATAGTTTGGAATAGGCATCCATGGCCTTTTCGTGGTTGTGATGAATGTGTTAAAGCTGAGCTGAAGCTTGGATTTCACCTTCACCAGTAAGTACTTATACCTATTATAACCATAAATGATGTAAATGCTTATCTACTTTCTCGTCACTATCATTATTTGAAAATAATATAAAGTGTTCTACTTTAGTAGTAATGTATGTAATGTCCTACCTACGAAGTAAAAGTTAAAACACCCTTTTACCTATCTGTGTGAGGTATATAAACCTTTTCTTATAGATATAGTATCCTAGTTAAATGTTTATAGTGTAATACATAAAATTATGTAGACAAAACTGAACACACAAGGTCTCGGGAAAGCATTTTATAAAAAACAAACTCTAAAACAATTGTTGACGTTTATCCTAAAATAGACTTGGAAAATAATGAATATTAGTAACATGAATAACAGTTTAATATCTTTCGAAAAAAATAGGTTTCGTTTTGACGCAATCACTTTAGCATTGGTACCGAGCGCCATACATCAGACGGCATTGTCCTTTGGTAGAAAAACTTTTAACATAATGGGACCACAGATGTATAACAGAATAAGCAAAACTACTAATATTAGTAACGCTAACTACTGCAAGCTTAAACAAATCACAAATAATTATTTTTATTATTATTTTAATACACAGGCAGCTTTAAAGCTGATACGTGTATATCGGGGTTATTTTTCAGTGCACTTTAAGTATTTTTCCAGTCTATTTTTAAAGGAGTTCACTGATGGAGCACTAACTACAGTTTCTGGAAGCTTATACCAGTCGTGTACAATTGGGCAAAGTGTGTTTCCTTGGGTTGCTTGTACCTGGCTGGTTCTGCAGCTTAAGTGAGTGCCCTCTCAGCTTTTTGTTGTTATTCATGTTGTACATGTTAGATAGTCCTGGTACATTATAGTGCTTTGTTAATATTTTGTAAGTTTCAATTAGATCGCCGCGTTTTCTACGTTTCTCTAATGTGGTTAGGCCTAATTCTTTGAGGTACTCTTAAGGATGTTTTTTTAAATATGGTATCATTTTAGTAGCTCTACGCTTTACTCTCTCAAGGAGTTCAATGTCCTTCTTAAAATAGGGGTTCCAAATCGAGCTAATTTATATAGAGTTCGAGGAAAAAAAAGCGGAGACTTTTACTTGAATAAAACAATATTTTAGTTATTTAAATGCTGTACCGAAACCGGGGTCAATTTTCACCCGTTTTTTCGTAAATTAGCTCTACCTATCGGAACAAGAACAAGGTTAGGAATATATTTATTTGACACAAAAAGAAGGCTGCACAATGTTTGCCTACTTGTGACCATTCCTAAATTTTCACGACACTTGTTGACATTTACCGCGAGATCAAAGTCATCGGAGTACTGATAGAATTAAGTCTTTATTTAAACTGTGCTATACTGTGTTCACGCTATGTACACGTGGTACTTATGTCTAAAACCATGGAATGCTTCCCGGATGGCTTTCCTTTTTGCCGCATTCACTACTTGCTTATCTTTCCTCAGGTTACCTTTTACGCAGAACCAATATATGTTTATTTTGGATTTTTATAGGTACTTTACTCACGTTTTCTTGTCGGCTCTGCTATTTTTCCGGGTGCGAACTTTTTTGTCCTTTTCCTGTTTGCTATCAGCTATAACTTGAGGGCTGGTCTCGGCAGGTGTTACTGACACTGTTGCTGCTTGCTTTGTTGCTTCTTCTGCCTGCACAGAATGTTATGTCTAATTTTTATTTTAGTTATGTATTTTATCTTGTAGCTTGATTATAATATTACCACACTGATGCTGTGCCCATCCCCGCGTTCGTACTAATATTATAATTATTTACCAACTTTAAAAAATTAGGAGGTTGTCAATTCGGTTGTATTTTTACATAAAATAAAGTTTTTGAGGTTGTGAAAGGAGAATGCCGATAACCCGTACCAATTGCGTCAAAACCAAACGTATCCCATAAAATTGCCTTTATTTTATAAATAACATTAGCATTTATTTAGTCTTACACACCGACTCGATTAATAATCACCTAAAAAATTATTTCGTTTATTTGGTTTCCGGCGCACGGCGCCATGACATTGCAACTACCCTCACTATTAATTTTAAACAGTAGAATTTACTGAAAACATTGGAGGTTATTTCACTTTGTTTAATCAAAGAGGTTGGATCAGAAACTTTCTGTGGTACTACTAAACTATCTCCTATCTTTATGTATTGAATATGCTCTCGCTAGAGTGTTCTGTGGCATTGTGTAGCAGTGTTTATTCTGCAAATAGATATTTTACTAGACATCATTACAATAATGTACGATAATCGTTGCATCAACTGTTTGCTAATAACCGGTGACGCGAAACCAGCATAGTTTGGAAGAGGCATCCATGGCCTTTTCGTGGTTGTGATGAATGTGTTAAGATCTTGGATCTTAGCTTGGATTTCACCTTCACCAGTAAGTACTAATACCTATTATAATGATGTAAATGCCTATCTACTTTCTCGTCACTATCATTCTTTGAAAATAATATAAAGTAGAACCACAGAATACAGAGAGGACAGAAGCTTCACTCCGCGCAATCATTTAAATAAATAGCGACTTTAGCTGCTACGCAATAAAGTGCTATTCAGCTCGCACCGAACTCAGTGCCTAACATTTATATTAACCTACACCTTGCATCCCTTCCTATCGTATAGCTCTATCTCTACTGACGTGGCACGTGTAACGTTAGGGTTGTCTTGAGAATTATTCTGTGACGAATAATAATAACCTGGCCGCCGACGGGCAGCAGCGTCGGCGGTGCGAGAAGCTGTATCCTGCGACCCCCAACCCGCATGCCCAGCGTGGGAATTATGGGCATATCCCCCTTCTTATAGGGGAGGCCTATGTCCACTGCTGAACATAGGCCTCCCCTATAGGCTGTTGTTGTTGAACATTTTACTATCCAGTTACCTAGCCACCTATTTCTTTTTAGGAACAATGATAATTCAAATAATATCTACCTACCTAGTATTAGATCAGAAAACTATTTTACACTGGCTGGCTGCATTAAGAGTTCAGAAAATAGGCATAGACCTACTAGGTAGGTACTTGGGTCCTTAACACTTACTTAAGTGTTTAGGTGTCTTGTGTACGAAAACTGAATAATCACTGTTTAAGGTAGGTACATCATGCTAAATCTTAAGAGAAATTTTAGTAGGTAGGTACCTACCTAGATATTTGCAAGAGAAAAAAACAACATTTGGTTTAAAAATTTAAAATAAATTTTGGTGTAAAAATACCTACATAATAATATTACGTTTATTTATGTAGGTAGGTACCGCATTCAAATAGAACTTGTACCTAAGTACCTACCTACTTAAGTAAATACGGGAGACTTTGATATCTAAACAACGCATTATTTGGTAGAAAAACTTTCAGTTCTGTACCTACTATTGGTATTATTTACATTTTATTATTATTATTCAGGCAACCAAATGCTCTGTAGTATTTTTTTGCCTTCATTTGGCGAAAAATATAGGTACATTAACAAAAACAAACTAAAATGCCGCGGCTGCTCAAGGACACTTTCGTTCCGGGCAGAACGCGGTAACCGACGTAACGAACCACGCTCGCAAGGCCGGCGATGCGTAGGTATATTTTTATACCTATTCTGTGGAGTGAAAGAGGCCTGGTAGAACACAGTAGTATGATGACGTCCTACCTACGAAATAGAAGTTAAAACACCCTTTTAACTATCTGTGTGAGATATATAAACCTTTTTATATATGTAAAGTATCATATTTAAATGTTTATAGTGTAATACTTATAATTATGTAGACAAAACTGAACACACAAGGTCTCGTGAAAGCATTTTTTAAAAACAAACTCTAAAACTAATATCAAATAAAAACAATTTGTTTACGTTTATCTTAAAAAATACTTAGTATTCCATGAATAACAGTATATATCTTTCAAAAAAATTAGGTTTCGTTTTGACGCAATCACTTTAGCATTGGTACCGAGCGCCATACATCAGACGGCATTCTCCTTTAAATGTGTCCTTCACTCCAAAACGACTTTACGGATTGATCTAATTTTTTTTACAAATATGTAATAAGTTCTAGCAATAGTAGTTTAGAGGTTACGAAGCATTGAGATATAAGCTACTTTTTGTCAAGGCTATCACCATCATCATCAGCCTATAGCACGCCACTGCTGGACGAGGGGAGGCTGAGTAACACTATTATCGCTAAAACTCAATTCGTCTCCCATTATCTCTCCATCTACAAGAAAGAGACAGCTCCTTTAAATTGAACGATAAGTTTAGTGAAAAGCTTTCAGAATCACGACCAATGGTCGTGATTTTGGTGCTGAGTGATAGTATCTAGCATTCAAATTTTGAACAGCCAATATTGCTATCCCGTCCGCACGGCTGAATCAACCATTAGCGATGTACGGAGCGATCCTTTGCCGGCGTCTCGAATTGAAGTTGCGAGCGAGGGTCGCCGCAGTCTTAACACTAAAATAATTATTACATATTTCAAGTGATACCACACAAGAACTGGAATCCTGCATTCTCACCTCATCTTCCTCTATGAGCTCAAAGACGAGCTGATCATCATCACCGGTCACCAACTCGAAGCTGCTCACCCCCTGGTCTTGCACCGTGAGCCCAGCGTCATCCCGCACCAGGATGCCAAGCTCCACTAGTATGGCGTTCAGGAAGGTGGATATGTCAGGGTTCACGTCGTTTGTTTGCTCTATTACTTGGATCTGAAACATTTTGCAGAGATATACCTAACAAGGTACCTACTGCACTAGTCCTCATACCTAACGTGATTATTTGTTGTTTCAGATGTTTGACTTGTAAAGTGAATTCAATTAAAATTTTAATTTCAAGTAATTTCAGATGGTTTACGCGAAGGTCATTTTACTTTTATTTTGTTTAATATGATAAGGTGTTTTGCTATATTGACTTTCTGATAATGAGGAATTCAGAACATAACATAATTCCCAACAGTTTGGTTTATTGTCATAATCCCCACTAAGCTCTCCCCACCAGTAGGTATAACGGCAATTTTCAAAAAGTTTTGGCGTTTTTCCCACCAACATTTTTATTCCTGGTTGGTGGGGATTTCAAAGCCTTCAAAATCATATTTTCTTCTGCCTGTAGAATTGTATTACATATTTCTTATTGATTTGAATATTATAAATGCAAAAGTTAGTGTAACAGAGTTTGTGTTTGTTCACACTAAACTCTGTAATGGTTGAACCGATTTATATAATACTTGTAAATTACATATGTTATGACCTGAATTAACACATAGGTTTTTTATATTGGTACTATGTGAGTGGAGCCACAGCTGGAAGTTAGTTTGATATATTATTATTATTTGTTTATACACACGCAGGTCAAAGCTGATTATGTGTATATAAAAGTGATTTGTCTAGTCTATTTTTGAAGCACTACTGTCTCTTGAGACAATACAAATGGGGCTCTGGCGGCTGATTGAGGCATAGAGCAGCCTAACACCGCCACGGCTAAATCGCCTGACCGCCGACGGGCAGCAGCGTCGGCGGTGCGAGAAGTTGTGCCCTGCGATCCTCAGCGTGGGGATTATGGGCATATCCCCCTTAATTAGGGAAGGCCTATGTCCAGCAGTGGACTGATATAGGCTGGTGTGGTGTAGTATAAAATGTGACTTACTTCTGTGGTTTCCTCCACACACTCCTCAACATTCACATCTGTAACTGGCACAGCAGCCATGTTGAATATTGGTTCTTCATACACCTGTTGTTCGCCATAATTGAACACATGCGATATATCCAAAGGGTCCATCTTATCTATTTGCATGTCTTCCAGACCCTGGTTTAGTTCATTTTCAACTTTGCACTCCTCATCTTTGATTATATCTGGAGGCATTTCGCTATTTGGTTTACATTTAGTAGCGTTGTAATGTGATTTTAGTTTGAGGTAGGATTTCTCGCATTTTTTCCTAAACTTGTAGTATCTCTCTAGCTCTTGGTGGCAGTTTGTGCAGATTGTGTTTGGTAAGCAGTCTTCTTGAGTGATCTGAAATAAATATGATGGAATTTAGAACTGTACTCATATTTTAGATATTCTTATGTGGCCAACAGGCTATATCCACTTTGGTCTATTACTGAGACTAATACTGATGATGCTTTTCGGGTAACTTTAACTTATTCCAATGATAAGGGAATAATTTGATATTTTCAGGTAGATAAACCAAAGAATGGCTCACTCACATCACAGGTCACAGTCAGGGGCGGATTTCCTAGTAGGCCCGGGCCTAGGGTGGCTAAATTTAGGGGGCGGCAAAAATTGGTGGGTTTTTTTAATTTAAGTATGTACCGAAAAGTCAACCCTCACTTCATATATGGCGGAACGCGAGGTGTTTATTCTATTGTGTCTGGTATCCAGGCTTAGCAGAGGTAATGGTCGCACGGGTGGTAGGTTCTTGAAAAAGTTTGCAACCCTAGTGAAGTCAAGCGCACCTTTCGAAAATCCAAAGGCAAAGGGTGGGCTCAGGGGGTTGGTATTTTTTTCGTGCTTTACAGCGAGTAGGGGGGGACAGCAATCTTTCATATGCCTAAGATGACCGATGGATCAAATCCGCCCCTGGTCACAGTGGACTCCACAATCTACTTCTCTGTGTATATTTTAAAACATTCGTCAACTTCCAGAGTCGACCCCAAAAGTGACCATTCAGCCTGAATTACATTACTGTGTCGGAGTGTGTTGTGTTATGATACGTTATGGTATCATAGGATCTTTAAATCCTAGAAATCCATCGGAATAGAAATACAATAAACAAAATATTGACAGATACTATTCAGAATGTTTTAAAATACCCCTACTGGAGGTTCATATTCTTATATATATATATATATATATATTTAAAGACGACCTCTGTAATGCAGAGGGCGAAGGTCCATCTGAGATGCAGAAGGTTGCAGGTTTATTCAGGCCGTGGGACAAATGTTTGCATGTTCTGCAGATATTTGTCTCAGGTCTGGGTATTTTTTATTTATGATATGTATGTATTTACAAATATGTTGGTATGGTATGGTTCCCATAACACAAGCTCTGCTTAGTTTAGGGCTACATGATGCCATGTGATAGTCCAGCATTATTTATTTATTTGATAGGTCCTCACCTCATACCCCACACATATCATGATCCTCATGGGCAGAGCGGCGCACACGTTGCCTGCTCGCTCGAAGATAGGCACGGGCTCCAGAACCCGCGCCAAGCACAGTCTGCACAACGACTGGACATCCTCGATCAGCTTGTTGTCCTGACGCTTACGAATGTACGTTTTCAGCATTTTCTAAGGAACCGTATCTTGAGATTAAAAGCAGCTGGGCTCGTATTGCTCCTACTACAAATTAGCAAATCTCAAAACCTTTGTTTACATGCAAAAGATAACCTCGCAAATTCACAAATATAGCAAATGATTGCAGATTTTCACTGATGGGTTAGCTGTAAATTTGTAATTTTTGAATTATATTGGTCTTGCAAAGTTCTGTTTTGTTTGTTCGAAATGTTAAAAATGAATTGGAATTTTTTGTTCTTCCCTACCAAAAACAACAACAAACATTTTGATTTGGTTGTCATCATTGACTGGAACTTGACACAGCTAAAGACATTGACATTTGACAATCAATATTAATCTGTCACAAAATCGAAGTAAATACTGCATAAGTAAATTGCTTTTTTACTGGTGCTTTTTCACCGTCTCGATGTTTCTCACCAACTTATTTTTTATTAATTATTGTAATTGGGTACAACTAAAAATACATTCTACACACCATCTACAATACACCAGGCAACTAGCACAGGCAGGAGCTGGAGCAATCCATCCACCTCGAGATGTCATAAAAACCGGGAGGCGAGGTCGGGAAGATGTTACCACATGACGCTGTTATATTATGAGTTAGGTACTTAGGTACATAACCATTGAGATGAGTAGTAGATATAATATCTCAATTTACCTAACCTATACCTACCTAACTTTAGTACATTTTAGGTAGGAAAAATCTAGGCACCATCGAAGTATCATTCTTCCTTTATGGTAGTCACTTACCTTCCGTGCCTACTTAAGGTAGGTAAGTACCTCCTTACCTTTCTACTTAAGTATTTATGAACATTTAAAATATCACTAAGCGACACCATTCATTATAGGTATAATGACGTTGCCCAGGCACCTTACCTAATAGTTACCTTCCAGCTAAGCTGTCAAGTTACATGAGACATAATAATTTAGGCCCGTGGGCGGCAGGTAGTTATTACCTATCAATGAGGAATCATACCCACTTTCTTTGCACCTCCATCGAAATTACACGCTTTGATTCAAACACCTAAACGTATTCAAGCAGTTCTAATTCACATTCATATTTTTCAGCATGGCGGCTCCGCTCCCTAGACCCTACACCAACGACACCGTGAAAGTGTTCCAAAAACTCAACACAGTGCTATACATCTGCGGTTTAGCCGATTTCTGGGTGGAGCCAGTAAAGCTCCCCGAAAAATTTGTTAAAATCTATAACTCACTATTAATTTTCATCGAGATCGCCATGTTTCTATTCATGGTATCAGAGGTAGCCGCGTTTCTTACGCAGAAAAATCTTTCGTCCGAGCAAGTGGCTGACCGACTAATGTTTGGCACATCTCACCTCATTCTCTATGTATACACGATGAACTTGATCTATTACAAGCAGAGAGTCAGGGACGTGCTCTACCAGCTAGCTGTGGCGCTGAAGCAAGTCCATAATGATGAAGAAGTAGAGAAGCAAATGATCAGTAAGCTGACGGTTTACCTGATACTCTACGTGATTTGCTGCGGATCCTGCATTGTTTTTTATGGAGCAAGTGCCCTTATCGTGTACATCAAGACAGGTGCAGTCTCTTAACCTGCCTAGATTTAGTATTGTAGGTACTAAGTATGGAGTAGGTACTTTACTCACCTAACTATTCATTTCCCAAGATTTCTGGCGTTAGTAGCAAAATCATTAATTGTCTTATAGCAGGAGCACCGATGTAGTACCGGGTCTACGATAGGTATACGCCAGGTAAACTATAGGTGTAACTAGTCTTGCTCATCAACAACCAACCGTCTTCAAGTCTCGAGTGAACAGGTTTCTTCTAGGCAAGCATGCTCCATCGTAGACTGCATCTTCGCGTACTACCATCAGGTGAGTTGTAGTCAAACGTAAGCCTATTCAATACTTAATTACCCGCAGGAACTAGAAATCTGAAATTGTCTGCGTTTAGGGTAATCTATTTGAAAAACTAACTGGCACCTGGTTTCCAGGAGCTCCATTCACTACGGTGATCACAGCCTGGCCTGATGTGGATGATAGATCACAGCTCGCACACATCGCGCGCGTCATCTTCTACTTCATCTGGTGGATCTACTTCAGCAAAGTGTCCGGCTCCTACGTCCTCATTCTGTCTATGTTCATCTCCCTCAGTTACCAGTACAGGAACCTAGCGGTCTACTTCGTCAGTATGGATGGCATATTTGATACGTCGAAACGGCGCGCGGAGCAGGAGAGAGAGTATGAGTCAGCGTTGAAGATTGGAATCAAGCTTCATGTCGAGACTTTGAGGTTGGAGCTCAATTTATTTAGACTGGTTAGATACTAGCTACTTTGACCAATATCCAAAACTACCTGGTCTTTGATCGACATCCAAAAGTTTAAGCTCAAGGTTTGCCAACGTGCGATGGAGCGCAGCATTCTAGGAGTTAAGATGACCGACGTCGCTTCAGACCGCGGTATGGAGGGACGAGCTTTCTAAATTCTGTGCCGAATGGAGAATCTTAGCACAGGAAAGGGATGAATGGAGAGAGTAGGGGAGGCATATGCCCAGCAGAGGGACACTGAAGGCTGCTAATAATAAAGGTACTAGCTATAAAATTCTGAATGTTTAGCACAATTCATTGTTTCATATTTATTTCATATTTATTTATTGAAGTAGGTATATAACCCATAAATTGATGGTTAGTCCGGAATTAAATGAAAGCGCGCTGCTCCAAAGTTGCATCTACCATGCCTACTGTATTACCTATTCGACTTCCAGATGCACCGAGGAATGTCAGAAAATATACAGCATTATATTCAGCTCTCAACTGGCCATGACGATATCGGAGCTGGTCGCCGTTATGTCTCTCATGATGGTAAATAACATGGTTGATAACATTGGTAGATAGTAGATACCACTTATTTTGAGCCTTCCGTTCTAAACTTTGATTCTCAAATATTTAATTATTTATTCATAAGGCCAGGTCAGGAGTACCCTAAATCGACGAGCATGTAGAATGTGATGAGAGTGAATGAAGCAAAGGAGGTATGCCAGGATCGTAGCAAGTGGAGATCTGTGGTCTCTGCCTGCCCCTCTGGGAAAAAGGCGTGACTGTATGTATGTATGTATTTATACATAATTCGATTTGATTTATTAAAAATATTGGGAACTGAAGAAAAAGACCAGTAGTGAGATGGCCTGAGATGGGTCGACGATCTAGCTGCAGTCCGCTAACGAAAATACCACTAAGTGACAAAACAAAATTTTGAGAGATGATAATTTTAATTTAATGCCATTTCGTAACTACTAGGCGCATGTTAGACTTTTTGATATTGAAAGATAGGGCATAAAGAGGACTATCGAATATAGGACACTTAGTGAGCAAACTACTCAGGAGTTTAAGTTTTTAAGCTATTGCATAGCTTATATCGAGGGCCTTGAGCGCGGGGACCGAATCCAGAAATTCCGTAACGAAAAAAAACCTCACGCTCCCCACTCCGACGGGCACGGAGGTGTGGCTTGAAGGCTGTGCACTGTCTAACGTCGTTTCTTTTCGGCAGTCTTCGACACGGTGTTTGTGTGCGTGCAACTAGACGTATTTTTATTTAATAAAAGAAAAAAAATTGTTTTCTTATCGGTCACCACGCTCAAAAAGTGTAACTTGAATTAATATCAAAGAAAAAGAAATACTGCATAAATAAAATAAATAAATAATTATAATTGCATAAGTTGATACAAAATGCTATGCAATAGCTTTACCGCGGCAGTCCCCGCGTGCCACACGTTTTTTGCATTCTAAATTAGCAATGACCTAGTTATTCTATTATGAATACAACACTATAAGGTGGTGTACCTTAGCGGCACTATAGTTATGGATTTGCACTTAACTATCGTGATGTGATTTTGTAATAAGAAGCTATCCAACATTACATAGCTAAGCTAATACGTATCGCCGGGCGATCGTGGACGGGGGTTTGTGTTTCATTTCGTGCGATTGGTCGTATTTCATACTGTCAATTCCAATATTTCGGTCGTATGTTTTGTGAAATAGAGTAGGATGCGCGACGTTCGATCGTTACAGTACAAAATTCGTGCCCAAATTTCGGTTTTCGTTTGATTATGGGTACCAATCGCAAGAAACGAAACAGGTAATTTCGTACTTCGGTGAATTGTAGTAGACCCCTGCACGAGACCGTAAGGTGGGGCTGTGGATGATGATGAAGTAGAAAATGTAGATTATGTTGGATTACCTACGTTAATGGGCCATGTGCTTGTTCCATCTTTACGGTATCATAAAGAAATGTTCAGACTAGACTTGCACCTACAAAGGGTAAGTTAGGTTATAAACTTACTTAGCAATCCTAATCATCTGTATAGGTAGGTCTTTCTAGGTCACAACTTTTGATCTTTATTATTATGAATATTTCTATTTGTACTATTTTATATAAAATAAATGTTATTTAATAAATGTTTAGTAAGTATTTTATTAATATTATTTGTATATTATAATTATTCATGTACCTAGGTGTATGTAATTTATATGTAAGTTTAGCTTTAAATTTTAGGTATGTTAAATAGTTGTAGTTTTAAGTAATGTTAAGATTGGATTATATAGCACGCCTACCACCATCTTATAACATACCACAGGTTTGGCTGGTAGAAAATTCTCGTAGCATTAAAAGCTTTTTGTTACATTTGTTTTGCAATAAAGTATAAATAAATAAATAGATCTGCCTACCTACTGATGATAGAGTTATAGATCTGAAGACACCACCATGGGTATAAAATGAGTATTTGATTGTTCCAGACATCTGAACGTAGTCTGGTAAACATGGCCGCCGTAGCTTCCACCACGTGTGGAATCATGATCAGCACCGGATTCCTCATGTGGAACGCAGGAGACGTCACTGTTGAGGTACCTACCTTATGTGCTTGTGGCGTGGCTTATTTACTTCGGTGTTCTTAGCCCATAATCTGAGTTGAGCAGCACTCTGCCCGGTTATTACTTGGATGGGTGATCGTTCAATGGCATTTTGATCTAAGCGTTTCCGTGCTTCGAAAAGAACTTTAAAATGTTGGTCGCGGCTTTTTCAGTCGTTAACGACCTCTGTGGCGCAGTGGGCGAAGGTCCGCCTGTGACGCAGAAGGTTGCGGGTTCGATTCCCGATGCGGGACAAATGTTTGCATGTTCTGCAGATATTTGACTCGGGTCTGGGTGTTTTCTATGTATGATATGTATGTATTTACAAAAAAAAATATATCTATGTAGTATATCAATGTGGTTCCCATAATACAAGCTCTGCTTAGTTTGGGGCTACATGATGCTGTGTGATAACGTCCAGGATTATTTATTTATTTATTTAAGCCATCGGAGGCTTTCGGGCGGCCTAAAACTCCGACATCAGTGTTGGCTACTAGCTCATACGAAGAAGAAAAAGAGTTTGTATTATTAAATAAAATAGATCTTTAAATTTCGGACAAATATTAGCAGTTACAATACCCATTCAAAGTTCCTACCTATACAAGTTTTGTTTATTTATTAGGCATTTCGTTATCATTTCATTGCGTTTTTATGATGATGTTGCGATTTCCTCGTTTCTGTAGTACATCAGGGATATTTTCGGAATATCAAACGGACAGTTTAGGATGCTATTATGACTTTTTGAAGGTAGTAGAGTTCTTTGTGGAGGGCTCGTCCGGGAGGTACTGCCACCATGCCTATTTCTGCCGTAAAGCAGCTGTGCTTCGGTTTGAAGGGAATGGGTGCTGGTGAAATAACAGGCACAAGAGGCTTATCATCTTCATGCCTCAAGTTGATGGACGTAAGGCGTTGCAAGGTAGAGCATGTTCTGGAAAAACGTAATCTACGATGCAATGCTTTGTGTTAGGTAATGGTTACCACTTAACATCAGGTGGGCCATGTGCCTGTTCCATCTTCAAGTAGAAAAAAAATGAGCAAAAAGACCGCTTCCTTGATGCGTAGTAAACGGGATAGTTGCACTGCATCCTAAAAATGCTAGCTGATAAGTGCTTATCACCACTCTGGTTGGGTCTCCTCCAGGACCCTCCTCTGGATGAGTCTATCTAACTGTACGGGGCACCTTCTCCATTCAGTTGTCCTCGTTTATAGTTTTTTTATCACTAGCAACTAGAATAAATATTGTGTTCTTGCTAGATCCTATCTATGGATTTTAGTTACCTAACTGAAATAAAACATTTTTTTAAATTAATTGAATTTTTTGGGGTCGGCACGGCACGCCATCTTTCCTTCTTCCATTTTCTATTACCAGTTTAAGTTCAAAACTACGCTTTTAAAATTAATAACTCAATGTAAAATTAATTGAGTTCTCCTGAACCATATATGTACTACTACCAGTTTAAGTACAAAACTTCGCTATTAACTCAATGTAAAATTAATTGAGTTAAATAAATATATAAATAATCCTGGACGTTATCACACAGCATCATGTAGCCCCAAACTAAGCAGAGCTTGTATTATGGGAACCACATGATTGATATACTACATAGATATTTTTTTATATACATACACATCATACATTATCATCATTAGGGGAGGCCTATGTCCAGCAGTGGACTGCTATAGGCTGATGATGATGATGATGATGATGATGACATCATACATAGAAAACACTCAGACCCGAGACAAATATCTGCAGAACATGCAAACATTTGTCCCGCAGCGGGAATCGAACCCGCAACCTTCTGCGTCACAGGCGGTCCTTCGCCCACTGCGCCAAAGAGGTCGTCGAGTTCTCTTGAACAAACACTTTTATTCTCATCGTTACTAATTTTTTAAGTTTTGTGAGGGACGTGACTGGATGTACGAGTAGAGGGAGGCCGAAAAAGAGATGCAAAGAAAAATAGACTGTGTAAAAGAGGATATTAAAGAAGTGAATACAAAGTTGAGAGCCGATAGGAGTGAACGGAGAAAGAAAAAATGTTGTGGTAACCCTTCCTAGAGTGGGATTTATTATTATTATTTAGCCTATATTGCCCACACAATGTACATAATTTAGTATTTTATAGTTAATTATTGTTTAGCATGCAATTAAATTTATTAACATAACATTTAATATCAAATTGACATTAACAATACATTCAATATTATTATTACTATTGCTATGATAAATATTATTACTATCATTTATATATTTTCAGTTGTGTATATTATTAATGTTGTGGTTATTGGGCGTTGGCGTGTCTATGCGACACGAAGGCCTCCTCCAGCTCTCTCCATTTTATTTTTGTTTGGATTAATCTGTGCCATAATAGGCCCGCATGCTTGTTTAGGTCATCAGACCAACGTTTTCTTTGCCTTCCTTGTTTCCTCTTCGTTTGGAATCTAGGGGTCCATTCTGTTATGTCTTTCGTCGATTTATTTCTATTGCCTCTCATCATGTGACAGCCGATAGGAGTGAACGGAGAAAGATAACATGTTGTGCCAACCCTACCTAGAGTGGGATAAGGGCAGGGAAATGATGTAGTTCTAATGATAAAGTTCCTTTCCTCCGATTCCTTTTCCAGGCCTCGGATTTGCCATCTGCAATGTACGCGTGCGGGTGGCACAACTGCACAAGTGCGTCATCAGCTCGCATCAGGAAGCTGTTGGTTCTAGCCATGCTACAAGCACAGGTAAATACTCACCTAGTGGCTGCAAATGTACCTAAATACTTTGGGGAAGAGGTATCTCGAGGGTTCGAATACAAATGGTTGAATTACTCAACACAAGTTTATCTAGTATCGGATGAAACTTCAATGACTTTAGTAATCACACAATCACACTAATATTATACATGCAAAAGTTTGTGTTTTTTGTGGTCGCTTCACTCCGTAACGGCTGAATGGATTTGTGGTTAAAGATGTTTATTTTCTCAAAAAAGACTTTTATGTCCGAGTGTATTTTTTTCTTCAATATTTTTCTTATCACTATACAAGTGTAGTATGTGTAAAGTTGCTTTATATTCATGATTTGTGTTTCTCTGTATACTTTGATTGTAGGTGTTAAATACTTGTATTTGTTTAACATTTTAATAAATTTGTTTTGTGCAGTCTGTAGGTCTTTTATGATGCTTTTGGGTGCACTACCCCAGATCTCTTTACTAGGGAGTTGTATATTGTTTGGCGGACTCTGTATGGAAGGCAATATACTATATTGCGTAGTGAACCTAATAAAGATGAAAGCTTTGATCTAGTATGTTCAATTTGTTTATTCCAACTTAAAGAGCTGTCTAGTCGTAGTCCTAAGTATTTTTCTGCTTCTTTTTTGTAGTATGGCTATACTAGTTTGTAGTATGGGTATCTTATAATATGGCCGTCAATTGTAAGAGGAGTATGTGGAAGCATTTTTTTTGTTTTTAGATTTAAAGATGACATAGCAGGTCTTTGTTGTGTTAATTGTGAGAAGATTATTTTGAAACCAGCATAATAAATGATTAAGATCATCTTGAGCTTGCTCAATTAACTCAGATATGGATAAAACTTGGAATATACATAGTTTAAGATCTGGATTAATACATAGGCTACTTTTTATCCCGGTACCACGCGAGCGAAGCCGCGGGCGGAAGCTAGTATTTTATAGTTTTAAAACATTGTGTTAGATACTGTATGTAAGCCAAACAAAACAAATCAATGAACTCTTTTTAAAATTGACGACAAGTATCTAAAGTTTAAACGTAGGTTAGGACGCCCTCCGGCCAGGTGGAGTGGTGATTTGCGAAAGGCTGCTGGTAGAAGCTGGATGTCGAGCTAAGGAACAGGGCGTAATGGCGCTCATTAGGGTAGGCCTATGTCCAGCAGTGGACTGCTATAGGCCGATAATGATGATAATGATCTAAAGTGTACTGACAAATAACCACGATAATATGGGATTTCATAATCAGATTTGATATTCCGATAATTATTTGTCTGTGATGATCTGATAATTGGTTTGGGTCTGAGTGGTGCGTCATGCTGGGGTGAGGTCAGACACAAAGCGATTTATGATAACTTTTGGTGGACCTCATATTTCACATTATAATGGCGAATATCCGGTTGTGACAAATGTTTTCATGATCTGCAGATTTATTTCGGGCCTGGATATTGTGGTTGTGTTCATGATATCCTCGATACAGGAGAAAGCCCTAGTGTACGGTCAAGACTATGTTGTGATTGTGTTTGATGTAATCGTTACCCTCTGTTTCCTCCGTGTAGTTAATGAAAATAACAATGTTTATAAACAAAGTCTCATCAAACTACGATGAACGTATGAATGAACGATGATGATTTCTGGTAGAGACCAAAAACGAATTAAAATCGACTTTATAAAGTCTTTTTTTTTCATATTTTCATAGCCCTGAGGGAGGTAAAAATAAGAATTCAACCCAAAGCTCTTTATTTCTATACATATATTTTTATGCTATGTATTTTTAACTGAGATCAAGAAATATTGTTTACTGAAAGTAGTTCACTATTTACAAGTAAACAACCTTTGGATATAAAATAAAATGACCAACTAACTAAACGCAACAAAACACTAAACATTACATACATTCGCTGCACTTGCTCAACCACAACTGCCGAGCCGAACCGAGTTGAACCGACCGACCGCCGGCGACGCCGAGCGAAGTACCGACTTGCGGGGCTGCACCGCGCCGCACGTGAGTGGAAGAGGGACAGCGATCAACAAACCGCTCACTCACTTCAGCTCGTTCAGTTCGATTTGACATCGGTTCAAACCGATTTGAACGGTTTGGAGCTCAAACCGATTTGAACCGGGTTGATAGATCGAGTCGTAACATCGCTAGAAAATTGTCTAGCTATCACGTACTATGATCCATTTTATGTGCACTATACGACAAAATAATAATAATAATATAATAATAAAAGCCTTTATTCAGACATCATAATACAAATATAGAATCACTTATAAACTAACTTAACACTTTTCTATTTATATTTGCCTCGACATTATATTTTCTAAATCCTAGTTGGTTTATTTGCCTCGACCGTAGTCTGTATGCCCTTATTGGCAAAGGCCTCTTCTAACTGCCCCCATTTGACTCTATCCATAGCTATAGATGTCCATGCACCACCTGCTACAGCCTTTATATCGTCGACCCATCTTCTGAATGGCCTGCCTCGTTTCCTTTTCATGTGTCTTGTGTACCATTGTTTGTGTATTATTGTTTTTGACCATTTTTCTCTGCCTCTTATTGTATGTCCTGCCCATTTCCACTTAAGTTTTCTAATAGATAAAGTGACATTTTTGGTTCTCGTACGATTTTTAATAGTCGTATTCCTTATTCTGTCTGCTAGTCTTTTCCCTATCATACTCCTTTCCATAGCATTTTGGCATGTTTCCAATTTCTTGTTGCGGGCTTTGGTGATTGCCCAGGTTTGGCAACCGTATGTGAGTATAGGCAGTATACAAGTGTCAAAGAGTTTCCATTTGATAGCGATGCTTATATCTTTGTTTTTCATTATGTCCATAAAACTCCAATATTGTTTCCAAGCATTTCCTATACGTCTATCAATTTCTTTTGAAGTTAGGTCAAGCGGCGAGATGATCTGGCCTAGATAGACATATTCGTTTACATAATACTACGACAAAAACGGGACGGTAAATGGTAAACATGTCATCTTAATAACAAAAGACTGTTTTCTTTTTACAGAAACAAGTGGTGTTCTTGGCTTTTGGATGTGTGGAAATCTCATACCAAACTTATTTATCGGTGAGTAGTGAATTAATTATACCTACTTAGGTATTTTTATAAATATGATTCATAACTGTCGTTTTTGTTTTCAGATTGTCAAGTCATCGTACAGTGTATTTTCAATGATGTATTGAATTAATAATTTCATTAAAGTGATAAGATAAGTAGGTACTAGTGGGTACCTACGTTGCCTAGCTGTTTCTACCTACATACTTTCTAACTTAGCAGTAGTATAGTTCTTTTTAAAGGGCTCCTCCGGGAAAGTACCACCACCATGCCTATTTCTCCCGTGCAGCAGTATTGCTGTGTTTCGGTCTGAAGCACTGTTCCCGTGCCACGCGAAGTCGTTCGGGTACCGGTGAAATTATAGGCACATGAGGCTTTACCCCTTCATGCCGATGGCTGTTGCAACGAAGGGTACGTTCCAAACATCTGTGAACTACGATGCAATACTTTGTTATAGGTAATGGTTACCACTTAACATCAGGTCAGCCATGTGCTAGTTTCTAACTTTACCTACTTATTTATAGCCCACCTTCTAACATATTTTAAGTATGTGCAATAAAGTTTTCAAACAAACAAACAAACAATTGATTTACTTTCCGATAAATTTATTTACCAAAGGGTTTTTCATAAAGGAAATTGGTTCAATAAAAAACTTAATGCTTATTATTATTATAACTTTTACCTATAATACCGTGTTAACAGCCAGCTGTAGGCCTCCAATGCAAATAGTAGGGAATTGGTAGGCCTCGGCGACTGAAAAGCCGAGTCCAATATCTTAAGGTGCCTTCCGAAATACGGAACTGCTTAAATCTAAATGCCACTAAACAGTACTCAATACTCAATATATTTATTGTCAACACATGGTTATAAGGTAACAGAATTAACACAGTATAGTGTGGTAGTTATCACATGTGGACCCCTGGCAATGGCAATATGTAGAAGGCATATCGAGGCTTTCATGCATTAGATTTTAGGTGGGTGGATTTTTATGAGTAGGTATTATATAATTTAATCTTAGGTTTCAAGTTTAATAATAAAATTAAAGTAGTAATTAATATAAAAAATTAAGATTTAGTGATACAAAAATTTATAACTTTTATGTTAAAGGTATGTAAGTATTCAATTAACTTATTTCAATTTATCTGTAAAAAATTCATTTGATTCATAATAACATTTTGTCAATGAAGAATATTTTTTAAATAAATAACGAATCTGTCACTGCTTGTTTTATTTTTTCAGGAATTTTATTAAAGATTTTAATAGACATTTTATAAGGGCCCAGGGGTCTACTACAATTCACCGAAGAACGAAATTACGTGTTTCTTTTCTTGCGATTGGTACCCATAATCAAACGAAAATCGAAATTTCGGCACGAAGTTTGTAATGTAACAGTTCGAACGTTGCGCATCCTACTCTATTTCACAAAACATACGACCGCAATATTGGAATTGACTATGAAATACGACCAATCGTAAGACACGAAACACGAAATTTCGTACTTCGGTGAATTGTAGTAGACCCCCTATGAATTTCTTCCCGATCTAAGAGCATATCGTGTGTAGGAAGGTAGTTTAATTTTTTTTCAGTCTCCAATCCAAGCTGTCACTGGGCGGAATGTTACTTAACTAAACTGATTTTTTATCTTTTATATTTTTTGTTATTTTTAAATTAACCAGTCACGCTATTAATAGTGGGTATAGAAGAGCGGGACTTCTAATACAAGCATTGTCTGCCTAAAGGAAGATCCCAACCTAGGTACACATTTATGTAAAATTGGTTACAGAAATAAATATATTTCTATTTCTTCCGAAATACGGAAGCGCTCAATCTAAATGCCACTAAGCGGTCACCCATCCCAGTAGTGACCGGGCAGAGTTTTGCTTTACAGTGATCAGACTGCTAGGAACACCGAGCGCTTCAGCACCAGTTTATAATAGTAAAGAGACGGTACCATGAGAGAATCCTTTATTTCTTAGAAAATACCGATCTAAACTATCAGTAGATAGTTTTGTGAGATTTCGGCTGAACTCATCGACTACAATGTGACGATTGTATGTATGTACAGAACTAATATTGTAAACTACTGCTTTTTTTAATCTTGACAGAGCGCTCGTGGTCGCGGATTGCGAACAATCACTGTAAAGTATAAGATAATAAATTGAAGAACCTTTGTGCATATATTTTCTAGGGACTCCGGGGGCTATTAGTCCAAAGGTCAAAATGTTAAGGTGTTAAAAGTCCTGCATTAAATACCAAGTAGTCCATTTGGTGAAGTGGAAATGATAATGAAGACCACAGATGGCCAGCAGCCGGAACATTTCATCAGAACTAACTCTGTTTCTGTTTTTTTTTTGTCTTGGTAAGTAAATAAGAAGGTATTTGAAGTCGGTTTTTTTTTTTAAATATTTAAACTTATTTACTTGATCTGACTCTGCTCGAAAAGCAGAGGTGAATGAAATTGGATATTTTTATTTTGAGAGCATAGTAGATAGATACATAGATGGATAAACTCTTTATTGTACACCAGAAAAACATAAACAGTTTTCAGGATAAGTGACAATTTAAACAAGACCAACAAGGTCACGACAATAGAAACAAGGTTAAGTGCGAGTTGACTCGCCCACTGCGGGTGACGTCAATGGCGTGCGATACTAATTAGTAAGGTTTCTTCGTAATTAAAATGTATACGTCCTATAGAAAATTAAAACCGGCTTTAGAATGGGCAAATTAGGGCCTTTCAGATAACACCATATTTGACCGCGTAACTTACTTTATAGCTTGACCACAGCTGTCATTACATTTATTGAGGTTTCTACAAAACCATATTAGCTGGAGACTTGGCTATAATTTTTTTTATGGTCATTTTTGTCAATTTTGATCACAAAATGACTAAGCATTGTATTAAAAAATAAAAAAACTGCTTTGAACTGGGCTAATTGACCCCTTTCATATGATATGCTACTCGACCTGTTGGCACCCATTTGAACCAATTTGACCTTTTGGGAATCAAAATATTTTTTATTATTTACTAGAAATCTTATCCAGTCAGTGCATTTTAAATCTACACCAAATTTCAAGTAGCTTATGTAGTTCCTGAAATAATCAGCTGTGACAGACGACAAAGCGGCACCATAAGGGTTCGTTTGACCGGTTCGGTAACGTCACCCTAAAAAGGTGTAATGGGCGGTATTATCGCTAATAGCTATCTCTTTCAGACAACCTTTGGATAGACAGCATAGCACGACAAACGAAATACAAAATGTATAGGTAGTAAGTGGCGCTAGGGAACCCTGATCACGCGACGTGACAGGACAATGTAAATTATCATAATGACTGCGCTTGCTGCTTTTACATGGATAATTTGCGTAAGTAAGCTAAATTATAATTAAGCAGGTTTTTGTGTTTGCATAATTTTCAGGTTAAGTATCTTGTATGGCGAAAGATTTCTATCGTAGGACAAACTTTCGGAGATTTATAGATTGTTTTTATGATATCATAATCCATCGCTTCCACCGACGATTAAGCACAGCCTTTTAGGAAATATAAGTCACAACGTTGAACACCCAAAGAAAAATGAAGTCCCCCAGTTTGTAACCGCTGTGCCCTTCAAAGAGTATTTAAAGTAACTTCAGGCTCCTCACTCAGATACGATAAAAGAACATTTATTTCTCATAAAAACAATACAGTTCACTTATCCTACTTCCTATCCTACTATCCTATCCTACTTCCTACTAATATAATAAATGCGAAAGTTTGTGAGAATGTATGGATGTATGGATGAATGGATGAATGTTTGTTACTCTTTCACGCAAAAACTACTGAACAGATATGGATGAAACTTGGAATACATATAGTTCGTGACCTGGATTAACATATAACTTAATTTAACATATAAACTAACTACTTTTTATCCCGGTACCACGCGAGCGAAGCCGCGGCGGAAGCTAGTAATGAGATAAAGCTTAAATATCTAGTTATAAAAATTCACCTTCTGGTTCTGGGCTACATACTAATTTAAAATAAAAAGGTTGGTATAACCTGTGTTACATTGAGTGTGTTCTAAGGAGGTATTCATAACCAAAAGTCATTTTATAAACGCTCGATAAAGTAATAAGCTTGTCCCTGTCATTTAAATGTAAATAAAAAGAGGTGACATCATATTTTAAGGCGATTTTTTAGCTATCTATTTGCTGATACTGCTTACCTATCACTTTCCTAACATCATATATCTTCTATGTTATCTGTGGAGTGGAGTCCTGGCGACCTGGAACACAGGTATTTAATAAACATACATCAGGCACCAGTCTCTCACAATAAAGGTTTCCTAGTTAGTTAATACCCACATGTAATGTTGTTCATAGGTGACCTTTGTGATGAGAAAAAAACGATTATATTATTACCTATATTTATATACCAAGGCATACGTTAAAATACTTAGTGCAAGAAACAGAGGTAACAATTAACACACGCTGTGCATTGTAGTAATAATTGGGAGGAATAGTAATGCAGCGAATGTATTTGAATTAGGCAAATTGTCGACATCCTCTCCAAAACACACTTGTAGATTAGAAAACGAAAAGTTCGACGGTACAAATACTAAGCATGGTAGGTGGGACTAAACTAGTTTTAAGGTATTTTGCTGCGTTTAGTATCTTTTATTCTGCAACGAGGTTGTTATCCTGTCTTTGAGAATAAACTTGTAAATTGGCCATACTGAGGACGGACGCTTCGATATTTACCAAGAAGAATTTATAAAGCTGTTATAAATGTGAGTTGCTTTTATGATTATAGTATTACTTTTCTTATTTCGCCGTTATTTATATTTTTTTATTTCATCACCATCACCATCATCATCATCCACAACCCGACTTTATCCACTACACCCTCCGAAAGTTTGTGCCATCGACGAGGGTTTTGTGCTAGTCACATCCACGATCGCCCAATTTTCCAACTTCACTATCACTACATAGTCTATAACAAAGTAGCTTCCCGCTTTCTGTCCCTATTTATTTATTAATGTATATTTTATTGCACAAAAAATGTAACAAAAAGGTGGGCTTAATGCTACGAGCATTTTCTACCAGCTTATGTATACATGGACTCAATGTTGTGGCGAATGGCGCTTCATAGAAATAGTATGGAACACATTTTTTTGAAATATTGCGAAATTTTACGATTTGATTTGGGAGGTTACTTTGGGAAAAGTTTTCCTGTTGGGAAATAGAGTCGATTGAGACCAACTTGTTTTTTGACAAATGTCATTTTTTAGGCTGAGTGTAAATTTTTTCAAAAATCCAAAATCGCAGTTGTTTTTTTAAATAAACCTATAGTTTCCTAAGAACAAAACCTTCTAACTACAAAATAATAGGTAGCTGCCCTTAATGCGGTAAAATTTTGCCCCACCCTGTATATTATCTTTTAATAATAATAATAATAATAAAAAAAAAAAAAAAAAACTTCACCGCTGACACACGCTTTTTCTCTAATATTTTACCAAAATTTATTTTATATTGCTTTTCCCGATTCATACCGTATCCTCAACAGTTTTAAACCAGTAATACAACCTATTTTCATTTTATTTTTGACATAAAGGCACAAATGCCACAATGAAAAAACCATCATAACATGTTGACCAGAGGAAAAGCACGAGCGGCTACATATGAAGCACACCAAACATCTGCGCCTGTTCCGTCAAGCTCCACATCGTCGTCCGGGGATGAGGTATTCGCCACCCCCCCGGACACCAGCGCGTCGACCGACGAGAGCAGGCCGCCGTCGCCTCCGCCGCCGCGACCACCTGTGCGGCGTGGGCGGCCCCCGCTGTCGGCCGGCTTGGGGTCTGCGGGACAGTCTGCCCCGCGTCCGACCCCCGCCACCACCAGCAATGTGCGCATTCGCATGAAGTGGACAGAACAAATAAATAGAAACGTCATGCGCGCATATTATAGGGCTACAGACGGAGGAACTAACCGCACCGCGTACATTGCCCGGATGCTGCCTCTGTTTCAGGTACTTGAACCAGCTGTAACTGTTACTGCACAACGGCTATCGGATCAGGTACGAGCCATCCAACGATTAAAATTGTTGGATGATTCGGTACTTGACCGGCTTCGCGCTGAAAGTGCTCAAGTAGCTGACCACTCGCAGCGGGTCCCGGCTGCCACGTCGACGGTTACGACAACTTCGATACCTGTGACGACGCAGCCGGACCCCGCTGCTGACGACGTCAACAACGAGAACACCAGCGTGACAAACCAGGTAAATGAGCAGTTGAGGAGGACTTTGGAGGATACGATTTTATCGTACCGGTCCGCACCTCTTGATGAAAGACCGCGTTTGCCACGCTTGCCCACTCACAGACGAAACTTGGCTATAATGGAGGCCTTGAATCCTTTGCTGGTTCCTTATCTAGAGACTAGCGAAGGTCTAGCCGATACCCATTCGATCCTTTACTGCGGAGCCGTGGCTGCGTGTCGTGTTGCTCGTGTCAAGTTCCCCAACTCTACGCGAGCACCACGACCTGTCAACCAAACTCCAGCTTGGCAAGTACGGATCGAACGGCGGATCGGTAAATTCAGGACCCTCATTGCAAAGCTAAGTTGCTTCAGAGGGGGCAATACCCGCCCTCGAGTGATGCGTTTTGTGACACAGGCCTTTTCTGGGACCGATATTCGGCCTCACGATTATATGGCCTGTGTCACAGAACGCATTGACTTTCTGAAGCAGAAAATCTCTGCATGGGCAAGCCGCATTCGTCGGTATCGAGAACGTGTGGACCGATATTGGCAGAATCGAAATTTCCAAAGTGACCAGAGGAAGGTGTACCGAAACTGGGAGAAACCTGACCAATGTGTGATGGACGGGCGTGTACCGGATGCGGATGCCATGAATAATTTCTGGCGCAGCATCTGGTCTGTGCCCATCCAACACACGGAGGGAGATTGGATGGATGTGGTGAGTAGAGAGTGTGAATCTATCGAAACCATGGGACCTGTAGAGATTAGCCCCATAGATGTCAGATTTGCAATCCGTTCGGCCCATAACTGGAAAAGTCCTGGACCGGACGGGTTGCATAACTTCTGGCTGAAGTGGTTTCGGTGTTCACACTCTGTACTCGCCACACAATTTCAAGAAGCCCTCGAGCTTGGGTCTCTCCCAAGTTTCATGACGACAGGAGTCACCTTCCTGCTCCACAAATCTGGTAGTACCGCGGAAGCAAAGAACTACAGACCCATCACGTGCTTACCTACCATTTACAAGCTCCTTACGTCCATTCTGAGCATAAAAATTAATGCGCACATAGTTGCAAATAATATTTTGGCTCCGGCTCAGAATGGATGTAGGGTTGGGTCCCGCGGTACTAAGGAGCTCCTCCTCATTGACATGACCATTAGCCAGCAGATCAGGCGCAGCAAGGGGAACCTCTCCGCTGCATGGATAGACTACAAAAAGGCGTATGATTCAGTGCCTCATACATGGCTGGGGAGGATCTTAGAGTTGTATAAAATTGATGCAACATTGAGATCCGTCTTAGGTACATGCATGAGACAGTGGATCACAGTTCTTCGTCATCCAGGTAGCGGACGGGATCCCTCTGCTCCGCAAGATCTGATTCGCATAGAGCGGGGTATTTTCCAGGGCGACAGTCTGAGTCCCCTATGGTTCTGCCTGGCACTGAATCCTCTTAGTACTCTGCTAAAGGATTCAGGGCTAGGCTATCGACTTCGGAGAGAGGGTGATATCGTTTCTCACCTGCTGTACATAGATGACCTCAAACTTTTTGCGCCAAGAAAACCAGAACTGCTGACTCTGTTGAATATCACACAGATATTCAGCAGTGCCATCAGCATGGAGTTCGGTGTCGAGAAGTGTGCGGTCATGCAAGTACGGCGGGGGAAAGTTGTAAATACTACAAACTTACAGCTTTCCGATACGATATCCCTCAGATCTCTTTCCGATATCGAAACCTACAAATATCTCGGTATGTCAGAAGCGTTAGGTATAGTAGACAGAGACATAAAACAGTCGGTGAAGGAGCGATTCTTTTGCCGCCTTACTAAAGTACTCAATAGTCTTTTGTCGGGTGGTAACAAGGTTCGAGCCTTCAACGGCTGGGTTATGCCTCTGCTCATCTATACTTTTGGCATATTGAGATGGACTCAGACTGAACTTGACGCCCTTGACTGTAAGGTTCGTCAACTTCTTACGACACACAGAATGCGACATCCACGCTCGTCGGTAATGAGGATGTACATCCCGCGGAAATGTGGGGGCCGCGGCTTTTTAAATGCCAAGACCCTCCATAACCACGAGGTGTGCAAGCTCAGAGAATACTTCCTCCATGCCGACAATCAGATGCATCGTGATGTCGTAGCAGTTGACAAGAACCTTACCCCGCTCTCACTGGCTAAGGAGAACTGGCACAAACCTACGGTGCTGAGTGCCCTCGACCGCAAGGTGGTATGGGAGAGTAAGGAGCTGCACGGACGGTTCTATAAAGCCCTTACAGGGCCTGATGTAGACCTACTCGCATCCGTGAACTGGCTACGTTTCGGTGACCTCTTTGGGGAAACTGAAGGTTTTGTCTGTGCGATTATGGATGAGGTAATAAAGACGAACAACTACCGAAAGTATATCATGAAGGATGGAACCGTTGACATTTGCAGAGCTTGTCATCGTCCCGGTGAATCCCTCAGACATATACTTTCGGGTTGTTCGCACCTCGCTAACACTGAATACTTGCACAGACATAACCAAGTAGCAAAGATCTTCCATCAGCAGCTTGCTCTCCAATACGACCTTGTCGGTTCAGAGGTTCCGTACTATAAGTACGCACCGGTACCGGTTCTCGAAAATGGTCGTGCTACGCTCTACTGGGACCGCTCTATCATCACGGACAGGACTATTCTTGCGAATAAACCTGATATCGTCTTGGTAGACCGTTCGGAACGCCGGGCGATACTTGTTGACATCACCATCCCGCATGACGCTAATCTCGTGAAGGCCGAGAAGGACAAGCTTAGCAAGTACCTTGACTTGGCACACGAGATTACCGCTATGTGGGATGTCGACTCAACAATTATCGTTCCGATAGTCGTTTCAGTGAACGGTCTGATAGCGAAGAGCCTTGACCAATATCTTAAGAGGCTCTCGCTAGGCAGCTGGATCAAGGGTCAGATACAGAAGGCGGCTCTCCTGGACTCGGCACGCATTGTGCGGAGGTTCCTCTCTCTGCAGCCCTAGCCACCGACCGTTTGAGCCCTGCCCCGCGGTCGATGGTCTCCCGTTTTGATACATTTTTTACTATAATGTTTTTGATATTTATTTATGTACATAAGTAGTATTAAGTATAATAGTAAAAAATGTATTTTAGACGAGTTTACAATTAAATAAAGTGTCATAATAATAATGCGGGACGTTATCACACAGCATCACGTAGCCCCAAACTAAGCAGAGCTTGTATTATGGGAACCACATGATTGATATAACTACACATATATATTTTTTTTGTAAATACATACATATCATACATAGAAAACACCCAGACTCGAGACAAATATCTTCTGTAGACATGCAAACATTTGTCCCGCAGCGGGAATCGAACCCGCAACCTTCTGCGTCTCAGGCGGATCTTCGCCCACTGCGCCACAGAAGCCGTCGTCTTTATATCTGTTGTTATCTGTATTTTTATCTTTTGTACTTTTACAGCCTCTTTTTTATCTTTATTAAGTTGTGTCTTTCTAAATATGTTTTTCTATTTCTATTTCAATATAACAATAACCAGTAAATCTACCAGTGATAATAAAATATTACTAAATCTATTTTACAATAAAGATACGACTTATAAGCCTATGTATCGCTGAAACAATAAATCTAAATGTGTAGGTAATCTATCTACGGCAATCGTAGAGGTTGCTACTGACCAAGAACAGACTTTTAATATCTTCTATATATATAAAAAAAAAACCGTTTTCCTTGGTCACGGCATCACGCATGAATGGCTGGACCGATTTCACTAATTCTTTTTTTGTTGTATTTGTTATTATTAGGAGAAGGTTCTTACGGAATAAAATATTAAGAAAATCTAGCTTATAAAATAAAGTAGTGCATCATTGCTACGCTAAGGCGGTACGAAGTTCGCCGGGTCAGCTAGTTCCTAATATTCCTGTAGGTATCTGCGCGCTAATCTGTGTTTTTTCTCTATTATGTCATATCAAAGCAAATGGTTTATTTGCAACCAACAAAATACACGTAAGACTATAAAGTAACAAATAATTATCTGAGTTCCAAATGGTCCTAACTCAGCATATATGCAGGCTTAGCTAGGCTTGGCCTGTTTGTGTCGGTCTTCCGTTGAAGACTTTAGGCCGCTGGAGACCGAATAATTTATACAAAATTAAAAAAAAAACCGGTGAAGTGCGAGTCAAACTCGCGCACGAGGGGTTCCGTACCATGGATTTAATTTAATTTATTTTATTGTATTTATTTTTGAAGAGAACCTACAACTAAAAGTTCATTGAATATTTCATGCGTCTACCTGAGTATCGAACAAAAAAACGGATAAAAAATCACTTTTGTTGTAAGCGGAAATTTTTTTTTTCTGAGAATATTTTATGCGTCAACGTCAGGATACAAATAATATCGAGGGAAAAACGGCAAAAAAAATCACGTATGTTGTATGGGAGCCCCCTTCATGACTTTTATGGACTATGATCTGAAATAAGCGTCTTTTTTTTTTATTTTTCAATATTTATTTTATTTTGTTTTTATTTCTTGTTATATCGGCAACAGAAATATTCTGTGAAAATTTCAACTATCTAGCTATCACGGTTCATGAGATACAGCCTGGTGACAACAAATAAGCACACAGTTTGATAGACAGACGGACAGTGAAGTCTTGGTATTAGGGTTTCCGTTTCAGAACCCTAAAAACAAGGGTAATAATTAAATCTAACTGCATACAATGAACTAACTCTCGCCTGTGACTTCGCTCGCGTGGTACTCGAATAAAAAGCAGCTTATTTATGTTATTCCAGGTTGGAACTACTTAGAGACTGAAATAACTGAAAAACTACGTATATGTGCAAAATTTCAGACCAATCCGCTAAGTAGTTTTAGCGTGACGGAGATCCATTTCCTATTTGACAAACTTTCGTCTTTATTATAAGTAGATAGTCGAAGAAATTTGAAGTCGAATGTGAGGCAGCCACTGTCCCAACATAACGACGATGATCGTTAACTAGAGTGTAACGACTGAGACTCATATACTGATAGTCCTTAGTCGACTACTGGAGATAGGCCTCCCCTAATTAACGTATCAGATACTGCGAGAATTAATAAGTATTTTTAACCGACTTCAAAAAGGAGGAGGTTCTCAATTCGTCAGAACCTTTTTTTTTTTGGACTTTTTTTATGTATGTTCACCGATATCTCTTTCAATTGTAAACCGATTTTCAAAATTCTTTTTTTGTTTAAAAGAACTTACTTTACAGGTGGTTTCATATACATACACACACGGTACATAAATTTGATTCCTGAGGGATTGGTGCCTTTTCCGGAAAACTGAAAAAACCTCATCCTCACTTGTAATTTTCGCCCTATGATCACCAATATCTCCGTCAATTGTGAACCGATTTTCAAAATTCTTTAGGGCAAGATGTAAGTTCCACATAAATTTTATTCCTGAAGGATTGGTGCTTTTTCCGGAAAACTCAAAAAACCTCATCCTCACTTGTAATTTTCGCCCTATGATCACCATTATCTTCGATATATCCGTCAATTGTGAACCGATTTTTAAAATTCTTTAGAGCAAGAAGTAAGAAGTGATTTATTTGAAATAGGTTTCATTTTTAAAAAAAGTTAATACTTGTTATTAATAAAATAGCAGTTTCTGTTGTAAGTAATGTTTCGAATTAATTATTGAAATTAGTAAAACCTCCTTAAAATCAGTCTAAAATTATTATAAATTTTACAGATTAATATTATGATAATAATTCATTATGTAATTTTTCTTAACATTTTCTAAATAAATAATAATTTTTATATAAATTATTGCTACTGGAAACTATTTTTAAGTAGCCTAAAATTAAAATTCACGTTAATTGTACATTAAACATGTACTATAAACATGTTTTTCGGCCTCTTGACAATATTTTAAGGTTATTTCGTAAAATAACGTTCTAGCTCTAATTACATTTAGTATTACATTAATTTAATTTCACTTCTCTTCTGCAATTCGGCGCAATTGACAGCGTGCGCCGAGTTTTGGTGCAGACATTTTTTTTCCACATTTTCCACTCTAGAGTATAAATAGAGTATTCATAAATCACACTTCACATTTATACTATAAATTATAATGATATTATAAATGCCAATGTTTGTGTGTGTGTGTGTGTGTGTGTGAGTATGATTGTGGTCGCGGCTGAACGGATTTGGCTGAAACTTGGAATATATATAGTTTAAGACCTGGATTGGGGTGTATGGGGTTCCAAACCCCCTCTTCGGAACCCAAGTCAACCTCACCTGCACGTGGTGCACCCTGCTAAACAACGAACGGGGCTCTGGCGGCCGGCTGATTGCGGCATAGCACAGCCTACATCGGCACATCTAAATTCCTTGGCCACCGACGGGCAGCAGCGTCGGTAGTGCGAGAAGCTGTGCCCTGCGATCCCCAACCCGCATGCCCAGCGTGGGGATTATGGGTATATCCCCCTTTATTAGGGGAGGCCTATGTCCAGCAGTGGACTGATATAGGCTGGTGTGGTGTGGAAGACCTGGATTAATAGGTGGACTTTTTATTCTCGTACCACGCGAGCGAAGGCGCGGGCGCAAGCTAGCTGAGTATAAATTTCCGATGGCTGTCAAGTAAAATTAATCCAAAAAAGCAGAAGCGCACGAAGCATCAAGGGGTTAACCTCCGATGACGTTATCTCGTTATCATCGTTCGCACCCGAGACGAAGAGATGGAGCAAGAGTTATCTACCGTTAGTGTCGATATACGGGAGAGATGAGAGCAACCTTTGCAAACAGATGATACCAGTTTATTTTTAGATTTAGTAGAATGTACTAAGCAAGCAGGACGTTCGGACAGTTGTATTAGTTATTTATTATTATTATTAGTGAAAAAATGGTATATTAATATAGTGAGGAATGGAGTGTTAAATGTGATGCTTTGTTTACAAAAGTGGAGAAGGAGCGGTATATGACATGTAGGTAGGTATACAAGGTTGAATCAAGGTACGATAGCTTCACGTTAACTTTTGTTTGTGGTCTCAGAATTAGATTATTAATATCAACGGGATATTTACCATGATTTGTGAGTTCTGTTATTTCCCGATATTTCGACGCAGTTGCATGCGCCATGATCACGGGAGAACTGAAGTCTGTGCGAGTGGGTAGTTAGGGCAGACGAATCGATCTACCCTCTTTCTCAGTCTTTTATTACGAACCCCCCTACCACTGGTCTCAATGTCACTTTTAAGACAACTATAAGGGTCAAACCTCCATCTCGCTCGCACTATTCAACATTTTTGAAGACATAAAATCACTGAATTTAGTTATGCAAAATAGCAAACCTTCACGGCCTAGAAATTAACAATACAAAGGTTCAGAAATAATATCATTCTGATTCTATAACGTTTTCTTACCAAAAAACTTGCACCAATGTGATCAATTTTGGTGCAAATTTTTTGGTAAGAAAACATGTTGGGTTCAACACGTTTTTGGGGGGTTTGACCCTTATAGTCGCCTTAACACGATCACGGCACATAACACTTACCGTATCAGGACACACTTCTGAAACATCACTTTTACGGTTCCTACACATTCTAACAACAGGATTCCAGACTCCAGATAATTGAAAACCATCTTCTCTATTGAACCATCTTCTCTATTGTGTTTGGTAATCTCAATCGCCTCTTGAACCAGTCTTGGTAAATATCCCGTTGATATTAATAATTATGTTCTCAACCATGATAGTTTCAAAAGTTATATCAGAATTAGATTGTTCATAATGAGCGCTTCCTGACTCAAGAGCTCAAGAAGAGATGATGAATTTAAAAATAAATAATTATTATTTTATTTTATCATACCAAGGTATTATCTACATAATAGAGCTTAGAACTGTGATGTACACAATTAAAATTATAACAATAACACCAAATGCTATAGTGGTTTTGTAATAAATATAGAAATTTAGATTATGAGCCCAATTGAGTTTTTGCTCATTTATAGGTACAAATACAGTCTCCATACACATAATTTCATTGTAAATAAAAAATAATTAATTAATGTTCATATCATGCATGAAGTCTGTATTTAAATTACAGCAGCTGTTATGCATTATTTGATAATAAATAATGAATTGCTGATTCAAAACAAAGATGAGAAAGCAACTTTTTATGATCTTTTACTGCCTGCTGGTAAAATATACCTGCCGAAATTTAAATATATAAAGTCGTTTACCTTACTGACTGACCGACAACTAACGAACACACACGTTAATATCTCCGAGAGGCACTTGATAAATACTCTAAAGCCTTACATCGCGTGCGCTGCGAAAACTATTGATGATAGAACAAAATAATGTACTACGACTATTTAGAACACTTAATAATCTCCAAAAAGTGTCGCGACAGCACATGTCTAGCTATTATAGTTATGTCACAATAAGTGTCAATTTATTTTAAAAATTTAATTGAACTGCCGGCACTGGAAAAGGCTTTTTTTTGTCACTCGGTATTAATCCTTATCAAAATAAATTACTTTATATTCAAGACTGTTTCAATAACTTTATATAACTTTTTAAATCATTCAATTCGGACATTCCATTCAAAAGATATCACGAGTTTAAAAATGTAAGTATTTGAAAAAAGTTGCGTGGTCATGTCACCGCTTACCCCGCTCGACTAGCTAGGCAGCAAAGCGATGAAATAAATAAGCGTTACGGGGGTACGGAAGGGGGTAGCCAATACTTATTATCAGGAAATAAAGGGTGTATGTGTGTGTGTAAAAAGTTATAATTTTAGATTTTTTTATTAACTACCCGTGAGAACCCGGGGCGGACCGCTAGTAGATCATATTTAAAGATCAGGCCTTCAAGGGGCGCAGCGGGAGAATCTAAGGCATTTAATCTATTAGGAATTCATAATCAATAACAGGGAATCTATAATCTACTCTATAGGGATATAATCCACAGAGGCTATATTCTTATCTATAGGAATATAATCTATAGAATCTATAACGATCTGTCGCGGACACGGGACGTTCCAATAAAAAACGAAAACACATTGCTATTATTTTATAGTGTTGTTCAATATTACTTGAGTCAAGTTGACTTGTATCACAACTTATTTTTCGATGTAAACGAGATATGATGGAAGTAGGTACTACGTTGGGGATTAAAGTGTTTTATTTTTTTCGTTATATTATGTTTGGCAATAAATATATTTGTATTTATAAAATTTGAAAGTCGCGGGCTCTCCGCTAGCTTCGTAAAATAATAAGCTAATTTTAAAGTGCAATTAATGTACCAATATACTTATGAGTATGTAAAAAGATGGAAACTGCAAATACGGTTCCTATCTGAATAACATCTTCAGCTGAGTCCATACGCCAATGTTTACGCACTGAAACCTATAAATGCTATAACACTTGACTTTTGAGCTTAAGACAGCCAGTCGCAGTCAATTCATCAAACTGTAAGAATACCTACAATTTGAGAAAAGGTAGATATAGATTTCAAAGTTTTTTTTTTGCTAAGCTTATGCATATTTTCTTTAAAAAAAAACCAGGTATTTGTTGTCCTGAAAAAAATATTAGGTTCCGGTTTTTCCCGGAAAATAACCTTAGTTAATTCTGGGTGTAATCTATCTGTATTTTAAACTAAATCTCAGTTAGTCGTACCCAATATTTTTATAATTGATTATTTCCGATACACAGTTACAAATTAACGAACCACATGTAAAACTTCAAGTACCTGCCACTTACCAACTTAAGTTTAATATTCCGCCATTTTTCAAACAATAATTCACAAAAATCAAAAGAAAATTAAAAAAATGAATCAATGAATCATGCTGTGTAAGGGCTACTTACCATTACCAACGTCTCGCACTTCTTAGAAGTGCGCGTATTGTATAATTTTTTTTACCTTATCTGTGATTTTCTTTGTTTGAAAAAAAATATTTAAAAATCGAATTTAGCTTTAGGATTATTTTTTTTATGATTACTGACAAGTAGCACTACCTGTGTATTCATTTCATGTCGCCATTACAGTAACACCCTGTAGAAAACACCCAGACCCAAGACAAATATCTGCAGAACATGCAAACATTTGTCCCGCGGTGGGAATTTACATTTAGCTATTAGCGGCCCGTCCCGGCTTCGCACGGGTGGACATAGGGCACTTTTTTACACCTTGGGTTACGTTACTGAAGTTTTAGTAAGGATCCCTAATCTTTTCTTGAAATAAATATAGCCTATGTTACTCAGGGTGAATGTAGCTTTCCAATGAATCTCAGGGTGAAAGAATTTTTGAAATCGGCACAGTAGTTTTTGAGTTTATTTATTACAATCTGTTTGTTCACACACAAAAATACATTTTTTTCCTCTTTATAATATTATTAGTGTACTATTTTTGAGAGCTCCTTTATTTTATACCAAAGGATTGATTTTTTGCTTTTGTTTACCTGTGTCGAAATTAATGTTTTTATATTTATATATATTTCTATTTCTATGAATCGTGTATAAAATGTTCATTTGAATGTCCTAGGTATTTCTTCAGTGGACCGCGTAGAGAACAAGCTCCAATATGATATTAGGAGCAGAAGTAAGTTCTTTCATGTTATTTGGTAAAATATTGGAAATAAGGTTAGTATACTTACATACTCCATCGGCGCAAGGACTTGGCCTTGAGTCTTGGCCCCAACACGAGAACTCTCCACATTCCCTATCCTTTGTGATCTCTTGCCACTTGTCGGCTCCAAGTTCGCGCAGGTCAGCTTCCGCCACATCAATCTATTGAATAATTAGTAAGTATAGAATGACATGATGTAGGTACACATATCAAAAATGTCGTGTCGTGATCGTACGGGATAAATTTATAGAAAAAAATGTTGATTGTTAGTTGTAGTTGTTAATTTTTTTTGTTTATGCAATTAACATGCAACCTTTTTTTCTATCAATTTATACAGTACGATCTATGTCTTTAAGGTATATCTAGATACCTACCTGTTATTATCGACTGTTTCGCTACCGGAGTATTAAAATAATTCTTAGTTATTACTTCCCTACGAAGGTACATTTTCTACAAACATAGTGGGTGGTAGTGCCACAACAGAGCCTTGTCTTCTAGCCTTTTATACCAATTTATGTAGAACATAGAACAACAGGTCTTTCTGTTCTATAAGTATTGGTAGTTGAACTATACGATGGCTTATTCTGTGACTATTTTCACTAATTCCAGTCTCAGCGTGATACCCTGTATTATAATGTATTTTATAATTTTTGATTCCCTTAAAACATGATCATCATCATAATCATCAGCCGAAAGCAGTCCCCTGCTGGACATAGGCCTACCCTGATGAGCGCCATTGCACCCTGTCCTCAGTTCGATTATAAAAGAAAATTGCGAAATAGGTCCCCAACGAACAGCATTTAATTTAAACATGACTTTGGAGGGTATATTTTTATTTAAATAGTGTTATAAGTAGATAAATTTATGAGATAAAAAAGAGATAGATTTTTAAGGAATAATCTGTTTTTCAGAATTGCGGTTGTGATTTGGTAGAAGAGGGAGCATCTCTGGTGAACTCACCGATATGCGGTGGAACCCTTCTGTTCATGACGCTGCTGCAGGGCTTCCTGCTTGGCCGCTGCGACATCGCAGAGCCCTGCAAGAGAATAAAGTCAGTAGAAGATGACGATGACGTCGAGTATGACTTCGTTGTTGTCGGCGCTGGCTCGGCAGGGTCTATTGTCGCAGGGAGGTTGGCGGAAGATGGCAAATGCAATGTGAGTTTAAATTTTTATGTCATCCCGTAATGGACCATGGTTGCCCATAAGTTGTGAGAACCTCAATAAACAAAAACATCATTATCATCATCATCAGCCTATAGTAGTGCACTGCTGGACATAGGCCTCCCCTAATGAACGCCATTGCGCCCTGTCCTGAGCTTTTCTCTATTCTAACCCACATACGGCCCGCCCCTTGACAACTTTTTCGTGTATCTATTCTTCATAACGTATGCTTATTAGGTTGGTAAGCAAAAAGTGTGATCCCTAAAAGGGGATCACACTTTTTGCTACCCTATAACCTATAGACCTATAGATCGCCTTTCCTCACTGGTAGTGCGTCATCTTAAAGCGGACCATTAGCAGTTTGCTGTAGCACCTTGCTTGTAGGTAGGTCAGATACTGTGCCTTTAGGCGCTCCGCAGATGGAGCAACTCTGATCGCCGAGTTGGGGCAACAAGTAACTCTTTTCATATCATTTTTAGAAACAGCGCAGCCATACAACTCTAAGGCTGGGCTCATAGAACCGGAATACTACACTATTATTTCAGTGACGAAAATTATTAACTCAGAAAATCAAATTAATCAGAAAATAAAATAAAAATTTCAAATTAAACGCTACTAGACCAGCTTGCAGTGACTATTGAGATTATGCATACCTAATCTGATTCCTGCAGTGTGTGTACTCGCTCTATAATCAATAATGGAAAAGACATGCATTGATGGAAGATTAAGATTTTCTAAAATTCATAACTCGTCACATCATTCCGACAGCCAAATTTAAAAAGTCGGAGTGTGTGAAGAGAATACTTAAATTGGATGCATATTCCTTTCCGAATTATACTTACTTAATTACATGCTTAGAGATAGATAGGTATTCCGGCTGTATAAGGCCAGCCTAGTTCTTAGTAAAGTTGACAGTTGCGTCAACTATCATCCCGTGTACGGAGCGCCTACCTTTTCGGTGCACCCGATTCAGGTATATACAGCCATCATTCTGATGATCAGCCTATAGCATTCCACTGCTGGACAGAGGCCTTCCATAATAAGTGCCATTGCGCCCTGGCCTCAGCTCGACGACGCATCAATTATACTGTACTGACGCATCAATTTCTGTTTCTATCCTGCGCAGTGGACGAAGGTTTTTCCGCCTGAGTTTGCGGGTTAGATTCCCGTTAACTGTAGATATTTTACAAATTATTATTTTAGAAATTTTAGGTTGCGGGTCCGACTCCCGCCGCGGGACAAATGTTTGCATGTTCTGTAGATAATTGTCTCGGGTCTGGGTGTTTTCTTTGTATGATAAGTACATACTTATAAAATTATATAAGTATGTACTTGTAAATACATATTTAGAAAAAAAACTGTATATATGTAGTATATCAATCATGTGGTTCCCATAAAACAAGCTCTGCATAGTTTGGGGCTACATGATGCTGTGTGATTACGAACAGCATTATTTATTTATTTGTCTCGGACATGAGTGTTTTCTATGCACTATGTAAGTATTTAAAAAAAAATTACGTATTTAAGTTCATCAGTCATGCGGAACCCGTAATATTATACAAGCTCTGCTTAGTTTGGGGCCACATGATGCTGTGTGATAGTGTCAAGTATTATTATCTTAATTATGATTTTTTGTCCAGGTACTGCTGATGGAAGCGGGAGGTCAAGAACCGATAGGTGCAAAAGTTCCCTCATTCTACAGAACGTTCTGGAACAACAAAGAGGTAGATTGGGATTACCGGACGGTACCAGATGATGGGTACTGCCGGGATCAAGGAGACAAGGGGTGTGCCTGGCTCAGAGGAAAAGGCTTGGGTAAGAAATATACAAATCAAAGCAAAAAAAAAAAAGTTAATCAAACACAGACATCGCGTCGCGAACATATCATAATAGGTAGACAAGGATCCTAGCTTTATGACTTATACTAGGTACCGCCCGCGACTTCCTTCGCAGTAGGTGCCTATATTATTCCAGCCCCTGCCGTTTTTATGCCGTTTTTATGTCTACTCTACGATAGAGAAGACAACGTACTTTTCCTGATTGTGGCTCTCCCTACATCCCAAAACATGCCTATTTTTCCTGTATTAAGAACATTTAAAATATTGCTACATCTACATCCAAAAATAAGTTTTCTCTATTCTTTCGTCGACAAAACCTTGTCCACGGTTGCTGTGCTAAGCCGGCTGGTTTATAATATAACTAACTAATTAAGCAAAGTTTCAGCTAATTAATTGAATAGTTTTGGAGTGAAAAAGTAACAGACCCATCCATTCTAAGAAAACTTCGCCTTCTTATTAAAGTTATTTATTATTGTGTTATGTCTTATAAACTAGATACATATCACAGTACCTACTTAAACAGGATATGTAAAGAGCTCGTGTAGGGTAATTCCATTAGATCCTCCTGTCTATAGGTGGAAGCAGTATCCTTAACGGCATGATGTACCACCGCGGGCACGCGGCCGACTACGACGACTGGAAGGCGGAGGGCTGGACGTGGTCCGAGAACCTCAAGTACTTCGACAAGACGGAAGGGAACCGACAAATAGGCTCTCTGGTCAGCGGAAAGTACCATTCAAGTTCCGGACCTTTGCCAGTGCAGCAGGTAAGGGAACTACAAATATATTTAGTTTTTTTCTCTATAGGTTCTTAAATAGATTCATCACCAAGTTTGTTTCTGAAGCGATGGCCATCCGAAACAGGTATGTTCTGTACCTATCGAATAGCATCAACAACTCAGTTTAGTCCAAGTACTTACTTTCTTGGGTAAAATAGAGCGATAAGTGGGGTGCTGATGCTGTGCACATCTCATCATCATCATCATCATCATCATCAGCCTATAGCAGTGCACTGCTGGACATAGGCCTCCCCTAATGACCGCCATTGCGCCCTGTCCTGAGCTCGACGCATCCGAGCACATCTCATTCCGCAGAAATAGACTCATATTATAGGTACAATTATTATTAAACACGACAGACGTTTGAGTTCAAACAAAAATCCCAAAAAAGCAGATTTGCCGTCTTATTATTCCCCGTGCAAATTTTAACTACCTACCTACCTATTTGTCTTTACTTTAAAATTTTAAACTTACATTAAAAGAAATAGCCATATCAGTCCAGCCGTGCTGACCACTGACGTGCTTAGTAAAAGCACTTCCTTGAATGAAGATATTATTTATAAGTTTCCGTGGTACAGTTCAATGACCAGCCGCAAATTGTGTACGACCTGCTGAGCGCCATCAACGAGACCGGCCTCCCCGTCATCACGGACATGAATGATCCCGCCACACCTGAGGGTTTCAGCATCGCGCAGACTTTTAATGAGTAAGTTCAGCTTGATAGCATTTGGGCAATGAAAAACCTGGTACTTTTCCCGGAAAACTCAAAAAACCTCATCCTCTCTTGTAATTTTGGCCATAGATCACCAAAATCTCCGTCAATTGTGAACCGATTTTGAAAATTATTTAGGGCAAGAAGTAAGAAGTGATTAATTTGAAGTCAGTTTTCTTTTTTTTTAAGTCCTACATGTTCATAACTGTAAGAAATTACAATATGAAAACCAATACGAACAAGGGGGTAGGATATCTATTCATAATAACTATTGTCTTGCTTGATACAAGGGCACATCTAAGAGCTATTGGTACTACTTTACTGATAGGGCGAGTAAATGTATGAAAATGCGATCGTGTGTCGACAGAATAGATAGTTGGAAGTGATTGGAAAGCATTTTTCATGCTAGCTATCGTTGTGTTGTCGTCTGACAGATGATAGTATCTAGTCTATATCTAGTGAAGACGCTCTAATATAAATGATATATATAAATAAGTAATAAATTCTGCTGGACACTTTCACACAACATCATCCAGCCCCAAACTAAGCGAAGCTTGTGTTAAGGTAACCAAATGACTGTAAGAGCTACCAGGCATGTTTCACAAAGATTTCAGAATAAAGTTTGTTTTCCCCAGTAACGGGCAACGCTACACGACCTATAGAGCGTTCATCGAGTCGATATCGCAACAGTCCAACATCAAAGTGAAGACGTACGCCCAAGCCACCAAAGTAGTCTTCGAAGGCAAGCGCGCTGTTGGCGTCGAGTACGTGGACCTAAAGACTGGGAAAACTCGAATTGCTCGCGCTAAAAAAGAGGTAGGAACAGGGATCAACCAACTATGACTTGATTTCAGTACGTAGTAGACTAGTTCTTACTACTTAGTATCTATTCTCTGGATCAGATGTTTAACTCTTTAGCATCGAGCTATAGTACTATATAATTATCTCGATGTTCGTTAGACGTTTAATTATAGCCTCATTTTATGATGAACTTGTGGTCATCTTCGTCTAGTGGAAGTTGTTCGCCGCCAAACACTAAAGGACTAAACTTCAGGACATCCTAGCACCCCTGTACAAGGCCAGCGTTGGCCGTCGATTCAATACGGAAGTTTTCTTACCCCCATACGCCAGATCAAATGCAAAATGTCAGCTTCATTGCAGTTTCAATTACCAAAATTATAGATGTAATATTTCACGACATACGTACCCATAGAACTGAAATAGTTCTCGACCATGTCTGGCCAGCTTATCTGTGCAGAACTCAGAAATGTGGGCAAAATGAAAATATATCTTTGGAAAGATCTCCTACAGCTTGTATAATTATTTCCAGGTGATATTAAGTGCTGGTACCCTCAACACCCCACACATTCTTCTTCATTCTGGCGTCGGACCGAAAGAGATTCTTGACCAGTTCGATATCCCGGTGAAGGTGGACCTGCCGGTCGGCCAGAACTTGCGCAACCACATCGGAGTAGCAATGTACTTTATGCTAGGCGGTGCCACCGACTCGTTCACGCTGGACTGGGCCAGCGCGACCGAGTATCTTCTCACGAGGCAGGGGCCGATGAGCAGCACTGGAGTTACACAGGTTCGTGCTTACAGTCACTAGACTAGGGACTATTATATCTATTAGTTCGTCCCGAACTAAAATCTCTCTAGTTAGTTTGTTAACCATTGTTTTAAATATCTGCTATCTTCCTCCTATTTCTGTTGATGTCGTACCTACCAAGTGGCATCGCAACGGAAACCTTGGAAATCCGATGTATTTACAACCCCTTTACCGATTAAGATTGGATAAACGGTTCAAAAGTCTAACATATCCACATCATTTGTATGTTTTTATATACCGCAAAATCGCTCAAGTTGCCACTGAGTGCTTCAATCGTTTCCCTCACTTACTCAATAACAGCTGGCAAGTTCAACAACAAATGGTGTGGACTCTCTGAAATTTGTAGTTTTTCATAGAAGAATGGCTTGTAATGTTACGCCAGCTCTTTACTTACTCAAACACTTGTGAAGCAGCTCTAGCACAGCGAACTTTGTTATGTTTTTCCGAGATCAAATACGAATACCCTGATGGTATACTAATAGTAGTAGAGCTCTTTGTGAAGAACTTGTCCGGGTAAGTTCTACCACCATGCCTATTGCCGTGAAGCGTTACAGGTACGTGAGGCTTATCATCTTCATGCCTGGCGTAGGGCGTAGCATCGTAATAGTAGATTAGTAGCAAAGGGCTGTAAGACATCATTTGCAGCCCGAGATATTTACGCACGAGCGCAGCCAGGGCGCCTATAGTTCGAGGGTGCAATTGGTGCTTACACCCGAGCTAACTATTCTGCTTTACATCTCGATTTTGAGGTTAGTAGAAAAAAACCGGCATTACAAGAATCAAACATTTTTAATTTATTTTTTCAAGAACGAAATTGAGCTTCGCCGTTCGATATTTAAAATTGATGACTATTATACTCACACGAAGACAAGGCTGAATAGCAAAGCGACCTCTTTGGTCATTGGGCTGAATGCATGATGTCTATTGCCAGTATAATGGTTAGATGTATGCGAACTTTTTGAAAGAAAGAAGTGTTTTTTTTAATTACTTACCGCCCTGGGGCTTTTCTAGCTACATTATTACCCTAGAGCGCTAATTAGTCACCTACAAGCCCCATTTGGAGGTAATAAGAACCTACTTACCGAACATGAGAGATGTAAAGTATGTTCCAAACTCGTGACCCACGCTACGATGCAATACTTTGTTTTAGGTAATGATTACAGGTAGGCCATGTGTTCCAACTTCAAGTATTATAAAAAAGGTTATACCAACAGCTTACCGGTCTGCTGTACTCGAGCTATGTGGACCAGTCGCTCAGACAGCCGGACATGCAGTTCTTCTTCAACGGCTTCTACGCCGAGTGCTCCCGAACCGGCCAGCCGGGCGAGTACGCCAGTGACCCTCCTAAGCAAGGAATGAACGTTTCGTAAGTATCCTAATGCTTTTGCATCTAAATGAATGAATGAATGAATTTATTTATTTGCGTGAAGTGTGATACGATATTCGAAAGGCTGCATTAGGAAAGGCCTACGTCAAGTAGTGGACTTCTATAGGCTGACGATTATGGTTCTTTCCCGATATTTCGACACAGTTAAAAAAAATTAAGAATATAATTTATTCAAAATGTCTGAAAGTTGTATGTGTCATAATCACGGGACAAAATGAAGTCCGTGCGAGTGGGTAATTACTGGCAGAGGAATTGATCTAATGTCTTTCCCAGTCTTTTATTTCGAACGATACCGCAACCACTGGTTTCAACATCACTTTTAACTATATCACGGCACAAAACACTTCCTTTATCAGGACACACTTAAGTAGAATCACTTTTTTGATCCGGGGACGCTGTAGTGCTTGGAACATAGATTGAGTAGGCTTGGCCAACATCTGTACCATCTTCTCAGCCTATTATAGTCGGCACTACCCACAGGAAAGACATAGTCAATACGCGTGGAGCTGACTAAGCTGTGAATTTACTCGATGTTTTCCTTCATCGTTTTGAGTGTGTTAACGTGTTAATACACGGAAAACCCATTGGTGATATGGCCGAGACTCCAACACACACACATACATTTCACTAAGCCACCACGGCGCTTCAGGCTCACTTATAATTCCTTGGTACCTTGCTTGACCCTGACTGTTATTATTACCAGAGCGAACGCGGTGAACCTCCTCCCTAAGAGCGTGGGCTTTGTGACCCTCAACTCAAGCGACCCCCTGGACCCGCCGGTATTCTACCCCAACTACCTCAGTCATCCAGGTGACATAGAAGTCGTGAAGGAGGGTATGCTGGTTCTGAAGAAGATAGCTGAAAGTCCGGTTTGTACTTAGTACCTACTATTGATTGCAGGCGCGGATCCACCGTGTTGTGGGCACTATAGACATACCCACAACCCTAAAATACTTGTGACGTCACACTTTCACGGTCTATTGAGCTTGATAGGCTGATGTTTTATATCAAATAAAAGAACAATGAATCGTGCGTGATTCGGAACGCTCACAGAGTAGCTCGCTGAGTGAATTTAAACTAGTGCACTTACAAATTGCGGTATGGGTGATGAGAAAACTCGATGTAGTTTTCCAAATGTTGTCCTATCCAGTTGAATCCTCCTCTTGGCCTCCTTCTCAAAGTGTTTCTACCTAACTGAAAAATCTGCCATCGAAGTACTTGTACTGTAACAACTTCATAAAGGTGTCCATTAGGGATGACAAGTCTCGATCAATTCATTGACCATGTCTCTGGTCTTATCCAAGTTCCTGCCGAGACCTCAGTAAACTCAGTAAACTCATTTATTTAACCATTTTATTATTCACATAACATTGGCAAGTCAAGATACAGCAAATAATATTTCTTATGCCTAATTGAACAACATAGTCAGCACCTTAAAAAATAGAATTTAAATATTCATTGATATTGTAGAAACGCCTTCAAAAGAGTGGTGGGAGATGGCTCGGGATAGAGATGTTTGGAAGTCTATGGGGGAGACCTTTGCCCAGCAGTAGGACGAGAGAGGTTTATTAAAAAAAATATTGTAGAATGTATGATTTTCTAGAAATGATTTGTTTGCCTAATGGTAGTTTATTATAAACCTTTAATTTAAGAGTCTTTCTTTATTTCGGGTATTATAATCGTGAATATGAATTTTCATTGGTAATATATCTTTATTCTTATGTATTTCTAAAAGGGAGTTAAGTTTGAACAATCATATCACTGTTAAAACCTTTGTTTTCTTAAAGTAAGTTTTTACTGATGCAAGTCTGGGTAACTGATATACAATACGAAGTGATCTTTTTTGACAAACAAAACCTCTGTTAGTTTGGGTCGCACTTCCCCGGACTGTTATAGAATAATTGATAATGGAGTGGCAGTATGCATAGTACACCGATAAAACAGTTTTTTTTTATCTATTATTGGCCTAAGTTTAAAAAGTACATAATTTGCGCTTGCTAGTCGTTTACAAATATTATCTATATGTCTTTCAAAAGATAATGTAGAATCTAGAATCTAGAGTACCAAAAGCTTCACTTCTTTATTTGTGTCTAATTTACTATTTTTTGGTAGTGTAGCTTAAAATTGTGCTTTTATTGGCGTTTAAAATTATACCATTTACTTCAAACCATTGCTTTAATTGTGTTATGACAAGATCTGTATTTTTTTACCATTTCGGTATTCATATCTTTTATCCCTACATGTGTATCATCTGCAAATAAAGTCACTAATTCCCAATCTGGTAAGCAGTGATCTGGTGGGTGATCATTGACATATATCAGAAAAAGTAGAGGGCCTAAAATGGAACCTTGTGGTACCCCTGTATCGCTTTGTTATTTATCAAACTTTGTACTACTTCTGCTGACAACCTGTACTCTATTTTTTAGATAAGACTCCCAAATTTTAACTTTTGAAACCGTAAAAGCGTAGTTTGTGAATCAGTACACCATGTCGCAAACAGTTAAATGCCTTGGATAAGTCGCAAAAGACACTAGACACCTTTAGCGACTTATCCATTGCCTCTAATACAAAGTTGACTGTTTTTTGGATGGCCATTTCCGTAGATCTATATCATCGGAATCCAAATTGACAATCTTGAAATAAAATTAGTGATTCAAAATAAGATGTTATTCCTAATAAGTAGGAAGTAATAGTTACCACTGAAGTACTGTGGCTACATGATTTTTAAAATAAACATCATTATTTAAAATGAAATTGTCAATGCATGTAGCACTTTTATTCTTTGTTCTGGTGGGCTCATTCAATATGAATCTACATTTAAATTCTTCAATTAGTCTAAGAAATCTATGTACTTCTTTTTTATTATATTTATTGTCTTTTAACACGTTTAAATTGAAATAACCAGCTATCACAATCATATTCCGTCCTTGCTAGCCTTTTCTAAAAAATTTGTCATTATATCTTCAAATATCATGTAGTCATAGTTTGGTCTGTATACACAAATAATTAATAATTTACCATACCATAAATTTTGTAATCTTTAGACCATGTTTCAGTTAAACAGAGAATGTCGCATTTTGTATTTTCACATAACAACTCTAATTCTAAATACTTATTGCTTATGCTTTGAATATTGGCATGCACTATTTTTGACCATTTATAACTATTTCCGGGGCATTTGTAAAATTTGGTACGGTCGGCCTTAAAAGTGTTACAGGGTCTTATAATCTCTCCTGCCACGAATTTCTTAATTGGTAGTCTATTAGCGGGATTCAAATCGAGATACTTTACATTTTCAGCTATAGACACCTACCGGGCGAGCTCTTTGTTTATGTTATAAATCTTCGAGTCATTTTTTCCATCGTAATAACACTCCCAATTAGTAGGTTGAATCTTCTGTCCTTGCTGAGTAAGATACTTCGTAATATTTCAGTATAAGGTGTTTCCTGTATTGCACTGTAGTAATTTCCTATTAATATTACCGCCAATTCGCCAATACCTTTGAGATGTTTTGTGTGCTGGTACACATCATTGATCACATCCAGCGAGCTCATTTGTTTTAGAATACGGTTTGCCATTCCGCTTCCTAGGCTATCGGAGAATGTTGTCACGTTCCTTCGTTTTCTTTTAAAGTCAACGTCATTTCTTCAAGCAAACTAATTTTTTGTTCATTAGGTTGTATTTTTGTTTATTTTGGTATTCAATTATTTTATGCTGAATAAAATTCCTTTCTTTCTGTATAGTTTCCAATTCCTTATCAATTTTTATCTATTTCCTTTTTTGTAACCTGATTTTCCTATATAGGCTTTTATTGGCATATTTATTTTACAGTAACAGTAACAGTAACAGTAAACAGTAGTTGATCACATCCAGCGAGCTCATTTGTTTTAGAATACGGTTTGCCATTCCGCTTCCTAGGCTATCGGAGAATGTTGTCACGTTCCTTCGTTTTCTTTTAAAGTCAACGTCATTTCTTCAAGCAAACTAATTTTTTGTTCATTAGGTTGTATTTTTTGTTTATTTTGGTATTCAATTATTTTATGCTGAATAAAATTCCTTTCTTTCTGTATAGTTTCCAATTCCTTATCAATTTTTATCAATTTCCTTTTTTGTAACCTGATTTTCCTATATAGGCTTTTATTGGCATATTTATTTTTTGGTTTTATAGTAAGCTTCATTTTTTTGTTTCGTTTCTTAGGAGTCCTAAATAATTCAGTTTGCGTTTCTCTATCGGTTCGTGAAATCTTCAAAAATACTTGCTGCTTATTTTTATCACGTAGTTGCCGATTTTGGTTGTGCCCACAACCTTTTTGGAGAGCTGGATCCGCGCCTGATTGATTGAGGGTTTTCGACTTTATTGTTCATGATATATAAGTTTTATAATATGAATCCCATACTGTACATTCTTATTTTATGAAATGCTCAGAGTTCAACATACAACTAAACAACTTTGAGTATGCACGGAAAGAAGGATAACTAACTCAATAGAGTTAGGAGGATTACTAACTCTGGATGAGTTAGATACCCTTCGGAATAAAAATCCCTACTTCACATCGAAAAATGCCACAAATGGTAATAGTTGGTTCCGTAACAGAGTTGCCTGGACGACTGAACCACCGAACCGGCAAGTAAATGGGACGCTTTTTGTCAAAACCACAATCAGAAATTCGTACCGCAGATCGAGTAAAACCCAATACGTCCCAGCAAGCTATTTGCCATTGCGCCAACGAGTTTGTCAACGGTTTCTATAGTAACTAAGTAATAACTGTTGCAGACCATGCAAGAAAAGTATAAGCCCGAGGTGGACCCCAAGTACTCGTGGTCTTGCGACGAGAAGTATGAGCAGTGGTCGGACGACTGGCTGGAGTGCATCATCAGGCTGAACACGGACCCACAGAACCACCAGGTCGGCACCGCCGCTATCAACGAAGTGGTGGATACGAAATTACGTGTGAAGAATCTTGAGGGTAAGAAGATATCGCGTGCATACAACATACTAATTAAAATATACTTATTTTTAACCAACTTAAAAAACAAAAACTGCATACAACTATCAATCGCCCTTTTTTTATATCAAATTATCCCGTACGATCTATGCGTTTACCACATAGATACCTACCTGTTATTTTTGGAGTCTGAGTCAGCAAAGGAAATACTATATTATAGCAACTATACCCCTCCCACCTCGGACATGCCCTCCGTGCGCCGCGCCGCCCACGCCGTGTTACCTGCCTTGGCGTGCCTTGGCTGATACTGAATCCCAAAATATAAGATAGGTATGGATGAGCCGAAAAGTAGTTGCGATTCTAGAAAAAAACTAAGTTTTCTGCGAAAACAAAATGGTTTTATTAGTAAGAAATCGACAACTCTAGCATGTTTTTAACTTGTCAAGGAAATTCTTGATTAAACTATGGAATAAGGGGTCCTGCTTACTTTGGCTCGAAAATTATCTGAGCGGACGAAAGCAATATACCGAAATAACAAACATGTCTTTTGATTCGAATATACAAGGAAGCTTCAGATCTTTATATTCATCAACAAGTCACGGTGTGCAACAGGACAGTGGTCTGGGTCCCATACTATTTATAATTTATATTAATGAGTTACCAAACGCAACTGACTAATAAACAATCATGCTGATGATACTACAATATTGACGAGAGAAAAATCTAATCTATTATAAATGTTATAAGTGTAGGGAACAAATCTCTAAATGACCTAATTAAATGGCTAGATAATAATAACTTAAAAGCCAACACAACTAAAACTAAATTCATGCAACCAAAATAAAATTAAAGATGGATATCTAGATAAATTACAATAACAATGACATTGGGTAAGTATATGACATTTTTTTTTTTAGGAATGGATAGATATTTAAATTGGAAGAAAGTAATAGATAATGTGTGTAAGAAAATCAATCAATTTATATTTGCACTGAGAAGAATAAAGGATCGCTCTAATACTGAAACCTCACTCACAGTTTACCATAGCCACGTTTTCTTTGTTTTGAGATATGGGGCAACTCTACGGTTGCTGAGAGTTTTTGTTGCGCAGAAAAAATGTATTCGGGCCATATTTGGCAGAGTCTTGTAGACCATTATTAAAGAAGCATAAACTGTTAACTTTTCACTCTATATCTTCGAGATGCTAAAATTTGTCAGAAAGAATAAAACATTGTTTGAAAGTGATGAAAAGTCTAAATGTAGAACAAAAATAGTACATAAACCACTTAAGGTGCCTCAGTTTACAATAGAACTATGATAAAAGAACTGTTACGCGATGGCCATACAGTTATACAGGTGGTTTTTTGAGAAGGGCGGTGATGGCCAAGTCCGAAACCACCAGAGTTAGGGAAAAGTCGTTAAAGGAGTCTTGCCCTCGATTTTTAAGAAAATAATAACTGCATATTCTTAAAAAAATAACTTAATAATTTATTTTTCATGTTTTTTTTTAAATACTAATAAAATTTTATTATAAAACGAAGTATATGCCCGATGAAAAATAGGACTTTCCGAAACATTGTACCCAATCTTAACATTTGTTTCAGCCCTTAGAGTGATAGACGCGTCTGTAATACCGACGCCAGGGTCCGGCAACCCGCAGGGAGCTATCATGATGGTGGCGGAGCGCGGAGCCGCCGAGATCCTCGCCCTCCACCAGTGTTAACTGACTACAACCTGCCCAGCTAAAGACAGACCACAGACTAGTACATTGAAGATAAACCATGCTATTCATATTCCCAAAGAGATATCAAAGGACTCGGTTAAGACTTTTTTGATGAATAATCAATTTAGTTTTACTGGCATAAAATAATCAATTTAGTTTTTACCACAAAAAAGTTTCTATGTTAACTCTTTGGTTTTTACTGGCTTAAAGTCTTGGAACATTAATAATGCAGGGAAACTGTTTAGATGTTTTGTATTTGATCAATATAGACATCCATGCTATACATAAATCAATTGTGTTTTCTGTTATGAACCCCTGACGCAAAAAGAGGTAGGTATGTTATGTTATAAGTTTGACCGCTATGTGTGTGTGTGTGTGTGTGTCTGTGGCACCGTAGCTTTTTTTATTTGAAAGCAGGTTTTCTAGCGGGACATGTTTTATCAAAATCGATTCAGTAATTTCAAGGTTATCATCTGTTTTGTAGGTACGATCACTGACGAGGCCGTTGTAGAATTCTATTACTTTACTCTTTGGGTAGAATCCTACTGGACCCCATGACCCCGTCAAGTGCTGGTGCAGTGTCGAGCCCTTCATCTGGCGATGAAGGGTTCGATGATGCACTAGCACTACGGTGAGTGAAGGAACACGGCGTGTATTTAGTCGATAGGCCGCTGAGCTCGCGGCAGGTATCTAGTCGCATATCCCTCTTACTCTACCCGGAGGACATGCGTAACGCATTTTCACACCGACAAAAAAATAATCGGTCAATTGCAAGTCGGACTCGCTCACGAAGGGTTCCGTAGAATAGTAGTACTTGATATAACACTACATGTACTAGATATGGAGATCCTTTCAATAGCTAGCTATCACGGTTTGACAACCTCTGTGGCGCAGTGGGCGAAGGTCCGCCTGTGACGCAGAAGCTGCGGGACAAATGTTTGCATGTTCTGCAGATATTTGTCTCGGGTCTGGGTGTTTTCTATGTATGATATGAATGTATTTACAAAAACAATGTATCTATGTAGTATATCAATCATGTGGTTCCCATAATACAAGCTCTGTTAAATTTGGGTCTACATGATGCTGTGTGTTAACGTCCAGGATTATATATATCATTTGAGTAAAAAACGTAAATTTTAGGATAAGTAGTTTTCGAGATATTGCTGTTTTCAATTTGACATCTGTGATCAAAAATGAAAATCTTGTCAGTAGCTATAATTTGAGCAATTAATGGCAAGTTGGGGATGAGTAGTTCTCAAGATATGGTCAGTTTTAGTTTGGCAGCTGTCATCAAAAATCAATTTCTTGTCGACAGCTATCATTTGAGCTAAGAACGGCAAGATCAGTAAGTTCCCTAGATATGACCGAGTGTTCGTATAATGAGTTTCGAACTTTTGAGTGGAGCATTGAAATGAAAACATAACTTTTTTAAAACCTGATTACCTACAAAGCAAATTATTCACTATAACCGCGATATTTTACTCTGAAATAAAATGCAAGTAAATACAAGTAAAATGTAACACAAAATAAAATCGTACAAAATAAGTTAACCGGATACCATAAATCTTTAGCTATAAAAAAATATTGTATTATTTCAAACATTTATGAACAGATAACACCATCTAGGAAACATGGAAAACAACTAAAGTCTTGAACTTAACTAAGTTAACTTAACTAAGTTCAAGACTTTGCTGAATGGCGTTACCTGTTCATAATTGTTTAAAATATTAAAATATTTCTTTGTGTTGTATTGTAGCTAAAAATTTGTCTTGAACTTAAAGTTCAAAGTTATATGGATATTGATATATTAATAACACTAAGGTTACATGTCAAAAAAGAATAGAACTTAATTATTAGTATTCATAATTACAATAGATAAATGACAAATGATTTATGACAGTAAATGGATAACTAAGTATAAATGTCACAGAAAAAATATGAAAGACCTAGTAAATAAATCATTGTTGAAATGATTTAAATTCTTCAAACGTGTAGAAGCACTGAGAGATTAGCCAATTTCTAAGCTTATTCTTAAAAGACTGCGTCGATGGTGCATCGGTGACGATACGCGGTAGGCGAATGTAAACTGCTGGACCTATCATGTGTACTAATTTTGCGGTTTTATTCATGACCGTCCCCACATCTCGCATACTCTTCTAGATGGTTTCTTGCATAAATCGCAGCTTGATACACTACCAGCGCTGGAACTGTCATTATCTTCAATGCCACAAAATAAGGTCTAGCGGAGGTCTGCTGCGAGACTCGCACGATGGCACGCACTGGGTGCTTACCACCGAGCCAAATCGAGAACGGGATTAGGATTTGACTTCTGTCATTTGGTAGTATTGAAAGCCTGCCTCGTACTCATACAAAAAATGACAACTTGCGGAATTTGAATCGAGATTAAGATAAAGTTGTCTATTTTTGACACTATTGACGTCAATAAATTTGAAATTGATCGAGTTTACTATAGAGCTTTTACAGTTTTGTGAAAGTAACTTTTTAACGATCGAGGATATTAATCATGATGTTTGAAAAAACTAGGTATAAAAATTAGGAGGTAGTCTGAGGCAAAACCAAACATTATTTTGGTACATAATTATGTGCTTATGCGATAAATTAATAAATAATCATCTAAGTAGGTAGGTACATACACATTGTCTGTTATTAATATTCACTGGAATTGCTACCTATTACAAAAACTTATTTCCGAGGTACAGATTTAGATAAATACTGAAATATGCTGCTGTGCGTTTGCGAGACAAACAGCAATCTTACCCTCTTGACGTTGAATCTGGCGGGACATCTTTCAATGTCGGATAATTATAGTAACGTTGAATTATCTATTTTTAAATAAAATATGAAATATTACGATATTTATCTAAACAAAGAATATATAATTAATGGTAATAATTTTCGAGTATTGCTCACGTTATTTACAGGTCGAAAATTTACAATACACTAATAAAAATTATATATTTGTGAGGATGTGGCTCCGCCATCTTGACTTTCGAGTGACATAAATCCAATTCTAATCCCGTTCTCGATTTGGCTCGGTGGTAAGCACCCCTCTTTTTTGAAGTGTGAAGACACGCTTCCAGTCTGCGGCGGACCCCCAAAGGTCTACTCCATACTGGAGGTGTGTATGTACGGAGGCAAAGTAGAAGTTTCTAACCGTCTCCTTATCCAAAGTTGCCGAGAGACGCCAAAGAGCAAAGCAAGGTCTACCTATTTTCTTACAGACGAGTGTGAATATGGTGTTCCCATGTCAGTGCATTATCCATAGTGAATCTCTTGAACAGTCTCAACAACATAACTGACTCCCTGCCTCACGACCGCCGCATTCATCGATCGGCCTGTATGCACGTCCTGCCAGGTTTAAATGCATATAATTAGTCTGTAACGTTCAGAATAAGGCCATTATGACTAAACCACTGTTGCAGATTGCCTGCCATTGCGTTAAGTCTCCTCTCTAGGGCATCGATGGTCTGAGCTTCCACTACGGCCGCTACATCATCTGCATACATCAAGGCATCATTGATGCATTTTCTAAGTTAACTTCACTAAGCTAGCTTAACTAAGTTTAAGACTTTAGTTTTTTTCCGTCTTTGCTAGATGGCGTTACCTGTTCATAAATGTTTGAAACATTAAAATATTTTTCTCAAACTAGAGCATTATTTTGACAACCTTCTTCGAGATAAATTGAAATTGCTGTACCTGTCCAATACATGCGAGCAGCGGCCGGCAAAATTTGTATGTAAATTCATATCTGTCGTGTTTAGCGGCCAAATAAATTACTATGAAAACTCATATCTGTCGTGTTATTTAAAAATGGTAAGATATTTTACTCGAAACTCGAAACATGGCAACCAAGGAAGTAACTAATCAAAGGGTTTATTTAAATTTCGAACTGGCTTACAAATAGAATGCTGTTTTTTGAAAAATGTACAAGTTCTGTCTAGGAACTATTTTGTTTTAATTTCCACGCATTATTTGAGTGACGTACTATACAAGGCTTGGCCACAACTAGGCATTGATGGACTCACGTATGTATGCCTCACATTTACACGTTTGTGCATCAATGCCTCTCTTGCTGGCCTCTGCAGTAATGTACTATTTTTGTGTTGTAGCTAAAAAAAATTGGTATCGGGCCTCTTCCTCTGCTTGTCCTTTAAGACATTGATCCTTGCAAAATTTTATTATTCTAGCTAGGGCAACAGCAATTACATAACCGGCCGTATCTTTTAATTGCATTATTTTAGAAGCTTAATTTTTTCACTTTCTTCAAGGGATGGCAGACTTGCGTATTTGATAGGTATTAATTTTAATTTAACACTTCCACGCGTTCCTGAGAAAAGGTCTTGACAGATAGACAGACAGACAGACAAACAGGCGGACAACAAAGTGATCCGATAAGGGTTCCTTTTTTTTCCTTTTGAGGAACGGTACCCTAAAAAGGGTTCTTGCTAATGCAATGGTGACAAAACGATTAGCCGTCGTTGCAGCCTGGATATCCAGCACACTAGTACACTCTAAAATACTTTAAAATAAAAATTAAATTTTAAAAATCAAAACACGAAAAGCGAACATTTAAAAGGTCCAATATAATACCTATCGTTGAGCCAACGAATTCAATTGAGTAATTCGCGTCGGGGTACTACTAAGTTTAAAGTAATACTAAAATAAGGAGATTACAAACTCATACCACTCCCAGATCTAAGTTGAAAATGCTAGTAAATTGATAAATAGGCAATCAAATGAAGAGAAACTTACAAAGCGGTACCCCGACGCTTACTCAATCGAATTTGATGGATTAGCGATAGATTTTTGACTTTTTAAATGCTCGCTTTTTGTGTTGGGGTTTTTTTTTATATTATTATTTATTATAATTATATGATAGATTAAGTGAGGTTTGAACTGTGATTACACACAGCGCAAGGCGAGCGAGCGTAGCGAGCGTACCGCGGCAGCGGACGCCGAAGCGCCAGAAATGTAGGTAGTGTATTTTAGAAAAAAAACCAGCGCGGCGTACAGTATTGCTAAACCGTAGGCGAGTCGTCCAAAGTATTTCACACATAGTGCAAACATCCAATATCATAAACAAACATTAGATTAATTGTTCGTTAGTGCAATTAATGGAAGGACTTGGACTTGGACTAAGTGAGCTTTTGGGGGGTAAGGGGGTGGGAGGGGAAGTAAACCACGCCAAGAGCGCTTCAGTTTATAATGAGGGTAGATAATACGAATGTCGGTTGGCACTTGGCAGTCTGAAACATCCACTGATAATGAAACTCCATTTATAACTAATCATAATTTTTATTTTTCGATTGATGTGATAATACTAACCGACAATAAGCAAAACATGATGCAATTTAAATTGATATTACTCGTAATTTGGGAATTAATTGCAAATTGTACCATATAAAGTAAATTTTATCTTTATATGAGGAAGATACATAGACTATGACACAGCAGTTATTTTATCAAAACGGATCTAAAAATTAGGTACCTACATACTTAAATGATTAAAAGCTTAAGTGATTTAAATACTAAGTGGTATTGATAAGGAAAACAAAGAACAATAATATACCTACCATAATGATAGCTTGGTAGGTACATAATAAATATTACATAATGTATTTTACAATAAGGCTCCCCGCAGACGACCGACATTTTGTAGGAAAGAAAATCGGACAGTTAGGGAGGAGCACGTCATGGGCAGAGCGTAGGTATACCTAGGTTGGATTAACGGAGGAAAGTAAGGCCTTACGAGCTATCATGGTTGGAATTACACTAAGGGATAAATGGACCATTCTTGGGGATGATAACGTGATTTCTTAAAGATCGCTCCCAATTAACAGCAGTAAAAAGCGCCAATTCCGAACCCCCACTATTAGCTGACATCGCAGTACCGCAAAGATCCATTATGGGTAATAACCTGTTCTTGGTCCTAATTAACGACCTTACAGCTGCCTCACCCAATGCCGACTATTCCATGTTTGCTGACGGCTGCCTTATTGTCTCCGCTCAAAATCTCATCATCATCATCATCATCATCAACCTATAGCAGTCCACTGCTGGACATAGGCCTCCGCTAATGAGCGCTGAAAATCTATTTGACTTAAATACTAAAATAAATAAAGTAATGAATGAAGTGACGGACTGGTTTACTTCGAATGGAATGGCACTATACATCGAAAAAACCAACATCGTGCATTTTAGACTTAGAAATAGAAGGCACGACGGTAATAATACTCTCAACGTGACATGCAACGGAATATCTGTTCCCCAAGTAAGTAGCGTAAGATATTTAGGCTTCATCCCCGATGAAAACTTATCATGAACCACACGTAGATCTAACCTGTAGTCGCTTATCCTCTGCCTGCTTTGCGTTGTCTCGACTAGGGGGGAGTCTGAACTTAGAAAATATCAAAAAGGCCTACCATGGATACTTTCACTCACTATTGAGCTATGCAGTATACCTATGGGGACTGGCAGCTGAGAGGGAGCGACCATTTAAGCTCCAAAAACGCGCTGTGAGAGAATTGTGTGGTGTTGAGTGGGACCACCCCGCTAGGGAGCTGTTCAGAAAAATAAAAATACTAACCCTACCCTTTGAGTTGTGAGTTTCCTAAGCGTGCTGATTTGCACACTCACAGCCGCCTCACGAGAGGTCGCTGCCAACTTAGGCTGCCATTCAAACGACTGTCTAAGTCACAAAAACATATAGACTTTATAGGTGTCAAAATGTACAATAAATTACCCAAATTTGTTGTAGATGCGAATAGTATTGGAACATTTGTTAAAAATCTCAAAATACTTCTATTAGACCGAGCATACTACTCGATAGAAGAATTTCTATAAAAATCTTTAATAAAATTCCTGTCAAAATTAAACACGCAAAGACAGATTCGTTATTTATTAAAAAAATTAAATTATTCCTCATTGACAAATGTTATTATGACCTAAATTAATTTTTGACAGATAAATTGAAATAATTTAATGGAATACATACTTTTGACATGAAATTTGTTATTAATTTTAATTTTGTTTCACTAAATCTTATTGTTTTAAATTTTCAATATAAATTTTCTACTTTAATTTTATTATTAAACTTAAAACCTAAGATAAAATAATGTAATACCTACTCATAAAAATCTACCCACCTAAAATCTAATGCATGAAAGCCTCGGTCTGCCTTCTACATATTGCCATGGCCTAAGGGGTCCACATGTGATACTACCAAACTATACTGTGTTAACTCTGTTACCTTATAACCATGTGATGACAATAAATATATTGAGTATGAATGAATGAATGAATTAATGAATGAATGAATGATCATTTATTTGCCAGAATATAGGTTTGTACATTGGGTGTATGTTTTAATATTATGAGCGCTATATTCGACTTATTAGTCGTGCAAATATTTTCTAGAGATAAGAGTATTGAGTATTGAGTACTTTTTTGGACACTATTAATTAATTAATTTATTTATTTAATTAACACGGTTGACACCAATTACATTAATTTAATTTAATTATACAAGTCAGAGTGGTAATATCTAATGTCCAGCAGAAAAAAAAAATAATAATCAAATAAAACTTTTAGATAAACAAAGATATAAGTTGTGTCACAAAACAAAGATAATATTGTGTCACAAACAATCATGCATCTCGTTCACAAAATTTCAGACATTCCGATAATATTTTCATCCATACATCCGCAAATAAGTCACGCTCAGGATTCTGGTTCAGGAGAGCGTTAAGAGCAGTGGTTCACGCGTGGCACAGGTGAAAAAGACCGAGCCGTGGTGCGACAGTACGGCTCCGCAAACAGCTTGTGCCTACGACTCCGACTGTAATTATCTGGGGTATAGAATCGGCACAGCTCATAACTTATGTCCGGAGCATCTATCAGGCCGCGGAATACCTTGCATGCCATAACGAGTTGATCCTTAGCCCGACGAACCTCTAACGAGTTAAAATCTAGGCATCCAAGAAGAAACTTCGTAGGGTATAAATAAGGATAGTACCCATATTTGAACTTATATAAGAACCTTAGGAAGGCCTTCTGTATCTTTTCAAGAAGAAGCGCGTATTTGGATTCATGCGGGTTCCAGATACAAGCGCTTGTTTCCAATTTAGAACGGACAAGGGCACTGTATATGAGCCGAATCACATGCTCGTTACGAAAGTCTCGCGCATTTCTGAGAACGAAACCGAGGCGTCTATAGGATTCCCTCGCCAGCGCATTAATGTGGTCGTGGAATGTCAGCTTTTGGTCAAAGGCAACACCCAAATCTTTTATAATGGTAGCACGTGAGATTACTTGGCCATTAATGTTATAATCGTAGCAGATTGGGTGCCGCATTCTCCCAAAAGTCATTGAATGACATTTACCGGGATTGAATTCCATTCTGTTACTGACACCCCAATTATAAACCGCATCAACATCTCTCTGTAGAGCCAAACAGTCCGCCTCAGACTTAACCTGTGTGAAAAGTTTTAGGTCGTCGGCGTACAGCAGGCTTCTAGCATGAGTTGCAACCGTGGGGAGATCATTGACCATTAGAAAGAAAAGCAAAGGCTCTAAAATTGACCCTTGGCTGACCCCAGATCGCGTGTGATAGGGCTGAGACTCATACTGACCGAGTCTGACATATTGCTGGCGATCACGTAGGTAATCCGCAAGAAGTTGAAGCAGACCCGGAGCAAAGCCTATGGTGGATAGCTTCGTAAGCAATATGTCATTATTAAACCTATCAAACGCTTTCTGGAAGTCAAAGTAGAGAACGTCGACCTGGATTCCCTGGTCAAGCCGCCTAGAAATGTAATCGACAAGGGTTAAAAGATTTGTGTTAACCGAGCGTTTCCCCCTGAAGCCGTGCTGCTCATTGCACAGATACTTATTAACCTGCGCATATATATATTTGTGCAACACGCTTTCAAAGATCTTCGCAGCTGAGGACAGAATTGCAATAGGGCGATATTCTTCAACCGATGATTTGTTGGATCCTTTGGGAATAGGTGTGACCCTCGAGAGTTTCCATTGTGAGGGGTAAACTCCCGTCTTCAATGCAAGGTTAATTATGTGGCAGAGGGGAACAGAGAATATTTTTTTGGCATTCTTGAAAATCATCGGTGGAATACCATCGGGTCCTACTGAGCTATTTGATTTTAACTTATTTATCCCATATATTATGTCATTAGAAGTGATATTTGTGATATTAATGTAATTGCTGTTTATACTACGGTCAAGGACGAAAATTTGGTCGATGTTCAGTTGGGGAACATCCGACAAAAAGACACTGGCGAAGTACCTCGCAAACGCCTCAGCTGCTTCAGGGCCGGAATAGGCAGAACCTTGAAACGTCACGTCGGGCTCAAAACCTCCCTTAGAACGCAGACTTGAAATATGGTGCCAAAACTTACGGGGATTAAGTTTAATATTGTTCTCAATAATCCTCATGTGATTCTCATAAGCATTTGCGATATCAAGCTTCAAGCTAGCTCTGAGATTTGAGAAAACCTTGTAGGATTCGTCAGTATGCAAGAGTTTCCAAGTTGCGTGGAGTTTCTTTTTAAGTGTAATCTTGTTAATTATGTCGCTTGTAAACCAGACTGGATAGCGATAACGGCTCGAACTCTTTCGACACTTTTTTGGCATGCATGTATCAAAAATGTTATACATTGTATTATAGAAATTTTTGCTGGCAGTAAAGACATCCCGGGCGTCCAGAACGTTGCTCCAAGAGTTGTTAGATAGAGATAGAAAGAGCTGTTCATAATCACATTTTTTGAAATTCCAGTCTCTAGCAGGATTAACGTTACTCTCTTTGATACGGTCAGATTGATGTGCTGTAACGATTTTCACCCCAACATCCAAGGGTGGGTGAGGTCGATCGACACGAACGATTCCCTCCGTGGCAGCTACACTTATTTCAGGCATTAAGTCGCTCTCCTGAACCAGTACAACATCCAGTTTTCTTCCATATGAGTTTACAATTTCATTTTTTTCTGACAAGTTACAAAAGGACAAAAAATAACAATAATAATTATAAATATTTACAGAGGCACTATTTAGGTTAAGATCACCCATTATTAGTACAGAACCTTTTAGGTCGTTTATTACCTTTTCAACTTGACAAAACCAATCCATATACACACTATCCTTAGCACGGGGATCTATATAAATTACGCAAACAAAAAAAGTGTGACCATGCCATGTAAAGCTCGCCCAAAGGTCTTCACAGTCAGTAGTTTCTAGATTCGAAAGCCGTTGAAGTTTTATTGGAGGTCGTGCAGCTAGCAAGACGCCGCCTCCGAGCGATTTTCTGTCACGACGTAGCACTTGCCAGTCCCCACAGGTCACTTCAGAGTCCTCAACAGATATATCAAGAAAGCTTTCAGTAACTACAACAAGATTCTGTTCGAGCGCGCTCAAATTATTCCGCCACGTTCGTAATTTTGTTTTTAATCCTCGAACATTTTGGTAGAAGATGTTGAAGCTAGCCAGTCTATTGAGCGGCCTTTGGGCCACGAAAGGGCTGGTTGCTTTAGTTCGAGTTCCGCGGGGGCCCGGGGACCGCCTGTGTGTGGTCCAAGGTTTTATCCTGGCGTTGATTGGCCACACCGCAGTCGACAAGCATGTCTCATTCCAGGCAGTCGGAACAATCAGTTTATAAGATTTATAGTCTCCTCTCGGGTTAAGTTCTTCAACGGTGCAGTTAGCGTCAGGACAGAGCAGACGAAGGTAGGATAGAACCTCATCCACATTTGAGGCCATGTTCCAAAGGTGGATGTAACTGCGGGGTTCCACAGCTTTTAACGATGTAACAGCTGGGCCGGCTGTGCCACACAGAGATGGTTGTCGACGACTTCTCTTCTTCACCTCGGTCCATTGTTCCTGTTCATCTATTGATACGACGGCCGGTACACTTGGAAGGTCGGGGTAGGTGGCAGCCGAATTGTTGATTTCCGTCGACTGTTTGGTGTCTTTTGGCCCGATTTTAGGGGTGATAGGTTCGAAAGATATGTTTATTTGAGGATTTTTCTTAGAAGTCCGCTTTAGTTTATTGCTCTTTGACGATATAGGAGACACAGTAGAACATCGTAGCTATTCCAACAGGCGTTAAGCTGTTATCACCGCCTTTCTTAGATGCACAACGACATTCTGGACAGATCCAAGTGCAGATATTGTCGGGTGATGCATTCCCACCAGCACAGAGTAGATGGTATTTTTTACAGCATATTTCTAATGTACACTGCAGACTTCCCTCATCCACGAGGATAGCGGTACTACAAACGGCACAACTCATCATGCAGCGAGAACAAACAAAGGCAGGCCGTAGCTAGTTGTATGTGCGGGTATGTAAATAAGCATAGAACGCAACCGTCAAACAGTGGGCAAAGCAGATGTAACCTGCTAGGTCGATCGGCCGACGATCAGGATTTGGCAGTGCTCGGCTGCATTCAGTAGTATTGTTGCTAGCAATGGTCAGCTCGATGGGCCGGTACGGTACGGGTGACTCAGCAACGAGACGCGGTCAGCGAAGCTATTAGTACCAAGGTGGTGTAGAACCAAGGCAAAGGTAGCAGAGCGGTAGGTGTGCTACGGAGCGTAGCGTTACGTAACACGCTGGGAGCGTAGCATGCGCGTAGCACACAAGTTGGTTGTCAATGCTATTTTCGTCACTGTCGCTCACTATCTCCTGGCTCAGTTGTAACATGCACCGGCAGGGGCGCAGGACACTGCCGGATCGAACCCGTTGAGAAACAAAAAGTCGGCAACCGACGACTACTCACTCGGTCTTCGGGACCCGAGGGCGCTCCACAGGCACAGGGCGCAGCACCACCACCGCGGAAGCACAGGCAAATATCACAGGGGCGCAGTCCTCAAACCGGGGCGTAGTCTCAGTGACCCAAGACAAATCCACGAATAACACGATTGCAAACACGACTGTTCGGTTCAAGAGCCGAGACGAGAAAAAAAAAGCGCCAAAATTAATGACGACATTGATCCCACTTCCTAATTTTGTCAATACTTTACCTATTAATAGGTACTATTAAAAGTGTATCTTTATATATTTTATTTAAATTAGCTTTTTAGACGTGTAAAAATGTATTTTATTAATAAATAAATGAAAATGAAAAATTGGATTGTCCGTATTCTTTTCGATTCCAACTATTTTAGCTCGTAAGGCCTTACTTTTTGATTCCAAAATACGAAATTTTCATACATATTTGAAAATGCCCTAACTCCAAAACTATGAACTTTACGAAAAACAGATATAAAACATGACATACATAAATCAATATGTAGAATCCAATTCCAACCATTTTAGCCTTTGGCCTTACTTTCTGAATCCAGAAAAATAAATTTTCATACATATTTGAAAGTGCCATAACTCCAAAACTATGAACGAAAAAAGCAATAGAACATAAAATACTTATATCAATACGTAGAATTTTAGCTCTTAAGGCCTTACTTCCTCCGTCAATCCAACCTGGTTGTCTACTACTATTCAACGAACTACGAAATTACGTGTTTCGTTAGTTAGTTAGTATTTAACTCCCGACGCAAAAACAACGTTATGTTATAAGTTTGACGTGCCTGCGCGCGCGCGCGTGTGTGTGTGTGTGTGTGTGTGTGTGTGTGTGTGTGTGTGTGTGTGTGTGTGTGTGTGTGCGTGCGTGCGTGTGTGTGTATGTGTGTATGTGTGTCTGTGTGTCTGTCCCATCGTAGCTTGATGGATGAGCCGATTTTGATTTGTTTTTAACCGACGTGAAAAAGGAGGAGGTTCGAGAATTCGCCGGGACCTTTTTTTTCTCGACTTTTTTATGTATATTCACTGATATCTTTAGTTGTAAACCGATTTTCAAAATTCTTTTTTTTAAGAGTATCCTTTACAGGTATATGACGACCTCTGTGGCGCAGTGGGCCAAGGTCCGCCTGTGACGCAGAAGGTTGCGGGTTCGATTCCCGCTGCGGGACAAATGTTTGCACGTTCTGCAGATATTTGTCTCGGGTCTGGGTGTTTTCTATGTATGATATGTATGTATTTACAAAAAAAAATGTATCTATGTAGTATATCAATCATGTGGTTTCCATAATACAAGCTCTGCTTAGTTTGGGGCTACATGATGCTGTGTGATAACGTCCAGGATTATTTATTTATTATATAAATATCCATATAAATTTTATTCCTGGGGGATTAGTACTTTTCCCGGAAAACTCAAAAAACCTCATCCTTACTCCTAATTTTCGCTCTATGATCACCAATATCTCCGTCAATTGTGAACCGATTTTCAAAATTCTATAGGGCAAAAAGTAAGAAGTGATTTATTTGTGATTTTTCTGCCGACGAGCAGCAGCGTCGGTGGTGCGAGAAGCTGTGCCCTGCAATCCCCAACCCGCGTGCCCAGCGTGGGAATTATGGGCATATCCCCCTTTATTAGGGGAGGCCTATGTCTGGCCTCCTGGCTGGTGTGTGTGTGTGTGTGTGTGTGCACAGTATTGTAGGTATTGTACAGTATTGTAGGTATGAGTGATAGAAATTGAACTTGAAATGCCTGTTTTGGAGCCACGAGGATTCGCCGATCGTCGTCCTTTCAAAAAAACCCTGAAATGAAAAAAAGTGTTCCGGAAAATACTTTACATATGTATACGAACTACTACACCTCTACTAGTAACCGAATACATTATAATCGTTTGTACGTACCATAACGACCTCTGACGACCTCTGTGGCGCAGTGGGTGAAGGCCCGCCTGAGACGCAGAAGGTTGCGGGTTCGATTCCCGCCGCGAGACAAATTTTTGTACATTCTGCAAATATTTGTTTCGGGTGTGGGTGTTTTCTATGTATAATAAGTATGTATTAAAAAATGTATTTATGTAGTATATCAATCATGTGGTTCCCATAATACAAGCTCTGCTTAGTTTGGGGCTATATGATGCTGTGTGATAGTGTACAGCATTATTATTATTTATAACATTACAGCCAATTTATATTTTCTATTTTTATTTTTTATGTTATGGACAGCTCTTGATCTCGATGATACGAGTGAATGTACCCCATTGGGGCGCTGCAACATTGTACTTTTATAAAATACTTAATTAAAGCTGGTTTTTATAGGAAGGTACCTGCCTTCCTAAAAAATCTGATAATCCTACTACTACTTCTAATCCATCTTTAGTTTTTACAATTGACTTGGGTTTTTTTTGTATAGTATTATCTATATAATTCCGACTCAACATCAAGCATAGGATCGGCGCTCCACCTCCGCACTAACTTGTACTAAATACCTGTTCTTAAATGTTAGAAAATTATAATTTTTGTGTTGTTACCAAAAATCAATGGTATCCGGTCTCGCTTCTCTCGCTCGGCCTTTGCCTTATAAATAAGACATTGCTTTTTGGCAAATTTTATTATTCTAGGGCAACGGCAAGTTCCCCATAGGCTCGATTCGAAATATGCGATATAAACCGCCGTATCTTTTGATTGCGATATTTAAGAAGTTTGATTTTTTCACAGCCTGATGCCAGCCACAGGGTGGCAGACCTGCGTTTTTGATATTAACTTTAACTCGTTCCTGAGAAAAAGGTCTTAACAGACAACAAAGTGATCCTATAAGGTTCCTTTTTTCCTTTTGTAGATTGGAACCCTAAAAATTGTTATTTTATCACTATCAAAATATTAAATCGCTTTCCAAAAGTAATCAGAGTTGAAATGGAGTAGTTCAATGGGTGGCTCAGCGGGAAATGTTTTTACAGCATGAATGACATGATAAAATGACTTAATACCTAATGTATACATGTATATTTTTTGAATTATTTTTATTGACATTGTTTTAATTGCGCATGACTGATGACGATAAGACGAAGTGTGTCAGATCGAATTTAAAATACACCATTATATGAGTTTATTAATTAAAATTTTCATTTCATTTCATCATTCTCACATTCAACGTCACAAAAATAATAGGACGAGCCTAATATTAGTTTTATCTAGGTATTAAAGCTTTTATCAGCTGATTTTAATCGAATTTCTCTATGAATTGTGTATAAAATAACATGTTTATTTGACTGTCTTTAATATTTCTTCAGTGGACGGTGTAGGCAGAGAACGAGGAACAAGCCCCAAAATGATATTAGCCGCAGAAGTAAGTATTTTAATGTTAAGCTATGCAAGCTTCTATCGAGGGCCTTGAGCGCGGGGACCGAATCCAGAAATTCCGTAACGAAAAAAACCTCACGCTCCCCACTCCGACGGGCACGGAGGTGTGGCTTGAAGGCCGTGCATTGTCTAACGTCGTTTCTTTTCGGCAGTCTTCGACACGGTGTTTGTGTGCGTGCAACTAGACGTATTTTTATTTAATAAAAGAAAAAAAAACTGTTTTCTTATCGGTCCACCACGCTCAAAAAGTGTAACTTGAATTAATATCAAAGAAAAAGAAATACTGCATAAATAAAATAAATAAATAATTATAATTGCATAAGTTGATACAAAATGCTATGCAATAGCTTTACCGCGACAGTCCCCGAGTGCCACAAGTCTTTTTTTTATAAAACGTTCATAATATATGGTTTGTAAATATACACACTCTGTTTCACTTAATTATTAGCTCACTACGTATAGGTAGATACATTTTCGAACATAGTGGGTAGTGCAGTGCAGAGCCTTGTCCAAACATAGCCTTTTATACCAATCTAAGTATAAACATATAACAGGTACCTAAAAAAAAATATGGTTCAACTATATCCACAAAACCGTAAAGTGTTCTGTGGGTAGGTATAGTTGAACCATACATTTCTTGCCTAAGTAAATGAACCATAGTAGGTAGGTAGTGTGTGCATCTTTTCAATTTTTTATGAAAAGTTATTTTATTCGCAATTGGACGCCTGTTGGTCCATTGTGCGTGTTTTATTTCCCTAAAATTATTATCATTATCATCAGCCATAGTAGTCCACTGCTGGACATAGGCCTCCCCTCATGAGCGCCATTGCACCCGGTGCTTAACCACAAAATTACCAAATCGGTTGAGCCGTTCTCAAGCGATGCGATTACCAACGAACAGCATTTAATTACAAATACAACAAAGTTTATTTTCCAAAGTAAACTGGGTACAAAATAAAGTCAGATCTCTGCCCCCTGTGGTAGCTAGAGTTAGCTGTGTTACAGGAATTATAACCGGACTTTGTTTTTTCTTAATTTTATATATGGATAGATTTTGAAGGTGTAATCTTGTTTACAGAATTGCGGTTGTGAATTTGTAAACGAGGGACCATCTCTAGTTAACTCACCGATATGCAGTGGAACGTTCCTGTTCATGGCGCTGCTGCAGGGCTTCCTGCGAGGCCGCTGCGACATCGCAGAGCCCTGCAAGAGAATAAAGTCAGTAGAAGATGACGATGACGTCGAGTATGACTTCGTTGTTGTCGGCGCTGGCTCGGCAGGGTCCCTTGTTGCAGGAAGGTTGGCGGAAGATGGCAAATTTAATGTAAGTTGTATTCAATGTTATTCAGTCAAATATGGTATGGGAAAATGTTTTAAATACCTTCTATAATGTGTACTAGGGAAACCGCCGTTCCTGTTTGTTTTGAAAGTTTATCTCCATCCAAAGGTTGCCTGGAAGAGGGAGATAAGGTCGCCCATTGTACCATTATTTTTAATACCTTTATCATTCTTTGTATGGTGTTCAATAAAGTTATATCTATCTATTTATCTATCTACAGACATTTGCAATATAGTTTAGGACCATCGCTGTACGTAAAATTGAATCCTTCGACGGAAGCGTACTATAGTAGGTAGGTATAAATAGATCGTACCTATTTCCTCATTGTTGGACCTTCTTAGCGGACCGTTAGCAGTTCGCCGTAACACTATTCGTGTAGATAGACAGATCGTAAAGTATAGTGCCTTTAGGCTCTCCTCAGTTTGATCTCCCAGTTGGGGCACCGAGCAACGCTTTGCATATAATTTTTAGAAATTTCACATACATACAACTCTTTTTTTTTTAATTTCTATTGATAGTACTAGCACATGGCTCACCTATTGTTAAGTGGTAACCATTACCTATACCAAAGTATTGTTTCCGTGTCTTACGATGCAACTTCCATTAACTTAAGGCATGAGAGTTTTAAGCCTCATGCGCCTGTTATTTCACCCCCACACCCTTCAGACCCAGATACAGCAATGCTGCTTCATGGCAGAAATAGGCATGGTGGTCGTACTTCCCCAGATGAGCCCTTCACAAAGAACTACTACTGCTAATCATATGTGCAATCATATATAACGCTAACATAACTCTAGGGTTGGCCTCATACAGGCGGCGAAATACCTCTAATAAAAAAAATGATTTTACTCTAATCAATGTATGATTGCATGCTTAGTTTTAAGCAAAATGTGTTGGACCTACATCTAAGTATTATTGACATCTTGTTATTACCACATTTTATGCAATAAATTTCATTTAATTTCATTTCTCTCAATTCAGACTGCATGTATTATCTTCATTCATAACAAATTTGAAAGAAAGAAAGAAAATACATTTATTTTTACCCAACACCTAGTACAAAAAAGAAAAACAGGATATTTACAGAAAATACTAACTCTATACTTATTATCTAAATTTATATACTTACTTATTATTTAATTAATTTATTACTTATTATCTAAAATTGGCACGTAAATATATACCACGTGCCAATGCAGCGCTGGTTTTCAGACAGGGCCTTCTGTGACATCATGATCATTGTCGGTCACACATAAATAATAAATACCTATTTAATACAATATAATGTACATATTATGTAAGTGGTAACAAAATTTACACAAAGACAAAACAGATTATTCAAATACAAAAAAATCCAAACGGCCCGCCCGGCCCCCCCCGTGCCACTGTCCGCACTACCAATTTGTAAGCACTGCCAATCTATCTCCACACTAAACAAAGGTTATCTGGAAGAAAATGCTAATTAACATTAAGTTCGCCTGTGTACTTACTTGTTTTATCTTGTGCAACAAATAATTTTCTATCTATCTAATTCAGGCACATATTGTATTTGGAAGGCCAGGCTAGTTCTTAGTAAAGTTGACAGTTGCGTCATTAAGTTTAATGGTTTAAACTCATTTATAAACAGTCATCATCATCATCATCAGCAGCAGCAGCAGCAGCAGCAGCAAATAGCAGTCCACCGCAGAACATGGGCCTCCCTTAATGAACGCCATTGTGCTCTATCCTCAGCTCGAAGCACCTTAATCATTGCTTTTTGTTTAGGTCCTGCTGCTAGAAGCGGGAGGTCCAGAACCGATAGGTGCAAGAGTTCCCTCATTCTATAGAACTTTCTCGGGCAACGAAGAGGTAGATTGGAATTACCGAACGGTACCAGATGCTGACTACTGCCAGGATCAAGGAGGCAAGGGTTGTGCATGGCACAGGGGAAAAGGCTTGGGTAAGAAATATACAACACAAAGACCAAATTAACTAGTAAATTTATTATAACACAGACACATCGCGTCGCGAACATATCATAATAGAAAAAGATCTTCGCTTTCTGGCTTACTAGCTACCAAAATGCAAAACTACTAGCTACAAAAAAGCAATGATTATATGGATGCTTCGAGCTGAGGATAGAGCACAATGGAGTTCATTAAGGGAGGCCCAGGTTCTGCGGTGGACTGCTATTTGCTGCTGCTGCTGCTGCTGATGATGATGATTATAATGATGATGATGATGATGATGATGACTGTTTATAAATGAGCCCGCTGCTTCCATCGCGGTAGGTGCCTATATTATTCCAGCTAACTAATAAATTATGCAGTTTCAGCTAATTAATTCAGTAGTTTCAGACCCAGAGGTTTATAATATTTTAGGATGCTTTCTGTCTTCAGACTTATGATTATAACATAAAAACTAGATTACTAAACTAGATTATTCTACAAGACAAAATATTTAGTACAAATTCCGCTAACTCTCTCTGACAAGTTCCACAAAATGCATACGCATGCACCGCCCTCCCGCCCGCAGATTCACATGCAAATCAGAGAAAGAACAAGCAAACATGCAATCATTAATAAATGCAACCGTCTACTTACTCTTCCACCAAATAAAAACAACACGTTAACCTGTAATTAGCTTGGAGAAACGACACACACATAAATACACAAGAAAATCAACAGAAATTCGACAATGTTTCGCCTTCCCCATAAGGCATCCTCAGGAATGATCGACTCGCTGTCCACCAACGTCGACGTCGCTAAAAAACAACAACGACGCAGAACTCCGCAGACGTGTTCTAAACAGAAAGTGAGTCAACCACGCGACATCCCCACTTATATAGAAGAGACTTTAGCAAGAAGAGCGTAAAAAACACGTGGAAAAACTAGAGGATAGAATAGAAGAATTAGAAAGGAACGCTAGAAGTACATGTTTAGAAATTAGAGGTATTCCAGAAAAACCAAATGAAACCAAAAATGATCTTTTAAGTATTATGGACAACATTAATAACAAACTAAACCTAGAAGTAGAACGTGGTTTCATTAGGAATATATATCGGGCGAAAGGAAAACCCAATGCAGACCGTCCTATAGTAATGGATGTGGTTAATCCTATAAAGAAATATAACATATTTCAAGCTGTCAAAAAATACAACCATAATCACATCAACGACAAGCTTAATACCACAGTAATTGGACTAGTAGGAAAAAAAAAATCCAATCTATTTCTCTGATTTTCTGACTCCAAAGGCAAGAAGGCTTTACTTCCTTGCTCGGGATGTAGCGAAAAACAATGGGTTTAGATACTGCTGGAGTATAAATGGGAAAATTTACATGAGGAAAGCTGAAGGCTCCCAAGCAATAAACATAACTAACGAAGATCAACTCGAGAGCCTGAAACAAAAGAATTGACTAAATAACAGTACATATTACCATAATAGCTATCCATATGCCTGTATGTTGCATGCAATTCTCATATTATTACAATTAATTCAAAATTTTGTTACTACACACAATTATTACTATTATTATTATTATGATAAAACCTACATTTTCACTAGTAAAACACTTTCACTGCCAGAAACACGAACTCAGCACACACTTCTCTACTTTTACATCCATAAACCACCTAAAAGCATTTACTACCTGCAACTCGAAACTATTTCTTTTAATCAGATACCTGCCTTAATGAGATTATCACAGAATAATAGAACAGGAATTCCGTTGTTTTATATCACCTTGATTACAGCATATTTCGGTGTCCTCGCATCCTCCTATCAATATGGGTGATAAAACCTTGCAAAATGAAATAGTCACCTTTATTGATGACATATCGGTAGCCAAACAATTTGAATGTGATCCGGAAACCTGTCACTCACTTATTGATATGAGTGGTGAAACGATTAATATTATTTCTCAAAATATCAGAAGCATCAATAAAAATGTAGGATCCTTTGAACTATTACTTGCAAGACTAGGTTTCGTCTGTGATGTGATCATACTAACAGAGTGCTGGATTTATGAAGAAAAACCGTTCCCTCTCTTGACAACATATAACTCAGCCTATACTAAAAACTGTATTAATAAAAATGGTGGCATTATCATCTATTACAAATCTAGCATAAAATGTGAAATAGTGGAACCCGAGTTTCTGGATGCTAATTGTCTTGTTGTCACTATTGATAATAGTATCACAATTGTAGCACTTTACAGATCACCTTCGTTTTCTGATATCAATAATTTCCTATCATCTTTAGACCATGTTTTAACTACCGTCAAAAAATCCAAAACTGTTGCAGTCATTGGAGATATTAACATTGATATACAAGCCGAAAGTACTGATAGACATTGTGATCCCTATTTAGAGCTAGCAGCATCTCATGGCTTACTCCCAAGTCACACTTTTTCAACTAGGGGAAACAGGTGCTTGGATCATATTTTACTAAAAAACAAATACCAAGGCACTGCAATTGTTCTAAAAACATACTTAACAGACCATTGTCCTATTCTTTTAAATGTCAAAATAAAAAATAAAAACACCATAATAAAAAAGCCAAATAAAAACGTAACAAGAATTAATATGAATAGCATAATTGAGCAAATTAAAGTAGGGGACTTTTCTCTGATTTACAACTTAGAAAACGCTGATCTCGCTGCTGAAATGCTTCTACATAAACTAACGAATATAATAAAAATTAACACTAGATTTCTTAAGATTCCAAACATGCAACGCATAATAAAGCCCTGGATCACACCAGGACTTTTAAGATGTATTCGAACACGTGACAGCATGCACATTAGCTTAAAGAATACTCCAGACAACAAAATACTAAAAATCACTTATACTCGATATAGAAACTTTTGCACCAAACTATTGAAGAAAGTAAAAACTAGTTATGAAAGAGCAGAATTAGAAAAACATAAAAACAACATTAAAAAGACTTGGCAATCCATTAGGCAGATAACGTATTCAGAAAAAACTAAATCAAATAGTGAACTGCTATTACATGTAAAGTCAAGCCCACAGACATCCGTTGATTTTGTTAATAGCTATTTTGCGAATGTTGGAAAAAGCTTGGCAGGCAAGATAACATCTACATCTAGCGGTGAGTTTCTTTCTGAAATACCATCGCAAGCAAACTCTATGGTTATGATTAAAACAGATGAAGACGAGATACTGGGAATTCTTAAAGACTTGAAGGATGATTGCGCGGTAGGATATGATGGCATATCGACTCAAATACTTAAACAATCTTGCACAACTTTAGTGCCGCTGATAACCCACATCTGTAACTTATGTCTCACTACTGGCAAATTTCCGCGCGTTTGTAAAACCTCTATTATTACACCAGTACATAAGGGTGGAGTTGGAGACAGTGTCAATAACTACAGACCAATTTCAGTTCTCACTGCACTTTCAAAAATCTTAGAAAAAACCATAAACAAAAGACTAATTTCATACCTCGAAAAATATAATATACTGTCTTCCAACCAATTTGGATTTCGAGCAGCAAGGTCTACTGAAAGTGCAGTGACGGGCCTAATTGACCTAATTGCATCAAATATAGATAAAAAACAAAAAGTCATAGGTATATTTCTTGACCTCGCTAAGGCCTTTGACACTGTCTCCATGCCCATCCTTGTTAAAAAGCTAGAACGTATTGGAATTCGAGATAAATGTTTAAGTCTTATGCAAGATTATTTGACCAGTAGAACACAAAAAACTAAAATTGGAAACGTGCTCAGTCGAGAGGAGCCAATGTGCTACGGGGTTCCTCAAGGTAGTGTATTGGGTCCGACTCTCTTCCTAGTGTACGTAAATGATCTTTGCGAACTAAAGCTGAAAAACGGTACAATATTCTCCTATGCTGATGACACTGCTATTATATTTAAAGGTCATACCTGGGAAGAGACTAAAGCTGATGCAGAAAAAGGCTTGGAAACAATAAGAAAATGGTTAAAATGTAACCTGTTGACACTAAATGTGGAAAAATCTAAATTTATGGCGTTTCGAAATACCTGCTCGACAAATCCAGTTTTAACTTTACAAGCACATCTAGACTGTTCAGAAAACAATTGTAATTGCAGATACTTGGAGAGAGTTGACCATATCAAATACCTAGGACTTACCATTGACGATAAAATTAATTGGAAAAAGCACATTGAATCACTAGCTAAAAGAGTACGTAAATTAATATTTATATTTAAGTATTTGAGAGAAGTAGCCAACCGTAAACTATTGCTGAACATTTATGATGCTTTATGTAAGTCAATTCTAACATATTGTAATGTCACATGGGGGGGCGCTTGCGGATCCTACTTGATAAAACTAGAACGTGCACAACGAGCAGTCTTGAAAGTTGCTACTTTCAGGCCCTACAGGTTTCCTACTAGTCGCCTATATGATGAATGTGAAGTCCTTTCTGTGCGACAATTGTATATCCTTAATGTAGTTATCTCGCAACACATTCGAACTGATCCATGTAATAGCCTGGCTACTGGAAGAAGGAGAAAAGACAAAATCTCTGCTACTCCTAAGTGTAACACAAAATCGGCCCAGCGTCAACAATTCTTTCTAAGACCGTTTTTATATAACAAAGCTAATAAGCACATTAATGGATTAGTAAACTTAAACAGAAACGAATGCAAAAAAGTATTGAAGCAGTGGCTGATGACATTGAAGTATGACGAAACGGAGGAGCTACTTAAAATTATTCAGTAAAATATCAGTATTAAATTATTAAATTAAAATATCAGTAAACTATTAGAAACATTTTAATAATAGGCACACTTTCACAATTCACACGTATATAGACATTTACTATTAATACAGGTATGCAAAATATTTATTTATTTAGCTTATATTAATACTTAATCTGGTTTATAATCTATTGTCATAAGTATGTATGTATATATACTATGAAATTATGCTATAAATTATTAGAGTTTAATTATTAGAATACACATTCAGGTAGGTTTATATCATATTATTCATGATTTATTTTATTTTATTTATTTTTAGGATATGGCTACTCTAACCACTTCTATCCACGAAGGAAAGCAGAATCTACAACACAAGTCTGGTAAAGACTTAGTGTAGGTTCTGTTTGAACTACTAATGTAAAACAAGCCAATTAATTACACCTAATTACTATTATTGTAACTTGTTAATAATAATTGTATGCTTGAAAATGAAATAAATGAATATTGAATATTGAATATAGTATCGGGTCGAACTCCCGGCCCTCCTAGTGGCGCGATTGCGTCATCAACGTTGTTTTGCGTTGAAAAAATGCGCAATAACGGGGATCTGGGCAGAATATATATACACAGGATATTTAAAGAGCTCCTAGGGTAATTCCATTGGATCCTCCTGTCTATAGGTGGAAGCAGTATCCTTAACGGCATGATGTACCACCGCGGGCACGAGGCCGACTACGATGACTGGAAGGCGGAGGGCTGGACGTGGTCCGAGAACCTCAAGTACTTCGACAAGACGGAAGGGAACCGACAAATAGGCTCTCTCGTCAGCGAAAAGTACCATTCAAGTTCCGGTCCTTTGCCAGTGCAGCATGTAAGGGAACTACAAATATATTCCTTTGACACTTTTTTACGTTTTTTCCTCTAAATACAAGTGGGTACCAAAAAAAGGGGGGATAAAAATTTCATCACCAAGTTTTTTGAAGCGGTGACCATTCCGAAAAAGGTAAGTAGTACTGTACGTATGGAATAGCATCAACAGCCCGGTAAACCTCCACCACACCACACCACCACACCAGCCTATATCAGTCCACTGCTGGACATAGGCCTCCCCTAATAAAGGGGGATATGCCCATAATCCTCACGCTGGGCATGCGGGTTGGGGATCGCAGCGCACAGCTTCTCGCACCACCGACGCTGCTGCCCGTCGGCAGCCAGGGTATTTAACTATGCTGGTGTTAGGCTGCGCTATGCCGCAATCAGCCGGCCGCCAGAGCCCCGTTCGTTGTTTAGCAGGGTGCACCACGCGCAGGTGAGGTTGGCTTGGGTTCCGAAGATGGGGGTTGAGGGTTGGTCGGTAAACCTGTTGGGCTGTTGATGCTGATGAGACCTAAAGTTCAAGTACTAGGTTTCTGCGTATTTTCTCATTTCTGGGGACACTTTAAACACCTTTTTGACTTTACCTATAAACCTTAATCGGTCTTTTACGAACATTAAAAGAAACAGACAAATCGGGCCAGCCGTGCTGACCACTGATACGTTTATCACCAGCATTTCATTAATTGAATATGTAGATACAAGAATAAGATTCCGTTGTACAGTTCAATGACCAGCCGCCAGTTGTGTACGACATGCTGAGCGCCATCAACGAGACCGGCCTCCCCGTCATCACGGACATGAATGATCCCAATACACCCGTGGGCTTCGCCATCGCGCAGGCTTATAATGAGTAAGTTCAACTTGAATTTGGACCATGAAAAATTAATTAGCCAATTACTGACTGACCAGCCTCAGACGGTTTATAAATGATCCAAGATTTAAGATGCTTTTTTGCATAACTAAATGTAGGAAATGAATGCTTGTACATATTCTTGAGTAAAGACCGCAACTCAGCAAACGTAGTGTAGGGCGTCCTCCGGCTAAGTGGTTTGACGATTTGCAAAAGATTTGAAAGGCTGCTGGTAGAAGCTGGATGCGTCGAGCTGTGGACATGGTGCACGCTCAGTAGGGGCGGCGTATGTCCAGCAGTGGACTGATAAAGGCTGATGATGATGATGTGCATATGTACGTACAAAGGGGTAGGATACCTATTCATAACTATTGTCTTGCTTGATATAGGAGCGTTCTAAGCACGGTATTATCGTCTATCGGACCGATAGGGCGCGTAAAGGTATGAAAAAAGTATGTCGTGACGAGAGATCTGTGCAACAGATAGTTGGAAGTGTGAACGGAGAACATTTTTCATGCTTCCCCATGATATTGTCTATCGGTCCGATAAGCGATAGTATGGTACTACCAAAGTATTAAGTGAACACGCTCTAAGAAGACAAATAAATTAAGCGGAACATATTCACACAGCATCATGCAGCCCCAGAGTAAGTGGAACTTGTGTTATGGGAACCAAATGACTTCAGAATAAAGTTTGTTTTCCCCAGTAACGGGCAACGCTACACGACCTTTAGAGCGTTCATCGAGTCGATATCGCATCAGTCCAACATCAAAGTGAAGACGTACGCCCAAACCACCAAAGTAGTCTTCGAAGGCAAGCGCGCTGTTGGCGTCGAGTACGTGGACCTAAAAACTGGGAAAACTCGAATTGCTCGCGCTAAAAAAGAGGTAGGAAACTAGTACTTACTACTTAGTATTTTTTTCTCTCGATCAGATTTTTAATTCGTTTGACATTTATTTATAGCCTCATCTACATCTACATCTAGTGTAGATATAATAAAATAAATTAAAAAATAGACGTGTGGCACTCGGGGACTGCCGCGATAAAGCTATTGCATAGCATTTTGTATCAACTTATGCAATGATATGAAGGGATATACTTTCTCATAAACAGCTGCTTATGTATTCGTCCGATTTCGGAGCAGCTCGTCTCGATTCGTGCGAGCTTCGTAGAGTCGTACAATACGTCTAGTTGCACGCACACAAACACCCTAAATGTAATTTGTTTCTTTAGTCATTGCAAACACCGTGTCGAAGACTGCCGAAAAGAAACGACGTTAGACAATGCACGGCCTTCAAGCCACACCTCCGTGCCCGTCGGAGTGGGGAGCGTGAGGTTTTTTTTCGTTACGGAATTTCTGGATTCGGTCCCCGCGCTCAAGGCCCTCGATAGAAGCTATGCAATAGCTTAAAATCTTATGTCCACCCGTGCGTAGCCGGAACGGGCGCTAGTTTATTATGATCTTGTGGTCTTCTTCGTCCACGTAGAAGTTTTTTGCCATGATTAATGCACTCCTGCACAAGACCAGTGTTGGCTGTCAGTCGATTCAAAACAAAAATACAAACAAAACTGGAATGTTACCTCATTATATTATGTAACTATAGATTACATATGATTTTAAGCTATTGCATAGCTTCTATCGAGGGCCTTGAGCGCGGGGACTGAATCCAGAAATTCCGTAACGAAAAAAAACCTCACGCTCCCCACTCCGACGGGCACGGAGGTGTGGCTTGAAGGCCGTGCATTGTCTAACGTCGTTTCTTTCCGGCAGTCTTCGACACGGTGTTTGTGTGCGTGCAACTAGACGTATTTTTATTTAATAAAAGAAAAAAGTGTAACTTGAATTAATATCAAAGAAAAAGAAATACTGCATAAATAAAATAAATAAATAATTATAATTGCATAAGTTGATACAAAATGCTATGCAATAGCTTTACCGCGGCAGTCCCCGAGTGCCACACGTCTTTTTTTTATTTATTGGATCTTTTTCGCTTAGCGAATATGCTGCTCTACATTTGAAATAGTAAATGCCATATTTCACCACATACCCATAGAACAGAAATAGTACTACGCCTACGGAATATAGTCTTGCTAGCTTATCTTAACTCAGAAATGTGGACGAAATGAATTTATCTGTGGAAACATCTCTTACAGCTTGTATTATTATTTCCAGGTGATATTAAGTGCAGGCGCCCTCAACACCCCACATATTCTTCTTCATTCTGGCGTTGGACCGAAAGAGACTCTTGACCGGTTCAATATCTCAGTGAAGGCGGACCTGCCGGTCGGCCAGAACTTGCGGAACCACATCGGAGTGACCGTTTACTTTATGCTACGCGCCGTCAAAAACACGTTCACGCTAGACTGGGCCAAGGCGACCGAGTATCTACTCACGAGGCAGGGGCCGATGAGCAGCACTGGAGTCACACAGGTTCGTGCTTACACTCTTCTACTATGTTTATAGTGTCATTGCTCAGGAGAAACAGTGGACTGTATAGAATTTTGTTTGCGCTTCAAAATATGAACTCAAAGCAGCCTCCTACCTGGACTTTTGGGATCCGCCGCCTGGTTCCAAACGAGTGTCTCCGACCGGCGTGCTATGCCACCACGCTGGGTTCGAACCCGCACCACACACACACACACAAGGAATAAGTCTGAGATTAGTCCGAAAAGTGGATATTTAGATATTTGTAAAGAAAAGAATGCGCGCCCGCCGCCGGTTAGATTTCGAGAGAGTTCGAACAGTTTTCGTCGCCGTTCAGGTGGCGGCGCTCATGCAGCAACCGCGCACGCCCATTGGTGGACGTCGCTCGTTGGCGGCGACAGACATCCAATCACCAATCAAGGAGTGCCGTGTGAGATGTCCATTTATATCGTTGTTGCAAGGTATGTAAATATTCCGAATTCCAACGTGACCAAAAATGTTGAGTTAACTTTTGAATTTGTTGAAACCGAGACAGCCGATGCATACCTACTTCCGTGTACGGATATTCCGGAAGCGCTACAAGTGGTTGACCAATCAAGAAATGACCCGGTGTCAAAACCTCAAAGTCAGCCGGATCCGAGCTAAGCGGGCACAAGGGGCGCGAATTCATGACCGCTTCTACCTTCGTGAAAAAGGTCGTAAGTTCTTCGAATGTTAATCGAGTCTCACCTAACACTCTCCGAGCGTGAGTCTTGGCAGACTTAACCGCGGCTTCAAATAGTCCACCGTGATTTGGACTAGATGGGGCGTTAAACAACCAAGTTATCTCATGCTTACCAAGATGCCGTTCAATATCCGATTGATTGTTACGAAGGATGATGTAAAGTTCCTTAATATATTTGTCCGTTCCCGTAAAGTTCGTACCGCAATCTGACCGTATAAGCGATGGCAAACCACGTCGTGATACCAACCGCGTGAGGGCAGCCAAACCTTAGTGCTCAAACAAACAAAGACGCACGAATAACATTTTTGAATTTTAGCATTCCGTAGGGAACTCGTTTTGATGTAAAACGGTCCCGCAAAGTCCGTTCCGACACCCAAGAACGGGCGAGTCTGACGTATTCTGTCCGCCGGTAAGTCCGCCATGAAAGGTTGAGTAGGATGCGCTTTAGACCGATAACATTGTGTACACCGAAAAGTAATAAACCGAGTGATCCGCCGAACGGAAAGAATCCAATAAAACCGAGATAATATAGCCGCCAGTGTATTAGCTCCGCAATGACAATAGTTCCGATGATAATAAGTGACCAGTCATTCCGTGAATTTACTCTTACTTGGTAATAATATTTGATGCCTAGCGTCATATGGCAAATTTGCCGCTTCAATCCGACCGCCGACTCGAACTATGTCATTCTTATCTATGAACAAATTCAAACGCCGAAGTGAATTTTTAATAGTTGAACCCGACCGTAAAACCGTTATTTCATCATGGGAGAACCTTTCCTGAACCGACCGAATTAAATAAGATATGGCATTACGCCGTTCCAAAACCGAAATATTTGCGCCGCCGCCGATAAATTTTTCCCTACATTTCCGATTGCCGAACCGAAAAATATAAGCTAACTTTTCAAACGATTAACTAACTTTTCAAACGAACTAAATCTTTCAAACAAATCAAATTCCGAATCTACATTTCCGATATGAACAGACCTTGTCTTAAGACCCGGCAAGGACTCAACTGGCAGCTCGACAATATTCTGTGGCCACTGATCTGGCGGGTCACACAACCACTGCGGCTCCCACCAATTCTGGTCGACCAATAAATCCGCCGTTGTCGCACCGCGCGACGCTACATCGGCACTGTTCATGGTTCCCGGAATATGTCTCCACTGAATAGTGACCTTAGATGTTATAATCTGAGCAACCCGATTCCCCTCGAACACTTGAAGCTTGTGTGGTGGCGTCCGAAGCCAACCCAACACAATAGTGCTATCGCACCATCCTACCACCTCATCAAATTTCATGTCGTACTCGACCGATGAACAAACATGGTTCAGTAAGGTAACCAACAATGTCGCGCCACTTAATTCCAGCTTTGGAATAGTACGATTGGATTTAAGCGGTGCGACCCGAGTCTTAGCTATAAGTAGTCGTACAAGAACCGAACCGTCAAGGTGCCGCACACGCACATAAACCGCCGCCGCATAACCTAGTGACGAACCGTCACAAAAACCGTGTAAAGAATAGCGAACGTTCCCATCGGTTTTGATACAACGAAGAATAGAAATACGCTGTAAATTAGGCAAATCCGAAGTTATCGATAGCCACTGACTAACGATATCCGAAGGAGCAGGAGCATCCCATTCAATTTTCCGTGAGTCATCGACACTACTTAGTAATGACTGTAATAAAAGTTTCATCCGAAAAACAACCGGACATATCCAACCGAGTGGATCAAACAATCGAGCAACCGTAGATAAGATTATTCGCCGAGTAATAATTTCTTCCCGAGGTAATTCAAGCCGATACGTAAAATTATCGAGTTTAGGGTTCCATTGAATACCTAAAACCTTCACAAAACCGGCACCGTCTGTTTGGTCATCAAATGTCCGAGGTGTCTCTAAGTGTTCAGAAGGCAAGTCGCTTAGTAGCCGCGGGTCGCTAGAAGACCATTTCCTCAGTTCGTAACCGCCCGAACTCATAAGGGCTACCAACTCGTTCCGTAACTCCTTGGCCTCCTGCAAGGTTTCACCGCCTCCGTTTACGTCATCAACGTAGGAACGTTTTATTAATAACCTAGCCGCTCGAGGAAACCTATGACGTTCATCACTCGCCAGTTGATGAAGACAGCGTATCGCGACAAACGGACTTGACTTTAAGCCGTAGGTATTTGTGGTAAGTTCAAAAAGTTGAAGTGGTTCCGATTTAGAAGCTCGCCAGTAAATGAGCTGGTACTTCCTATCGCTAGGATGAACCCATGTCTGTCTAAACATCATCTTGACATCAGTGGTAAATACCACTAGATGTATCCGAAAGTTAATGATAATATCTGTAATATCGTTCTGTAATCGTTCGCCCGAATATAAACAATCATTTAATGACACACCGTTACTTGACCGCACACTACCGTCGAAAACAACCCGAATTTTACTTGTGTCTCCCGATTTTTTAAAAACACCATGATGTGATAAAATATAATGTTATTCATTAGTACTTGGATCAAAGTTACTTAACTGCATGTGACCGAGCCGAATGTATTCTGCCATAAACTCTAAATACTTAGCCTTAAATTCCGGCTGTCTTTCCATTCTACGTTCAATAGATAAAAACCTACGTAATGCCGTTTGACTGGTATCGCCTAACTGACGGTTAGGTATAAGTGGTAAACGCACCGTGTACTTGCCGTCCGAACCACGTGACACAGTGTCACTAAACATCCTTTCACAGACGAGATCTGATGGATCCTTCACTGGCTGTTCAGGAGGTTCCTCAGAGTGCCAAAACCGCTCAATTTGTTCAACTAACCTGACACCAGTAATATGACCTGTTCTATGTACCGATGAAGAAAACATACCTAAATCTTCAGCAGGTTCCGTGGGACCAAACACAACATAATCAAAAAATGTATTTAAAGCATTGGGACCGTTCACTCCTAATTCCATAGTCTGACCGAGTACTTGACCGAGAATGTCTGAACCTAAAATTAAATCTATCCGAGAATCATTCCAAGCACCATTATCAAAGTTAAATTTTATATTTAAGTTTTGTGTAGAAATACCCATTTTCCGAGCCAAATATGCAGTAGGATTTTTTAACAATGCTGCCGTAACCGATAATAAAGGTTTTCCTGTCCGTAGTGGTCTAAAGTTAATTGTGACAATATGTGAACTATCACCCGTATGAGCTCCTCCGACTCCACTCAAACGTATGAGTGTGTTAAACCGCTTTAACCGTAGTGCTGTGACCAAGTCACTGCGAACAACACTTACTTCTGCCCCAGTATCTAATAAGGCTCGAGCCTTGAAAAACTCACCGCTTGAAGACTGAATTTCTATTATAGCCGTAGGTAATACCCTCGAGAGCAATGAATCCGGGTCACTCAAAGAATCCAAAAAATCTCGGAAAGTAAGAATGCTAGGTTAATGCAATAAATTGTATTTAATAGACAAAATTTATGCTCTACAAGCACGATGGAAGACACAGAGTGTATAGAAGACCAGGGGAAAGATTCAAGCAAGCATGCATCGAAGAAAAAGTAGCCTACGGTGGTGGGTCTGTACTTGTGTGGGCCGGAATTTCCTCTGAAAGTCGCACAGAGCTGGTGATCATAGAAAACGGCTCTTTAACTAGCGTAAGATATGTGGAAGAAATCCTCAACGAACACGTTGGTCCATTTATGGTCAATTTGGGTGAGGATGCTATATTTATGCATGACAATGCCCGACCTCATACAGGTAGGATTGTGAATGACTACCTTCAAGAGATGAACATTACTTGTATGGAGTGGCCAGCGCGCAGCCCGGATATCAACCCGATCGAGCATGCTTGGAACGAGCTAGGGAGATGCGTAAAACAACGAAACCCTCCCCCAATCACGCTTCCTGAGCTCAAAATTGCTCTCACAGAGGAATGGGAGAATATTCCCCAAAATCGTATAAGGAACTTGGTGTACAGCATGCCAAACCGCGTAAACGCAGTAATGGAAGCACGAGGAGGTAATACGAAGTATTGAAATTCAAGAAAATCGTCATAAAGTTAAAAAATTTAATGTTTCCTATTTTTGTTTTAAGGAGAGATCAGCAGTTTTTTTTCTTTATGTAATTTTGTGTAAATAAAATGTATGGTGACTCATATTTTTTTAACTTTCATTTAAGGAGTATTAAATTGTCTATTAAATACAATTTATTGCATTAACCTAGCATTCTTACTGTCCGAGATTTTTTGGATTCTTTGAGTGACCCGGATTCATTGCTCTCGAGTGTATTACATTAGATGGCAAAGTTGGGGCTGAAGCAGTGTGATGATATTGCTGTAATTGCTATATGGACGGGCGCCGATCCTCCGCAGGACTCGGCCCTCGTGACCATCTCCGATTGACCTCACCATCACGCGTAACATCGAGGTTGCGATCGTCCCGAGTTCGATTCCAGTCATTCCGCACATCACCACTTTCAGTATGTACCTGATAGCCCGATCTAGGTAGTGGCGCCGAAGAGCGTAATTCTGACCGACGAGCAGGTGGGGAGGAGCCCCTCGCATCAGTGCGGTACCCAGGGTTCCGGGTGGGTCCGCGGTTAACCCCGCCCTGTACTCCGTTCCATCTATTTTCTCGCGGTACCTGGTGAGCGTTCCGAGCGCTCTGCTCTTGACTATCGTTGTTCGGTCGCGGATAACTCAAACAGATCATGCTGTCATGTCCCGAATGTCCACACTGTGTACACTGGCCCGCGCGACTGCACTCCGCCGCCGAATGATCACCGAAACACTTGAAACACAAATATTTATTACGCACTACCTCTTTGCGTTCCGCCCGATCTAAGTTCCTAAACCTATAACAATCATACATCTTGTGACCCAGTATATCACAATAGGCGCACTTGTTATCACTACGTGCAACGTGAATAGCGCGCTCGCCTCTGCGAGGACGCTCCGCTTGTTTATTGTCCGAATAGTAAACCGTTTCTATCATCGTATCTAAAAGCCTGCACTCATTACTCAGAAAATCCGTCAGCTGTTCAAAAGTAGGCAAGATGTTTTGATTACCGCCGTGTAATTGTTCGAATCTTGTTTTAATGTCAAACGGTAACTTAGACAAGCTAATGTGAAGCAGTAGGTAGCTCCACTGATCCGTAGGTAACCCGAGATTGCTTAAAGCCAGAGTAGATTCTAACAACGGGTTAAGTATTTTTGTACGAAGCCCGGCTGCTTGCTTCAAAGCAGGTAAATTTAGTATCCGCGAAATATGTGAGTCCGCAAGAAGCCGAGTGTTTTCGTACCTACTTCGTAGCAGTTCCATGGCCGTATCTAGCGAGGAATCGATCATAGGTAAATGCTTTATCAAGGCCTTAGGTTCCTTTTCCAAGTTAGAAAACAGATAGTGAAGCTTCTCTGTCTTCGAAATATCTGTTCGCGTCATTACCAGCGAGTTGAACAAGCTATTGAAACTACTCCACGAAAATAAGTCACCCTCAAAAATTGTGAGATTGATTTGCGGCAACCTGGCCGTTGGAGCGCTCTCCGTCGGCATAAAAGTACCCGCCGCGTTCGGAAAACCGGCCGCAATCGATTCCAATTTGTTGGACATTTCCGTAGCATCCGCATATAATTTTTCATACTTCTGTACCGTACTATCCGAATCATCCATACATGCGTTCAGTATGCCTTCGTATGACTCCGTAAGCGCATCGAAATATCGAGCTAGTTTTTGTAAGCGGGCCGACAATACCGCGGACGATTTTGTTTTACCTTCCGCCATTTCTATTGAGCGTTCAAACCAATCGTAACGAATTTTGAATTTACTTTCGTAACCTTTTAAGATCGACATGGTGATGACAAACTCTTACACTGATCACGCAAATCTAATGACCGAGAAAATAACCGAATCAAAACTTTACATTCTAACCTAACCTTAAAGTTCCTACGCCGAATTTTATGGTGAAAATTACCCCAAGACAAGTTCTATCCGGCTCTTAGGACCAAAATATGCTCAGGAGAAACAGTGGACTGTATAGAATTTTGTTTGCGCTTCAAAATATGAACTCAAAGCAGCCTCCTACCTGGACTTTTGGGATCCGCCGCCTGGTTCCAAACGAGTGTCTCCGACCGGCGTGCTATGCCACCACGCTGGGTTCGAACCCGCACCACACACACACACACAAGGAATAAGTCTGAGATTAGTCCGAAAAGTGGATATTTAGATATTTGTAAAGAAAAGAATGCGCGCCCGCCGCCGGTTAGATTTCGAGAGAGTTCGAACAGTTTTCGTCGCCGTTCAGGTGGCGGCGCTCATGCAGCAACCGCGCACGCCCATTGGTGGACGTCGCTCGTTGGCGGCGACAGACATCCAATCACCAATCAAGGAGTGCCGCCAAATTCAAATTAAGAAGCGCAAACAGTCATGTACACTATTATATCTTAATCTCGCTAATTAGTTAGTTACTCATTGTTACTTAGTTGTTAATATACCGCAAAAGCTTTGCTAGACGTAACAGACATTTAACTCTATGCTCAAGACAAGGGACTCTGAGTACAGAGTTACTTGTTCTGCTCGACTTTTCCAGAGCATTCGACTCAATTAATATAGACATGCTGGTGTCTAAGTTATGCTTCTACGGATTTGACCATACTGCACTGAAATGTTTTAATAGTTATTTAAGTAATCGCTATTAATAAGTTGAACTTAGGCGTGATAATGGTACTTCTCTAGTATATAAAATGACTCCTGTTTCTAGAAGCGTACCTCAAGGGTCAATATTCGGACCAATTCTCTTTATCCTGTATTGTGATGACATAATAAATTCTATCTATTTTATTCATTAGATGGCGTGACTGGTTCATAAAAATGTTTGAAAAAATTTAATAGGTACCTAAATTAAAAAATAAAATACTACAAATTTAAGCATCAACGCCATCTATTGGCGCCTAAACAATGGCGCTGACCACAAGCAATCCCCATCGAGAAAGTTTAACTCTACACAAACGTGGGAAAAATGTGTGCACTAAAACTCGGCGCTGTCAATTGCGCTGACTTTGAACACTTTTTTACAAATACAAATACGAATCATTTAATGCTTTCACATATTAAATTGCATGTTACATTGTTCTAGAGCAACGTCATCGTCTGGACTTTTTGTGGTCGTGAATTCAGGTAGGTTTAATGCTCCATCTGAAAAAGACCGGAGCAAAACAAATAAGCACCATATTTTTAATTTTTGCAAGCACCTGAACATAACGAAGTTCAAATTGTGTTTCATAACGTGCAATCATTGCGAAAACATTTTCATCATGACATCATCATAGATCCTATCATTCTTTCTTCTCATGCCGCATTGTTTGTTGAAACCTGGGGCTGTCGTAGTGACACTTTTGAACTTGACGATTTTGATGTGGTGTGGAGAGTAGATGGTCCAGCTGTAGCTAATGCAAATACAGGTTGGGGATCTATCGCGTATGTACGTCACGATCTTATGGATTCTGTGACAAATGGATCATGTAAAAGATATTGCTTGAATCAGGCGCGGATACAGGGGGAGGGCAATAGGGGCAATTGCCCCCCCCCCCCCCACCCCTCAACTCCGGCAAAATACACTAGATATTATGAACTTTAAAAAAAATTTAAATTGTTAGTAATTCACAAGGTACTTATTATGTACCTAGGTTAATTTGGAACGATCAATACATTGTTATGTGTTAACTAATTAGCTATTAATTATACTGTGTCCAGTGCCGAAAATAAGGCGGTGCCACCGGTGCCCAGGCACAGGGCGCAGACCATGCATGGTAGTATTCATTAATTATTTCGTTAATATCCAGTTATAAATCGTAGATTTCTTTTCTCGGGGCGCAAAAATGACCAGACCAGGGCCAAGTTTTAATTATTAGGTTAATATCCGGAAATAAATTTTTCTTTTCTTTTCTGGGGGGTACAGCAATTACCAGACCAGGACCAAGTTTTGGGCCATGAATAGTAGTATTAATTTATTATTCGTTTGATATTTAGATATAAATTGAGTTGTCTTTTCTGGTGGGGTGTAGAAATGACCAGATCAGGACCAAGTCTTCGTTGATAATTATAACCTAATACATATAGGTTGGTTGAAATTCAGATATAAATCGTAGTTTTCTTTTTTATAATTTGTATGCTCACCGTTGAAAGAAAAACTTCGCGGCTCGCTCTGCTCGCCGATTCTGGTTACCACCTTTTGGTTGTGAATGGTACATAACTACACACAATTTTTTTTAAATCCAATCTATAAAGTTTGCAACAATGACGAATTAGAGCACAACAGCGCTAGTAAGAATGATTTAAAAAAATTGCGGCTCGCTCCGGTCGCCGACTTCCTTTTTTGCGTCTGTTGGGCCTAGGCATTGACACCTAGGTGTTTTAAAAAAAAAACACCGTTTTCTTAGTGTTTTTTTCTTTGTGCACCAAAAATTTTGGAGAACGCTGCGCTCGCCGATTTTATTTCTATAATAAATAAAGCAATTAAGCACTGAGATGTCAACTTTAACTTCATATATGCTGGAACGCGAGATAGATTTTCTATTGTGTCTGGTATCCAGGCTTAATTATAGAAGCTCGCACCGGACGCGTAAAATGCTATTTACGGCACTGACTGTGTCCATACAAAAAACCGGTAATGGAACGTTATCCGGTTTCCGTCATGAGGATTTTTTAAGTTTTTTGTTAATTTGTTAATTATGCAGATTTGTAGCTATAAAAATCAATATATATTATCATTTTGTTTTTATAATAGTATAAAAAATTACCAAGATGCAGAGGTTTTAGTTAGTAAAATTTCGCGGCTCGCTTCGCTCGCTGACTTCATTACTGTCTTTTGCATTACCGATTATCTATGAATATATAAAAAATACACAAACAAAACACGAAAAGAAAACTGCTTTCTTTTCGTGTTTTGTTTGTGATCATAATAATAATTATTAGTATACCTAGGCAAAATAACACATTTTTTGAAAAAATACAATTTCATTATATTTCTCCTCCATATGCATGTTACCCTTAGTAAGTACAAATACTACAAGAAATAACACAATTATAGACAACGTTTTTTCCAACTTCGATGTACAATGTGGTACTATTCATTTTTTGTTCAGTCATCAAGTCATCACTTACAAATTTGGTTCAAATTTATACCCTTTTAGAACTGATTTTGGGGGAAACCTAAAACATATCTACTCTGTAAATGCGGAAAAACATTTTATACTCGATTTCCGTGATGTGCGAACTATTTACTGTACAAGTTTATACGGAACCCTCGGTGCGCGAGTCCGACTCGCACTTGACCGGTTTATTTATAGAAGAATCGCAAAATATAGGATAAAATACTAATTTCATTAGGTTTTAGAGCTTTTTGCGAAGAACTCGTCCAAGAAAGTACTACCATGCCTACTGCCGTGAAACGTTACAACACATGTGGTTTATCATCTTCATGCCTCAAGTTAACGTAGGGCATTGCATCGTATTGTATGTTCCAAATGCGTGACCTACGATGCGATGCAATACCTTGTTATAGGTAATGATTAGCACTTAACATCAGGTGGGCCATGTACTTGTTTCAACTTCAAGGATTACTTATAAAAAAGGTTACAATTACAGCTTACCGGTCTGCTGTACTCGAGCTATGTGGACCCAGCGCGCAGACAGCCCGACTTGCAGTTCTTCTTCAACGGCTTCTACGCCGAGTGCTCCTGAACCGGCCAGCCGGGCGAGTGCGCCAGTGACTCCCCTCAGCAAGGAATGAACGTTTCGTTAGTATCCTCCTTACTATGTCTTTGCATCTAGTCTAGATAATTTTATGAAGTCTAGGTCGATCGATCTAATTATTACAATCAACTGGATATTTACCATGGTTTGTGACTTCTATTGTTTCCCGAACTATGCTCGGAGTTTCTTTGAGGAATGGAATCCGCAACGAGACTATCTGACATAGAACTAAAGTTGTCGACGTGGCTCAGAGGATTAGCAAGCTGAAATGGCAGTGGGTTGGCCATATCTAACCGATAACCGAAAAACGTAGTGTAGGATAGGTCTCCGCCGCAATGGCGCTCATTAGGGGGCGCCATTGCGGCGCTATGACTTATTTCCAGCAGTAGACTGCTATAATTTCCAGCAGTAGACTGCTATATGTTGATGATGATGATTATTGTTTCCCGATATTTCGACGCAGTTGCATGCGCCATGATCACGGGACGAACTGAAGTCTGTACGAGTGGGTAGGTAGGGCAGACGAACCGATCTAACCTCTTTCCCAGTCTTTTATTCCGTACGTTTCAATGTCACTTTTATCTGAATAGATCACGACACATAACACTTCCTATACACACTTTAGAAAAATAACTTTTTTCAATTCGGCGTCGCTGTAGTGCCTGGGACATGGATGGATTGCTCAGCATAATCCACAGAACAGACATGGTCAATATGTGTGGAGCTGAATAATAATATATTGTTACCTATCTACCTACTGTAATTTCATTGATTGTGTTGTTTGTCTATTTATTTGTACTAAATGTGTCTCTTTGCTCTGCTTTAGCAAATAAATTAACTAAGTCTACTTAGCCACAATTTTTTTCTAACATCGTCGCCACCACAGCGCTTAAGGCTTACTTATAATTCCTTGGTGCCATGCCTGACCCTGACTGTTATTATTACCAGAGCGAACGCGGTGAATCTCCTCCCTAAGAGCGTGGGCATGCTGACCCTCAACTCCAGCGAACCCCTGGACCCGCCGGTATTCTACCCCAACTACCTCAGTCATCCAGACGACATAGAAGTCGTGAAGGAGGGTATGCTGGTTCTGAAGAAGATAGCTGAAAGTCCGGTTTGTACTTATGTACCTAATATTAATTCAGGGTATTCGACTTTATTGTTAATGTTTTAAAGGTTTTATAATATGAAACATACCGTACATAGATACTCATACATCAAGTCTTAATACTTCGTTGGTTTTGTTTCCGAGTTTGACTTTGGCTCGCGTAAGGCCGACTGGCCGACTGAACCACCGAACACTTGTACCGCATTCCGCAAAGTCAAACCCAAAGGAAGAGCAATTCAATTCATTTATTTATCTTTTGACATTTTAAATGCACTTAGATAAGTCGACATAGGTACAATAATGAAAATAAAAATAGGTATATGACACATAAATTAAAAATGGGTATAACTAAAGTTATAATAATTAAAACAAATCACATAGGCATCCAATTTAAATCTAAATTAAGTACATGTCACACTTCATTTATGTTCTATAGTAAATATATTTCTATCAGCCATAGCTTCATTCATGTCATAATAACTCTTTCTAATTAATTGATCTTTTATATATTTTTTGAAGTTACAGTCATTCATGTTTTTTATCTCTGGAGGGATTTTATTATATAGTTTAATTGATGTGCAGCAGTAACTTTTGGAAATTTTGGCTAGCCTAGTTTTTCGAGTTGCTAATCGATCTTTACGTATAGTGTTACAGTTATGAGTTTCTCTTACAGTCGTCAAGTTGTCAATATTTTCTCGTACATAAATTATATTTTGATAAATAAATTCACCTGCCATTGTTATAATTGATAGTTTCCTAAAATGATCTCTGCAGGATTCCAAATATCCTCGACCTAGAATATATCATATAGTCCACTTTTGTAAAATGAACACTCTTTTGGAACCCGCAGCAGACGGCTTACCACGGGTTTTGATAGTTTTCGAAAACTTTTTAGGTTTTGGTATCTTTCCATACATTTTCGTACAGCGCCTCTAGGGAAACGTGCATGAACTACGAAAATGTATGGAAAGATCAGTGTTGCCGTTTTTTATTTGGAGAAAATGCTAAAACATGTTGCAAAAAATGCAAATAAAATGCTAAAATCTATATTTTTCTTTTGAATTCCTTAGGAATTTTGAATTTTTAGGTAACGTACAAAAAAATGTTAATCATAAAAATATGCTAAATGCGAATTTTTCAAGCTAACAGACCCGAAAATATGCTAAATTTAGCATTAAAAATGCTAAAACAGCAACACTGGGAAAGATACCGAAACTTATAAAGTTTTCGAAAACTATCAAAACTCGTGGTAAGCCCTCAGTACCCCAGAAAATAATACCGTACGTCATTATGGAATGAAAGTATGCGAAGTAAACCTCACGGGCTGCTTTTATTCCTCCCAATTCTTTAATCTTTTTTATGGCGCAAGTTCCCGAGCACAGCCTATTTATCAATTCGTCTAAATGTAAGCTTTGTATCTAGCCATACGCCTAAAAATTTTACTTGGCTAGACATAGCAACACCCAGATCATCTAATACTACCCCAATACATTCAGGGTACCTGTTACTTCTAGTTCCTAATGCAAACTGTATTATATTCGTTTTATTTACATTTAAAACCATATTGTTTACCGAAAACCAATCTTTTAAGTCATAAACACTTTTTTTAATCATTTAGCGCTTGCTTGTGTTCCAGCAAGTTACTCGACATTGCGCCAATGAGTTCGTCAACGGTTTCTATTCTATGTACAATAACTGTTGCAGACCATGCAAGAAAAGTACAAGCCCGAGATTGACTCCGAGCACACGGGGCCTTGCGACGACAAACATGAACAGTGGTCGGACGACTGGTTGGAGTGCATCATCAGGCTGAACACGGACCCTCAGAACCACCAGGTCGGCACCGCCGCTATCAACGAAGTGCTGGATACGAAATTACGTGTGAAGTACCTTAAGGGTAAGAGCATGTCGCCTCCTGAACGTACTTATTTTACCCAACTAGCAAAATATTGCTAGTTGGGTAAAATAAGTATGTTCAAAGTATGTTTAAAATCCTACGATGGGTGGTCCTTTAACTGAATCTTATAATCTAAAAAGCTGTAAACGATATAGTAAGGTTTGAGCGATGACACCGTTCAGCGTTTGGCAGCAACTTTTGGCTCTCTAAACATTTATAGCAAAATCAACTATATTCTAGATAGTCCAGCATTAAAAAAAACAACTTAAAAAATTATGAACGCTATTTTATACAACCGTAATAGTCAGGATGACAAGTTCTGATAATACTGGTATAGTATGATATTGCCCAATAAAATTGTTAAACGATGCCTTTATTCGACTGATTTGCGTAATAAGGGTTCCTAACGGACAGTTATACCTACTCATTTCGTTTTAGCGGTGATGCAAACTCAACTATTGGGCTATATTGTAGCAAGTAGATATTCAGATGGTTGTTTCACCGTTGGATCAATCGTTGGGGGCCCACTTTGTTGTTATTTAGCTCAAGCTGGGCGTGCGACAGACGTGTCCAGGCCAATTCCCTGATCAGGGACGCTAAAACGAAATGAGTCTGGCAGCTTTTTGAGTGACATTAACGATTTGAGTTTTGGAGCACAATAAGGGCATGATAATAAAAAAAGAAACTTTCATATAAAGTACCTACTTATTGATTTAAGTAATATTTCCTTTGTTACAGGCCTTAGAGTGATGGACGCGTCTGTCATACCCACGCTGGTAACCGGGAACCCACAAGCAGCCATCATGATGGTGGCGGAGCGCGGAGCCGCTGAGATCCTCAACCTCTACCGGCGGTGTTAACGACTGACAATATAGTTTTCACTGGCATAAATTCTTGGAATGTAAAGTAATGCAAGAAAACTGTTTAGATAATTATTTTGTTTTTGATTAATATATCTACACATCCATTTTTCACGAGAAAAAACAATTGAGTTTTCTGTTTTTAGATAGCTCGACGATTGACCTCATCCTTATTCTTTGCTACCTAGGATTCTCTCCTGTGCTGTGGTGTGAGCCCTGATAGTGATAGCGTAGTGGAATATATCCCGACTTCCGATCCGGAAGAGGGTTCGAATCACGGCCGAGCAATTGGAAAATTCGTATAAAAAATTGTATACTTGTTGACTAGAATGAAAGAATCGCGGGTGAATGAATGAATGTCTGAATGAAAAGGCATGTGTGTACGCGCGACGGTGAATATAGCTCATCTGAATAGATCTTTATTCTGCCAATTATACTGCGGAAGATGCTCATGATAGTACGTTCTAGAGAGCCTCGAAATGGCAGCAAAGTGAAGGAAATCCAGCGTTAATTACTAGCAGACGTAATTGAAGGTAGGTCTTCGAATATGTAGATTACGGTCGATTGGAGAAATTACTTCTAATTATAGGCTACGTCAACTTGCAATAAAGTGTTATCAAAATCGTACTTATTACGTGTAGGTTACACTCAAACTTTCGTACACTCTCAGCCATGGCACACGCACCATTCGCGAACAATACTGCAGAGTTTTTCTACAAACTCTCACTGGTGGCTTTTCTTACTGGGCTACCGAACTTTTGGGTAGAAGAACTCTACATATCCAAGAAATTCATGAAAATACATCGCTTATGCAGTAAAATTTTGAGCTTCTTTGTTTATATCTTAGTAGCTTTTGAACTGGGCGCATTCTTGACTAATCAAAACTTGACTAAGAAGCAAGAGTCGGATTTGCTGATTTTCGGAATATCACATCCGATGCTGTGGTGCTACACCGTCATTTTATCCAATAAAACATCAAATATCAAGAAGATTTTGTTCGATAAATTGGAACTGACGAAGGTGTTCAATGATGCGGCGGTAGAAAAGCAGATGGTGAGGAAGTCGAAGCTGTACTCCTTGGCCTTTTTGTCCAGCTGCATGCTGTCGATGGTTATGTATACTTTAGATGCGTTCTTACAGGTGATCATGAAAGGTGAGTAAAGTTCGCCACGCACGGCAACAATATTCATAGTAGCGATTTACAACTACACAGATAAATCGCAATGATATAGGTGTCGTTGCGTTGCCCTGTGTGCCGGCATAAGCATATAACTAACAATTTGATGACTGATTTTAAAGAACAGCAAGCTAACGGGAATTTAGAGACGTTGTTATGAAACATGTTTAGATTGCATAAGATCGCCCTGAGCATGCTCTGAGAATCTAAGCGGACATTTATATTGAACTTTGTCAATAAATTCGTGCTTCAGTCAGCACGACCACCTTAGAATTGAGTTCTTGAATGCCTTACGCACGTTTTCTGAAATAGAGTACATAAAATAAGTACAACCATTTCAGCTATGAAATAGGAGAAATTGAAAGTCAAGGTATGGGCATGGGGGACAAAAAATATTTACCTATCGACTTGAAATTTTCCACAGAGACTCTCTAATACAAATTAATGAACACCTATTCCAGCGTTTATCATAAATCAACCCATACGGGGTTCGAAACGGGTGGCAAAATTTGTATGGAGTTTGTGTTGTTAGTATTGTAGACTTCGAATTTTGCATGGAGACTCTCTAATAAAATAAATAAACAGTCATTTTAGCATTGTTGGAAATTCAACCCCTAAGGGGTTAACGGGGGTGGCAACGTTTGTATGGGGCACGAGAAAAATATTCATCTGAAGAGACTCTGTAATAAAAATGAATAAACACCTATTTCGAAATTTTTCGCATATCACTCCTTAGCCCCCCTTGGTTTTCAAAGGGGTTGGCAAAAATTGGTATGGGGACAAAAAAATATTTATCTATTGACTTGAAATTTTGAACAGACACTCTCTAATAATACACACACCTATTTCAGCATTTTTCAAAAATAGTTAGTATCGGGGACATAAAAAAAATTTGCAGAGACTCCCTAACAGAAATAAATAGACACACATAGACTCTCTTATATAAATAAATAAACACCTATTACTGCATTTTTTCCAATTCAACCCCTATGGGATGGCTTAATATTTTATTTTCGCAATTCAACCCTTAAGGGGGTTAACAGGGATGGCAAAGTTTGTATGGGGAAAAAATATCTTTACTTATTGACTTAAAATAAATAATATATCCTTAAAAAACCGGATGTAATAGGCGTGAAAATTTTAGAAAAAAAAATCAGAGAGTCTTAACGCGCCTGATTGAGCTGAAGTTTTGCACATAATATGTAGTTCTAGACTAGGAATAACATAAAAGGCTACTTTTTATTCGGCTACCACGCGGGCGAAGCCACGGGCGAAAGCTAGTACTTACAGAAAACCAAAGAAAAAATCATAAAAATTCACCTACCTAAATTCTGATGATAGAAAGCCTCGGTCTGTGTGACATTATGATGACATACCCGACATGTGATAATACCACACTATACTGTGAGTTAGCACATCTTATCTTATAGATGGATAGATAACTATTGTACTCACACCAACTTAAACATAAAATACAAAACAAACAATAACTTATACTGAAAGTAAAATGGTCGGTCTTATCGCTTAGAGCTATCTCTTCCAGACAACCTTTGGATGGACTGAATTTATAAGACTATAGCAGACGATGGTGAAAATATCAATAAACACAAATTTATCCCTTGAGGACTAGGATAATTGAATACTATAATTATAATATACATAAACATAAATAGCTACATATACACTACATATGAATTAAATAATACATACTAATATTTACTTTAAATTACTAGGGAACCAAATTATAATAAACTAATAAATATAATAAAATAGATAGATAGATACTATAAAACAATGACGAAAATTTCATTTCAAGCGTCATTTGAAACAGATGAATAAAAGTTAAACAAAGGCTTTTTGAAGATAGGCTGAGATTGAGCAGTTCTGATGTTGACAGGCGCTCTGCATGGCGACATCGGTATATGGTAGATATACCTCACATGCGCACAAAGCGCTTCTCCTCCACTTTTATCACGCGCACCGCCAAGGAGTGGAATGCTCTACCCGAATGTGTGTTCCCCGATGATTATAATCTGGGTGTCTTCAAGTCTCGAGTGAACAGGTTTCTTCTAGGCAAGCGTGCTCCATCGTAGACTGGATCTTCACGTACCATCAGGCGAAATGCAGTCAAAAATAAGCCTATTATTAAAAAAAAAAGTTATAAGTAGTATTATAATTATAAGTATTGAATATAACAATATTTTTCAGGTGCCACATTCACAATAGTTGTGACAGCGTGGCCTGATGTAGAAAACCACTCCACCACCGCTAATTTAGTGAGGCTCATGTGGAACTTCCTACTGTGGACGTTGGTGATACGCGTCATGGGGGTATACACCTTCGTGTTCAGCCTCACCACCAGCCTGAGTCACCAGTTCATCAACCTTCAGAAGTACTTCTATAGTCTCGAAGACATATTCTATGATAATAATTTTAATCAAAGAGAAGCAGAAATGAAGTATGAAGAAGCTTTCAAAGTTGGAATTAAGTTTTTTAACGATACCATGAAGTAAGTCAATTATTCGTTAATTTTGAACACTTTTTAAAGTTTTTGACTCATCTTCCTTGAAACTTTCAGCTGTGTTAATCAAAGTAAAGTTATCTGTGGAAACGTTTACAGCGGCCAAATTATATTTAACACTACATTGCTCGTCATCACCATGTCCCAGTTATTGGTAAGCTGACAAGTTACTAAAGGTGAAACCGCACTATACAGGAGGTTGCTGTAATGGTGACATTAAATGCACACACGGGTAGTGCTACTTGTCAGTAGTCATAAAAAATTAAGTCCTAAAGCAAACCTAAATCATTGTTTTTTTTTGTGAAATTTAGATATACTCATTATTAGTTAAAATTAATTAGTTTTATTAATTAGCTTAAAGTTCATTTTTCAAACAAAATAAATCACAAATAAGGTAAAAAATATTGAATCTTGCCAACGTCGCGTGCTTCTGTTTAGTAGTGCGTATGGTATTCAGCATGATTTTTATTTTTTAAGTGAGTATTTTATAGGTGTACCTAATATGTATAATGTAGGTATTTATTGTTATTTATTTACTGTATTTATACAGATATCCCTGATCACCCACGGGCGGCTGTGTCTTGCGATATACAGGATGTTGCTGTAATGGCTATGCAGCCAGCAGTCAATACATTGAATAATTCATAATAATAAAATCTATTTGATTTTGATTTTTAAGAGTCAACGACATTGCAAACGTCGCTGGGCATACCTGGAGCCTGGAGGAGGCTGGCAAAAACTGGGCCAGACATACCCAGCAGTGGGTGATTCCGGGCTGAGATGATGAAGATGATCATAATAAATTGGCATAATTTACAATCCTACAAATCTTGTATCCAACAAAGACCCACTTGTGTGTAATAAATGATTAAGATTCAAGGAATCATCATCATTATCATCATCATCATCATCAGCCTATAGCAGTCCACTACTGGACATATGCATCACCCAATGAGAGCCATTGCTCCATACAATAAATACATCCTCCAAATTAAAGTCGTATGTAGAAATACAAAATTTACTAGAATGTGTAATGAGTACTTATAGCTTAATTTCACAAAAAAAACAATGTTTTAGACCTGTTTGGTGACTCGTCGTTACATAAATTTTCAAAAACAAACTTAAAATATTTTATTTTTAAACCCCAGACGACTACCCTGGTGTAGAAAATTAATTTAAATTATTTAAGTCTTATTTTACTTTTTTTATTTCCTTATTTTCAATATTATTGCTCTCATTTTGTTTTGTCAGTACTTTATTTTGTGTATTTAGGTAGCTTTTGTTGTGTATTGCATAAGAATAATGTAAATGCTTTACATGGCTGTTATTAGTACAAATTATCGATATAAACGTTTTATATAATGTTCATTATGTGTACGTACGGTATTGCCTAATAAAAATAAAAATTGAAATTGCAGAATTCGGAGCGGACAATAGTGAATACGGGTGCGATAGCTCTCACCATGTCAGGGATTCTGACTGGCAGCGCGCTGTTCATGTGTAACGCGGGAGATGTCACCATTGAAGTAGAGTATCTTCATACTTTTGTTCTTTGAGTTTCTAGCCAGCTCTAGTATCCAACAAAATGCATGACGCCTATCGATAATAATTTGATTTTTGCTGCAAATTATTGCTACTCCACAGCACTAGCGCTAATATCGTCAGTAAGTGCATTTTAAGCAGTGTGCGATCAGCAATCGGTTCATAAAATCGTAGGTCCTTGCTTATTCTAGGATTTTTATAATAAGCCAAAAATGTTGACTCGGACCCGCGACCTTCCCATAATACAAAAAATCTTTACATAATCGAGTTTATTTATACAGCACGAAGTGGGAGCTATTTACTCCCTGACAGTGACGCCAGGGACATGGGTAGATGGAGTAGGCTTGCCCAGCACATAATATATTAGGTCCTTACCTATGAAATTGGCGCTTTTTCTCTCTATTTCATTTTGCACATATTTTATTTTATTCATCAGTCATATACAAAATTAATTTATTTTCTGAACGTTACGTTATTGCAAAGATTGAAAAAAGAAAGCCGTCTGATGTATGGCGCTCGGTACCAAGACTAAAGTGAGTGCGTCAAAAAAATATCCAATAAGTTTTTAGTCAATTCTACTGTCAAAATAATTAAAAATGAGGGTTATTGCCATAATAACACTTTACATCAATGTCTATTGCCATAGCAACGTATATATCATTGGTTGTTGTAGTCTAATAATGGCGGCGTGCAACGGAAACCAAATCAACAAAATATTTTTTTACTTGATTATTAATCGAGTCGGTGTGTAAAACTAAATAAAATGTTAATGTCATTTATAAAATATAATAAATTTTATGGGATACGTTCGGTTTTGACGCAATTGGTACGGGTTCTCGGCATTCTCCTTTAATAAAATAATATTTTTGAGTATGTTCATCCGCAAAAAATAGGTACAACTTAAAAACAGTTCATTTCACGTGTTGTCACTTTCAATGCTTAAATTCTTGTATTTTTTTTATGTGTTAGTTTTCTTTATTTAAATAAGACTACGCATGTTTTTCACAATGTTGTCCAATCATACACATGAAATTTTGTCTGGAGAAATCAATTTCCTCGAAATTCTCCATACAAAACGCCAATTTCATAGGTAAGCACCTAATACCACCCTCTCAGCCTAGTCGGCCTAACTAACCTAAATACTTAGTCATTACCTACGTATGGAGCGTACTAGGCCGCGGGTTTCCTCACGATGTTTTCCTTCACCGTTTTGAAACTAAGACAGGTACGTAAATGTAATAAGGGATAGGATAAACTATTCTCTATCTTTCTATTTTTATTATTTTAGTATTATTCATCCCGATCCCGACCGATTTCGGCCACGGCGCTAATGTACGATTACCACCTACCGACGCGCGTCGTTGCTGTTTCTTTGCTTTATGGATGTTTCAATTTTATTTAGCGTGTTATAAAATGTTCTCCGATGCTCTCCGACGCGCGCCGGTAGGTGTGAATCGTACATAAATCTCTGCTACACGGAGGAGGTTCGTTGGTGTGCTCTAATGTGACTATGGTACATTAATCTTTTAGCTGTAAACGTGCGTTTGCAGAAATTGCACGTAAGGGTTCCATTTTCATAATGGTAAACTATGTTGGAAGAGCGTTTTTAATTTGGTCGCGTTTTCGATCAAGGTCGCGCCTTCTTTCGTTTTCAAATGGCCACACCTTCTGCTGAACTACTCTCCTCCACTCCGAGCGTTTCTCAGCTAACGCTTTCCAATAAGTAAGCCAAAATACGTACTTACCGATGAGCTAAAATAGTCGGTCAGCTAGACATACTGGGCATAACAAAAGAAAAGAAAAGCTATATAACTCACGATGCTTGGCCTTTTGTATTAGGTGTTTTGTTAGGAGGCCCGTCTAGCAGTCATTCTCTTCAAGACTAATCTAAAGCGTTCCGATTTACCACTGAAAATGAATGTTTTTTTCTATCCCAGGCATCGAAACTAGCTACCGCTATGTACTTCTCCGGCTGGAGTAACTGCCAGGGACAGAGTTCTACCAACATGAGAAAGCTGGTAGTGTTCTCCATGATGGTTGCACAGGTACGAGTCGAACAATTACCTAACATATTTTTGTTATGGCGACGATACATGTCAAACTTCCCCCTCGCTCGCACTATTCAACATTTTTGAAGATATAAAATCACTGACTGTAGTTATGAAAAATGGCAAACCTTCACGGCCTAGAAAATAACAATACAAAGGTTCAGCAATAATATCATTTTGATTCTATCAAGTTTTCTTACCAAGAAACTTGCACCAATGTGATAAATTTTTGGTGTAATTTTTTTAGTAGGAAAACGTGTTGGGTTCAACATGATATTATTGCTGAACCTTTGTATTGTTATTTTTGTATTATTATTTTGCATAACTACATTCAGTGATTATATATCTTAAAAAATGTTGAATAGTGCGAGCGAGAGGGAGGTTTGACATGTATAGTCGCCTTAAGACACATTGCATGTTTTTGGGCGCAGGTCACTCAAATATAAATATTCTAATGAATTGGGTAAGCCAATCAGCTTCAGCCAGTTGAAGTCCATTGAAGGAATCTCCGTAATTGTAAAGAATTGCCATAAACATTAGGTACATATGGCGGTTGGTGATCTATAACGGCCTCTATGGCGCAGTGGGCGAAGGTCAGCCTGCGATGCAAAAGGTTGTAGGTTCGATTCCCGCCGCGGGACAAATGTTGAACTTGGCACCCATTTAGATCTCACTTCTTTTGTTGTTGAAGTCAACAACCAAGGCATATATCATAACTTGAACTTGGCTCTCATTTTAAATTTGTGTTTTGATGTTTTGATTATTTTACAGGATCCCGTTGTTATAAAAGGACTCGGCATTGTAGAGCTATCGTATCAGTCGTACGTTTCGGTAAGAGTTTCACTTCTAGAGTCTTAGATCCGTAACTCAAAACCTAAAGTATCTATGTAGTATATCAATCATGTGGTTCCCATAATACAAGCTCTGCTTAGTTTGGGGCTACATGATGCTGTGTGATAACGTCCAGGATTATTTATTTATTTATTTATATTTATTTATTTATTTAAAGTACCTACTCGTAGTACGTAGTACGTCTTTAAGGCATATCCCAAAATATTTAAGAGAATTATATTTGTGCTTGAGTCCCGATTGTGTTTTATCAATTAGGTATGGTTTAATCTACGGCAGTTTAGTGTAGGACGCCCTCCGGCTAGGTGGAGTGACGATCTGCGAAAGGCTGCTGGTAGAAGCTGGATGCGTCGAGCTGATGACAGTGATGTAATGACAGGGCGCAACGGGGCTCATTAGGGAAGGCCTATGTCCAACAGTAGACAACGAGAACTGCTAGGCTGATGATGATGATGAAATTGCCAATCCTAGTATCATCTTAAATCGAAAAAAATAGACCTCAACAAAATAATCCTGAGCCCGATATTTCCTGTAGTGCACTTATTTATTTCTAAGCAACATCCAACTATACAGGGTGGAGTAAGAAATTCCTCATCTTCGGAACCCAAGCCAACCTCGCCTGCACGTGGTGCACCCTGCTAACTAAACAAACGGGGCTCTGGCGGCTGGTTGATTGCGGCATATCGCAGCCTAACACCGGCACAGCTAAATCCCCTGGCCGCAGACGGACAGCAGCGTCGGCGGTGCGAGAAATAGTGCCCTGCGATCCCCAACCAGCATTCCCTGAGTGGAGATTATGTGCATATCCACCTTTATTAGGGGAGGCCTATGTCCAGCAGTGGACTGATATAGACTGGTGGTGGGTATACAGGGCGAGTTTCCGAATGTTATCCCGAACAACAGTAAATACTCCAAGTACCTACCACGTAAAATTTTACACCAAGTACTTAATCGTGTATTTTTTTTGTTTCAGCTCGTAAAATCGTCATATTCATTGTTTTCTGTTCTTTACTAAATTAAGATTTTTGTAATTATCCTAACTTAGAAATAAAATGTGCTTAGACTGTTGACTGTATTTATATTGCTGTTTTTGTTATTTTCAAAAAGGTCTATTGAAATTACTTTTGAAGTAAGTACTTACCTATATCATTAACCGACTTCAAAAAGGAGGAGGTTCTCAATTCGTCGGAACTTTTTTTTTATGTATGTTCACTGATAACTCCGTCAATTGTGGACCGATTTTCAAAATTCTTTTTTTGTTCAAAAGAGTATACTTCACAGGTGGTCCCATATAAATTTTATTCCTGAGGGATTGGTACTTTTCCCGGAAAACTCAAAAAACCTCACCCTCACTTGTAATTTTCTCCGTCAATTTTGAACCGATTTTCAAAATTTTTTAGCGCAAGAAGTAAGAAGTGATTTATTTGAAGTCGGTTTTTTTTTTAAAAGTCCTACTTGTTACTTAACAACTCACAATTAAAGATAATCCGTAAACCAACAAGCTTCCAAAGATTATAACTGTCCAGTATAATTGTATAATTAACCAAATAATTGACTCAGTTAATCAACGTATTCCTCATAATGCCTTTGTCAATTATTAATTAACTGGTTTGACAAATTGGTCACTAATTTAGTGTTATTACGGGAATTCCAACTAACTAGGGAAGGTTATTTATTTACCACCACACATTGATTGTAACAAATAAAGAAACAAGTATTTATTTAAAAAAACATAAAACCCCAACTGCTTATACAGGAAGTTTATAGTACTTAGGAAAATTAGATATAAAGAGGTCGCATGGTTTTATAAAAGAGGATATAAATATTTTGTAAAACCATCACAACTTGTGCAAGAGTGAAAGCTTGAGAATTGGCAAATCAATTATTTCTATGGATGTGTTATTTTAAAAATACTTCATCGTATCGGAGATTAGATCATGCTGGGATGATCTATAGAAACAATAATTTATTTGAATTAAATTGCTTATTTACCTAATGATAATACCTAATAATGTAAATGAAATGATTATCTTATCTTTATGTTTTACATTACCGACAGTAAACAAATTATTAGGTTAGATAAGATAGTAAGATAACTGTATTGGATTAGGAATATTTTAATTTAATTTAGTTCTAATGTTATATTGTTCTGTCGGTTTCCCAAATAAAACAAAATGAACACGAATTAGTATTTTATTTGTGTACTTGCGGCCCGTTCCGGCTTCGCACGGGTGGACTTAAGACTTAAGTTTTAGTAAGGATCCCTAAGCTTTTCTAGCAATAAATAAAGCCTATGTTACTCAGGGTGAATGTAGCTTTCCAATGATGAAAGAATTTTTGAAATCAGCAGTAGTTTTTGAATTTATTCATTACAAACACACACACACAAAAATACAAATGTTTACTCTTTATAAAATTAGTGTAGATTATGTGTAGTATTGGCGTTGCCTAATAAACAAATAAAACTTAAATAAAATTCTTACCTAGTAGCAGTATTGCCATTATGCAAATTCCTTTTCACGCCAATTCCTCCATTGAAGTGTATTTCCGCAGCTGTGACGTGATTCCATTACGGGATAATGAGCTTTGTGGCCGAACACTTTTACTGCAAGAAAGTATAAAGGTCAAAGAAACATTGCATGGGCTATTTTGCACGAAGGCTAAAAATAGATTTCTGAAAAATTTTGAATAACATCTGTATATTTTTTGGACTATGTACATACATGGAAAAAAAATATTTTGATTTGAACCTCTAGTTTATGTGAATTCATGAAATTTTTCTTACCAATTATCTTCAACGAAGAGTTTCCGTTCCGTTTTTCGATCTCACAGCACATAACACAGCACTGCCTTAGCTTTTTGGACATTTATCTACTTAAGGGTAGCTCTGTTGGATCAGAACTAACTAATTTATGTTTAAAAGCTAAGAAAAAGACTCACAAATATTTTTTTTTGTGCATAAATTTTCCCGCTCATCAACCCCTGAGAGTTTTGCTATCACACTTGTTATTATTACTATATTACGTTACTTCACCTTACTAAAAAAACTTCCCAACATGAAAAAAAATTCTATATAGGATGGTCGAGCCTGTAGTTGACCAGACACCGGTTGTTGACCACTTGCAGCATTCAGTGTAATTATTAAGATTTCCCGCCATTATCGTTTTTTTTTATGTTGGCTACAATGTTAAATCATCTAAAACAGATCAACGAATCACCTTGCCGTAGGAATGAGACAAACAGTTTAGCCTACAATTTCGACTTTTTTCCGCTTGTCACTGACACTTCTCATTCGGACGCCATTATAGTAAGGCACGTGATTCGACAAGTTACACTTTTTAATTTATTTTTGGATATTTTTTTAATGAACTTCATTCTTATTATTGTTTTTTATTACGATAATATGTTTATTTTTATGATTTTAAAGTAATTTTCAGTCTAACCACTATATTTCTCTAGTTTTTGAACTGGTTAACTACAGGGTCCTGATTTCTCTCGATGTACCTATGATTGACCAATTGGTCAACGACTGGGGCCCTTGATTATTATATTTTTCTTGTTTTTTTTTATTTTTTATTTCATAGCTTTTGTGTGTTTAGTGACAAGACTCGAGTATTTAAGGTTTGAATCGCGTTGTTCCATTCGTTGACCAGTGGTTTGACATTGGGACTACTACTATATTCCTATATGTTCCTGTGATTGACCAGCTTTTTTTAAAATAGCTTTTTTGTTCGTTTTGGATAAAAAATGCCATTAAAAAAAGAAATTATTTCAGTATAGTGAGGAGGATTTTTATGAAGCAACTAAATAAATGAATTCAGGAAATAAAATTAGAAAATTAGAATTAAATGGTAAATATCCCGCTGTATTCATAATTTTAATAAAATTAGAGAAACATACCGTAAATAATAAAATGCGACATTCAAAAATTATCAATAAATTAAAATCAGACACCCGATACAAAGAAACATTGAATCGCCAACAATATTAACTCCTGATGAAGAACGATTACTAAGTCGGTGGAGAAGTGGAATAATAAATCAAATTGAAAAAAAAGGAATCCAAAAAGGAGCAATTAATAGAAACGGTTACCAAAATAATAAAGTGACTTTCGAGGACGGAATTCCAGGTCCGAAATGGTTCGATATTTTTAAGAAAAGAAACCCAGAGATGGAACTTTTATAAATATTCTTCGCTACAAATGTTTACAGATGTACCTCTTAAACGAGGTGCATTGGGGTATTTTTATGGTAACTTCTAAACCTGTTGCATTTGGTTTGTTTGAAACAATAACTATTCTTCTCTACATATGGTTCAGGATCAACTCCTTAAACGGCGTGCAATGGGGAACTTCAAAATGCATCTAAATGTCTGATTGGTTTGAATCTTTGCATAGAATATTCTTCGGTAGGTAACCATCTACTCCATAAACGGTGTGCAATAGCGTCGCAAGAATACAGTCATAATCATGAGATCAAAATTTGATGATCCTCAACCTCATCGTTCCAAACTATTTTTGGAAATTACACCCCTAAAATGGAAACGTTGTATAAGATCCAAAGGGGTGGAAATGTTAAATAAGAAATCATATTCCTTGAACTCACATGCTTGAAACTTTGCATAAATTCAAACTAATATTATAAATGCGAAATTAACTGTCTGTCCAACGCCGACCAACTTTAATGAATTTTGACATAGAGATAGATGGGACCTTAGAAGAGAACATAGGCTACTTTTTGTTGTAAAAATAAATCTTCAAAAGGGTGATTTAGGGGACAAAATTTTGCATGGGGAACCAATCATTTCTCAAGTTAGGGATATAAAAGTTCATCATTCCTATACTTTTTAACCGACTGTAGACTTAATAATGGGTCACCAACGGGAATTAGAGTGGGATCAGGAACGGAAAAGGGAGCGGGAGTAATGGGTAGGTAGGTAACGTATTGATTGGTACTGTAAAATTTACCACGTTCGGTAAACATTTATCGTGAAAGTACATACGTTTACAGAAAGTGTATACACGCAAACGAAGTTGCAGGCAGGTTAGCTAGTATAATAATATATTTCAAATCAAAATAAAAAAAATCATTCCCTAATATTTCTAAATTGTTTATTTTAATTGTTCCTAATTAATTAGACTGAAAGTAATAATTTGATTGGTCTCAATTACTCTAAGAATAAAGTTGATTATACGTAATAAGCGTTTTTTTAAATTGTTCCTTATAACAAGGTAATATATTATTCCATTCATTTATCCTATTTTTGATGGTCTGACTGTCATGGGTAGATCTTATAAACTACTTTTGAAAAATGGTCAACTTTTGGTACAAAACTTGTCAACTACTGGGGCTGGCTGGTCAAAATAGGGCACATTCCACTTTTCGGACTTTTATGTGTAATTTAAAAAAAAACAAAAGGAATTAAGCCTTCTTATTTTTTAATATTAACTTCAATAAAATAAAGCTTAATATAAAAAATAAACAGTAACCAAATCTCGTACCTAACTTATATAACAAAATGTTATAGAGAAAATTTGTCCTTATCTGGTTTGAGACCGGTACATCCATCCTAAGATTTTTTATATATCCCAAAAATTTCGACTCAGGCGGGATTTGAACCTTCCCATCAATACAGGCATCAATTTCGACAAGGCGAAGAGTTGACTCGGTAGCGCAGTTGGTTAGCGCGTTGGAAGGTCGCGGATTCAAATCCCGCCTGAGTCGAAAATTTTGGGATTTATAAAAAATCTTAGATTTTCCCTGAAGTGTGGGTAAACACTTAAAATACAAAAAATCATTTCTATATAAGTTTTATAACGTTATTATACCACACTTCACGCAAATAAAATTAATTTCATTTCATTCATTTCTATAAAAATGTTGATTGATTTATATCCACCTTTGTCATTAAGAATGTACCTACGTACTTATTACCTACCTACAATAAACAAAATAAGCTGGTACCTACCTACATAAGTCGGTAGGTATACTTAATACGTGTGTGATAGTATTACAAGAAGTAATATAAAATACAAATTAAAATCTTATTTCTAAAATGCACTTACCTAGCTCCTTTGTTAAAGTGGACTGGAACCTACCAGATAGGTACATAATTTAAGTACCCAGTCTACGAAACTTAGCCTGCCTAATTATATCTATTAATTTATTTATTTTGAGACTTCTCAAATAGCAAGTATGTTTAAACCTGAGTGGTTATTTGGTTGCTATTTATGATTAAAAACATTTTTTATGTCAAACTTTTAAATTATAAATAAATCAAAAAAATGTCTATAACAGGGCTCCATAAAGAAAATAAAAAAAAAATATAAAAATGGCAACAGTTTAATACAAAAATATACATAACAATACAATGTAAATATTCCAATAATTTTCTAGATATAAAATGCATTTAAAAAGTAAATTTAACATTTATATTCGACCTGTTTATGGTCAATCGAGCTAAAAGACTTAGAAAAAAGAAAAATGACCGACTGAACACTTACACAAGTATTTGTACACACAAAAATAGTTATTTTTGTTGATACAACACTAAACCCTCATACGCACAAGCGGTTAACCGCGGTGGCAGCTAGGCGCGTTTTTACATATTAATATGCAACCGCCTATAAGGTAATTATACATGTCAAACCTCCCTCTCGCTCGCACTATTCAACATTTTTGAAGATATAAAATCACTGAATGTAGTTATGCACCAAATATATCACCAAAATTGATCACATTGGTGCAAGTTTTTTGGTAAGAAAACGTGATAGAATCAAAATTATATTATTGCTGAACCTTTGAATTGTTATTTTGCATAACTAGATTCAGTGATTTTATATTTTCTGAAATGTTGAATAGTGCGAGCGAGATCCCTCTCGGTTTGACATGTATCGTCACCTTAACCGCCACAAAATGACAACTAAAGGTTAACCGCGCGGCTAGCCGCCACCGCGGTTAACTGCTAGTGCGTATGAGGGCTAAGGTTATTTTGACGGAACCATCATTATTTTTGTAGGGAATGTAGTCGACTAGTTCCAACTAGAACGAGTGTGTACAGAACTATGGGTACCAGATACTGATCGACATGCATAAAACAAACAGACACAGAACAAACTCCATGTATATTGTTCAACATCAGAAATGTTAGCCCTGAGCGGGAATCGCACCCGAGACTTATGCAAGAAACCAATCCTCAGTGGAGTCGTTAAACTATCAGATTATATACTATATACATACACTATTTATCGCACCATTACTGTTTCGCTTATTCTAAAGTTATGTCTTGAAATTATACAAAATTATATGAAAACGTTAAAAGCTAGGGTTGCCAGTTGCTGGGAGCTTATCTCATGGTCACGCGCACTTTAAACGGCAGTTAGGGACTTTTTATTGTGATGCGTGTTTATGCGGGCGTGTGTGGGCCACGCACGTATAAAGTAAATAAAAGTACGAACTTTACAGTACACTTTGAATTGTCAATGTTTTTAATTTACACCGATTCGTAACGCGACCAAACCAAAGAAACGGAATAATTAGAAATTTTATAATAAAGAGGCTAGAGGAAATTGAAACATTCACAACACAAAGCAGTTAAGTCCCGCATTTGCATGCAATATATACTTACGGATTTATTTATGTCAGTGTTTGACAAAGCTCAAAGCTGCGTAAATTGCATGCAAATAAGGAGCTTAACTGCTATGTGGATGATTCAATTTCCTTTAGCATGTTATAAAATGGCCCACACTACGGGCGTACCAGTACTTAGTACACAAACACAATAAACACGCGTTTTAACTTTGATTTATAAGCAATTTATAAAAAAAAAGTTGCAGCAAAAGTTTGTAGAAATATAATAATTGAGTACATAATAATGATAACATTGGTACAATACTAAATATAAGAATAATCGTTTCTTCCAAGTTTAATCGAGAGTGTTTGATCCGTCTACTAATGCTTTTCTTTCGTCTTTTTTTCTACTCTGTAGCTATGTGTGAAAACTTTTAATTGGCTGTCAAAACCTATTCACTTATTTACTCATGTACCTAGCTGTAAGTTTTAGTTTTCCTTGAGAATAAGATAAAACAATAGCTAGGTACTAACTAACTGAGCCGTCGCAGGACGCCTAGCAGTGATACATCTGATAAATGATGATAAATGATATTTATTGTCTGTGGCACTAAATGTCATTTATTCATCGAAACTATTTTGCATAGAAATAACTTTGAACCCACAACCTACAGCGCTAGCTTTCTTAACCACTCCCCCACCCCATTCTCACTTCCGCTCCCACTCCCATTCGATTCACATTGGCGACGCATCCACGTTTACGTTTTTTTTTACACACCAAGCAACAACAGAGGCTCGATCACGAAGGCTAGCGATAAAGTATTCGTAACGCAGACGTCAAATCTTGGCCAATGAGAAAGCCAAGATTCAAAATAACTCTTTGTCATTGGCCAACATTTTTCATCACCTGTACGATACTTCAGTACCCCTATTAAAAGTTGCGCAATACGGAAACGTTCATAGTTTTCGTTTTCCAGCTCACTTTTAATGTTTTTTTTTTATATTGCGCAACTGTATTTAAATAGAAACTGATCGAACAACGTTGGCAATGTAATATCCTTCTTATTCCCTGCAATGATTATCGCTCAGAAGGTACTTGAAAATTCAGCTCTAAAACGTAAACTAAGAAAGTTTTCGAATTGTGCAATTCGTACTAGATAGGTAGGTACTAGATAGCTACTAGGCGATATGAATATTATAACCAGCACCGGTTATAATATTCATATCGCCCTACAGCCAGTCTGATCTGACACGCCACATTATATGTTTCACATCAAAATTAAACTTATGTCTACATATTATAGTTATTTTTTATGTGGCTCACGATTTTATACGAAGAACTCATTGTAACCAATAAAAAAAGCTACCTGTTTAGAACCGAGTCGCTTTACAATCGAAACACTCCAATGCCGCGATTCCGCCTCTTTAAAAATGTGCTTTAGTCTGACATGGTTCCAAAATATTACATCTTATTGCAAAACCTATTAATATTTTACTAAAACCGATTCGATGGCTGAATTACTTTTATTACCCTGTTTAGTTGCATGAAAATGAAAATATCATAGCGACTTAAATGCAATTAGGACATTTAATTCTAAGTACTATCAGTCCAAGAAAATAGCGTAGGTACCGACATCTTAACGTACCTTCTAAAGCACGAAAGCGTTTTGAACGAACACCTACAGCTAAGCGCTAGAACTTCTACATAATGGCTTTTCTATGGCAGAGCATTGTTTCTTTCTGCTTCACTTGTACCATACGTCTTGCTAAACTTCCTATTGTTTTGGGGCTTAACCGAATTATAATATTATAGGTTTAAGTACATATTTATAGCTTAGAATCAGGGAACACTAACTCTTTGTCTTCAGGCAGTTTCTTGAAGAAGCTCTCTACATACTCTTCGGTGACGTCAGCGAGGGTCTTCGGGTTCCAGCTAGGGTTGTTGTCTTTGTCTACGAGGAGGGCGCGTACTCCTGGAAAATATATTTTCAGTTTTAAATTACGAACCTAAATTACGCTAAACCTAGGAGCATGTATGAAGAATGTGATGAGAGTGAATGAAGCAAAAGAGATATGTGACTGTATGTAAATTACGACGGTGGGGGTGCCAGGGGTTCCAACCTCCATCTTCGGAACCCAAGCCAATTTCATCAGAACCAATGTAATAGTTTAGAAAAAATATTGTAAAACTGACATTTAAAAAATATAAGCCTAGCAGAGTTTCTTGCCAATTTTTCTCTGTTTGGTCCCGTTACGAATTGGTGTAAATTAAAAAAAAAATACGATTCAAAGTGTACTGTAATGTTCGTACTGAATAAATAAATTTTCACTTTCACTGTCTGCACCTTGCTAACTAACAAACGGGGCCCTGGCGGTTGCTGACTGCGGCACAGTGCAGCCTAACACCGGCACAGCTACATCCCCTAGAGCGGGTTGGGGATCGCATTGCACAGCTTCTTGCACCGCTTGCGCCGAAAATTTCCGGTTAGGGAATTTTCGGCGGTATTAATAGAGTTACCGAAATAAGATATTTAATTTGTTCGGGAAACAAAGGTGCCAGACGATGTAATTCATTTTTTGAAACAATAATAGATGAGATAAAAAAAAATAATTTATTCTTGGAAGCTGTATAGACACGGCGCCGCTTCATGCGGTGGTACTTTCGACGAACGGCACCGCAATGCATCTTTGACCAACTCTAGAACTGGCAATGATTAGTAAGTACGAGGCCACAACTCTGCATCGTCACAACGACGCATCGTAAAACGACGTCGCATCGCGATTGAATGCGTTGTAAATATTTCATGGCATACGGCCGTACGTTAATTAAATTTATGCAAAAGTATAAATTTAACTGAGCCAAGGCCTTTTTGTCGTGCTGCAGCACACACCGTAATATGTAAGTACTTAGGTTTTGAAAATGTTTGTTTATTTTAACTTCTTGTGGTTATTTTAAAATTGTCTATTAATGTGAATTGTGTGTGTCTGTAGAACCAAATAAATGTTGATCTATCTATCTATTTATCTGTTTCTTTCTACCTTTGTACTCTGCTATTGTTTTAAGGCGACGATACATGTCAAACCTCCCTCTCGATCGCACTATTCCACATTTTTGAAGATATAAAATCACTGAATGTAGGTATGCAAAATAGCAAACCTTCACGACCTAGAAAATAACAATACAAAGGTTCAGCAAGAATATCATTTTGAACCCAACACGTTTTCCTACCAAAAAATTTGCACCAAAATTGATCACATTGGTACCAGTTTTTTGGTAAGAAAACGTGATAGAATCAAAATGATATTATTGCTGACACACGGAGCCGAAACATGGACACTCACAGTACGGCTAGTCCACCAGTTCGGTGGAGTGACGATTTGCTGGTAGAAGCTGAATACAGTTGATGATCAGAGCATGAATGAAGTTTAAGATTTCTTCTATGCTTTAGTCATCGTTCTTTACGCACTACGAAGCCCAAATTAGCCGATTGTCTCTTTCCAAAGGACGATGTCCAAATATATCGCCTACTACTGAATGCGAGTTTGTACTAAAGCTGATAGACGCTGATCTCGTGAAGTATCGAGGCATTGGCGCCTGTTTGGAGTTTGCTTACCTTCAGGGAAGTCGTGGCTCTCAGTGGCGCGGCAAGCCAGCCGGAACTCCATCTTGAGGCACTGGTCCAGTTCCAGTTGCGCGCCGCGTTGAAACGACTTCAGGGTTATCTTGAGAGATCCCGGGCACATCGCGTGCAACGTCTGTGGATAAAACATGAACGTGTTATGTAAGTAAGTATGCGGAACATCTCACACGGTCAACTGATCCCAAACTAGGCAGAGCCTGGACTATGGGTACCAGAGACTGATAAACATACACAGATACTTATAAAACACCCAGACACAGAGCAAACATACATGTCCATCACACGAATGTTTGTCCTGGGCGGGAACCGAACCGGTGACCTGCAGCTCAGAACGCAGAGTTACTATCAACTGAGCTATGAGGCCAAACAATGTTATTTTATTAAATGATTAATGACGCAAGGGATGAAGGGGCTGGGGGCTGGCACCTGTCACCAATCTATATCAGTCCACTGCTGGGCATAGGCCTCCCTAATAAAGGGGGATATGTCCATAACTCCCACGATGCGCATCGCAAGGCACAGCTTCTCGCACCGCCGACGCTGTCAAGAAATCAGCCGCTAGAGTCCAGTTTGTTAGTTAGCAGGGGGTAGGGGTCGCAAACCGGGATCCCGAATCCCGAAAATACCGGAATACCGGACCGAAAAGAACGCTTTCAAATACCAGCATTGAGAAAACGGAAATCGGGATTTACGTTATTTTCGGTATTTAACTATAAATCTATATTTAATAATATTATGTCAATAAACAATTAAAATAACTCAGCAGCAGCGAGTTATTTATAATACTTTCGTAATAAATGATTGTTTTTTTTAATAAATGTGATTTTCTTATCATAACGCACTTTTATTGTTTGGCTGGTGACTATTCCCTTACGAAAATTACGATTCCATTACATATTTCAAATATTTTTCTCGCTATATTGACAATACCGAAAATACCGAAACTACCGGAATATCGGTATTCATTTCAAAGTAATACCGAAAACACCGATTTTTGAAAAGAGGTCCGGTATTGCGACCCCTTGCAGGGAGCCGATGAGGTTGGCTTCGGTTCCGGAAGCTGGAACCCCTTACCCCAATGATAGCATGATAAATAGTCCAGAATCTTGACAAGTATAGCATCAGAGGCCCAGGGCGTACGACCGGGACAGAGTTTGGAGAACGATAGTAACCAAAGTATTAGACTATGTCAAACCAACAAATCTAAAGTAACTATACAAAAAAATAGATGACAGAATTAAATAAATACTTATTATCTATATATATTAAAGCAAAAATCACCTTGAAATACCACAAGGTTCCCAAAATACTGACAATTTTTATTTCAAATCGACTATTTTAAATTTAAAAATATCTAGGTTTTTTTTTTCAAAACGACCATAGCAAAATTATTAATTTATTTTTGATCAACAAACTCATAAAATCATAACCACAGACTACTAGGATGCTAACGCATAACTCAATAAGTACTTTAGTTCTATTTCGTTCTTTTGAATACGTATTCTATGACAGCAATCGCTCGCAGCTGTCGATTCGCTTCATTGAATAGAGAGTTGCTACATTGTCTACGAACTTTCGTTCATTTCGTTAACGATAGATCATGTGACATATCAATAGCTTATGTCAATCCCATACATTCTTGGACTTTTCTACTAGCGAAGTCGACGATAGAATGACTTTGGCTAAGCCCTCAGGTCATAGAAGTCTACCATTCGACAATACCAACCTTCAGCGTGTTCTTAGCCCAGTCGTTCTGCACCTTCTCCAGCCTCTCTATGATCTCCTCGATGGTGGAGGCCGCGAAGCAGTAGTTGATGTGCTGGATGTTCGGAGCCAGAGAGAACTCCTCGGGCTCTTCATTGAACTTGCTGAGCAGTGCGCTCACTTCCACGTCACTGGAGCAACGGGAGAGAAGCTTCTCTAACTCGTATATACGCTTGCTAGATACGAAGTGCGTCGCGATGCCGGACTTGACCACGTCTTTACCTTTTAGTCTGTCACCTGGGAAACACATAAATGTCAAGCGCTGTTTCCCTGAGAGTTATGGCTAAACCAAATTTTGTAGTATGAAATTATTTTTTTGACATGATAACGTCTCGTCGTTTATAAACGACGTTCCCATTAAATCCTATTAGGAACGTCTCAATAGGAACTATAAGAATATAAGACGTTCCCAATAGGAACTAAATTCGCTTATGCGCTGACAGAAGCCCTAAATTCAGGTCCGCCAAGTTATAATTGTGGTTATATTATTTATAGTATTTAAAAAAATATATATGTAGTATATCAATCATGTGGTTCCATAATACAAGCTCTGCTTAGTTTGGGGCTACATGATGCTGTGTGATTACGTCCCGCATTATTATTTATTTACTGTGGTTAAGACTTAAAAGCGTAACAAACTCACTTTCGCATTTATATAATTAGTTTGGATGCTTTAATGTCAACTTACCAGTAAGACCCAAATACAGTCCAAGATTAACAGGCATTCGCGACAGGAAGTACGAAGCACCAACATCAGGGATCATCCCGATCTTCGTTTCAGGCATAGCTATGACAGTCTTCTCTGTAGCCACTCTGTACCTCCCGTGCACTGAGATACCGATACCGCCCCCCATCGTGATACCATCGATGATCGCCACGTACGGTATCTTGTATCTGCCGATGAGCTGGTTCATACTGTACTCAGCGCGGAAGAACTTTGGCCCTTCAACTCGGTCGATAGCCACTTTGACATCACCGCCAGCACAGAATGCTTTGTCACCAGCTCCTTTTACTATGACAAGGTTCTTGCTGGTCTCCCATTCTTGTAGTTGCGGCAGGATTTTAGTGATCATGGATGTGTTGATGGCGTTTAAAGCTTTAGGACGGTTTAAGGTGATGACGCCGGCATTGTTTAGTGTCTCGAATAAGACGTCGGCCTCTTGTGATGACATCGACCGTTTTATTGTTAGAGAAGCTGTTCTGGTGAGCTGTAACCCAAGCTTGAGCATCTACAAGTAGAAAATTAATGAGTAACATTAACGTCGAACATCAATGGTTGTTCGCAACATTCAGTGGTTTTCTTCCTATCAAAAATTTACTTTACATCTCTCATGTTCGGTAAGTAGGTTCTTATTACCTCCAAATGGGGCTTGTAGGTGACTAATTAGCGCTCTAGGGTAATAATGTAGCTAGAAAAGCCCTAGGGCGGTAAATAATTAAAAAAAAACACTTCTTTCTTTCAAAAAGTTATACATACATACATCTAACCATCATACTGGCAATAGACATCATGCATTCAGCCCAATGACCAAAGAGGTCGCTTTGCTATTCATATTCAACCTTGTCTTCGTGTGAGTATAATAGTCATCAATTTTAAATATCGAACGGCGAAGCTCAAATTCGTTCTTGAAAAGAAAAATTAAAAATGTTTTATTCTTGTAATGCCGGTTTTTTTTCTACTTACCTCACAATCGAGATGTAAAGCAGAATAGTTAGCTCGGGTGTAAGCACCAATTACACCCTCGAACTATAGGCGCCCACGCTGCGCTCGTGCGTCTAAATATCTCGGCCTGAAATTGATGCCTTACAGCCCTTGGCTACTAATCTACTATTACCTAACTCAGGGGTGTGTAGGTCTGTCTCTAATTTTAAAAATCAGTTTATGTTTTATAATTGATGCTAACATTTAATCATAAACTTATCAATCGATGTGTTCTCAAGAGACAGACCTTTACAACTTAGACCATCGTAATCGGACCAGTAAGCGTATTTCAAAACTAAGTTACAATATATTCCCATTATAGATTATTTTGTTTTTAAAGTGTTTCTCCCGCAGTTATGGCAAAAATTAAGATTTGTTTGGGTTATCACTTTAAAAACAAAATAATCATTAATTAAGCAAAGCGAAACGTTTTGTCAATGTAAACTAATAAGTATTTGAGCCGGCTTAGAAGCCGCAACGTTACCCTTGTAGATTTAGCAAGATGAGTCCAAGAATTTAGACAAGGGGAAAGGCAGAAGAAAGTCTTTCTACATAAGTAGGTATAAGAAATCGGGGGGTATGGTTATTGCCCCTGCCAAGCCGAGTTATCGGAAGCACAGAACGCTAGGTACCTAACGTTTCTCAATCCACTTTTTATTTAGTAATGAATCTACGTCTAATAGGTGCAGTGTTGCCGATTAAACGACTTTGTCGCTAGAAGTAATTATATTTATATTTTCTTTGATGAAATGGAAAACCTCTCAAGCGCAAAAAAGATTTTTCAAATCAGTTTGTAAATGACGGAGTTAACGCTTTGAGTGCTAATAATACAACTGATATTTTAAAATATAATATGTACAACTGAATTGAGAACTTCCTCGTTTGTTTAAATTTGCAAATAACTGGTTTGAAAAACTGGCCCTATACAATGGATTAGTTTTTTGTCAACTTGAACATAAATAATAACACAAAATTTGAAGTAAATTTTATATTGTTTTACATCGCACGTTATATTTTTTAACCTAATTTGAATCTAATTAGGTTTAGAAAAACTAGTCGCCATACCCAAAATCGGCGTTACATACGATATCGCTATATTCCAAATTATTGTCTCTAAAAGTATATCAAACAAGGAACATCAAAGGCCAAAGAAACTGAAGTTTTACTTTAAATTCAAGGGACATTTAAGTTTTACGTCGCACCAAAAAGCTGGTTCCCATAACACAAGCTCTGCTTAGTTTGAGGCTAATGTGTGATAATGATTATGTGCCCGCAATGTTTATTGAAGATATTCATATCAAGTTAGCTCTGCTTTAATTATTGAAACCGATAACAACAAAGTTTTAAACATTAGATAATTTCCACCCGTGGCTCCACTCACGGGGTACCCGTAGCAATTCGTTCTATAGTTTTTTAATTAACCAATAAACAACAATTTCACATTTATTCTATTTTTTATTTTTGCCTTTATAATATAAGCCGGTTAGGCCTAGAGTATGGTAGTTTTTGAGTTTTAGTCAAACAAACAAAATTGATAATGATAATAACAAAATTTTAATAATAATTTGTGTTAGGTATTAAAGTCAATTACATTTTCTTTTACTTATCTTCAGTCATAGATAACATTGCTAACCTATAGTTAAGATATTAGAAGACACCTCATTTAGCAACAATCTAAAACAAATACCTATCATCATTATATGGTTTGGACTTTCAACTGTTTCTTCTTCTTACACACTAATTAAATAAATTACTTACTATTATTAGAGAAGTTTATTTGCATGGCAACACATTTTTTATCAGTTTATTTGTTGAAATTAATATATTCACATAATTTCATGGTCATGTGAAAAAATATTTGACTTACAGTAATTTAACTATTGAAATAATCTGAATGCAGGAGTTTTGTATTATGTGAGTAATAAAAAAAAATAGTTGATTGGTTGGCTTACCCACATAATGTTGGGAAGTATAGTAACCATTGTGTTTTATAAAAACTCATTAGCATTTATGTAATATTATACAATCTAATTTAACAAAAGGCCACGTCAAAGGCCAGGTCAGGAGTATAATAAATGTGATTAGAGTGAATGAATGATATATAATGATATGTATTAAAATATTTAATAAGTTGCCCAATTTTCTAAAGGAACTTCATACTTCTATATTTTAAAAAAAAGGTAAAATTGTGGTTATTGGAAAAACCATTTTATACGCTGGATGAGTGGTTTTATACAAAACTATAATAATATTAGAAATGATTAGACGACATTCACATGCCATTATTAAGGCTAAATAGATGGTCAATTAGAAAATAATAAGATCATGTACATACTAATTAATGACTCTTATTTAAGTGAATAATAGTACATTGTTCACCGAGAGGAGAAAGTGACCGATTACCGTCGAAGGTGTCGTTTAAAACACCCGAGATCGGGAATCGCACTTTCTCTCGAGTGATACATAGTGCTTTATACTACACCTACGAGGAAAATAAAATACGAACTTGACTTTGACTTGACTTTGACTTTGACTTAGACTTTGACTTTGACTTTGACTAGCCAGTGCTTTTTTTTTAGCTAGTGGCCAGTGTCATTTTGCGAACTTGGAGATAAAAACTCACTGTAAAAACTTTTTGGCTTTTGATATTTAGGTTACCAGCGCATAGTCTTACCCAAAATTAAAAAAGAAAAACCACGTAAGAAATGGATTTTCATACACTTTTCTCTCCCGCTCAGATGCGTTTTCTCCCCGCATATTTGTTCGATATGCAATGACGTACTTTCTACCGTAAATTTGATAAAGTATCAAGGTACTTTCCAAGCAGGTGTAGTATAAATGAACTTTTATTTGTATTTGAAGCAAAAGAGGATGTGATATGCCAGGATAGTAGCAAGAGGAGAACCAAGGTTGAGGGCAATATTTTTATGCACCAAACGATGAAAATAAGGTATTTTTTTGGTAACTTGACTATGGCAATGACTTCTCTCATTGTTTTTTCTGCACTCCCCCCTTTAAGAGTGAGGGTCCTAACCCCCTAACTTTTAAAATAGTTTTGTAAAGAAGATCGGTCAGTTTCATACAGCCTGTGACCTGAGACCTGACCATAAAATGTTGCGTCTAGAAATGACCTATGTCCTAATTGCTAGTACGTATTGCAGGATATTTTGTTCAATTAATAGTTTTTTTTTTATTAAAGCTGGATAATTTTTCTGGGTATTTATTTTATATTTTTAGGTTACAATCGATTAGGATACTGGTGCCATTACACAAAAACTAACCAAACGCATGCTTTGTTATTGACAGTTTTGTTTTAGATAGTTGACATTGGGATGCACAATGTGGGTGAGAGTGCGTTCAATAACCATGATATGTTATGATAGGGCGTATTGCGATGAATATTTATGATTAATTTACTAAGTATTCCGGCTTTAATAAATAAAGTTATTAATTATAATTTCAATACTCCATTATCGAGAATATTTTTACATAATTCGCATTTTTAGTCGCCTGAAATGACCGGCCTTCTTTGGCAACAAACTACTTTTTTTTTTTGGGCAATAATGTAAGTTCATAGACCAATACTACCTACCTTTTTGGTTAAGTTTGGTAAATATTAGCAATTTTATTTAATGTCAAGTTTTGAATGAGTAGGTCTGTTCAACACCCAACACTGTGACATGACGTTGTGTATAAAAAATAATGAAAACAGATAAACAATGATGAAAATGTGGGTTAGTTGTTTTCCCGATCCCGAACTCTAAAATTTTAAATACCCGTTAGGCGTAAGGTAAAACTATTTTTGCTAGTTTAGTTGAGTTGCAATCACAGATAACGATAACAAATCTAGTACTTGCCTATTACATAATAACTTACTTTGAACTTTAGATGATAGATGACCGCTTGAAAGTTTGCCGAAGTTTTGATGAACCGCTAAGAGCAGTCTTACATTGATATTACAAACAAAGTAGTGTCATAAATTGATTCAATCAATTACGTACTGATGAAATAATTTAAAAACTTAAACAACGAAATAAATAATAACAAAACAACCGACCGAGACCGTCGAAAGCGGCACGCGGCACGTAATGTGACTTATTATAAATCTGTGCGTATTATTTAGCACCGTTGCCAGCAGTGTTGCCGTTTTTTATTTGCAGAAAATGCTAAAACTTGTTGCAGAAAATGCCAAAAAAATGCTTGTCGGTGCGAAAGCGTTGTTTCAACAAGATTCAATAACAAGACGTGGTTGCATGCCACGTGTCGCAAAAAGTTCTCGTTAACTGATAAAACATTGTCTAAAAATCATAAACGGATTTATCGTTAGTTTATCTTTATTCAAAATCAAGTTTAAGTCAAGTTCTAAAGTCAAACCTGTTAAAAGACGTTCGATAAATAAAAAACGTGTTCGATAATTTGGTACCTTTAAAAACGATTGTTAATCATTCCTTTAGGCTTACTGTAAAAAGTAGGGCTCTGTGTCGTCAATACAAGTTTGTTCGGGCATTCTAGCTCGAGCTGTCGGACAGTGCGGACCTAAACACTGCTACCCGACAATAAATTGGAAAAAAAGTCTACTGGAGTTTCATTTCCTTCCACCATGGACATCCACCACCAGCCTGATAACAGGAGCATGTCAAGGGCATCCACCACCAGCCTGATGACAGGAGTAATGTCATGGGCATCCACCACCAGCCTGATGACAGGAGTAATGTCATGGGCATCCAGCACCGGCCTGATGACAGGAGTAATGTCATGGGCATCCACCACCAGCCTGATGACAGGAGTAATTTCATCGGCATCCACCACCAGCCTGATGACAGGAGTAATGTCAGGGGCATCCAGCACCAGCCTGATGACAGGAGTAATGTCATGGGCATCCAGCACCAGCCTGATGACAGGAGTAATGTCATGGGCATCCAGCACCAGCCTGATGACAGGAGTAATGTCATGGGCATCCACCACCAGCCTGATGACAGGAGTAATGTCATGGGTGACCACCATCTGCCTGATGACATGGGTATCATGGGCTACCACTACCCACCGGATGGCTACTTCATGGGGGAGCACCACATTCCTGACGACAGGAGTGACGTCTGTACCGTCAATGACGTCACTCCCTCTAACAACAACTACCTATGGGGCATACCTCTGCTCCGTCACACCACATTCCTGGCTATAGGGAGTGACTTCAGCACTGTTGGTGTCTGCTGACGTTACTTCCCGTATCAACATTCATCTATGGAGCATACTTGCTCCGTCATGCTAAATAACTTTTAAAAATGCTAAAGTCTCAATTTTATTCCCTATTAGCAAACTGAAGTGGTCAACTGTTAAAATAAATGCATATTCGCATATAAAGAACGCAAGAGAAGACTCTGCTCTTTGGGTATTAAGATTAATTTGCATTGTAGGTTAATTATTTTTCATTGACCCTTCACATTTTGCACGTTTTGCGGTGGAAATGTGTTGCTTCAGTAAATTTTAGCTATTAAGTTACACTTACAAAATTTGAAATAAGTTAAACTCTGTCATCTTTTCCCGTTGGTCGCGCAAAATTTTCACATAAATATAAGAAATATTATATTAACACATCAGATTCAAATTAGACGTAAAAATTAAGAATACTGCACTGATCGTTCGTAACAAATTAACAATCGCTAAACAAAAATTAAACATAAATTTCGGGGAAGTTCTAATTCCTTTAGACAGAGTTCCCATGTTTTAAAAAACTACTTTGATTTAAAAAACAAATTGTCTCTTGTTTCTATAAAATATTATGAATTCCTTACTAGGTAGGTAACGTTCAAAAAAATGTAAATCATGCATGAATTAAACTAAATGCGATTTTTTCAAGCTAACAGACCCGGAAATATGCTAAATTTAACATTAAAATTGCTAAAACGGTAACACTGGTTGCCAGTACGAATTTCGGTTAAGGTACGGTTTTTCGCGTCAAGGTACGGTTTTCCAAAATGTTAGCAAAAAAGCTCGATTTAACTACTTAGTTATTTTTTTATGTATTTTATTATATTCTTGAAATTGTTTTTTTTTACCGCAATTGTATGTATGCCGATTTTAAAACATGCAATATGCATAGCACCACGATACCAAATTATTGTAAAAAATCGGCGAGTGAAGCGAGCCGCGATTTTTTTTTAGTTAATGTGTACCTTGTTACCTAATTATTTATCTGAACATATAAGCTTAGCTTCCTATAGCTAGCGGCACGTAAGTCTCTCATGGGTCGCATATGGGTCTCTCGCTTTCTTTCGCCTCTAGCTCCCATATGATACCTACCTTTGACTTTTGCGCAATAACGGTCAGCGCTAGAGTTTCGTGCCACTACTTTTATAAATAATTTAAACGATGTGACCGTTGAATGTGATGATCTTTATCTCTGAACATGATAAAAAGGTACGGTCTAAGCTCAGGTACGGTAACCGTACCTCAGTTAGGCCTACCTTTTTACCCGTACCATACACTGTGACTTGACTCTTGACCGTACCTTACATCCGTACGATCGCATGTTACAATGTAAAGTAAACGATACCTTTTGGTACCTTCAAAGGGCCTAGTACGAGTTGCACAATTCGAAAACTTATAGTATACTACCTTTGCAGTACCTTTTTTTTTGTTAATTACCTCACTGTTTTGATTAATAATTATTGCAATCTGCAAAAAGATAACATAAACTACGTTGTTCGATCAGATTCTACTTAAAACCAGTTGCGTAATTTCCAAAAAACGTACATTCAAATTGAGCTCTATATAGTATACTATAACAGTTTTCGAATTGTGCAACTCGTACTAGACCCTCTGGCAATGCTAATCTCAGGAAGCAAAAAGTTCACTTAGAAGCTATGTACCAAGGCGAGCTTTACCCTGAGAGAGTTTTCTTACAGCAAACCTTTGGGTATAAAGAGAAGTTATAATGAAAAGGATAGATGATGTGTACACACAGCGTCACGATCTGGTATACCCCTTTCAAGTATAAATTTAAACTGCTGCCGTGGAGGCTACCATATTCAAATGGCCAAAATCTTATACAAAAATATTTATACTTGGCTGGGGAATCGAACCACCAATTTATTCACACCAGTTTATGAATGAGACGCTCTAACCAACTGAGCTATCGTAGCGGTTGGCAAGTATGACGAAATTTCAAGTTACAGTATACGTTTACTATTTTGTCTAGGTATGAATGGATGCGTCAGCTAGTATCTTTTTCATTTGTTTATCACGGTAGTGCGCAACTACTTAAAATAATTCTGTGCAGCACTGCACTATTGAGGGTAGTTGTGTATTAAATGATAGTTCAGAACAAAAGATTACTTGTTTCGTCTTGAGTGTGTGTCATTGATTTTGTTTATGAAAAATAATTGTGCATATATATAACAGCCGAAAAATTGAGCTAAAGAGTGGGTTTTGCAAAATAACATTTCAGAACGCTACAATCCATCAAATGTAAGAGGAAATGGCAGAATAACATTAGGTAAGTGGTATGACAATTATAAGTATGATTATCATAAACAATGTGCTTAGTAAACCTATTCCCTTTTATATTATATAAACACAGTCATACGTTTATAATATTGTGTTTTTATTTTCAGGTTATTGGTGATGGATGTCATCAATGGGACCAGGAGAAATTGTTGAAGTGAGTGGACGCATAATTGGCCAGTTTTGCAAGAAATAATGCTATCTAAAAGTCCAGATTTAAATATGTGGAGAATGTGTGAGCATATGTGGGGTCAATTTGTCCTAATTGGGACACGATTGAAGTATTGTCCACCTGCAACAGGAGGTCTTAAGAGCCTGGGAACTGATGCGTCCTAGTGGTTTTGGGCGGACTTGGTTACCCAAATGAAAGATGGCTTCAACAAATTATTTTAAGTGAAAGACATCCATCCCATTCGGTATTAATAAATATTCAGATATATAATGTTTTCAATAATAGATAAAATACCAGAGTAAGTATTTGCGAGTGATCTAAATTGTTTATTGGATTTTATACGGCAAGTATAACCTGTTCCAATGTTAACATGTTTGTTCACTCGTTAATCTTATATGGGTAAATTAAGTATTATTCTATCATTTAAAACATTATTGAAAATTCAAAAAATATAAGTAATAACTATCTTTATTGTGTTATGATAAAAGGTGTTTTAATAAATTTGTTATAACTTTTGAAAATTGTTTTATTATTTTACCTTAAATAATTAGGTAACTTACCTACTACACTTAAAACGTAGTCCATTGTGTTTGTAACGAAAATAAAAAAAAATATATATTTAGGCACGAAGGGATTTGAACCTAGTACTCTCATAACGTATAGATTAACGTCGAGTGTTGTAACCGCCACTCCATCGTCTCATATAGATATATGGACGAAATTAAATATCCCTAAGCAAGGAGGAGAAGGTTTATAAAACACACATTTGTGCAAAAAGTTCGAGATCCACGACCGACACAGCGACGGTTTGAACCTACTAACGTTAACTAGGGGGGTTACCAGACTCTGACGCTGTCTGTACATACAAATAATGAGAAATTGAGAATAAACCTAATTACAACTATTAAAGAAATATATATATATCCCTAATAGACAATAAATAATAAATAAATAAATATACTAAAATAGTACGATACATATGATACGAGTACATATATAAATTATTAAATACATATTACCTACATAAATAAATGTATATTATGGCTCTACTAAGATTGCAAGGAGATATAGTGCTCTTTCAACTTTGACTTAAAGACGTTAGGCGAAGGACTGTCACGGACAGTATGGGGAAGGGAGTTCCAAAGTCTCACCGCCTTGACGGAGAGAGGCTCACCATAGCGGCTAGAAGAATGAGATGGAGTTTTGAGAAGTAGAGACTTAGTCGATCTGCAGGGCACACCACGAGGGACAAGAAAATCAAAGCGCTCACGGAGGTAGGGGGTGAGAGAGGGCTGTGAAGGATATAATAAAGAAAAGATAATACATGAAGATCACGACGACGTCGGATAGGAAGCCATTTCAATTGGGATCGAAAGTGGGAGACGTGATCAAACTTGCGTAGACCAAAAATAAATCGGATACACAAGTTTTGAAGACGCTCCAACTAATTCAGAAGCTCCTCCATGAGATCAAGAAAAGATACATCAGCGTAGTCAAGAATTGGAAGGAGTAAAGATTGTGCAAGGGTTATCTTGGTATCGAGTGGCAAAAACTTCTGAAGGCGCTTAAGGGACTGAAAAGTGAAATTGATTATTCTACTGATCTCATTGACATGGAAAGACCAAGACAATCGGTTGTCGAAAATGACTCCCAAATTTTTTGCCTTCTCAGAGTAAGGTATCTAGGGTCATTAGCAAATGATTCTGGTGGAAGGGAATTAAGAGAAACTGAGTTTAACATATAGGGAGAACCGAAAATAAGGGCTTGAGATTTAGCAGGATTAACAAGGAGACCAAAAGAATTAGCCCATTGATTGATCTTGGAAAGATCAGAATTGATTTGGTTGATACCCTCTGATACCTGATCTACCTTGAAGTGCCAATAAATTTGCAAATCGTCTGCGTAAAGATGGTAGTGAGAAGAAATAATATGAGTTATGGCATTTATAAACACCGAAAAGAGTAAAGGGGAGAGAACACCACCTTGTAAAGTATATATGATTTTGGAATATTCCGATTATGACTCCGATTTTTAGCCTTTTTCATGACAAAATTAGCTATATCTAGCCCTTTCTAGCCAAATAACCCTTTTCTAAAACCAAGGTGGCAACACTAACTGCACTGACAATGACAACGAAAATTGGACAATTTCTCAGGACATGTCAGTTTGACATTGACTTTTAATAGGATCTAGATAGACAGGGCTTCAAAATAAAGCATAAAACACCCTCCACATCGGTACCATTCGATTTTTATGACGATAATAGTTTATGGTTCGCGGCTTCCGCAAAATGGCCGCCATACTGCCGTACTGTCAAAATCACGTTGTATTTTAGATAATTGTGAACTATAAATAAATAAAGGTAATTTATGTTGTTTTTTTGGCTTTAATGTAAAGCTAATGAATAGAATAATAAAATAATAATGTTAGTTTTCTCAAAAGTGGTTTCATTTTTGAATTATCATCGTGTTTTTGCAAAAAAAACGGGTATTTTTTGTTTTAAAAAATTAATACTTATTATTTATATATTATATTGTGTTAATAATTATTAACACAAATTACCGTTATTTATTTATAGTTCACAATTATCTAAAAAACCACGTGATTTTCACAGTACGGCAATATGGCGGCCATTTTGCGGAAGCCGCGAACCATAAACTATTATCGTCATAAAAATCGAATGGTACTGGTGTGGAGGGTGCTTTATGCTTTATTTTGAAGCCCTGACTGTCTAGATCCTATTAAAAGTCAATGTCAAACTGACTTGACACAATTTTGACGCAAAACTGGGTAGACTGAGAGTTGAGAGCACAGACTACTAGGATGCTAACGCATCAGACAGGGCACTCCCATAGACAATTTTTTGTCAGATCTATAGCTCACAATAATTTATATTTTTAATAAAATTTAATTTTTTTATAAATAATTTCATTAAAATTAAAAATAACATCTATGACAAGTAATTTTGTTTTAATTTTGAGGTTATCTTTGGGCAAAGGCAAGGTATTGCATTCTACCATACATTTTTTTTCTATTTGCAAGAAGGTTACATAGCACCTATAGGTTTTTATTTTATTCATTTCTAATGTTTATTTATAATTTCTGTAATGGTTAATAATATACACACATTAGTTTATAATTTATTTATTTATTTTCGATTTGGCTTTACATTTATTATATGACTTTAATTAATAATTTTTCTTCTTTTCTTAATTCTTGACCTGGAACCAAACATAAAAAATATTATAGATATATTATATTTAGCACAGAGCTACAGAAATAAATATTATTAAGTATACAACTATAGGCAGCTTACTAACATCGATTCTAGCAAAATTAACACAAAATTATAGTGTGTTCACATAATAGTCAACATTCAATAGGGATTGATGGACAAACTAACCCAAAATAACTAGTTATCATTGTAATATATATACAATAAATTATGATTTATGAATACATTCTTACCCATTGCTGTCAGTGTGGATTCACTGTGGGACGTTGACGCTGCTGGCAACTGAACATTTATTTCTGAAATAAAACATAGTAATAAAGTTAATTAACTAGTCATAAACATACTCATTATTGCATTTATGAGAAGTATCTAAATTATAGGCTAATAAAAGAGCTTAGGTTTAGTTTACTACCAAAATTGCTTACCAGTTTCAGTTTTGGAGCGTTTCTCTGATTTGCAGTTGGTAACCGTGATCCACATGTTGTCGCTCAGTGTAATCGTGCTCACGGTAGACATTCCCTGAAAAAATATATCCAAAATTACAATACAATAGGTATGGCACATGCTAAATATCAATAATTATCCCTATAATCAGTCAACTCAAGCAAGTAGATATGAAACTGATGCATTTGATACCGCTGAGATAAATGTTTGCATGACCTGCAGGTATTTGGTTCAGGCATGGGTGTAGTGGTACCAAGGTATGATCGTTATTCCCGTTATTACCAACGACACAGGAGAAAATCTTAGCCCCACACTATTTATAATATAATTATATTTTTTATTTTTATTTTATTTTAAAAAGTTCATAAAACAGAGTAAAATCCATTAAAAGCTAACTTAACATAACAAGTTTGTTTTGACCTAAACTTTACTCAAATATGTAAACATGTCAAGATTGAACAGAAAAAAAAAATGTTGCTAGCTCGAAATTATGATTAACCTAAAACAGGAAAAAGAAATGTACCTACTTATTACACAATAAAAACTACCTAATACTATAAACTAATATATGTTTAGACGTTCTAGATTTGGGCAAGAAAGTTTACAAGGTACATACCGGTTTTATCAGGGATTAATGCAGATGTTTCAGGAACACCACTAGACATCTCGGTAGCGGTAAATAACGTTGCATAAGCATCGGGGCGAAGACGAGCTCTATGCGAGAAAGTTTTTCTCATGCTTGCGACACACAAATTGCCTGCGAGAATTATGGAAGCTCAGGCCTCGAAGTCTTGCACAATTTATGATCTCTAGCCACTTTTAGAGTCCTATCTCACTTTTTGGAAACTTATGTAGGTAATCTGACGTTCTTGCGTCTATTATCACAGCTCACAACACAGCACTTGTACATATTGCGAGATGAAAATACAGCTTCCGGAATTAGAGGATAAATGTTACTGAAAAATAAATATCAACGTAAACTTCACTCGAATTTTTCATAATTTCTCTTTAGAATCTGCAATGGTGGTTAGAATTTTGCCTGCTTGACAGCACCGAAACGTCATGAAGGATATGTGAGCACAGAATAAAAATAGGCTAAGTTCTCAGTTCACAGATCACCGACCGTGGTTGAGAGTAACCGAGATTAATCTCAATCAAAGATCAAAACAAAATCAAATAATCCCAGACGGAGCACAAAAAATGAGCATAACCAGAAGATTTCTAAATTGGTATGCCCGATTAGGCCCCAGTCATGGCAAGAGAAACCCTCCCTTCGAACACGTAGTGCAAATTGGCGATCCACGATTACGCAGAGTTTGTGAGCCTGTACCGGTTGATAATATCAAAAGCAGCGAAGTTCAAAATGTGCTGAAAAAGCTGGAACATGTTCTTAAGAGATACAAGAGTCTTGGAATGTCTGCGCCTCAGATAGGCGTCAATATGAGGATATTCGTTATGAGATTCACACCAGCTGATATTTCAAAGTTTCCTCCGGCGACCGTCAGGATGCGTGGGCTGGAAGTGGTACCTTTCACTGTGAGTGAGTAAGTCCTAAAACAATTATGCAGCCTGAGTGTTACTTAAGAAATTCTGTAACCTGTTCCGACTTTAATCTCTATTTTAGGTATTTGTGAATCCAAAGCTGAAAGTAATTGACTTCAATAAGGTAGCTCACAGCGAAGGGTGTGAAAGTGTTCAAGGCTATGAAGCAGAGGTGCCTCGGTATAAACAAGTGGAAGTTTCAGGTATGACCTTTACCATTTATTATCCTATTACACCACAGAGCTTAGTGACGTCCGCGCAGGGAACAGCTAATATTTCCATAGATTCGCATAGAGGTCCCCCTTCCTTGTTTCCCCCTATCCGCTATATAATTTTTTTTGTTTGCTTTCTTCTTTATAGCCAAATAGGTAATACAGTAGCAGCAAGCAGAGGTGTTATTTTTGAAAGTCCACTGTCCATGTCATATTTTTCTTCCATAGGTTACAATGAGCATGGCGAGCCTACAAGTAAAGTATACAAAGACTGGGCTGCACGCATAGCACAGCATGAGATGGATCATTTGGACGGAAAGCTGTATGTCGACACTATGGATAGAAAAACATTGATGTGTACTTGTTGGGAAGAAGTTAATCTAGCCAAAGGAAATATTGTTATACCATTTATGCCAAAATAAATGGTTTAATCCTGCTTAATAAGCTTTTGTGTAAGCTTTCATGTAGATAGAATTTAAATTTTGAATTTCAGTAGGTATAACAAAATATCCCCATAAAAGTTCACCAACACTCAAAGTCCTGTCACTGTTTGTCATTATCCAACGGTAAGAGATTGCAATAGCCTAATCATTTGACTCATAAAACTAACATGAATTAACTCATTCATATTGAAAAACGGGAATTTTCATGTACCGCCTGCCACCTTTACCACCTGCCTGGAAGTCGTGTCTAAATGCTACCCAAGACGGCACGATAGAAGAGACTGGTAGTGATACAGTCAGCGTGGTCTGTCTGCCAGCTACAAAAGGAGATGGTGACGAGAGTAGTGTCGAAGACAGCGGATCAACGCTACCCGCCGCGCCGCCGGACACAAGCGCCCTCCCCCCCGACCTCAGGCGTGTCGAGCCCAGCAGCAAGAGCTGCCGCACACAGTGCAAGACGGGACGCGGAGGGAGAGCGTTGCCTTCACTCACCCTGATGAAGACTCACTTAACGAGTCGAAACGCCGTCAGTGCCTTCAGCCTAAGCATTCTTTATCTTTTGAAAGATGTTCTAAAGCTGGGTATGGATAGCGCGTTTTGTATACTAATAGTCGGGGTTCGTTGTGCACATTTATATCGGATATGCGTACAGTTAATGTGGACCGCCGCGAACCTGAACGCGAGGTCAATCAATAGATCCATAGCGCTACGCGAGCCAAAACCATGGCTCGCGCGGCACGCGTTCCCCAAAATGTACGCGTAGCTGCAAGTACCGACATGGCGTTCCAAGATACGCGTAACCTGACTATGCATACCAATATACGCGCCATCCGTACCCAGCTTTAGGTAAGGCCATATATCTTTAGGTATCAAGGTTCCTAAGCTTTCTCTTACTTCTAGGTACTACTTTAGAGTTAAACCAAAACTGTATTTTACATAAGCATAGTTTTATTTGATAACTGTTACAGTAATAAAGCATTTAATAAGTACACAGCTAACATTATTATAAATAACCTGCTCTTAACTTTAATAAATATTATTTGTTAGTGAATATAAAAAATATAACTAAACTAAAACTAACTTGCTACAAAGGATACTTTCAACAATATTTTTTTTGTTGCTGTTAATTAAACTGGAATCAAATTTTTATGTAGCTGAAATATTAGGAATCTCAAAATACTTACACATCAGCTTAATTTGCAAAACAAAATACCATTTATATCAGTCCAGTAAATCCAACCTCAAGAATATTCAATCTTCATTCATAGCAGTAATATAATAATACATAAATAACATTGCAATCAGCTGCTACAAAAATATACTTTACAATACTAGTTACAAATCTAAAAAAAAATTACAACTTTATAGAAATTACTTGGTTACTATAACACTGTGTTTATGATTTAAATCTTTTCACTACAAAGTTAGGTGTAATAATATTATTTTGATATGAATTAATTTTGAAAACTTTTGACTGAGAACAGCTAAACTTGGCTAATTTATTTTGACTGAACATGAGAACAGCTAAATTTGCTTAATTTCATTTTGATAGATTCCCAGTAATTCCTGTTTGTTATCTAACATCCATTGCAGTTGGATGTTACATTTCTAAATTATAATTAAACATGGAAGGTGAATTTCAGCTCCAGTTCAAAGTTTCCACCCACAATGGATGTCCCAGTATAGCAGTTATCTGAAAGAAATCATAAAAACCGCTAGAGCACAGCAATACTATATAAAAAATGGTGTGCATTATTAGCGGAATGTTGTTGCTGATTGATATTTGGTAAATGCCTATAATTGGTGCTCCGTGTCATGTAAATGTGAAGAAACTTTAATTTTGTGTAACTACCACACCAGCCTATATCAGTCCACTGCTGGACATAGGCCTCCCCTAATAAAGGGGTATATAACCCCCGGGTTGCGGGTTGGGGATTGTAGGACACAACTTCTTGCATCGCTGATGCTGGTGCCCGTTGGCTGCCAGGGGATTTAACTGTGCCGGGGTTTAGCTACACTATGCTATTTGTTAGTTAGCAGGGTGCATCATGTGTACCATCGCATCGCAATCGAACCCGTGACCAGAAGGTCAGTTGGCGAACGTCCGCCTAAGACGCAGAAGCGTCTTAGGCGGACGTTCGCCAACTGCGCCACGTATTATATTCTTTGAAAATAAGCATGGTTTATTCCTCAACAAGTATAGTTTGCTGGGTTCTGTTCAAACTAGTGTATGGGCTGTATTACACCTGGACACCACGGCGGCGCAACAGTCGCGCCGTAAGCTAACAAACTAGACATACAAACGAGACAGTATCAGAATGGACCTTCGAGGTGTTGCAATGCGATGAGGTGGGAGCGTCACTGGCGGCCGAATGAGTGAAAGTGAGACACCATACAGCGCTATAGTAATCAGTGGTGGCGCGACCAGTAACATTATGTGCACGCGTCCGATTGTCGCGCCGCCAATTGGTTGAGCAAACGGACACCAGGTGAGTAACTCTACAGAGCTGTCTACATTTCCGTCTCCTCGTCCGCCTGGTTGTTCCGTAGCTCCTGCAGACGAACCAGTGTATCTGTTGGAGTGCGGAGGTTACCTGAGCGGGTTGGAGGCCAGTGACGTGATGCTGGTGAGCGATGAGGGCCCCGAGGCCAGGCTCAGCCGGTCCGTCTCCTCGTCCGCCTGGTTGTTCCGTAGCTCTTGCAGCGTGTAGACGAACTTGCTCCACTCGTCGTGTCGCGGCTGAGCTACTTGCTGCAATACATCAAATATAACAAATAAATAATGCTGGACACATCGCCTCACCTAACTCTCATCACACACCTAAATTACACAGTCACTCACACAAAGCATGCATGGTTTCACCCGACACCAGTGATCATAGAGCCTAGTAAAGGTTGCACAATTCGAAAACTATAGTATATATCGAGCTCAATTTGGAAGTACCTTTTTTCGTTAATTATCTCACCGTTTCGAGTGATAATTATTGCAATCTGCTGATTACATTACCTACGTATTTCGATCAGTTTTTACTTAAAACCAGTTGCGTAATTACCAAAAACATGTACATTAAAATTGTGCTCGATATGGTAAACAAAGAAAGCTTTCGAATTGTTCAACTCACACTAGGGGTACAGATCAGATGCACTACCTGTAAAGGCAGCTACACATAAGCGAGCCAAGTATTCGTCGTACAACAAAGCCGACCCGAAGTAATTACTGCACTTGTTCGGCTTGTGCCGATTGGGTGGTTGGGGTGGGGTCTCAACAGATTCGGTTCGGCAGTACTTGTGGTAGAGGTCGCGTCACGTAAAAAGAACGCTGAGGGGAAGCTGCGCAGTAGACGACCGCCTCTGCTTCTTCCAGCGTTATTTTTAAATGAGGCGTAGTATAGGTGGGAGGTTGTAGAGTTACCTCTGAGAGTTCATAGACGGAGATGTTGCCGGCATCGTCGCCCGCCGTGAGCAGCTGGCCGGAGACGGCCCAGGAGAGGCGCGTGAAGGCGTCGGCGTGGTGCAGCGACGCGAGCGGCACCTCGGAGTCGCGGTTGAGGTTCCACAGCTGCAGCGACCCGCCCGCGTCGCACGCTGCGAACAGCGCCGGGTGCGACGGCGACCAGCGCGCGTCCGTCACGTACGACCCGCTCTCCTCGAACGAGTACAGCGGCTTGTTCTCCTGCACCAACGCACGTAGTGAGGGGAACCAATTATACCAAAGAGCAGGCTAGCAAGATGGAAGTCCCTTCTGGATTTAATTTTTAATAGGTTTGACGAATTTAGGATAGGAGTGACATGTGAACGAGGTGATACAGAAGCGAGCACAGGCATTTTGAATTCGCTGTATTAGCTTATCTGTTCGACCTAACAGGCACAACCCATACACCACATCACAATCATTTTGACAATACTAGGGACTCACATAGACTAATCCTAACATCCGTACAGACAACAACACACACATGAGTTATTGTACAAGAGTGTGCAAGCTTGTTCTCCTGCAGATGGACACATGAGTTATTGTACAAGAGTGTAGGGTTAGTTCTTCTGGAGGACAAGAGTGTATAAGCTTGTCTTCCTGCAGATGGACACATGAGTTATTGTACAAGAGTGCAGGGGCTTGTTCTCCAGCAGATGGACACACGAGTTATTGAACAAGAATGTAGGGGCTTGTTCTCTTAAAGTGGATACATGAGTTATTGTACAAGAGTGCAGAGGCTTGTTCTCCTGCAAATGGACACACGAGTTATTGTACAAGAGTGTAGGGGCTTGTTCTTCTGCAGATGGACACATGAGTATAGTACTCTCAATGGATCTATGTAATATCAGCGACTAGTCTACCTCACCAATTTTAAAACAGTTTCGCTCGCAAGCAGTTTAGCAAGCTGACTCCGCCTTTTTCTTTGTCCACTTATTTTGACCAATCGGAGATACAACGTCTGTTTCTTTTTGAGAAAGCCTTTTATTTTTTATTAGTCTTCGAATTTTAGTATATGCCTCTAGTTTACGTTTACTAGTGTTTTAAGAGTTTAAAATTTGACAAGGCTAGTAGCTAGTCGCTGAACAGAAAATGCACCCTTAAGATGGTAAGGTAGAGTTGTAGGTGATAGTGCATCTGAAATAGGTGTCAGCAAAGGATGGATGAGGTACCTTGAGGGACCACAGCTTGACGCTCCAGTCCATGGAGCAGGTGAGGTAGAGATGCGAGAGGTCGAGGGCCCCGGGCGCGCTGTGGCACGACACGCCCGTGATGGGCCCCGCGTGTCCCTCCACGCACTCCGTCACGCCCGCGCGCGCCCCGTACAGGCACCCTGCCGACATCGCAAAAACAACACTATGCTACAATTATTCATATGCAAACCTCAAGATATTGTGGATTTCTATGCAACCAAATTTGATACAAGTATTATGCTAGGCTGATACTGCAGCTAATTTTATCGTAAGTAAACAACCTTAGAGTTGAGACGTGCATGGTTTTTTATGTGTTAGTAAGATTGAAATTAGTAAAATATTCAAATACCTCTCTCATATGCTTTTAATCAATGTATAGGATTTTTTTCTAGAGCAACTTAAACTAGCCAAAATATTGCCAATATTTATAAAAATTATCCGAAAAATTACCGAACAACATAATTAATTGCTACCAAAAATATATTTATTTACATAAAGTAAAACCCAAGAGCTTTGTTATATGAAAGATAAAACATACTAGTTTATACAATAGAAAGCTAGTAAAAGATTCTCACGTATAGTTGTTACAAGTGCACCTTTGCATCTAATTTCAAGTGTGTTTAAATATTTTATGAATAACTACTTCTTCTTTATTAGTTATTTATTAGTTTATAAACGAGCAGCGTGTTTATATCACAGGGTCGAAATGTTTTCGATTGTAGAACTTTCTATCACTGATTTAATTAATTTAGTATCAGTTTGTGAGTTTGTGACCAATTATCCAGCTTATTCTTGAACAAATTTATAGACGAAGCAGTAACAACTTCTTCTGGCAAATGATTCCAGTTTTGGACCACTCTGTTACTGAGTAATTGTTTCTCAGTATTGTTGTTAAATTGAGCACGGCTTATTTTACAGTTGTGGCAGAGGCCTCTAGAGGATTTAAAGCTTTTTTTCATTATACAAATTTTGATAAATTTAAGGCAGATTATAGATGCCAGAAAGACCACATCCAGACCATCAAAATGTGTTTTGATGGTCTCGATGAGGTCGCCACGGAGACGTCTTTCCTCTAGGGTAAGGCGTAATGCGCGCAGTCTTTCTGGGTAGGGCAAACGATTAAGTTATTGAGGAATTTTAGTGGCTTTTCTTTAAACACTCTGAAGCAGGTGTATATTTTTCTGAAAGTTGTTACCTTTGTAAATGTTTCCGTCCTTCGTGCCGAGCATGAAGTTGTTGACGTCTCCGTGCGGGAAGGCCATGGAAATGAGTTGTCGCCGCTGTGTGTGTTGTCGACATACCTGTGTAGATGTTGCCGTCCTCGGCGCCGAGCACGAAGTTGTTGACGTCTCCGTGCGGGAAGGCCATGGAAATGAGTTGTCGCCGCTGTGTGTGTTGTCGACATACCTGTGTAGATGTTGCCGTCCTCGGCGCCGAGCACGAAGTTGTTGACGTCTCCGTGCGGGAAGGCCATGGAAATGAGTTGTCGCCGCTGTGTGTGTTGTCGACATACCTGTGTAGATGTTGCCGTCCTCGGCGCCGAGCACGAAGTTGTTGACGTCTCCGTGCGGGAAGGCCATGGAAATGAGTTGTCGCCGCTGTGTGTGTTGTCGACATACCTGTGTAGATGTTGCCGTCCTCGGCGCCGAGCACGAAGTTGTTGACGTCTCCGTGCGGGAAGCCCATGGAGGTGACGGCGACGGCCTTGCTCTGGCGATGCTGCAGCTCCAGCGTCTCCTGCGGCGCGGAGAGCATGTCGAGCGACCACGAGCACATGCGTCCGTCCGTCGACACAGAGATCAGGTTGTGCGCGTTCTGACTGCCCACCACCGACAGGCAGTACACCGGGTGCTAAGGGAACGGCACTTTACATATAAGTTCTTCAAACAGAGTGTATGAACAATTCTTCTCTGTTTAGTTAAAGAAAGGTCACTTGGAATAGGAGGAATTGGAGTAACTAAAAAAATTACGATTACAAACATTTCTAATTAAAGTAGTTTGATATTGAGTCCTGATGTTCTGAGCCTTATGGATTGAAGATGCCTTATGGATTGAAGATGTTTTATATAGTTTTTGTTTTATTATCAGCATACTTTCACAGTGGGCCTATATGTATAAATCTTTTGCCAAAAAAAGACGTGTGGCACTCGGGGACTGCCGCGGTAAAGCTTTGCACAGCATTTTGTATCAACTTATGCAATTATTTGAGGCTTTGTCCGAAGGGATTCTTCAATAATAACACTTGTAGTACCGCCTAGTGGTACGCCGTCCACGCACTATATTTTAGGGTAGGTAGGTAGGTAAGCACAAAATAAAAAGTAAAAAATTTACATCTTGTTTGTAGGTTACCCACCCGCTCGCGTCATTCGCTTTTTAGTGCTCGCCGCGATCGCACGTCTCGTGTCTTTTTGCTACTCGTGATAGTGTTTAAAAGTTTTAAAATCATGCCTAAACGCAAGGGTGATGACGATTATGAACATTTATATAAAAAGTTTAGGAAGTTGGAGAGAAAATTGCTACGGCGGCGTCGCCAGCGCGATCGCAGCCGTAGCCGTAGTCGATCCTCAGATAATTCTTATCGAACGGAATACGAAGGTTAGTAAAAGTGTATTATTTTTTACATAATTGCAGCGGTAGACATTTTGTCTAAGCATGAATAATAATACCTGGGTATATGATATCTGTCGGGTTTGCGTTCTTCTCTATGGAGTTGTGACTACCCTCTAGTTTTTTCATTATTTGAATAAGAAATCAATTATTGACAAGGAATGTGGATTTATTATTCGTACAATAAGTCAGTATAAGAAATATACTTCCTTAGTTAATCGGGATTATTCTAACGGGTTTGCGTACGCTTCTTTGGAACTGTACTACCCATAAAGTTAGATAAACACTTCACTTTGTAATATATTACTGCCATACACCTATCAGGGTTTGCGTACTTTTCTTTGGAACTGTACTACCCACAATGTTTTATACATAATACATGTGATAATTATTACTCGGGTATGCGTACTTTTCTCTGGGATTGTACTGCCCATAAAAACAAAGCTTATACATACTATCAGAGTTTGCGTACTATTCTTTGGAATTGTACTACTGTTAAAAAGTTTATAGTATGATGATAATTATTAATAGGGTTTGCGTGCTTTTCTTTGGATTTGTGTTACCCGTAAATAAATGCAGTTTTTGCATATCAAGGCTTGCGTACTTTTCTATGGAACTGTATCTACCTACCTGAAAGTTTTGCAAACAGTACTTTGGTATGTTTCTTACCTAAAAACGAGACATCTATTAATTTCAGAACAATATTCAGCTAGTAGGGAGACCTACGAATTTAATGCAAATAATGTTGCTGGATTGCTCGATGGGAACATTTCCGAGATTTGTAATGGCCTCAATGTAGAAGCCACTGAACCCATGATGGTGCCAACCATCCCTATACCTGCAGCTCCCGCAATTGATATACCTGTCGTACCTGGTACCAGCACAGCCACTGTTGATCACCTAGTGAATGCTAATTCTGGTGAAGAGCTGGGATCTACAGAGATGATACTGGCCAGTGAAATACTCGAAATATTAGGGGAAGATCCCACTATTTCTAATAACTATGGAGAAAAAATCCACAGAGACTTAGCAGTCAGGCTAGAGCATACTGCCACACATGGAATCTCTAAGGAACTTCGTAAGGAGTTCACAGAAAAGTATTTACTACCAAGTAACTGTAAACTGGTTGATGGTCCTGCATTAAATGTGGAAATGAAAGCTGGTATCTCAGACATGAACGCTAAACGGGATAAAAGCATCGAATTAAGGCAAAAACAGTTGGCCACTGCAATATCATCACTGGCCCGGGCGATAAATATGCTTATTTCAAAAAATGATGCAGATCCAGCCCTAGTAAAGATGCTAATGGATACTGAACGCATTCTGTGTGATTGTCAGTATAACGATTCTGTAATCAGAAGGAATTTCATTCTATCGACCATGAAAAAGGATATGAAAGATCAACTACAAAACACCAAGCCAGACAACTTGTTGTTTGGGCAGGACTTAACCGAGACAATCAAGACTGCCAAGGCAATTAGTAAGTCGGGTGCAGAGTTGAAGACACCATTGCCCAAACCACAGGCAGATACAAGTAACAGGAAATTTACATCGTCAGCCAGCAGTTCCAAGAATTTAAACTGGAAGGGCCCTTATCCTCCACGGAAGCAGCCGAATCATCCGAAGACGAAGGAGCACCCTCCGAACAGGAAGAGGCAGTCGAACTCATCGAAACACTCGCAGCAGCGGCGGACGCGCGACCGCCGCTAGACCTGGTAAACTATTCTGGCAGATTGTCTTTATTTTATGATAAATGGTCTTTGATTACTAATAACCCATTGGTACTTGCCTGCGTCAAAGGTTATGAAATTCCATTTACATGTCCAGTAGTGCAGTTGTCTCCGCCATCTATAAGGGAATATTCTAACACAGAAAGACATTTCTTTTATGAGGCTATTGATGATTTATTAGCAGTAGGAGCTATAACTAAATGTTGTTATACAGAGGGTCAGTTCTTATCTAGTGTGTTTTTAGTACCAAAACAAAATGGTAAATTCCGTTTTATATTAAACTTAAAAAATTTGAACAAATTCATAGCAACTGTTCATTTTAAGATTGAAGATTTACGCACAGTCTTAAAATTAATAACAAAAAATTGTTTCATGACTAAAATAGATCTGAAAGATGCTTATTATTTAATTAAAATTCATCCAAATTCAAGAAAGTATTTGAGGTTTGAATTTGAAGGACAAATGTATGAGTTTGGAGTTTTACCTTTTGGTTTAAGTTTAGCTCCCTACATATTTACAAAAGTAATGAAACCAATAGTCCGTTTGCTACGTTTAGCTGGACTTATTTCGACCAATTATTTGGATGACTACTGGCTAATGGGGCAGTCTTACGAGCAGTGTTTATATAACACAACACAGACTATAAAGTTAATAACTTCTCTTGGTTTTTTAATAAACGAGGAGAAAAGCTCCATAGTACCAAGCAAAACTTGTACATTCTTAGGCTTTGTACTAGACTCAAATAAATTCCAGATCACGTTACCTTCTGAAAAGATACAACGCGTTACACAAGAGATTATAAAATTTCTTTCTTTACACCACTGCAAAATTCGTGAATTTGCCAGACTAGTCGGATTACTCGTGTCAGTATGCCCTGCCGTGGAATACAGTTGGTTATACACAAAATTTTTTGAAAGATTAAAATTTTTAAATCTGAAACCAGATGATAACTTTGACAAGTCAATGAAATTACCTATATCATTACAGCCTGATCTAAAATGGTGGTATATAGCAATACAGAGACCTTTCAGTAGAATCAGAGAAGACACACATGATCTGGAAATATTTTCAGACGCCTCAAATACGGGGTGGGGGGCTGCATGCGGGAAAGAGAAGGCCAGCGGGTTGTGGAGCACTCAAGAACGAGCTCAACATATTAACTATTTAGAAATTCAAGCCGCTTACTTGGGTCTAAAAGTATTCGCTAATAACTTAAAAGATTGTCAAATATTGCTTCATGTTGACAACACGACGGCCATCTCTTACATTAACCGAATGGGAGGCATTCAGTTCCCACATCTCACTGATATTACCAGGCAATTGTGGCAATGGTGTGAACGCCGTAGATTATACGTTATGGCTACTTATATAAGATCGGCAGATAACAAAACGGCAGATGCTGAATCCAGGCGCATTCATCCTGATATAGAATGGGAGTTAGCTGATTGGGCATTCCAAGAAATTGTCGTTAAATTCGGGACACCAGAAATAGATCTGTTTGCTAGCCGTATTAATAAAAAATGCATCAAGTATGTTTCCTGGCATAGAGATCCAGACGCAATGACCATTAATGCATTCACAATTTCTTGGACTGATTGTTATTTTTATGCTTTTCCCCCATTCTCTATCATTTTGAAGGTTTTAAGAAAAATTATATCTGATAAGGCTACGGGCATTGTTATCGTTCCTTCATGGCCCACGCAGCCTTGGTATCCCCTTTATAGAAGCCTTTTGGTATCGAACCTAATAACATTCAAGGCATATAAATCTCCAATAATGTGTTTCGGTTCCAGCGACCGCAACATCCACACCACGCTTACCCTGGTGGCAGGAGTCTTATGCGGACAGCGTGGCTAAATAGAAGTGTCCCCCCGTCTGCCATTGATGTCATGATATCATCATTATCGGAAAATTCTCATAAACAATATGACGTTTATCTTAAACGTTGGTTCCTATGGTGCAATGAACACAATTATGATTTGTACAACGCATCGGTCCCACAAATTATTTATTTTCTTAATAAGCTTTTTGAAGAGGGATCTCAGTATGGAACTCTTAACTCGTGTAGATCTGCGTTAGCTTTATTGATGGGAAAAAATGTCGGAGAAGATGATAGGATGAAAAGATTTTTTAAAGGCGTATTTCGGTTGAGACCTCCCTTACCTAAGTATTCCATTACATGGGATACTTCAATAGTCATTAATTATTTAAGCCAACTTTATCCAAATGAAACCCTCACCTTTGACAAAATTTCTAAAAAACTTATAACTCTTATAGCATTACTAACAGCTCATAGAGTACAGACCCTGTCAAAGATCAACATCAAAAATATTGAGACACATCCCTCAAAAGTTTGTATAAAAATTCCAGATTTTTTGAAAACTACTCGTAGAGGTTGCCTGCAACCTATTTTAGTATTACCATTTTTTGAGGAAAGACCTGAGATATGTCCAGGGAAAACCTTGGTGGCATACCTGGAACAAACTAGTTCTTTCCGAAAAGATATTGACTCCCTTTTCATTAGCCTTAAAAAACCATATAAGCCAGTGGTTTCTCAGACCTTAAGTCGATGGATTAAAGATACTTTACGCGATAGTGGGATCGACGTGAACATATTCTCAGCGCATAGCACAAGGCACGCAGCAACATCTGCTGCCCACAGCTCAGGTGTTAATTTAGATCAAATAAGGAAAACCGCTGGATGGAGCGGTTCTTCCAATACATTCTATCGGTTCTATAATAGAACTACAAGTAATGTTACTATTAATGATCAAGATGATTGTTTTGCAAGAGCTGTTGTTAATGGACCATAAGATAAGTTCTATGATTAAGTTAATTTAATTAGAAGCATGGGAATAAATCAAAATATTTCACAAATCTCTAAAGGTCTACAAGTGTTATTATTGAAGAATCCCTTCGGACAAAGCCTCAAATAATTAATGATTAAACGAACTTACCTGTATGTGAAGTTCTATCATAATTATGGGAGGCTTTGTCCGAAGGGATTAACAACCCTCCCTCCCAGCTACTTGCTCTGCAAGTCCCTTGTATTAAGTGAAATATTTTTCAGGTCTATCTCTAAACTAAATGACGCGAGCGGGTGGGTAACCTACAAACAAGATGTAAATTTTTTACTTTTTATTTTGTGCTTACCTACCTACCTACCCTAAAATATAGTGCGTGGACGGCGTACCACTAGGCGGTACTACAAGTGTTATTATTGAAGAATCCCTTCGGACAAAGCCTCCCATAATTATGATAGAACTTCACATACAGGTAAGTTCGTTTAATCATTAATTATAATTATTTATTTATTTTATTTATGCAGTATTTCTTTTTCTTTGATATTAATTCAAGTTACACTTTTTGAGCGTGGTGACCGATAAGAAAACATTTTTTTTTCTTTTATTAAATAAAAATACGTCTAGTTGCACGCACACAAACACCGTGTCGAAGACTGCCGAAAAGAAACGACGTTAGACAATGCACGGCCTTCAAGCCACACCTCCGTGCCCGTCGGAGTGGGGAGCGTGAGGTTTTTTTTCGTTACGGAATTTCTGGATTCGGTCCCCGCGCTCAAGGCCCTCGATAGAAGCTATGCAATAGCTTAAAAATCAACTCTTAATTCGAGAAAAAGTACCATAATGGCGAGGACGATCCTGCAATAGATTTAGCTCAATGTTATATGTGTTGTTAGTACCGTGTGAGCGACAGAGGAGAGCGGCGTCCGCTGTACGGGCGTCCGCTTCGGCACGCGGTTGTCCCACAACACGATCTGTCCCGAGTAAGTGCCGCCCAGAATCAGGTGGGGATGGAATCTGCAATCACAACATTAAATGAGGCGAGCAAAGCAAGCCTGCCAGCCAACAGGCGAGCAAAGCGAAGATTATAGCAGAGGACTGTCCAGTGAAAATTGTAACAAAAACAGCATTTTGGACGATACGTTTAAAAAAGCCTGCTGTTAACTTGCTTAACTGCCTGTTTGCTAACGCTAACTTAGTAGTATAAAAATGTCAGATCAGTTTAACCAGGCTAAAATCTTCTTTCCCGTATAAGTCCTGGGGGGTCAGAGGGACAAAGATACAATAGATACGAAAGGCCAGTACTGGTTGTCTTTAGGTAAAACTGGCAATAAGTTAGGACTTTTTTGCAACAGCGATATTATTTATATTTCTCTTGTGTACTTGTACACTGTAGCACCGTTTGAAAATGGGAGTTTTCAATTTTTTCAAAGGGTTCGTAACGCGCACGCAATACCTCTTGATGTTACAGGCGTCCTTAGGCTACGGGATCCGCTCACCATCAGGAGGACCGTACGCCTATTTGCACGTCATAGCCGATCGTTTTGATTGTCCGTATTTGCTACATTTAATACGGCTTCACATATAGGGACAAACTTATTTGTTTTATTATTTGACTAAACCTACCTATATTTTATTATTATGAAGATTTTTGTCATCGTTCTCTAGGCGCAACTACGCCGGCGGCGGAGTGTGCATACTACTCCATAAAGAAGTTGAATACATAGAAATACTAGATATCATGGACCTCACTGTGGAATACGTAATTGAAATAAGTGCTGTGTCAATACCAAAAAATAACACCCTATTGATTGTAGTATATTGGAATAGTAGACAGGCCGAAATATTTTATAGCCAATTAAGAAAATTATTGCAACAAATAAGTAATAAATATAATTCAATGAACATTGTGATTGCTGGAGATTTTAACGTGAACGTCCAAGAAAAAAGTACGAAAACAGCCCTATTATTGAACCTTATGCTTGAATATAATTTCTGCCAGTACACTAATGAACCGACCCGTGTAACAAAAACTTCTTCTACGTGCTTAGATCTGATATTTGCCAACTTTGACAAAAACAACATAAATACATACGTCTATGACTACGGATTTTCTGACCATAAAGGTGTAGTTTTAAATATAAAAAATGTAATAAATCCAATGATTAAAACCGTTAACTACTGGTTTTTAGAAAAAAGATTATTTTCCGAACAAAACATATGCAAATTTAAAGACGAACTAGCAGGTATAGATTGGACAAGAATAATTGATAAAGAACAAACAATTAACATTAATTACAATTCGTTCAACAAAAAACTAACTGAGATCTTAAATCACTGTATACCTAAAAAAATTATAAAAATCAAATTAAACAAAAAACAACCGTGGCTTTCCCGTGGCATAAAAAAATCGTGCAAACATAAACGAACTCTAAAAATGCTTGTAACTTATCTAAAGGAACCAGTACTCACCAAGTACTATAAAAAATACGCGAAGTTATTGAAAAAAACTATTAACAAATCTAAAAAAATCTGCTACATAAATGAAATGAAAAACTCTAACAATAAAATGAAATCTATGTGGAAAATAATAAAAGAACGCACTAATAAAAACACAAAAAAAACTCATACCAACACATCAATAAAAATTAATAACAAGATAGAATCTGACCCAACCCTAGTCGCAAATACATTCAACCAGTTTTTCGCCTCGGTAGGACTGAGTGGCGGCACGGCACTCGGCCAGCCAGTGCAACATCCTACTGACAGCAGCATGTACCTAAGCCCAGTTGAACCGCGCGAAGTTTATTACATAATACGAAATCTTAAAAGTAAATACAGCTTTGGCATTGACGAAATGCCACCTATATTAATAAAAAAATGTGCTAAACAACTGACCCTGCCGTACTATTTATTAATCAATCAATCCTTTGATGAAGGGACATTCCCGGATCTATTAAAAATATCAATTATTAAACCGATCCACAAAAAATCATTGAAAACTGATCCAAATAATTACAGGCCCATTGCCTTACTGCCTACTTCTTCAAAGATTTTTGAAAAAGTAATGCAGAAACGTTTATATTCCTTCTGTGAAAAATATAATGTTTTCGACGAAGCACAAAATGGGTTTAGAAAGAACCGTTCCACCACACTAGCAGTCTTTAAATATATCCAAGAAATTCTAAATATAATTAATGACAAAAACTACGCAATCGGAATCCTACTTGACATGACAAAAGCTTACGACAAAGTGAAATATAATATATTGCTAAATAAACTTTACGGGATAGGAATACGCGGAATAACCTATGACTGGTTTAACTCGTATCTAAAAAATCGAGAACAGCTTGTGGAGCTTGAACATTTTGACAATGAGACGGGTAAAGTAAGCAGGATTAGATCCCAAACCATACAAACTCATAACTCGATCCCACAAGGAAGTGTCCTCGGATGCATCCTTTTTTTAATTTATATAAATGACCTCCCTAAAATCCTAAATGAATCTTGTATACTTTTTGCTGACGACATATCTCTATTGACATCAAATAAAAATGACATAAATTTATATAATAAACTAACTGACATATTTAATTTAATACAAAATTGGATGACTAATCACAATCTTGACATTAATTACTCAAAAACTAAAATAATGCAATTTAGACCATATCAAAAAACTCCTCTTGACATAAATTTTATTTATAATAACACTAGACTAGCATGTGTAAACTCTTTTTCATTACTAGGATTAAATATTGACTCAAATGTAAACTGGAAAAGTCAAATAGAAAAGTTAAAGTCCAAGCTATCAAGCTTCACATACGCCTTGAGGGAGCTAAGAAAAGCCACTGACCTAAAAACTGCGATATCAGCTTATTACGCTTATGCATATGCCTGGCTTAAAAATGGAATCATACTCTGGGGGAATAGTGTAGACATTCAAGATATATTTATACTGCAAAAAAAATGCGTCCGTATTTTAGTAAACATTAAAGAGCCAAATAGCTGCAGACCACACTTTTGCCATCAAAAAATACTAACACTCACAGGTATTTATATATTAGAAATAAGTAAATTCGTAAGAAAATATCCTAACTTTTTCCAGAAAACCAACGACTTGCCGCGACGTTACCCTAGTAGACAAAAACATAAATTAGAACTACCTAGTTCAAAACTGAAGATACACAGTTCTGGCCCAAATACAATGGCTGTAAAAATTTATAATAAACTCCCGGAAAATCTAAAAGACGAGGAAAATGACAAAACTTTTGAACGACGTCTAAAAGAAACGTTAATAAATAAATGTTATTATAGCTTAAAAGATTTTTTCAGTGACTCACTTAAAATTCCAGAAATTAACAATCAAATTGAGTTAAATCTATAATTCACTTTACATACTTTTAACGGGCTGACTCCTACTCCATACCATTGCTGTGCCCAAAATTGGGCTCATAGTGTTATACTAATCATCCATGTTTTGTACCTAACATTATGACTGCAATAAATAAATGAAATGAAATGAAATGAAATGATTTATTTTATCTGATCCATTTTATTATTATGATGATTTTGATTATTTTATTGCCTATTTTATTTTATTTTTTTGATTAATTTTGATTTTATGTTTTCATTTGATTATTGACTAATTTATGACTACTCTATGTTTTTAACCTTAATGTTATATCTCAGAAATATAAAAAAAAAATGTATGGACTCTGTCTGAAATAAAGAATTTATTATTATTATTATTTGCTAGCTTCATAGAACAAAAAAAACTAGCTGTAAATAAACATACTGTAAAGTGAGTATGTAAAGGGCAGTACTCACCTAGCGAAAGTGGCGCTCATAACCGGCGACTGGCAGTGGAAGATATCCTCGGGCGTGGTCTTCTTGAACTTGGTGTTCCAGACGAGGCAGACGCCGTCGGGGTCGTGCGGCGCGTCGTCGCTGTTGTGGTACGAGGCCAGCAGCAGCTCGGGGTGCGCCGCGCTCCAGTCCAGGCACGTCACGCAGCGCCCGCGCGACCAGCGCGCGTCAGAGAACGTACGCACCAGCGACAGCCGCGCCACAGACTTGTCGTCGCTGAGGACGAGTGCCGGAGAGTTCAGGCCAGGCACACTCCGCACACCGCCCACGAATGCATAGGCCCGAGATACCATTGCGGCGCAACCAAATAGCGCTAAAGTCTGGTCGCAAAGCAGAAAAAATTTCGGACAACGACCTGCTACTATCTGTCTCTGTCACTCCCGCCTTAATTCAAATGCGTCACGCTCGCGTGGTCGCGGACATTGCATCTGTGCGAGCGTGACGCATTTGAATTAAAGCGGGAGTGACAGAGACAGGTAGTAGCAGGTCGTTGTACGAAATTCTTTCTGCTCCGCGACCGTTGCGCTATCAACAAATGTATATAGCTCTATGGAGGGTACCTTATCCTGTATCCGCTTTGTTGCCACCGACCATACATTGTGTTGGTAAGGCGACTTGGTTGTATTGTAGTGGAATAGATGCGATAAGTGAAGCGGGCTGCCACACGCTTGATTTTATTTTTTAGTCAACCTGCATCGTCCTACAGCTGGGCAAAGGTCTCCCCCAAATTCCGCCAACCATTGCTATCGCAAAGGATAGAAATGGTTGGGATATCTCTCACCATCCTCTCTTACTTGGCCGACCACGACCATTTTCGACCACAATTTCCCCATCTATCCAAAGGCATCCGGCTAACATGGCCCGCCAAATTCCATTTGAGTCGGGCTGCTTTCCTGCCCACGTCGGCAAAGTCAGTGATTGAACGCAGTATGCTATTCCACACTCGGATCGATTGATTAGCTGATTGAGTGAAAGGCTTCATTTACTAGCTGCCAGCATTGATTTATCAGCTACCAGAATCGATTGATTAGCTGCAGGGCTTTATTCAATAGCTACTGGGATCCAAATACTATCCCCTATTATAATTGTTATGGCCAATCTCCACGCAAAGCGCGTTTATCGGTTGCAATACAGAATAACAAACAAATAAATAACACACTTTCGGGTTTCTAATATTAATTAGGATTGTAGGTTATAATTTATTATAATAACGTTTTAAGTAGGACCAGTGTAATTTAGACAAACATAGAAAAACATACCTACAATTATTCATAAAGTCATGCCAATTTCAATGATCACAGTCAACTAGATTTGTTAGAACATTTATTAAATTCAACAAAAAAAAATCAGGGCAGGATAAAAATCCCGGGTATTATTAAAAATTGTCAGTTAAAACTTTTAAGAAAAAGCCAAATTCAAAAAGTTTTTACCAAACCCGTAACCATACCCGTTGGAATACCTACAACAAATGCCACAAAATTGTTACGATCTCATGATACTAGGACGAAATGACTAAATGTAGGGATTCGCAGCTAGCTGGCAACTTACTAGCTGTTAGGATCAACTGACTCCTAATGAAGATAAGCTATATGCTAGAATAAGCCGCCTAGTACGTCTGTGATCCATCGCCGAACCAATAAGATATACTGGCTAACTGCCTATAAGGAGAAACTGACTTACAGATAAACTTGATATCCACTAGAATAAACAACTTCACCACCAGGTTAAGAATATTAGCTATCGTGGTGTGGCTAACTTTGATGTTCTAAGCAGATCACAGCGGAGGCAAGGATAAGGTACAAAAACAAACAACAACACCAGCCTCTGCCAGTCCACTACTGTACATAGGTCTTTCTTTATAAGAAAGGATACAAGCCCATAATCCGTACGCCGTACACGCAAGATCTTTATAGGTCAGGGTATCAGCTGTGTGTCAGGTAACGACACGGTTATATCGCAACCAGCTACCAGTGCCCCATGAGTTTCAAAAGGTACTACGGGCCGGTGTGGTTGGCTTGGTTTTGGGAGGTTTGAACCCTTACACCGTAAGGATAAAGCCGGCTTTTGACTATGGGACAATTAATATTTTGAGATATAATATTTTATCGCTATAATATATATATATATATTACATCCCAAACTATAAATTCTTTTCGAGCGATATTGGTGTATATTTTACTTCACATCCCCGGACACAGCGCCTCCCCCTGTCTCGCCCTCAGTTTGAATAGTGCCGTTCGTGTGCAGGAGTGTCAACTGATCACGTGTTTTGAATTTTAACATATATCTTAGAGTGTGAATATCAATCGCGGGATGTAATATATAGCTCAACATGTAATATACATTACAATCCCATAGTGAAAGGCGGCTTAGGGTCCAGTATCGGGTACACTCACAGTGCATTCTCGGCGTCGCCAGTGCCGGTGTAGTCGGTGTATATATCGACGGACTCGGCCAACGCGCGCTCGATGACGCGTCCGGCGCGGTCTATGAACCGCTGGAACTCCGCCGACAGCATTATCGTCTGCTTCTCATCGGCGCTCAGCTCGCGGACTGAAAACGTTCTATCATCAAACTATGACGTAGAAACTAATTTGAATCTGTCTACAAACTCCATCAAAAACAATGTAATAGCTAAGAAAATATGTAAAAATATAAGCAGACTTCTTCTGTATTGGTCGCGTTTTATGCGAATTGGAAAAAATTACGATTCAAAGTGGACTTGTTTTTTTTTTAATTGAATTCATACGTGATTTTGTTTAAAGATTTTATAACAGTTTTGTAACGTAAATCGGTCAAAAAATTATATTCGCAGCATCAAGTCAAGTGACTTGTGGAAAGGATAAAACAAAAATAAATATACATAGGTACACCCGAAGTCAAAACAGAAAAATATGACATGATTCTTTATCGACCTCTGTGGGGCAGCGGGCGAAGGTCCGCCTGAAACGCAAAGGTTGTGGGTTTGATTCCCGCCGCGAGACAAAGCAAATATTTATCTCCGGTCTGGGTGTTTTCTATGTTAATAGTATGATGTTACAAAAAAAAGTAATATTAATCACGTGGTTCCCATGATACAAACTCTGCTTAGTATGGGGCCAATGTAGGATGTCGTGTGATAGTGCCCAGCATTATTTATTATATTTATCGTCCCTTCAAGTGATAAAATAAAATATTCGCCCACATCGACCATGCTAACGTAATTGCACCTTGCAACGTGGTTGCACCTTCTTTTGGCAGTTTATTTATCATTCTACTTTCTAGCAACGAAATAACATAAAACACACCTTTCTTCTCTTTCTCTTCCTCCTTCTTCTCCTCTGGCGCGTCAGTGACCGCCGGTTGAACCTCCTTGACGGTCGGCAGGCCGTGGGGCAGGATCCCCGGGGGCAGTTTTCCATGGAACGCCTCCTCGTCGTCACCTTGCCGAGCGCCGTCGCCGTCGAATGTAAGCACTGGACGGTGAATAAGAATGGCCCTTCCCCGGTACGTTCGGTGTCGTGTCATGCGATGTGTGTACTACGTACGGCTAACTTACTATGAATAATGTGCTTGTGTTTGGAAATGGGTTTGTGTTACGAGAGTTCGAGTGGGAGAACTTTGTATATACTTTTCCAGAAATTAATTAGGCATCACCGTTGATGCTTGTAAGTTAGCCGTACTGGTTACGTTAGAAATTTCATGAAGTTAAACATTTATTTATATTGTGAATTAAGACTTATTATATTATATTATTAATTTTTATTCGGATATGATTTTTGAGCATAACTTCATGAAACTATTGTGTAGAGTCAAATGATGAGTAGGTAGAGTTTTGTCTACTTGCGCTACTAGTATGGAAACTACCAACACGCTACAAACTAATAGACATAATATTATAAATGGAATGATGTCGGAGAGAATTAGGGAGTAATGAAAAGTATGAAATTTAAGAGAAACAATGAAATGACAGGAAGAAAAGATCTTTAAATATAAAAAAAATATTGATTCACAGCAAATATCTTTAAATTTCTCCTAAACAGAGAGGTATTTTAATTAAAAAAAAAAAAAAAAAAAAATTAATTTAAGAACTTGTAGCATTTTCATAAAATAATAAGTTTCTTTGTAAAACGTAAGCACTTTTACTATATTTTACTATTCATTTTTAAGTTGAGACGCATTACTGCAACTAATCCAAGCTGTTTCGATGCCGGAGCAGTGTCATAGAAACGTAACAGAAGCGTGGTGTTGCTAGGTTATGCAGAAACGCGAGCACACAATACTCAAATCACAAATTGAGAAAACCGTTGAAGTTGCTAAGTACCCCTTAATGTTTGTTTTAAATTATAATAATAATTTATAATTATAATATATAATAATAGTTTTTATAGTAAACTTATATCTAAACAACAATTTAATTTTAAAATTATACCCGTCAGTTAGATATAATGAGTAATGCACTTTTATGGCTGAATAAAGGAGAAAAAACTAACAATTAACGTTGTTTTTTTTTTTCTGAAAGTCCCATTGTGGAAATGGAAAATAAAAAGTAATAAACAAGTTCTTAATGGTTACTCTTTATTAAAGCATTTATAATTACAAACAATTTGTGATTTGAGGGGAAATCTCTATTTTAAAAGCAAAGATTTTGAGAGACTACAGTTACAGCAAGTCTAATTGAGCAAGATAACAATTTTGTTTCAATGCAACAAAGGGTAACAAAACTACAGTAAGAATTCATCAGCTGACTTGTAAACGAATGAAAACCATGCAAAAACTGTCATCTAAAATACGATACCCCATCTCATGTTATACCTTCATCTATGAAGCAGCGTTGAGCGAGAAAAATACATTACTGTAACTATATTCTCATTTAAAAACTTAGCTTTCCCGAAAATATTAGCCTGAGCGACTGTTCAAATACAATTGCCAGATTTTTTTTATTTCAAAGAATGGCCGTTTGCTTGATTTCGGGAAAACTAATTTATGAAACATCATAGAAGTTACTTGATAAAAGCAATAAAATATGAACTAAACATTATTAAACTAGTAGCAATGATATTGATGTAAAATTCAATTATCAACCTAAACAAAGTGCAGAGAATCACATCACGTTATACCGTAGAAGCGTTAAATCGTTGGTGACAGAAAGCTTTCAAATAAACTATGCAAAAAACTTCCCGAGCTCTCCACTTGAGAGATATATCTCATTAATACATACATATTATAACACAAATAATATACTCATCGTAAAGCATATCGATGACAATAAGTCATGCTTAATAAACACAATAAATTAATAAGAAATAATCATTTCTGTCACATGCAACATGAAATTTAATGAAATATTTAAAATATAGGTATCATTTTGTATCGATTTTAATAAATTTAAGCACAATATAAAAGAAAATCCTTTATAACATCCACATACTACACGCAACACAGAAATGAAAAGGTTATGGGTTATAGAAGTATCATGGTATTTGTTAGCGTTATAAATAAATAGCGTTACATATACGAAGAGAAAGATCAGTTACGAACAAACCATGCTTAGTGACAGTGGCAAGGCTCTACATTAGGGCAAATTTAGTTCCAAATGATTGTTTGTATGATTCGGATTTGAAACCTACCTGTGAACTCGTCCTCCCACTCTAAACCCGGGTTTAGATTGTACTCGTCTTGAAAAAGGGAGGAAAAACAAAAAAACAATGTCAGTATCTTTCGACCATTATATAAAAATAAATTTAAAACTTTATACATAGATTAGCATATCAACAGTGCTTATATATTTAACAGCATGACCTACCCCGGAGTATATTTCATCAAACTCTAGTTGTTATTTACAGCACTCGTCTAGCAACCAAATATAGATATGAAAATGGCCAATGATAAAACAATTTGGATTGTAAATACAAATGAGTTTATTGAAATACGGTTCCGCGTGTTAAGACATGTGCAGTGTTGGTTAGTCGAGTCGGAAGGGTAAGTGAGCGTGAGATGATATGGCAACCCCCATAACTACCACCATAATTATTTGATATACACATAATGATATTTTGTAAATACTTTGCGGCCGTGTCGACCCCGTAGAGGGCACCTTTCGTGGAGAACTCTGGAAGGCCACAATTTAATTTCGTCTACTCTAAAAAAATCCACATAAGGTTACATGTGGTCATGTCACTCGATCCCCGCCTTGTATGAATAACAGATTTCTTGATAAAAATTTGGATGATTATTTGAACAGCAGCCTGTTTATCAAGCAATCTGACGTAACCGCACCTAGTAGTTGTTAGTAGGAAATATCTAAAAGCGTGATATAAAGGACCTACACTAAAATATATACAGAAGTAATGGAAGACTAGTACAACCGACACCCTGTTAATCACCAACATGAAAGGAGGTTGTGTTAGAGTAGAGTTGCGAGGAAGCTTCCTGGAGGAATAATGACTTACCGTAGTAATCTGTGGCGTGTGCTAAAATTGGACAAAAAAATAAAAATAATATGTCAGTACATATTTTTGATACCTTCGAATATGATACAACATAACCTACCCGAGAACATACCCACTTACCCACATATAAATTAATAATGGATGATATTCACAATGGCTTGTTTTATGGTTTTGTTAAGTCTTCGAGTCCATGCGTTAAGCCGGATCCATAGCTCGCTGTTTTGGTATCAACGCACATTGCCTAGACCAATCAGCAGGTTGCATTTTGTCGAGTCAACAATGTTTGTTGTCGAAAACAGGGAGCTCTGGATGACTTTACATATTATGTGCAATGTATGGACATGCTTACACTGCACGCACATGTCTTCATAAAACTGCTTGATGACAACCCGGTGATTACGCAGGTGTGTTAGTCACACATTTCAAAAGTTTGACTGAAAAGTTTAGAACACAATTTGGATTTTATGATTGTTCATATTCATTTACATTTTGCTTTATACTTTTCGGTCAGACTACAAAACATATTTTACTCAAATACCATTACTTTGTATTATTTGATTATTTTTTTATACTATTTGGGAACTTACAATAGGTAGGTACATTTTCTTTTATTAAACTTGGATAAGTAAAATATGTTTTGTTACTTATTTGTAACACAAATACATGCACACTCTTTTAATGGATCAAATATTTTAAAAATATCTTGTTTAAAATGATATTAGATTTGTACAAATATAGAAATTTATAGCAACATGTTATTTGTAGTAATCACTCACATTTAAAATAAAATAAGTTTACAATCTCAACCACTCTTTTTGAATTTTCTATTAGTTTAATTCAAGTGATTCCAAGTTTTTGAATGTTACATAATTCTATATTTATAGACATCTAAAAATGTACCTTAGTGTAGTGTTAATAAGGTTATATTACCTTTCCGCGGCCGCCACCAGTCCTCCATGTATCCTGCAAGCGGTGATGCATTGGAAGAGCAGCCTTGTATACGGTAGCACAAACAAACATTGCACCGATTCTCATACAGTATTTACTTTTACCAACAATTTATTACAATTTATATAAGATTTATTAAAATTTATATAAGATTTATTAGAATTTAAAATTTACATTACAATTGAGAAACACACATAAAGCTGTGCAAATAAAATTTTAGGCTAAGTTTGATCGATATTTGAGACGAAATTAGAAGCAAAACTATTTTATCAACACAGATGGAAGTCTAATACTAATCAAATCTCATATTAGTGTTGAGAAATCAGATTTTTTGCAAAAGCTAAGTCAAGGAATAAAATTAAATTGTAGGCTGTGGATTCTAAGTACGATATTTGAGACTCAATAGAAGCAAAAATTCTAATCTAATCTCACTATTATTAAGTAATCAGTTTTTTTTTTTTTTGCAAAAGCTGACTCAAGGAATATTTTGATGAGTTCTAATGGTTACACTGAGAGATCTAAATCAAATTGAAGCTAGACTAGGGGCTTATGAAAAGTAAATACTGTTGCAAAATAACTAAAGATGTCATTGGTTATGTTATGAGGATTCAAGGTCACTTGCAAATACTACCAAACACTTCAGTAGCCATACCAAATTTGTTTTAAACCAGCTTTTGTCCGCGGCTTTGCTCGCGTGTTACCCAGGTAAAAAGTTGATATGAAGGGCTACTTATGAAGGAGTTTTGGTGTGACAATACATATAACTTTAGCTTTTAAAATATTAGTAGGATTATTAATAAGTATTTGCAAATGATTAGACAGTTATTGAACCAACACCCAGACATCACAGTTAACATATTAATAAACAAAACAAGATGGGTAGGTATCCAAAATGCAAACACTCAAAATTTTAAATAAAATGTTAAGTAAATTAATAATAAACTTCTTGTTTAAATGTAAACCAAAACATTTAAATACAAAAATACACCCAATATTAAGATTATCCCCTGAAAATATAGTCAAGACCAAGTACCAAAGTATGAAACACTCCGGAACATACAAATATTTGTTCAATACTTGTCCTGCAGTGGGATTCAAACCTATCTTAGAAAAATCATAGCTATATGTACCTCGATTAAATTCTAAGAAATCATAATTCCACTCAACTTAATCTTTAGACAATAAATATTAAATCAAATTCTCGAGTCTAGCAGTCGAGCTGCTTACAGATATAGCCACAGCCGCGATTCAAATCCTGGGGTAAAAAGGCCTTACTGAATTCAAGATTAGGGGCCTTACGTTGGAAACGTTTGAATCGTAGTCGTAAAGGCATGTGATGACTTTTAGTTAGTTATAAATAGTTTTTCTAAGCCACGGGCTTTAAGAAGTATGTTCTAATAAATTTCATGGTGGAGATGACGTATCCCATTTCAAAATCGTAAAACTACTAGCGGTTGTATAGAACTAAGTGGTTTTCATGACATTGACCGAATGGTGACCGAGGGTAGGTAAAAGAGGCGTCGGAAGACAAGTAGCGAGATGGGTCGACGACATAGTACGCGTCGCCGGGGGATCGTGGATGCAGCTAGCATAGACCTTATCCAGCAGTGGATAAAGTCGGGCTGTGGATAATGATGTTGAAGTGTTTTTCATATCATGTTGTAGCCATCTCTACCATGAGATTTATTAGAACGTTTTACAAAACTCCTGGGACTTTATTAGAACGTTTTACAAAACTCCTGGGACTTTATTAGAATGTTTTACAAAATTCCTGGGACTTTATTAGAATGTTTTACAAAACTCCTGGGACTTTATTAGAACGTTTTACAAAACTCCTGGGACTTTATTAGAATGTTTTACAAAACTCCTGGGACTTTATTAGAATGTTTTACAAAACTCCTGGGACTTTATTAGAACGTTTTACAAAACTCCTGGGACTTTATTAGAATGTTTTACAAAACTCCTGGGACTTTATTAGAATGTTTTACAAAACTCCTGGGACTTTATTAGAATGTTTTACAAAACTCCTGGGACTTTATTAGAACGTTTTACAAAACTCCTGGGACTTTATTAGAATGTTTTACAAAACTCCTGGGACTTTATTAGAACGTTTTACAAAACGCAGGGATTTCTGAGCTATATTGCTTAAACTAGATCATAATCAAGTTATTACGTCCCTATTATCTCCATCTATAAGAAAGTGACAGCTAATTTAATTTGAACTATAAGTTTCGTGAAAATCTTTGAGAATCGTCACTATTCTATTAATAAGGAGAGGCACTTACCATCCCGGACATCGCCAGCCACGCCGGTAGTTGTCGTCTGCGTCTGCTTGGCGTAGGTGACCTGCTCTTTAGGCGGGATGTCTGTCGATTGCACCGACACCACTTGTAGAGACGGTGGCTTCTTAGGGCCGCTGTAGGGTTTGCGTAGAGGTATTTACAAATGTTTGAAAAGCTTCCAAGATTAGAAAACGAACGTTTTAGTTTTGAAGTTTTTAGATGGTTGGATTACGAATGCCACTGATATCTAGCATCTGAAGTGCTTGTCATGGAGGATATGAAGAACATTAAGACACAATAATGTGCTACTGGCTCGATCGTCATTGATGGATCTGACTCTTAAACGTTTTGTAACATTTTAAAATATTCCTACTTGAAAGGATCACAAACCATGATGACAGAGTTATCATGGTTTGTGATCCTTTCAAGTAGGACTGTACAGAGTTCCAAGACCACACTGGGACTCTATATACTGTGAAACTAGGAAGAATGCTTTCTATCTAACATCTAGTACTACAGTCACATTGGTTACAGAAATGGTGTGTGGAAATACTTTGTTCTTATCTGTGGCATTCGAACTTGTGTTATGACTATGGACCAGAGAAAGTGCCAGGCCACGGACCATGTGGGAACAAAACTGATTGTGCCCTGGGCACAGATGGAAGGGAATACCAAGTGAGAGTATGGGAGGGTTTTAAAATATATTTTTTTTACAAATAATTGCCCAGCGCTTGACCAGTAATACACCTGAAACAGGTGAATATGTGGTCTAAGATTGAGCATGCTTCCCTAGGAGGAACCATATCACTCTGGATTTGAAGACTTCCAGATTGTACTGGACCGGGAAAGCAGACAGAAAATATGTGTTTTGGCTGAATGTGGCATACAAACATGTGTTTTGTTCTCACCCCAAAGAAGGCACAGTGCCTTTATCAGTGAGCGGCAGACTGGCGTCGGGCGAGGCTGTCTGCGGCGGCGTGAGTGACGTCATGGACGAGAGCGACGACAGGACATCCTTCACGGGCGCCACTCCCAAGGAAGACAGCATCTCGTCTAGGTCCCGGCGACTGTCCAGGCTGGATGCTGTTGATGCTCTTTGCTGCAAAAACAATAATAAAATAAAAAATGCTCCTTATCTATGGATGTGAATGAATAAGTATTTGAGTATGTTTATTATTCCTTCACACCAAAACTACTGAACAGATCGAGGTGATATTTTGCACATATTTACATACAAGTCCCTTTTTATCTGGCTTCCATACAAGCTTTAGTAGTAGCAGAGTTCTTTGTGGAGGCCTTGTCCAGGGAAGTACTGCTGTTTTTCTGTTCGCAGGGTATGGATGCCGGTGAAATTACATGCATAATAGGCTTATCATCTTCATGCCTCAAGTTGATGGATGTGAAAATGTGGTCTATGATGCAATGCTTTGTGAGCCTTCTGAGGGCATCCTATTTACACTGGTTGTTTGCGCCAACCCTATCTTAATTTATTATGATATTTAAGCTCGTGTTTTCGCCTAAAGGACTCGATTCTTTCCGTCTTACTCCCACATACACACAACAGCATACATTATAACATCCGTCTCATGTGGTGCGAGCTCTGGAACGTACGGCTCTGGAACATACACTCACATACCGCGAAACGCTATGAAAAAAGAAAAAAAGGCTGTAAGTGTCAAGTTGAACGACGCGAACGAAAAGGGCGGTTATTTTATCATTACGCGAATTATTAATCAAAACCCCAGATTGTGACTAGAAGAGGAAAGACACTGTTTGTTCGCCGCAAGCCGGGCCCGGCACGCATCAAGGAAAAACCACCAAGACGCAGGTTAGTGTATGGGGAATTCGCCATCGAGTCCTTGCCGGCCGGTTCATTTTATGGGATATTTTACTACAGCTTCCACCAGCTCTCCACTATATCGAAGGTGCCAAGGTCGCTTCCGGTCTTTCACCGGTGGTCCTTCCATCTAAACTGATTTCTACACACTATATCATCATCGCTAATCTACCTTGGCAAACCGCGTAACCATTTGGTCCTTTCGAGCAGGATATTTTCATATCTTTATGGAACTAGCCCTGAAAATCTCCCATTATTATTTATTTTAGAAGTGTGGTCCTCTAGTAAAACAGTGTTTTCACCCGCGAAGACAATATTTTGTGCTAAAGTTCATACGTACGCGTGGTCTTTGAATTTGTAATGTAACGCCATTTTGTCGAGATTTGTAAAGCCTACGCAGTTTATCGAGGTTTCGAAAGTGTTTACCTATTATTTTACTTATTATTGTGCTACATTGAAAACGTTCGGTTGAATAGAGCAAAATAAGTTATTTTAGTGATTGCATCTGGATTTACCTTGTTATTACAATACAACAAGTTGGTGAGAATAGTGGTTGGATAAACACATATTTCTTTGTTTTCATTTATCGGCAGTTTTATAAGTCTATTTAGAGAACAGATTGATAGGGTAGATAATCACAATAACAAATTAATATTGAAACATTTGCAACACTAATGATTGATTTAAACTTATTTTGTAATAATTTATAAAGAAATATTAGTTACTGGCCTGTTGGATAACTTAATATAATTATATTGGGCTACCAGCCTACCGCGCTTGGCAATACTAGGCTAGTTGCTGGTTAGAATATTTGATATCGAGGAACATACATAAAAGTACTCCCTTATTTATAGTTAATACGCCTTACTTCTAACCATGTCTGTAAAAGATAAACTTGAAGGTGGAAGTCGGAGCTTAGTAAGTGATTCGGTTGAATTAAAGGTTGCATTAGCTCTTCGGAATGCTTTGTTTGGCAGACTTCAAACAATTTTTGATATTTCCAAAGTAGCAATGGATGAATGCAATAAAGAAAAATTTCTTTGTGCATGCATGAATCTGGACCAGCTTCGGGAAGAATTTAAACAAGCATGCTACAAATATAACACATGTAAACTGCAGTGTGATGCCAATGCACATATTGATGATCAGGCGTTTAATGCTTTTGAGGAATTGTTTTGTCGCATTAAATTTACATATCACAAAATGTTGCCCTCTGTCATTCATGAAGAAAAGCCATCATCAGATGCCCCTATTTTAAAAAATTCAGTACGATTGCCACCTTTGGAAATTATTTCATTTGATGGTGATATACGGAGTTGGCCGCTATTTTATGAAAATTTTAAAGCTATTATACACAATAACAGTACTTTAGTGAATGAAGAGAAAATGTACTATTTGCTTAGCAAATTATCAAGCAAAGCAAAGTCCGCGTTCGCAGGTATAACACCATGTGGTGATAATTATGATATGATTTTGAATGCTCTCATCAGCAGATATGCTGATAAACGCACGCTCGCTACCGCTCATTTAAGTAATATATTCGATTATAAACCTTTTGAAATTGCTACTACGGCTAACTTTGAAACGTTCCTTGATACATTTGTGTCATCGGCCCACTCATTGAAAACTTTGGGTTTGAGTGATGTTACAGACTTTATGTTTTTAACAATTGCGCTTAAGAAACTAGACAAGGAAACAGTTAGATCCTTTGAGATGGCTGTCAGAGATATGGATGTTCCGTCTTTTGAAAGCTTAACTAAATTTGTTCGCGACCAAGATAAAATACTTAAAAACACCAGTTTTGGGAAAGCGAATCAGCGTGTGGTGCAACCTTCTCGCAAACCGCCCCAACCCCAAACTTATGTGGCTGTATCTAATATACAAAAGTGCCTATGCGATGAGATTGTGCATGATCATTTATTCAAGTGTCCTGCATTTGGTAAGATGTCACCGTCAGAACGCTTTATGGCGGTCAAATCCCTAAGTGCGTGTGTGAACTGCTTGAGTATACGGCATAAGGCTTTCAATTGTGCTTCACAGTCGGCTTGCAGGACATGTAATAAAAGGCACCATACGTCATTGCATTTTGACACTAAACCCGCTCAGCCACTCTCCGAGGGTTCGACGATTGCTGAGGTAACCCCCACGCCTGAGTCGGAAGCACCCCACTGTTTCGTGAATTCCATTGCGCCAAACCCTGCAAGTGCTACGCACGAGATCGCTCGTACCGTCTCGAGCCAATTGCCGACTCGAGACGGGCTAGAAGATATGCCGTCTACAATTTTGTTAGCCACCGCTGTCGTTAACGCTATGGACTCACAGGGTAGGCAACATCAGGTCAGGTGTTTACTGGACTCTGCCTCACAGAGCAACTTCATAACATGGGACTGTTGTAAGCGCCTAGGCTTACACAAGAATATGACTCACAAACAATCAAAAGTAAAGGGGCTGGGAGGCACCGAAAAATCTGTGAAGGGATCAGTGTCATTTGGTTTTTCTTCTCGATTTGATTCAGGGGTTACATATGAGGCGTCTTCATTAATTGTTGACAAAATCACAGAAAATTTACCGACCGCTCCAGTTAATGTGTCCGCGATGCCGCATTTGAATTGCCTACGACTCGCGGATGTATCGTTTGGGATTCCTGGACGAATTGACGTGCTCTTGGGCGCCTCATTGTTTCCACACCTCTTGTTGCCAGGCGTGATAAGCGCATCGGGTATGCCGCCCGCGATTGATACGGTACTTGGATACGTTTTGATGGGATCTGTACCCGCGGTACGTGCACCATACGTCGCTCCACTCGTCAACTGTTGTATAGTACAGCGCGATAATGAACAAGGAGTGGAAAGCCTACTCCAAAAATTTTGGCATTTGGATGAATTACCGACAAAAATGTCTCCCATTCGTTCATCGGAAGAACTAGAGTGCGAATATTTATATCGCGAAACCACGGAGAGGGATAAGGACGGTAGATATATAGTAGCGTTACCGTTTTGTGCCGATGCAGACTCGTTAGGAGATTCTTACGAAACCGCACGCAAACGTTTTTTATGCTTGGAAAAGAAGCTGCAATACTCGTCAACGCTGCGCATAGCTTATGACGGGGTAATCCGCGAGTATCTAGATAGAGGTTATTTGTCACCCGCACCTCTTTCAGAGATTAATGTTCATACCGCGTCCTATGTGATTCCGCACCATGCAGTAATACGACAAGATAAAACTACGACTAAGCTCCGCGCAGTGTTAGATGCTAGTTGTGAAACTAGTACCGGTGTTTCGCTTAATGACATTTTGCACAGTGGCCCTAATTTACAGGGTGATCTTTTCACCATTATACTCAATTATAGATTATTCGCGATCGCGCTGTCCGCAGATTGCAAACAGATGTTTTTGCAGATTTCAGTACGCCCTGAGGATCGGCGTTTCCAGCGTATCTTGTACAGATTCGATGTTCGGGCGCCGTTGACCGTTTATCAATTTTCGCGTGTGTGTTTTGGTCTGAAGTCTAGCCCTTATCACGCGCTCCGTACCGTGCAGCAGCTTATCGACGACGATGGTGATGCCTTTACAATGGCTCGAGAGATAGCGTCTAATTCAATATACATGGACGACATCGTATTCAGTGAGAAATCAGAGGATAGGGCGATAATCGCGTCACAAGAATTGATCCAGTTGTTTAAACAGGGGCAGTTTGATCTCGTGAAATGGACAAGCAATTCTGAAAGGGTTTTGAGGAACATTCCCGCGTCTCATAAAAACAGTGAACTATTTGAATTTGATAAAACGCAGCTTAAAATTCTCGGTCTTCGCTGGTCGCACTCCAGCGATTGTTTTGAGTTCGAGGTTCATACCCCAGAAAGACAATGCACCAAGCGTATAATTTTGTCCACTGTGGCTAGGTTGTGGGATGTAATGGGTTTCGTTGCGCCCGTCGTGTTATTCGCGAAGTTATTGATCAAGGATCTGTGGTTGATGCGGCTAGATTGGGACGAATCTCCACCGCAGACGATTACCGAGGTTTGGCATCAATTTTGCTCACAACTCCCTAGATTGAATCGTTTGAAAATTCCACGCTATCTAGGCGTTTCGGATGGTTGTATTGTACGGCTAATGGCTTTCGCGGATGCTAGTGAGCGCGCATATGGCGCAGTAGTATATATGCACGTCACGAAAGGCAGTAGAGTTACTGTGCGTTTGGTATGTGCCAAGTCCAAGGTCTCGCCGATTAAACCACTATCTATCGCAAGATTGGAGCTCTGCGCGGCTGAGTTAATGTCAAGAGTTTTGCGTCGGGTGCATGATACTTATAATCCACGATATAATATTGAGGATGTATTCGCTTTCACGGATTCCAAAGTTGTACTTTGCTGGCTCAGAGCCCCAGCGTCTAAGTGGCAGACATTTGTCGCAAACCGCGTCGTAAAGGCGACTGACAACATTCCTATTAATCGCTTTTTCCATGTCGCTGGAAAAGACAACCCTGCGGATTGTCTTTCTCGCGGTTTAACACCGGAAAAGATAATAGACCACCCGTTATGGTTTCAAGGTCCACCCTGGGCCCTTTTGAGTCCCGCCGATTGGCCTATTAATAAGATCGAAGAAATAGAAGACATGCAAGTGCCAGAAGAGAAGACACACATACCTGGCGTCTTCTTGACTTGTGACAGTACTAAGTCGCTCATAGAAACTCTTATTGAACGCATTTCCTCTTGGGCCAAGCTTATAAGGATATTAGTATACATGTTTAGATTCGCGAGAAAACTGCCTCGCCGGGAGTCAGTATCTATTGTCGCGCGCGAAATAGAATTCGCGGAACGCATGTTGTTAAAGGATGTTCAGCAGCGCCATTTCGCTGCCGAAATTCACAACCTGGATAAAGGAGAGCGGGTATCACCCGCTTTGATGAAACTTCGTCCATTTATGGACAATGGCCTTCTCCGTGTCGGTGGGCGTATCGAACAGTCCGCAGAAAATTATCATAAAAAACACCCAGTAGTGTTACCGCGTCATGACCGAGCGATAGATCTGCTGATTGATTATTATCACCGTAAATATCTGCATGCCGGACCTGAACATCTTATGTCCCTTTTGCGAGAGAGATATTGGATTTTATCTGCGAGGCGTATTGTTCGAAGTAGAATTCACAGGTGTAACATTTGTTACAGAAGTAAACCGCGCCCTCTTATCGCCCCAATTATGAGTGATTTACCCGAGGCACGTGTGATCCAAGCCGCTAAGGCGTTTGTTCACACCGGTTGTGATTACGCGGGGCCTATATCATATACACCCATGCGCGCTCGAGGAGTTAGAAGTAGAAAGGGGTATATTTGTATTTTTACGTGTTTGACTACTCGTGCTTTACATATTGAGGTGGCTACAGACTTGAGCACTGTCAGCTTTCTTTCAGCGCTTAAGCGTTTCCTCGCCCGTCGCGGTCCAGTGAGCTGCATGTATTCCGACAATGGTACAAATTTCATCGGGGCTAAGTCTTATCTTAGAGACCTGTATGACTTTTTAAATAAAGAATACATCCCTCGCTTTGAGGAGGAGCTTACGGAAAATAGAATAGTTTGGAAGAATATTCCTCCCACCGCGCCGCACCATGGAGGTTGTTGGGAGTCCATGGTCAAATGTGTTAAGACTCATTTATTCAGGGTTATCGGGCAGCAGATTCTGTCGTATGAAGAGCTTCTCACTGTTCTGACGCAAATAGAGTGCTTGCTGAACTCGCGGCCGCTTACAGCGCTGAGTTCAGATCCGGCCGAACCTGCTGCCCTAACGCCAGCGCATTTTTTGCACACAGCTCCGCTTCTTTCGTTGCCCATGGCTCCGGAAATTGATTTAACGGAGAATCAGATCAGGCAAAGACAAGTATTGCTTGATAAGCTGGTCCAGTCGTTTTGGAAAAGGTGGAGAAGTGAATATTTACATAAACTACAAACGCGAGAAAAGTGGCATGTAGAGTCGACTTCGATAGAGCGGGGCAAGGTGGTTATAATAATAAATGATAACGCTCCGCCCTTATCTTGGCCCTTAGGCGTTGTGCAAACACTTCACCCCGCTAAAGATGGAAGGATTCGCGTGGTTAGCGTTCGAACCGCCAAGGGAGTATTAGTGAGACCTGTGACACGTCTGTGTCCATTGCCAACGCAATAATTTTGCTTAAGCCTATTCATGAAATACAACTTATCTAACCACTCTTAAATTTATACTCACGCATAACTTACATTAATCGCTTGTTTCTTTCTATTCAATTCAACCGCTGTTAGATTTATCCAATTATTCTTAATATTTTATTAAAAATGAATTCTAGCACAAAATGTATTTCTTGGTGGATATTCTTTATGTACAACCCTACTTATTCTACCCTACTTTTTTTCCTAATATTTAAATAAAGGGTCTCCATGCTACTTAGTATGTCCGTACCCACTTCTTTTTTTTTTTAAGGTAACCCTTCAAGGTGGGGGGGATGTTTGCGCCAACCCTATCTTAATTTATTATGATATTTAAGCTCGTGTTTTCGCCTAAAGGACTCGATTCTTTCCGTCTTACTCCCACATACACACAACAGCATACATTATAACATCCGTCTCATGTGGTGCGAGCTCTGGAACGTACGGCTCTGGAACATACACTCACATACCGCGAAACGCTATGAAAAAAGAAAAAAAGGCTGTAAGTGTCAAGTTGAACGACGCGAACGAAAAGGGCGGTTATTTTATCATTACGCGAATTATTAATCAAAACCCCAGATTGTGACTAGAAGAGGAAAGACACTGTTTGTTCGCCGCAAGCCGGGCCCGGCACGCATCAAGGAAAAACCACCAAGACGCAGGTTAGTGTATGGGGAATTCGCCATCGAGTCCTTGCCGGCCGGTTCATTTTATGGGATATTTTACTACAGCTTCCACCAGCTCTCCACTATATCGAAGGTGCCAAGGTCGCTTCCGGTCTTTCACCGGTGGTCCTTCCATCTAAACTGATTTCTACACACTATATCATCATCGCTAATCTACCTTGGCAAACCGCGTAACCACTGGTTCAGCAAACAGTGTATATAGTATGCCCTCCAGCCAGGTAAACTGACGATTTACGAAAAACGCAAGCGCGCTCATTAGGGGAGGCCTATGTTCAGCAGTAGACTACTATAGGCTGATCATGTTGAGGATATAGGTAGGAAGCATTAGTATAAATATAGGACACATAGGAAAAATAGTAGGGATTAGAGCTCTAAGCAAAGTGTCTCACCAAGGCTTCTTCTGCATCTTTCTGTTCCTTCTCCCGTCGCCGACGATCCTTCTCATCTCGAAGAGCCTGGAGCTTCGCCTTTTTTCGCTCCAACTCCGCCTTCCGGTCTGACATACTCGACATGGCTGTTTCTGTCAAATATGTGTAATTAACATTATGCATTCATTGATTACATGTGTTTAAATTATGAATGTAACAGCTAAGAATAAGAAAGCTTAATAGTTTTAGAGTCCCTAGAAATCCTTATGCCCGCCTAATCCGTATGCCTGCCCACTCAGGATCTCTAGGAATCTGTCACAAATGGTTCATAAAAACAATATACAATCGCTAGATATGTCCGACGTTGCTATAGCGGAATGAATTTCCTACAAAAGTATGCTTTAAATTCAAGTTTAATGTCACTTTATCCAAAAAGTCGTTACAACAGAGGTCGTTATTAATGAAATCCACTGTAAATTAAAATATATGTACCTCTGTAAATATAAATACATCTCTATTCATAATTTATCAGTTCTGAGTGAAGAAAACAACATACTTGCCCTCTAAAAAATTCTGCTTTGTGATATTTTCTTAGCCCAGTAGAAATAATGCTGCTGGACACTACCACACAGCATCATGTAGCCCCAAACTAAGCAGAGCTTGTATTATGGGAACCACATGATTGATATATTACATATATACATATTTTTTTTTTGTAAATACATACATATCATACATAGAAAACACCCAGACCCGAGACAAATATCTGCGAACATGCAAACATTTGTCCCGCGGCGGGAATCGAACCCGCAACCTTCTGCGTCTCCGGCGGACCTTAGCCCACTGCGCTACAGAGGCCGTCAGAAGCTTTGTAATGATTGGATTTCTCCTGCATTCTTAATGAGACATCTGATGTCATAGTTTGTATTGAATGTTGTGCCTGCATTGCAGTGACTCAGACAGAACTTACCTTGTATTATTGATAGATATTACACACGTGCACACTATCATACATTTTCAGAACAGCAAAAGCCGACTGAACGTGGCAGACAGGAGAATAACGGTTCAGGTTCACAACACAATAAAAATATTTTTATGCCAGCAGGGGTTTTCGAGAATTTTTGGTCACTAATTTTCTTTCTTTTAACTTGATTTGTTTAAAGCTGTCGGCAATGATAATAAACACCCAGTTTTCAGCCAGTAAGTCAGTTTTCAAAATCAGAAATCACACAGAAATTGTGATAGAAATCGATCGATAGTTTTTCAATTCATTACTTTTCGTCATCGCATCGTCGCACTCGCACACACAGCGTTGCCAGTATGAATTTTGGAAAAGGTACGGTTTTTCACTCAAAAAGGTACGGTTTCTCTTTTTTTTTACGACCAATTAAACAAAGCTTGTCATGAACATCAAGGCACTTGGAACGTAGTAATGGGTGACTTTAATGCCAAAATTGGAAACAGGCAAGACTCGGACAACGATATGGTACTGGGTCCACAAGGTTTAGGTGACCGAAACGAACGAGGTGCCCGCCTTATCCAATTTGCATTGGGTTAAAGTCTACGAGTAAACAACACCTTTTTATATAAAAACCCGAGCGTCGATGGACGTGGATATCTCCGGGTGCGCAATAAAAAAAATGAGATTGATTATTTTCTCTCATCTACCTAGTAAGACTATAAAAACAAATGTCCACAAATGTACAATATGATCAAACTTAGTACAAAACGAATATCTATAGAGCCACTAATAATTAACAAAGATAAATTTAATTTAGAATCAGAAAATAATTTTGTCCTATTACCTATAGATGTCCAAGATGCTCAGGAAGAGTTTAAAAAAATAGAAAAATGTATTAAGAACGCTAGTAGATCAATTAAATAAAGTAAGAACAAATACGAAAAATAAACAGAACAAACAATTAATTTAATAGAAGATAGATTAAATACCGATAAAAATAGCTTAGAATATAGAAGTCTAGATATACTAGATAAAAGAAGTATTAGGTGAGATAATAGAAGATACACTTCGAAACTATTCAAAATAGATCTAGAAAGAAACCGCTCTTAAAAAATTGCCAAACAAGGCAATTCAATTGGCAAAGCTTGGATAACGAGCTTAAGGGACGAAACAGGACCAATACATCAAAACAGAGATAAAATCCTAGATATCTGTACAAACTTTTAACTCTATACTCCGATCCGAACCACCATCTAATGAAATCCCCTACTCATGCCCAAACACCATTCCCCCCATAACAGGCCTTGAAGTTGATAAGGTTCTCACTCAAAAGAAATACAACCGATCACCTGGTGAGGACGGAATAACCACGGAATCCCTCAAAGTAGGTGAATATACACTTTTACCAGAAATCATGAACTTTTCAATACCTTGCTTAAAACCGGTCAATTTCCAGATAGGTTTTGCTATTCCAATATAATATTGATACATAAAATAGGAGAACTGCTGATGTAGCAACGAAAGCCGCCAAGCTTAAATGGGATTGGGTTGGTCACGTTTGTCGCATGTTGGGAGACCAGTGACCCAAGCTGAACACGGAGTGATGTCCTGACACAGGGCGACGACGTCGCGGCAGACCGCGAACAAGATTGGGATATTGAGGGTTCATAATAATAATAAATGATATATTGTTATAATATAATATATATAATAACGAAAAAAGGGAAAACCGCATAAAAGATGGGAAGACGACGTGTTAAAAATAGCAGGCAAAACCTGGAGCAGAGCCGCTAGAGACAGAGGAAAATGGAGAGAGCTGGTTAATAAAAATAAATAGATATACATACTATTATTAGTATTATTAGTGTTTACAGTTAAGGTTTTATAAATATGTTAGTTTTTTTCTTTTATATGTATGTACTAATTTAGAATGTGTGTGAGGAAAAATAAAGCTTATATTATTATTATTATTATATTGTTATAATTGTGTTTTCCTTACCGCAATTCTATTGTTCTTGATAAATGTTAAACAAACTTTGATTCGAAGTAAACGAACATTAAATAATCTCTAAAGAGTACCGTAAATAGCCTTTTATGCGCCCAGTGCAGGCGCTTTTAACTACGCCCCTAACATTTTCATTTTTCGGGACCCTACCACCCATGCGAACATTACCTCTGTTACGCCTGGATATTTTCTTTACCGCAATTCTATTGTTCTTGATAAATGTTAAACTGACTTTGATTCGAAGTAAACGAACATAAAATCATCTCTTACAAGTACTGTAAATAGCCTTTTATGCGCCCAGTGCAAGCGCTTTTAAATACGCCCCTAACATTTTCATTTTTGGGACCCTACCACCCATGCGAACATTACCTCTGTTACGCCTGGATACACAATGAAGAAGAAAACCATTTTTTGTTATATATGCCAAAAAAAATTACAAAAAATTACGAGAACAACTGTGTTTTTATAATTTTTTTATCTCTAAAACTGACCGAGATATAAAAGTGCAAAGTTAACATTTTCGGTCTAAGCCGCGGACCGAGCGCGATATCGTTGATGACGTCACCGCTCCTGTCTCCCGGCGAGCGACTCGGGGATTCGAAGCATTTACCCCAATATGCCCGTCGCGCGCGGAACTACTTTGTTTATATTAAATAAGAAACAATAAAAACTACATGAGTCCATCTAATAAATGTTGTATTGTGTCTCAGTGTAAAAATAGGGCCACAAAAACACGCGAAAAGTTGTTTTTTTACGTTCCTAAGGATACGAAAATCAGAAAAAATTGACAAATGCTATGAGAAGAGCACATCCATTAGGGCCAAAAACAACAGCATATATATTTTTGTGAGGATCATTTTGATGTCAGTTGTTCAAATACCATGTGAAATACTAAGTAGTAGGTACTTAACCTTGCCATGTGAAATACTAACTAAGTACCTAGTAGGTAGACTAGGTAGGTTAGGTAGGTAGATTAGGTAGGTTTTTGCTAGTAATATGCTTTTTAGGGTTCCGTACCCAAAGGGTAAAAACCGAAACCCTATTACTAAGACTTCGCTGTCCGTCTGTATGTCTCTCTGTCCGTCTATCTGTCACCAAGCTGTATATCATGAACCGTGAAACCGTGACAGTTGAAATGTTCACCGATGATGTATTTCTGTTGCCACTTTTTTGCCGTTTTTTGCTCGATATTAATAAAGGCAACTGGTAGACGCTTGAAATATTCACAGAATATTTTGTTTAGAAATTTACTTCTAAAATAAATAATTAAATTAAATTAAAATGAATTAAGGGGGGCTCCCCGATGCATGTATATATTAGTAGGTATGTAGGGTACACGACTCGCAGTTAATTGAACCATTCCAAGGTTGATGAATGAATTGAATGATTTCTTTATTTTTATAAAATAATCTGCCACCATCATATCGTGAACTATGGGAAGGTTGTTAGATTGGCCTTTTTGAAATCCTTCTTCCATTTTAGTTCTAAAACAATAATTTACACGATACACTCACTCAATCAGCATTCTTTTAAATTAATAAAAATAACCAGAGCGCACGAGAGCAAACAACTTAGCAGCGAAATGTACTACGGACGCCCGCCGCACGGCGCCGTATAGGAGCGATGACGTCACGCGCTGCTCGCGATTACTAGCGAGATTTAAAAAACCTACATAAACTTCCCATGCTTATAACTTTGGTAATATTGCACCGATCGATGTGAAATAAAAACTAGAATAATGTGAATGGTCTAGACTTTGATTCTACGTACATGAAAGTTTGATATTTTAACCTTGTTATCTTCTTCATTGATGATTAAATGAGCTTACCTGTAAGTGAAATTCAATCATAATTATGTTTTACCCTTCGTATGAAGGTATTAGTAATGTGTAAATATTATATGAACACATGTAGTAGGCATAATCGTGTCTCCACTTCTTACACTATTGTTTAAAGTAAGCAAAATGATGGCCACATGCTGCCATCTCTGGCATAATTGTGGCAACATTTAGACCTTTTATCATCCGCTTACCGCGCCCCCCGGTCACCGCGCGCGCCGGCCGCGTTCTTCTAAAGTTTAGAGCAAATAGGTACTAGATTGTAGTAAACTACAGTAGCAGGGTAAGAAACGTTACCTACTACTGTACTATGTCGATGAAGATGATATCCTTATTATATCGGATTACCCTGGGAGGGTTGAGTTACTAATACCTTCATACGAAGGGTAAAACATAATTATGATTGAATTTCACTTACAGGTAAGCTCATTTAATCATTAATTATATTTCACCCTTCGTATTCGGTATTAGTAATGTGTGAATATTATATGACCACATGTAGATGTTCAGAGTAATTGAGAAAATATCATCGGTTATAAGCTACATGAATTGAGTCACTTTTAAAACAAAATTATTGTTACGCAGCATACCTTCTAATTAATTATTTATTAAGTAGGTATGTAAGTATTTCATACTTAACTGCATGATATAAAGGTATAATATTATAGTAGATTATGTTTGAGTAATTAAGTACCTGTTTATTAAAAAAACGTGAAAGAATTCAATAGGTATCCCAATAAACAAGACATCATCCAATTAGCCGTAGAAATATGCCTAATCTAAATAAAAGGTCTGGCTAACAACTGTTATCATTAATATTGACAATAGTCTTAAGATTTTGTTAGGGCATTGGAATGAAAATTTGTGGTCATAGGCTTTTTGTAAATTTTTTTAAAGGTACTGGAATTGCCGCTCTACCCCACTGTTTGTGGAATGATTTTATAACACAAAGTTTGTACCTAAAAAAGACCGTGTACGTTACTCCAGCAACAAAAACTAATTATTAATAACTGCCTATTAATCTGTACCTAAAGGCTTTTCCAAGGCAGATTTCAGAACGCTTAATATGAAATGGTAATGTATTTTATAACATATGTGATTAAGTCGATGTCATAAGCACATGAAGGGAGATAACTGCTTAACGTCTTTCGAAATACAAGTTTTTGTTCAAAACAATGCGTTCGATTCACGTACCGCGTGTGTTTAAACCACATTGTCTTACAGTCTTTAACAAATTTGCGTCATCTCATTTATCGCTTCAGTGCAATTCTGTTACCTACTGTTAAAATTGTTCCATACTGGTCTTTTTTTACCTTTATTTATTTTCACAGAAAATCTGAATATCATTGGAACCGAGGGTTGGTCATGGTCACACTCACATACTCATCTATGGAATTTTTGTTACACATACTACCAACCAACGCTGCAACGTTTTTTTTGAGACTGTTTCCATAACCAGGGTAATGTTTAGTAAATACTTCGGCTGCTGGAATGATGAATAAAGACGGCGACGCATCAGAATTTAGTTTAACTAGGTCAGAGGTAAATTAGTGTGTGAAAAATGGTTGTATGACTAATTGGATACAACCACATTAATCTCCGCTTATCTGTTACTACAATATGCAGGTATTAAGCATTAAACCTTCTGGAAGATATTTTCTAGATGATAGTGAAAACTGTAAAACACACACATAGCTATACAAGTAGTAACTTTGTTTTTTTTTGTTAATTTTGATAGAGAATTAGGGGAGGCCTATTTCCAGCAGTGGACTGCTATAGGCTGATGATGATGATGATGATGATAGAGAATTTGTTTCCTCTATCTGAGTATGAAAACCTACGTTCAGCAGTGAACTTTTTTACGTTATTGATGATGAGTAAATCTGGTAGTAGCTATAATGGCTACGGGTGCAAGTGTAGGACTAGCCTACTATATCAGGACTTCGTGGACGAGGTAGGAAAAACGATAGAACTTTAGAACTTTGTAGACTAATTTATTTTAAACATTTATCCTGCAGTGTCACAATTATACTTAGTGCTTGTTCGGCTCCCCAGAACAGAATGCCCCCAAAATGACATTTTCATTACAAGACACGTTTCGAAAGTCAAGCTCCTCGATTGGTCGACGAGTTTCTGTCAGCCCGTGGCGTTTTCTGTGATTGGCCAGTGCAACACTTTCGAAACAATCGAGGGACTTTACATCCGGAAATTATATTTTAAAAATGAAAATAAAATCTAAACATAAATAATAATAATTTGAAACAATAAATAAGCCAAATCAAACTACGTATTAATTTCTCCAATTTGGACAATTCAAAACACGAGGCTCGACTATAGCTGGAAATGATAAAATAAGCAATTGTTACATCAAAATATTAGTTAAACATAATTTTATAGCGACTTTCAACAATGTTTGTACCAAAATTAAGTAGAGAATTTTACAACAAATCAGAAAACCCTAACAATCGACCATCCTGACAACGTGTGCGTCCACGCACACGGTACCAGGTGGAACCCTAACAATCGGCATATCCATTTAAAAAATACCTGAAAGTGGACTATTATATAATACATTATTCACGACTATTAAATATTACATTATTCACGATATTAAGAAGTGGTTTAATAGTTTTGACAAATATATAACAAACTTTGGTCAAACGTACAAGTACAAGTACATACATTTACGATTCGAATACGAATTCTTAATCTATATACCTATTGTATTAGCAAGATAATTGTGGCTTACTATTCGCTTCTTAAACTGATTACTATTTGAAATTCTTATAATGATTCATTAACAATCATTAGCAAGTAGATAACATTAAGTAATTACAATTTTAATGAATACCTATCAAAACTTATAGACCTACAGAAAATAAATCCTTTTATACAAAATAACATGATTTAGTTCGTATCTTAAGTTCACTTAACAAACAACTAAATTATAATAAGACAATCGATATGTCTTCTTATAAGTAGGTACAAGCAGGACGATCGAAAACCTGCGACGAAAAAGTACAAACACGGACTGATCGATTCAGTTACATGTTTGATCCTCGGAATAAGCTACATTGAAATACGATCGATTCGTCAGGCTGACGCTCACAGGACGATCGATTACCTGTGTTTGCGCCCATTGGACAATAGCAGGAAAGTATAAGACGATCGGTTACTTGTACGTACAACCGCTGGACTAAGCTACAGTGAAAGACGATCGATACGTCAGGCTGACGCTCACATGACGATCGATTACCTGTGTTTGCGCCTATTGGACAATAGCGGGCATGTACACGACGATCGATTACTTGTAAATGCAACCGCTGGACTAAACTACATTGAAAGACTATCGATACGTCAGGCTGACGCTCACAGGACGATCGATTACCTGTGTTTGCTCCCATTGGACAATAGCGGTCATGTATAAGACGATCGGTTACTTGTTCATACAACCGCTGGACTAAGCTACATTGAAAGACAATCGATACGTCAGGCTGACGCTCACAGGACGATCGATTACCTGTATTTGCGCCCATTGGACAATAGCGGGCATGAACAAGACGATCGATTACTTGTGCATGCAACCGCTGGACTAAGCTAAATCGAAAGACGATCGATACGTCAGGCTGATGTTCACAGGACGATCGATTACCTGTGGTTGCGCCCAAAGGACACCAGCAGGCACGCACAAGACGATCGATTACTTGTACATGCAACTGCTAGACTTCAGCACAAAACTTCAAAACACGGTCGGTCGATCCGCGTGTTTTGATCTGAAACAACGAAAAAACCATCTGTAGTTACATTCACGATATTAAAATCATTATTAGTCGTTAGCATTGCTAGAGTTGTTAGATTCATTCTCATCGAGTTGTAAAGCGGCAACGTGAATCCATGGCCTCATACAATAAGACAGACTCTATATTATTTGGTGTGCAATCTAATCTCGGGACGGAAACCAACTTAACTAGCTCATATTCACGCGCTAGCTTTCTACCTTTATCGTACCAATCTACTCTCAATATACAATCTAGCGTACCTCGCTGCGTATGCCCTGACGATCACTACAGTTTCGTCAGTAACGTTTGTAACAGAACCAAACAACATTTCTACGGGGGTCCTGCCAGTGGTCTTTTGTATATTGTTATTTAATTCCTGTGTAACTTTAACCCAGTGACAATAGGTACCAATCTTCAAAATGTTTCAGATTTTACACTTTCAAAGAGTTGAGAATGGTACGATTATTCCATTCCACTTTGTCATTTAAATTTATACTTAAATAAATAAATGATAAGTAACTACTGGGCACTAAAACACAGCATCATCTAGCCCCAAACTAACCAGTATTACGGGAACCAATTCTACTGTATGTGTCTGATTGTATTTGCAAATAAACATTTTATCTATCTATCTATCTATCAAAATACCCAGACCTGAGACCAATTTTTTTCAGAATACAAACATTTGTCACGCGGCGGGAATCGAACCCGCAACCTTCTGCGTCTCAGGCGGGCCTTTGCCTACTGCGCCACAGAAGTCGTCATCACTTGACCTCGAGTAAGCCACAGTATTCCGTATATGCTTGAAAACAAACAAGTGCAGACTTTTTGAAAGACAGAGAAACTTTTTGGAACAACTGCCACGATTACTAATAAAACGATCAGGTATCCTAAGAGTTTCAAATATATCTATCAAGACCATGAAAACGTTCAGAGTGTCTGTGTCTCTGACAGGCTTCACGAAGCAAAACTTTGTGAAACCGTGCACGACTACCAGCAGGTCAGTATGACCCCTACTAGATTTGACGAAGGATCCAATGTGTTTAGTAAATAAAGTCTGAAGCGGTACATCTACTTTGGCTATAGGATGGAGAAACCCTTCACATTTCATTAGATTTATTTCTTTGCAAAAGTAATTCTATGCTTGCGCTTTTATTTTAAAAAATCTGACATTTTGGCGAACCATCAGATTTTTGACGTTACAAACTTTTCACAACTCTAAAATGTCCAATCGATGACATCATGATTCATCAGACACAATTGCCACCTTGCACCCTTTGGTACTACGTATTATGATATCTGTGGTACTACCCATCGATTGTATATCATAACTCCATCCAGACAACGAAACAGCGAATTGTCCTTTTTATCACAAAGTTGTTGTTTATCTACTCGGGACCTTTTTCATCAAGATCACAGCCTAAAATATTTTTAATCAATGTGGTATTAAAAATTTCTAAGTTTAGAGTCCTCAATTTGGAGGGCGTGTAGCTAATAATCATCACCATCAGAAATCGACATTACGGCGGGAAAAAGTTTCAAAGACATTATCTACTACAGTAACGGGGTATCTGGACAATGTATCAACGTGACTTATTTTAGAATCGGCTTTATATTCAACCGAACAATCGAACTACTGCAAAGTTAAACACCAACGTGTGATTCTCGAAACGATATCATTTTTTTTTTCAGAAAACGGAACTAAACCACTACAATTCGACCATTTTAAATTCCTTACTTAGTAGAAAAATTCCCTAATCTTACGCAGGGAAAAGACGACCGCTAGAGGTTGTAACTCATACGAACAGTGACAGAAGATACCCAGTCACAGCATACGAATGAAAATTATTTCCTTCGGCGAAGTTTGTCTACCCTAGTAAGCTACCGGGTGAAATGGTTAATTTTATGATAAACGTTAGAGCAATATACCGCTAATGCTTATCCTACTTGTATCAGTGTGCAGGTCTATTTCTGCTACTGGGTCGTATATTGCTAGAATTGGCCTGTCTCAACTTTATTAACCTGGACTTAAGCTAGCACCCCTTACCCAAACCACACTTTTCTCTCGTTCAAGGTGAGACGATCTGTAAATTCGATATATCTACTACAAGGTGATCACTGTTCAATTCTATGTACATGTTAGCTTTATTAGTAACCAAGTCTTTGAGAGAAGAGGCAAAACAATGCATCGATCTTTTAATCAACTAGAAAACACTGCTGCACCTGTTTCTCATCAAAACACGTGAAGTCACCTCTTCTAACTGCGGCTCTCCTACTACCCTGTTTATAAAATCTATAATATCTGCTAGGTAAAACACGGTCTATTTTAGAATCTAACAAGACATTGAACAAGAAATCACTCAGTCAAGTAATATTTATAAACCCTACCACATTTTTCACCATAAAGGCATCCCATGACAAATTATGGATTATTTGGTTCTCCGGCGACAGTATTCTTTAAATACTTAGGTACAAGCTGCCGCTAAAAGAATGATCAAAACGAGTTCTCACAGTAGCTGCGCCACAAAACTGAAGGACACCGGCTGACCTAACTTTGTAAGAGCTTTCACGATCAGGTAAAGGTTATTATTTTCTATCATGTCAAGGAATTGTAGTTTAGTCACATTCTTGTAGACGATTAAAACTATGTTCGACGCAGAAAACATAGACCTTTTTTCTGTACCCTCTAGTAGAACAGTCGCACGTGCAACTCTCCGCTACCTCGAACCCTCGCTGCCTTCAATAAACTCCTAGCAGACAATCTAGATTGTGACATATTTTTTGACGAATGGCATAATCTTTTGTGATAGTCAGAGTGTGAAAGAATGTGTTTGACTGTACAAGAACTATTATTTATTTCCCTTTTTAAATATTTTTGATTATTAATATATTTAAGCTCGCCTGTGCACATATTTTGTTGCCATATTCCTTGTATTTATTATATCTGCGTACAATAAAGAATTACAGAATCTTTTATTAATTGATTATTATTGTATACTAATTCTGTTTGTAATGTATAATCCTATTCTAATGTAAATGTAAATATTTTATTAAATATTTTGTTAAATACTTAAATTAGTGTTATTAGTTGTGTAGCGACCGTACTAATTAAATATATAATTAAATGGGGATGCTCCGTAAAAGACTACCATAATAACACAGATTTATCTTTAAATAACGGCAGCGTTAACGTCGTTAGCCTCGATAGCAATAGACAGCTCTCCTAAAAAATATACTACTTCATTACCAAAACCCTTTCATAGCCGACAAAAATGTCGTGGGCCAATCTTAAACTATGTGCGGATTCTTTCAACACAGTTACGTCGCTCCCAAAATCTATAAAAGCCTTAAATCCGTTCACTCTAATATCTTTCAAAATTTCGAATTTGATACGGATTTGATTCGTATACTAAATATTTTGATCACTATTAGAATCGATACACATGGTTTTTGGCCCTTTAACATTGGCACCTTTGCCGGTTTGCTAAGAAGATTTTCTAAAGCATTTTTCGGGCATATGCCCTGCCTTGCTACATTTGGAGCAATTAAACATTAGTTTAGGACAATTCAAGAAATAATGCCCTATTTCTTTACAATTATAACATCCTGTTAAAGGCTGCCTAAATCTTTTGTAAAAAAGGTGTACTTCGAGTATACTGGGACGTAAGATCATCGTTTAAACATTTAAGAATATCTACAAAATCTTTTTTGTATAAAGAAAGACTACGTGACCTTTGTTCTCCGGCGCTGCACGTGGCTCCGGGTGGCTCTCTCCATGTTGCAAATAGAGGCGGCTGTTGCTTCCATCGCAAAGTGGCCTGGTCCACCATGATAAATCTTGCACGTGGAGTCGCGTTCTCGCTGCAGCTCGACACGCAGCCACGTTCCCGCTCTTTGTCTCATTCAGCGTAGCTAAAGCTGCGAGGCCGGACACGGCTCCGACTCCAAGACACGGTGCGGTGAACCCGCTGATCAGGTGTCTCACGACTTCGACTGTTCCGGTTGGAGCCCCTATGTTGAAAATTCGGTTCGTCTATAGGTACTCTGAAAGAACTTGCGATGCATAGCAATCGCAGAAAGAAACAATTTAAAAATAATATTTGAGGGTAGTTGAAGAATTTCTAAGCACTTGCTAATAACTTAAAATATTTAGGCTCATAATTCGTTATAATATTAGCAGAAAGCGAGTTGCGGGTAATTGATGACTAAAACAAAATATTTGATGTTCTTCCAATAAAACTGAATAAATTATTTCGCTTAATATTCTTTTATGAATTCTAAACACTTTATTAATGCAAGAAATAAAAAATATTTAGATTGCTTTATTATATGAAACAAAGATAGATTTAGCTGCTAAAAAGTACCACGTTACTCTGCATGCGTTAGGAACGATGATTTCATACAGGACACAAAGAAACGATAATAAGTAAAGAAAACCTCATTGCACTGAACTGAACATTAATTTCGATTGATTTGTTTTAAATCGAGAGGTACCCTACATAAAATAACTAGAACAAGAATTATTATAAACGAGACACAAGAACCACAAAATCACAAAGAAATTTCAAATAATTTTGGGCGTGTACTTAACCACTTACGTTAATATGGTCTCGATCCAGCACTTCTGATATGTAGGACTAGCCTACTATATCAGGACTTCGTGGACGAGGTAGGAAAAACGATAGAACTTTAGAACTTTGTAGACTAATTTATTTTAAACATTTATCCTGCAGTGTCACAATTATACTTAGTGCTTGTTCGGCTCCCCAGAACAGAATGCCCCCAAAATGACATTTTCATTACAAGACACGTTTCGAAAGTCAAGCTCCTCGATTGGTCGACGAGTTTCTGTCAGCCCGTGGCGTTTTCTGTGATTGTGATTTCTGTGATTCTGTGATTGTGATTTCTGTGAGTGCAACACTTTCGAAACAATCGAGGGACTTTACATCCGGAAATTATATTTTAAAAATGAAAATAAAATCTAAACATAAATAATAATAATTTGAAACAATAAATAAGCCAAACCAAACTACGTATTAATTTCTCCAATTTGGACAATTCAAAACACGAGGCTCGACTATAGCTGGAAATGATAAAATAAGCAATTGTTACATCAAAATATTAGTTAAACATAATTTTATAGCGACTTTCAACAATGTTTGTACCAAAATTAAGTAGAGAATTTTACAACAAATCAGAAAACCCTAACACAAGGTGTACAAAAAAAATGCAGGGCAATAACAAGGTCATTGCCAGCATCTAACGCAAAAGCGTCAGGATGCCTAGAAGCCCAAATGCAAATTATTTGCAATATATTTGAGGGGTACCACACGTTAATTTAAATTCCCACTCCACTTCTAGATGAGTACGTATAAATTCATTGTCAGGGATTGATCCGATTTCATAATCATAATCTTTATTGTTTCATGTAGTAGGTATATTTAGATAATAAAAAATATTGAATTCTGCAACATGAGCCTCGTGAGGCACTACAATACCTAGTCTACCTAATACCATAAATACTGATAAAATTAAAAAAAAGAAAGATATTACCTACATTTGAATTTGGAATCTGTCATTTTTATACGATTGTTCATTGAGTTTTCTAATTTCGGCGCCAATACAACAGCCTATAAATACAGTCGTCCGACGAAGGCGTCTAGACAGGGCAATCGTGCGGGGTGACAGGGGGGGGCCGGTCCCGAGTTGCATACATTCAAAATGTATGCAACTCGGGACATAACTTTCAGGGCTAGCACGGTTCGTTTATTTTCTTCTGGGCGCTACACTGTTTGTGCATTTGCCATTTTAGGTTTTTTTCTTCTTGGCGTCGCACGGTTTGTGCATTTTCCATTTTATGTAGGTACTTTCGAATAATTATTTTTTTTGAATAAAAATCAGGGAAACGTATGTATTTAGAAAAAATAACAAGTTTATGAAATTCGACAAAGGATCAGGAAGGTTAGTAAAGAATAAAAAGGAAAGGAAACAATTTTTAGGCATAACATTTTGGAAAACAGTACCTTTTTGAGGAAAAAACCGTACCTTATCCAAAACTCATACTGGCAACGCTGCTTGTTGGTTTTTGTTCTCTCTCTCACAGAAAATAAAAATCTGGGTTGGTGGTTGAGTTTTGTGTCATGCTATGAATTAATTTCATTGGGCGATAAGAATTTTTTTTTGTAATTTATTGGTTGAACGTGTGTGAAATCGAAAACTAACTTAGGGTGTTGTCCGTTTTTTCCGGTGCCCGGCTACGCTACAACGTTATTCGTAATGATCAAACAGTTTTCTTGATTTCCTGACTGAAACTAACATAATTTACATTCATTTCTTCACAGAACTATCATGAAATTATGATGAACGATTTTGTATTTTATTTATTTGTTTTGCTTGGGTATAGCATCACAAAATCCGGTGCAGGTTAGTTTAAACATTTATAATTCACAAATTTTATTTATTAACAGCTAAACAATTCAGCATTTCCCTTGCATTTCCACTCTAGGTTAAAAAGAGTAAATTTGGTTTTTATTTTGAATGGAAGCTGTAAAATTAAGGAACAATTCAATCACTGTTTCTACTTTCAACTTGTGGTCCATTGTTTGATTGATATCTTTGACTGGATCTTACCCTGGCTTGTTACCCAAGCTTATTTGAACTCAGTGAGTGTCATGCATCTTCAAACCTTCAACATCATCATCATCCCCGGCCGTTGGATGTTCATTTTTGAATGTAGGCCTCTCCCATTCCCTTCCATGCACGACGGTCAGTCGCCTTACCCATCCAGTGGTAGCCCATGTATCTTTTTATGTCGCCCACCCATCGTTTCGGTGGTCGAGCCCTGGTCTTCTGTTCGTCCACTGTCCCTATTTGATTACTTGTCTCGTCCAACGACTTTTATCATTATCATCCTTTTTATCTTCATACTTAACCTACCCCAAAAGCTTTATCCAAAAAGGCTCTGTTCTAAAATTTTTCAAAGGTACAACATTTATATTGAGTGGTTTGTGTTACAGATACTGCAAGGTATTATTATGACTATGAATGCAATGAGCCTCTGGTAGCTTCTTCTAAGTTGACCGCTACTTCTAGTCTGAGAGACCGAGGACCAGAGAATGCTAAGCTTTACGGTAAGTCTTAATTACATAGTTGTTTGGTTTATCAACAGAGATTGTTACCGTTCATTATTATCTATGTTTTATTCAAAAAAAGGTAAATAAATGCTGCTGTTATGCCACAGTGTAGATCTAATTGTAACACTGTTTATTTTCCATTGTGTCTGGAACCCTAGCTTACAGAATATTTCTCTACCATGCAATCTCTTTTGATACCCATCTATACCTGCAATCTTAAAAATATACTTATTGTTTGATTTTTGCTATCATGATGAATTAATTGCTGAATTTTAGAAGTTAAATAAACAGAGTAATCTACATACTCACTCTTAAGTTGTACTTCTCAATAGATTTCTTATTTAATTAATTGAATAACAAAATCACTTAAATATTTTAGAACTTTTACAGATTTGAGATATTGATTGATATAAATGCTTGCTAATAGTGGTATAGATCAAGCTCTGTAATTATTTAGCTGCTGGTAGAGGTAGATTTGATTAGTTTGAATCAGAGTTTAGTGTGTTGTGCTCATTAGAAATTAATTTATGCAAATTGCATGCATTGTTGTGTGGAGTGCTCAGTTACAACATAGTTGTGTTATGCTCAACTTAAATTTTATTCAAATAAATTTACCAAAATTCTCTAAAACATAGAAAAGTAGGTAACAGGATTCATTGGTCTGCAGGTCCGAAGATATAAATCAATAAATAAGTGGACCTCAAAATATAAGTGCTTTGATAACAGAATCTATAAAATGGATGACAAATTCAATGTCAGATGGGCATTCAATGCCAAAATGTGGCAACCTACCTACAGTGAGATATTAGCAGCCTCAAGCTACATACAGAACGAGGAAACAGAAAGAATCACGAAATATGTATTCCAAGATGATGCCAAGTCCTCACTGATTGGACGTTTGATGATCAGAAAGTTCGCGCATTTGGCAACTTCAATTCCATATGAAAACATATGCTTTAACAGGGATAGCCATGGGAAGCCCTACTTAGTAGGAAACTCATCTGTTAGCTTCAATGTGTCACATCAGTCAGATTATGTGGTGCTCGCCGGTCATCCCACCCAAAGTGTCGCTATTGATGTCATGAAAATAGAACCACCAGTAAATAAAAATATTCCCGAGTTCTTCCGTTTGATGACGCGGCAGTTTTCTCAGCGCGAATGGGAAACTGTCAGAAGTTTCCGGACTGAGATGGAGCAGATTGCGGGATTTTATCGCCTCTGGTGTTTGAAGGAAAGCTATGTTAAGAATACTGGACTTGGTCTCACAGTTCCTTTGAATCAAATAAGCTTCAATATTCAAACTCCTAAGTTACAAGTCGGTGTTTATCAGACTGACACAACTTTGTATGAAAGAAATGTTCTTATGAAGGATTGGATTTTTGAAGAAACACTTCTTAATGATCAATATGCAGTGGCAGTTGCTTTAAGAATGAAAAAGGAGGATTACAAGGCTGTACCTTATCAGTTCTTGTCGTACGAAGAGTTGGTGCGGGAAGCAAAACCTTTGCATGCACCTAGTGCAAGTTTCACTGATGATTTTATGAATAAGAAAGATAAACACTTTTAGTTTCTAAGTTCATTTAAAAATATATAGTTTATAATTTTAAGTAAAAAATATATTTAGTTAAAAAAATAAGTTTTGAAAGTCTAAATCTAATTTCCAACTAACAATCAACCACTAACAATCCCAAAACAAAAGTAAAACAAAACTTTTCGCATGAACAAGGTTTGAATGCGTGGACGGCATCGGAGAACGATTTCGACCAGCAGCTTGTGATAGACCTGGGCAGTGTTAAGAACATCACTCGAGTGGCCACTCAGGGCAGGGCCCATTCCCAGGAGTTTGTCCAAGAGTACCATATCAGCTATGGGTCCAATGGCCTCGACTATGTGCAGTATAAGGCTGCTGGAGGGGAGGTCAAGGTAAAGAAGACTTTAAGGTGGTGGGGAATGGATATGCATGTTTTTCAGTAGTTAGTAGTAGATGTTAGTAGTGGTAAAGGAAATGTGCGGATGCTTTGTATTCTTGATTTTTGAATTATCTGACCTTAACCTACTTATGAATTTGATAACAGTTTTGTTTATTTTATTAACTACTATTAATCTTTATAAAATATACATGAATAATTCAGATAATATTATTTTATTAATATCTACTCTAATTATCTTTATAAATATACCTGAATAATTTAGATAATATTGAAAAGGGCAAGCTAATATTTTGTTTCACAGTTAAAACGCTGAAAGTTATAGTCACCCTATCTAAGTGTAGTAATTTGATAGAGCGGTTTCGGACTGGCGTTTTTTGGGCGTACTAGCTCGTATAAGCTACACGCGCGCCACAAAACCGCGCTCAAACCCGCGCTTATTCTGGCGTATTCGCTCGCACTGGTGTAGGTTATTTTTTCGCGATCACGTTTATACGAGTTTTTAAGCTCGACAACGATCGTATAAGTTGCGCATGTAAAAAAGCGTGCATATACCCCTACACGCACTTCAAAAAACGAGCATAAACGCGCTGAAAAAACGCTCATCTGAAAAGGCCCTTAGTTTCTTAGGTCCCTATTCAAGAACCGAATTCAAACGTGATCATGTATTAGGCATAGATTTTTTGACAGATTTTTATTTCAAACTGTCAAAAAATATGTACCTCAATAACAATCAATGTTTGAGTTCCTTTCTTGAATTAGTTATCTCTACTTTATTTGAATCTTTCAATGAAAAATCGAAGTATGTACTTATGAAAGATGAAATTAGTAAACCAGTTTGCCAAGTCAAATGAAATGTAATGATTAGAAGCCCTTTAAGTATATCTAAAATACTAATATAACTAACTTACACCATATATGAATCTGATGGAATTTAGTATTACAGTAAAATTAACTAATGCCCAGTTTTACCAACTGTTACCAAACTTGACTAGCAATAAGTGAGCATGTACCAAATGTAACGTTTGGACTTGTCTCTGACAACCCTCTTACGGTAGCATTCGCGGCACTTTCTGACCTTGCTGTCGGCACCGGGGATGAAGAAAAGCTACCCGCACGCATCGAGATAGGTACTATATCACAAGGCAAAAACCCGCCGGCTTTGCCAGTGTTTGAACCTTTATGCTATCCTCAAGATATTGATATGCGCACTGAGCAGTGAATTACTGTGGGTAAAATTGTGATGATATTAAATTGGGCATAAAACAACAATATTGCAGGATTTGTAGGGTTCTATATGTATGTGTGTATAGAATATAACTTTTTGCTAAATTCCATCATCGCAAACTGTACGTACATATCACTAACTAACACTAACGGTGAAGGGAGCAGTGCATGGACGCCGCAAGAGAGCTCGTACTACCAGCACTTGACGGTGAACCTGCTGGCGCGTCGGGAGTTGCGCGGCGTCGCCACCAGAGGGCGCTACGCCACTGAAGAGTACGTCTCAGAGTATATGCTGCAGTATTCAGACGATGGTGAAAGTTGGAGGGCAGTCACTGATGCTGAGGGGTATACCAGGGTTAGTTTAACTTCCGCCTTTACCCCTTTACTAAAGTCGAACCAGGAAAAAAAATCGTACAATGACCTACGATAATGCGTCATGCTCGCACGGACGGCCATTGCATCTGTGCGAGCGTGACGCATTCCAATTAACGCAGGAGTGACAGAGACAGGTAGTAGCAGGTCACTGTACGAAATTCTTTCTGCTCAGCGACCGGACTCAGATCTGGTTCAGATCTGGTTCAGATGAACTGAGGCCTGAGTGGTGTTAATCCATGACTTACTATTAAGTTGGCCTCGACTTTATATTTGTATGGAGAGGAAAGTTTTGCAAACTTCCAACTGGGTGCGTAGATCCATTTCCATAAAAAAAATTGTGATGGACAAGCTTTGTGGTAAGGTATTGAATTACCAGAAATTATCAACACATGAAGAAGTTGTGCCCTGCGATCCCCATCCCATATGCCTAGCATATCCCCCCCCCACCCCCCTATATTAGGGGTGGCCTATGTCCTTATAGGCTTGTGTGGATGGATAATCAACACCACCCTTCCATGAAAGTTAAAGGTATGTCGATTTGTTGTGAAATAATAGTATGCACAATCATTAACCTGAAATTATATTTTGTAAATAGTTTTATAACATTCTATCTCTCTCTCTCTCTCTCTCTCTCTCTTTATATTAACCCTCCTAATTATAGTTATAGTTAATAAATGATGCATACTATATCGGCCCTTGGTAATTTAGTATTTCAATGAAGACCAATATGAATTATATTGAAGAACGGGAATGTTTACGTAGGTACTGTTACATCGGTGAAAGCACCGACGCCGTTTCGACTCTTTCAGAGAGCCCTCAGGGTGAGGGAACGCGGCGCGGACGCTCTTCCTCCGCGTCCTGTGCTAGTTTAACGCTGAAAAGTCCTGTTTTTTCAATATGAATGATTTAATTCACGTTAGTTAAATGAGAATGAGAGATGAATTGAGAATACTTATTTATTGCCAACCTAAAAAAAAGAAAAGAAATACGCTATCACTCTTAACTCCTGTTAAATAGAGTTCAAATTCCCTCAGATGTTCGAGGGAAACCACGACGGAAACACGGTTGAGAAGAACGAATTCGAAGTACCCATCATAGCGCAGTATATCAGAATTAACCCCATGAGATGGAGGGATAAAATCTCTATGAGGGTTGAAGTCTATGGATGTGATTATGGTAAGTTTAATCTTGAAATTTTTATCAATTAAGTTAGTTCAAACAACATTATGGCCCTATGGGGCGGTTGACTTATGTGGGCTTATACGCTGGGCATGCGGGTTGGGGGTTGCAGGGCGGCCAGGGGCTAAAGCTAAAGCTGTGCACAGGTACAGCTTTACCTCCTGGTCCTGGTTAGGCTGCGCTATGCCGCAATCAGCCGGCCGACAGAGCCCCATTCGTTAGTTAGCACGGTGCATCACGGGTTGCCTTGAGTTCCGAAGGTGGAGATTGGTACATCTTACACCCCAATGTTAATGTTAGTGAATTTGTACTACAGTTATACCGCTGCCGCTGTACCACTCCTTATGCCTTCTAATTGCCTGGCCTCATTCACTACAGTAGCAGTGGCAGCAGCATGAAGTATCGTGTTTACATACTCGGCCTGCCCATTTACCTGCCTACTATTCTGAATGTAAGTGGGGTATTTGGTGTGTGCGCGGCGCGGGGAGGGATGTTTATGTTAGATATTTTGTCTATTGAATATCTTGTAATGGATTTCCGCTAGATCACGTCACTCCTGAGTCATTTACCTACATGTTGTTGAGTTAGTCCTATCTCCACAGTGGCGGATACGCTGTACTTCAACGGCACATCGCTGGTGAAGATGGACTTGCTCCGCGACCCGATCTCGGCGTCGCGCGAGGTGCTCCGCTTCAGGTTCAAGAGTAGTTCTGCGTCGGGCGCGCTGCTCTACTCGCGAGGCACTCAGGGAGACTACATCGCTCTGCAGCTGAGGGACAACCGGCTTGTCCTCAATATCGACCTTGGTAAGGGTATTTCCATCATAATTCTAATCTTAATCTGCGAAAGGGAGTTTATTTATGTGTTTTCTTGTTCATCATTTATTTAAGAGCTGTGCTCTTGTCGGCGCAACTGATGCAGCTCCTTCCATCTGCTTCTCTCCAAAGCACTTTACTTCCTCTACTTCCATAAACGACATAACATCTAATTTTTATGTTTTCTTTTTACGCCTTAACTATAACTACTTAACTGACTATCTTGGAGTTTCGCATATAATGCGTATTATTGAATAAATCATTACCTGTCGCCTAGTTTTTCATAAACTGTAATATTTTTTACACCACGTTTTAAATTTATGGCCGGTTTTCAAGGAAAGACGAAGCGTCATAGGTTACGAAATGTTATAGGAATCCACCATAAGTTTACATTTGGATCAGGCTTTCTTGATTTGGGTATAATATCGGGAGCTGGATAAGCGTACTCCAGAGTGTTCCGTACATCCAATTGAAAAAACTGTAAAGAATAAGTCTTATGAGTAGGTTTTAGACACAACAGTTTGTCAATTTTGGACATACAATGCTCTCCTAGTTAAATTAAAATGGCACAATAGAACTTAACAGCATAATGTAGTAAGTTTAAGCTACAGACATTGGTAGAATTGTGACATAAACACAAAAGCCAAAAGTGAAGGGAATTGATGATATTTAAGTAGTAGTACTTATACTATGTATTACTCCAACAATCAACCTAATACTTAAATTATTTACCTAACTGGTCAAAATATTCTTTAAGGTTATAATGAACTTTGCTTAAAAGCCAATTTTATTTTATTTTATTTTATTTTATTTTTATACAAACAAGGATTCACAGTTTTACAATGTTAAATTATAGGCTAGGTAAACATAATTTGTACATAAACCAATTTGAATCCACATTTTGTAAACAGCTCGTAATATGCGTTAGGACGATAAGTTAGCAGATGAGTATGTTACTAGTCACAAAAACTAAACAATAAAGAGTAAAAAGATAGGTAGGTAACAACAACAAAGCAGCAATGGTAATTTTATAAAGAATTCTAAATATTACAACGACTGTTCTATTTCAATCGCATTTGTGTGTGTGTTTGTGTGAGTGTGTGAGTGTGTAAGTATGTGTTTTAGTTTTATGTTGTAAAGGTAGGAAAGTAATTTGACTGAATAAGAAGTTAGTACCTACCTAGGTAGGGACGCAAAAACAGGTGCCCATTCACTAACTTATGAACAATGCAAACAATTCATCACTTTCACTCTCAATTTCTGAATTGATTGTGTGTGGTGTAAGATTTTTGTGTAATTGTTAGGTTCGGGTCAGTCGACGTCGCTGTCAGTGGGCAGTCTGTTGGACGACAACATCTGGCACGACGTGGTGCTCTCTCGGAACCGCCGAGACATCATCTTCTCCGTCGACAGAGTGATCGTGCGAGAACGGATCAAGGGAGAATTCTCGAGGCTGAATCTCAATAGAGCTGTGAGTATCTAATCTACCATGTGAGAATATTATGTGGCACGGAAAAGGAGATTTAATTTCAGACAATTTTACAATCTTATTTGAATGTTACCTAAAAAAATTTACATATTATAATTAAGATAAAAAATGCTTCATCAATACTAAGAAATATACGCCAAAAATAGTAGGTGGGTAAGGCTAAAAACTACAGACAAATTACCATTTATAAAATTTAGATGGATCAATGATGGTTGAATATTAAAGTTTGTTAAATAATTGAGAAGATTTTATTTATACTGAAGTACTCTTCAGTCTGGTCATGTTTTTTTTTTCAAAATAAATACTTTTACTTTTATTTCAATGAACTGAACAGGTTCAAGTTCAATCATCAGTAAACAATTTATATGTCGATGGTTATTGTAAGGTGATGTCCCTTCACTTCCGTGATAGATGATACTTATTGCTATTGATAAAAATGATAATAAGGATGGGATTTGAAATGAGACCACCCGAGTCCGTGTCTGAACGAGAACTGATTTATTAAAACTAATTCTAATGACAAGTACATGTTGCGAGCACCGTGTGAAATGCCGCGTTCGCTGTAAAATGTACATTGACTGTACATCCTGGCCACTCGGACAAGATGTCTAGATGTGGTCAGGATGTACAGTCAATGTAAATTTTATAGCTTCATTTGGTAGCGTTCGCTATAAAATGTACATTGACTGTACAGTTATTTTTGTAATTCCCTGTCCAGCTATACATCGGCGGCGTGCCGAACTTCCAAGAAGGTCTGGTGGTGACGCAGAACTTCACGGGATGCGTCGAGAACATGTACCTCAACGCCACCAACGTCATCAGCGAGCTGCGCCTCGGCTACGACTCGGGGGAGCCGTTCAAATTCACGAGAGTCAACACGCTCTACGCCTGCCCGGTGAGTACTCCCTCATACCCTCCTCGTCTTCTATGAGTTATGCTTATTAGGTAGAATATTATTAATGGATATTAAATTAATTTAAAACGTGAGCGAGTGACCTGATGAGAGTAAATACTGGCAATCGAGTGAATGAGGCGTTGCACGACATTTTTATGAGCAGCCGGAAAATGTATGAAAAGGCACATCTGGTTGTATGAGAGAGAGAGGAGAGAGAGAAGTGTTGGTGTCACATTGGTGTATGGTAGTGAAAGCTGGTAAGAAGAAACACCAGGGTAGAATAAATTCTGTAGAAATTAGAGCTCTGAGAAGTATGTGTGGTGTGACTTTGAGAGAGTGCGGAAAAGTGTGATTAGAGAGAAATGTGGAGTGAATGAAGATATTGTGTCAAGTAGTATTGAGAAAGTATGCTGAGGTGGTTTGGGCATGTAGAAAGGATGGATGAAAGAGTGTGAATGGGATGGTTGGAAGGGGAATTTGACATACGTTCTGCAATAAAATCGGAGACATGCTGGAAAAGAAAAGAGTACCGTAAAGCGACGAGCATGTATGTCATGAAAGTGAATGAAGAAAACGAGGTATGCGAGGAGCATAGCAAGTGGAGATCCATGGTCTCTGCCTACCACTCTGAGAATAAGGCGTGACTGTATTTATGTATGTAAGACCTAAAATTGAGAGTTATATTCTGGCCAGAAAATATATCCTTAAATGTAATAATAATGTCTGTAATTTTGACGATATCAAGTGTAACATTATGTACGTATGATGTAAATAAATGAAGTCAGAAGTAATGCATATGAGATGGTGTCCTGTATCGGCAGGAGCCGCCCGTGGTGCCCATAACGTTCCTGAAGGAGGGCTCGTTCGCGCGACTACGCGGCTACACCGGCGGAAACACGCTCAACGTCTCGCTAGAGTTCCGCACCTACGAACTGCACGGCCTCCTCATCTACCACAAGTTCAACACGGACGGACATGTCAAGGTACGTGCTGCACTCGACGTGTCGCTACAGGTCCGCACTACGAACTGTAATGTACGATTCACACCTACCGGCGCACATCGGAGACCATCGAAGAGCATTTTATATCACGCTAAAGGAAATTGCAACATCCACAAAGCAGTTCCTTATTTGCATGCAATTTACGCAGCTTTGAGCTTTGTCAAACACTGACAAAAGATACGCTGCGTAAATTGCATGCAAATAAGGAACTTAACTGCTTTGTGGATGTTTCAATTTTTATTTAGCATGTTATAAAATACTCTCCGATGGTCTCCGACCCGCGGTGGTAAATGTGAATTACACACACATTAAGGAAGACTACACGTGGAGTTCTACAAACACACATACATAATGCACCCGTAAACAGAGTATGCGAGCACGCACACACACCAAAAGCCTGACAAGAAGCATCTTGCCATCACTGTCTATCTCGTGTGTGTGCACGACAGTTCTAACTAAACTGGTCAGGCTGCTTTGCTTGCCGCTACGCCAACCGACAAGGACCCGTAAAGTGGCGAAGGAAGTTGACTTCATACTATTTCTGTTTCCTTCATCATCAGCAGTCCACTGCTGGACATAGGCCTCCCCTAATGAACGCTATTGCGTCCTTTCCTGAGCTCGACGCAGCCTGCTTCTACCAGCAGCCTTTCGCAAATCGTCACGCTACCTGGCCGGAGGGCGTCCTAAACTACGTTTGTAGTATTGTACAATGTCCTATTGTATTGTATTGCTAATTTCCTTAATAAGATAGAATGAGAAGGATAGAGTAATTCAGGCAGCATTGTCATTTCTGTGATTTTTTGTATTTTAGGCGTAAGCTCCCTTCAGGGAAAATGTATGATTTTTATATATCCCAAAAATTTCGACTCAGGCGGGATTTGAACCCGTGACCGTCCCATCAATAGGACGCGCTAACCAACTGCGGTATCAAGTCAACTCGTCGCCTTGTCGAAATTTTCGGGCAGGCACGGCTAAGCGCCGTTTGCTCCACCTACAGTCAACCTACAATTACCTACCTACAATTTTTGGGATTTATAAAAATCTTACATTGTACCTGAAGTGAAGTGTGGGCTTACACTTAAAATTCAAAAAATCATATAATAAACAAAGTGACACCTCTTATCAATGTACTAAACTATTAGTCATTGAGCAGGCTTGGAAGCTGCTACCACAGAAGACTACTAGATAAAGACTTAAAATTCACTCTGAACGTCAACTCATACAACTGATCTCTACTTTCTTATGTCCATATACCATTTGCTAGAAAGGGATGCATACTTTATCTTAATGCGATTTTTGCGACTTCGTACGAGGGCATTTGTATGAACCTGCATAGAATTTTATTCGAGCGCCCTGGTACGATAAACTTTTTGATCTATTTTGAAGTTTTATTGATATATGTCCCCTTTCTAACTGATGATATTGGACATAAGAAAGTAGAGACTAGCTGTATGAGTTGATATTCAGAACAAAGTGTGTATGGGACATCAATGAAATGCTAGTTTAACATGACACACGATTTATTGCATAACTAAAATACTAAATTGATGGAAAGGTGTTAATGAGCCGCGAGGACAATGTGATCCCACGACAGTAGGTGCATGGGAATGCAAAGTTTGCATTATTGTACGCTTGTACCGTACAAAGTGAATTTTAAGGCTTTATCTAGTTCTCTTCTATATCTGTGGCTGCTACGTTTCCCCTGTAGGTGGCCTGCCCGAAAATTCCCATTACTGTCATAAGGAGCCTTCGTTGTTTGTTGATGTTGTTGACTGTAGCCTCAGTTGTGTTGCCGTTGTCATCGGCAGGTGTACCTGGAGGAGGGCAAGGTGAAGGTGGAGCTGGAGACGGACGGGCCGCGCGTGAAGCTCGACAACTACGCGCAGCTCTACAACGACGGACGGTGGCACGCGCTGCTGCTCACCATGCAGGCGGACAGGCTAGTGCTGGCGCTGGACCTGCGACCCGTCACCACCACCAAGAGACTGCACTTCATGACCGGCAGCACGTACTATATCGCCGGTGTGTACTTGCGAGGGCTAAGGATTGTTCATTTCCACCCTCTGACCTTACATGGAGAAGATGCTATGTAGGTCGATAGTTGTTTCACTTACACGGCACCAACGTTTCACTGGTAGTTCAAAGAGTTTTAGCTAGTCAGTTAATATTGAGCACGTAAAACAACAGATTCACTAGTAAAGTTAGTTTATTCACAGTTATGTTAATTACAAGGTAAAGGTGACAAATCTTCCCTTGGTAGTGTCTCTGGCGCGAGTAGGTCACGTACTCAATGTACTTGTTAAATGCTCTAAACTAGTAGTTTCCGTAAAGATGCAGCGCTTGCGATACAACGCAAATCGCAGCGCGCTCAAATTACCAAAATGTATGGAGGAACCGTACAGTACTCTCGTGCAAGACCAGCGACGCGTGTCTTGAACAGGTTGAAGATCGTGCTTGAACCCGTAACTCTTCCTGAAGTCACTCAGGTGCCGCTATCGGATGGTACGCTGCTGGCTAAAGACGATGATGCGGCTTTCAGTCTCATCTTGTTCGATTTGGATAGCATTTTTTAATATGATACATATATAGGTAACTCTTTATTGTACTCACACCAACTTAAAATAAAGTACAAAACAAACAATAAGTTATACTGAAAGTACAATGATACCTGAAGATGGAAAAAGCTCATGGCCCACCGAATGTTAATTGGTAACCATTACCTATAACAAAACATTGCAGCAAGTCACGCATATTTGGACGTACGTATGTTGCAGTACCCTGCGTCCATCAACTTGAGGCATGTCAAGTCAAGTCAAAGTCAAAATTCATTTATTCAGTAGGAACTGTATAGTACACTTTGAAACGTCATTTTTTTATTTTACCACCAATTCGTAACGTGACCAAACATAGAAGAATGGGCAAGAAACTCTGCTTGGCTTATATTTTTTTAACGTCATTGTTCTTAATAACTATTACATTGTTTTTGATGGAGTTGGAAGCAGTTTCATCCCAAGCATGAAGGTGATAAGCCTCTTGTGCCTGTAATTTCACCGGCACCCACACCCTTCAAACAGAAACACAGCAATGTTGCTTCACGGCTGAAATAGCCATGGTGTTTGTTATTACTTCCCCAAAAGCCCGTGACAAAAAACTCTGCAACTTCTAAAACTGAAGCTGAAATGGCAGTGAGCTGGCCATATGTGCCGAAGAATCGACAACCGCTGGGATAAACGAGTTCTGTGTGGAGACCGCAGCTCGGACTCCATGTCCAGCAGTGGACCGCTATAGGCTGATGTTGATGATGATGATGACTTCTAAAATTACTTAATTTATAAAATTAAATTTAATTTTTAATTTAATTTAATTTTTTTTTTTTTTTATTAATTTATAATAAACAGATTTTTTCAGATATAATTCATTCATAACTGATTAATATCAATCAATTGAGATCTCATAGAACATAGACACGAAACGAACATTCACGTCGACCGCAAATACGTTGTCCTATGCGGTGATGATGGTCTGGCTTTGCTGGTGAACGAAACCAAAGCAAAATCCGGGTTACAAAAGCTGCTTGATCAATATTTAATTTCATTTACTAATTCTCAACTAATAAAGTATTGTGTCGGAAATATTTAACAAAAAAAGATAGGTAATTGTAATCTTAAGCTAGGTATACAAAGTGGATTTCAAGTGTAATAATTAACTTAAATACAGTAGTAAGGTTAGCTAGGGGAGCAACTGCCTGCTATAAAAATTTTTGTTTATAACAAAAATTTATATACTTGCTTTGCTTAGCTGAGTAAATACTCACAGTAATACTACAAAGACTACAAGTAGATTCCTAGAGTAAAGTTGCCATCAACCCAGAGTCCTTCTCCGTTGTTTTAAGGAGTTGGACTGGCTGGGGTTGGGTTAGCGGGGGACAATGCACAATACACTGCAATGCGGGACGTCAGTGCACAACTTTTTCCCTCACTTCAAATTCGAATTCGAATTAAATGTAGCCGGTATGTTAACTAAGTCTTAAACAGGTTAAGGTCCAGTTTCACCATACTCTGTTAGTTAATTAAATGCCCTGTTAATTGTTTTAACAGATTGTTAAGGTTAACGAGTGTTCCACAATGTGCTAACGATTGATTAGTTTTCTTAATCAGTTGTTAAACTTAACGGCTGCCCCACAGGTCCGTTAAATTGTTAACAGACGATTATTATTACAGTCAAGAATTCAAGATGGACATGGCGTATAATTTTATTTTCGAAAACGAAGATATTTTAGACAATTTAGATGATTTGGACAATTTAGTAAAACGTCCTAGAATTTACAAAGAACGGCGAATGTATTTCGAAGAATATGATGACATTGATTTTTGCACGAGGTTTCGTTTATTGAAAGAATCTGTTTTGGATGTATTACAATTAATTGAAAACAAGCTTGAATACCCATCAGATTGGTAAATTCCTAATTTGCTTTATTTATGTAGGTAGGTACTTTGTAAAGGTATATGACATTATACACTAACTTATTTTACTATTTTCACCTACATAATTATTGAACATAACCTCTATTTGTTTACATGAATGAATCTATTTCACCTATAAATCAATTGTTTTTGACATTAAGATACTATGCAACTGGTTCGCAGCAAATATGTAGGAGACTATTGTGGAACAAGCAAGTCTACATCTCACAGAATTATACATAAAGTAACCGCAGCAATAGCCTCCCTCAGCCGTGAATTTATCAAGTTCCCTGAGTCAGGGGACGAGTTAAGGAAAGCACAATTAGAATTTTATAATATAGCGCGGTTCCCAAAGGTTTTGGGTGCTCTTGACTGTACACATGTACCTACGTATTAGATCACCTAGTGGAGAAAATGGAGAGTATTTTAGAAATCGAAAAGGCTATATGTCCATTAATGTGCAAGCCATTGGTAGTGCAAACCTAGAGATATTAGATTTTGTAGCAAGATGGCCAGGCAGTAGTCAAGATCAGACTATATGGAATCCCTCATACAGAAATGCCATATTTGAAAGCAACCGGTATGGAGATGCAGTTCTTTTGGCTGATAGTAGATATATGAATCGACCATATATAATGATTCCATTAGAAGACCCAAGGACACCAGAGGAGGTATCCCGCTTGCATGTTAAATGCAGAGAGTCAACGATATTTCAATTTGGTCACATCACATAGCCCGTGACGTATTAAACAACTAGCTGAAATAGTGCACATGTTTGCGTCAAAGAAATATCAAATAATGACATTTTGTATTGGTCGTTTTAGAAAGTGAGTGAATGATAAATGAGTCATTCGGTTAGATGCTAGATTTAGTAACGGTCTGTTAGATTATCACAGTGGGACATGAAATGTTTTAACAGCGTTGTTAATTTTAAACACTAATTAGCTAATCACTGATTAAAAAGAATTTGGTGAAACTGGGCCTAAGTCTAACGTTAAAATAAAAGGTGGGTGTTTCAATCTTTTGGGTACTACCTACTGTATTTTTAGGTATAACCTTAGACGACAAGCTTCAATGGGGCGCTCACATAGATGGATTGTCGAATAGACTCAGTTCTGCAGCATACGCAGTCAAAAGAATCCGTCAGCTTACTGACGTAGAAACGGTTATCATCATTATCATCAACCTATAGCACTTGTTAGAGACCTATGTCCAGCAGTGTCCAGCAGTCTCTCCCAAGTCGTCACTGAGCCCAATCCGCGGCTCTTTTCATCCCCTGTCTGCCAGCTACATTACGCAGATCGTCGATACGCTAACTGGACGTGTATACTGGTAGTGCTAGAAACGGTTCTAGTGGTTGTTATCGAGATAGTTAAGTTGAGTTCGGTTGTGATGTGGTCAGGCGGCAAGGCGGGGTCGCGCGGGTTCATCGGCTGCATGCGTAAGATCGCGGTGGACGGCAACTACCGCCTGCCAACCGACTGGAAGAAGGAGGAGTACTGCTGCGCCAACGAACTCGTCTTCGATGCCTGCCAGATGATCGACAGGTGAGTTCTACTTTACTTACTTACTTTCTAAGGCGCTACAACCCATTCTGGGCATTGCTTATTTCTACGATGGACGGCCACTCTCTTCGATCCTTGGCTTTCCTTTTAAGCTATTGCATAGCTTCTATCGAGGGCCTTGAGCGCGGGGACCGAATCCAGAAATTCCGTAACGAAAAAAACCTCACGCTCCCCACTCCGACGGGCACGGAGGTGTGGCTTGAAGGCCGTGCATTGTCTAACGTCGTTTCTTTTCGGCAGTCTTCGACACGGTGTTTGTGTGCGTGCAACTAGACGTATTGTACGACTCTACGAGCTCGCACGAATCGAGACGATCACCACGCTCAAAAAGTGTAACTTGAATTAATATCAAAGAAAAAGAAATACTGCATAAATAAAATAAATAAATAATTATAATTGCATAAGTTGATACAAAATGCTATGCAATAGCTTTACCGCGGCAGTCCCCGAGTGCCACACGTCTTTTTTTTTATATTTCTTTTTTTTTTCATTTTATAGGCTGTTTGTACGAGACTGTATGCGCTGAAACGTTGATAATCATGAAATGATAGATTTGCTAAGTTTAAGACTTAATTTATTTATGAAGAACTACTATAAAGTACGCTAAAATAATAGTAACATTTGACAATGAATGAGGCATCGCGTGGTTTTACAAGGTAAATCACGCGATGCCTCATTCATTGACCTCTGTGGCGCAGTGGGCGAAGGTCCGCCTGTGACGCAGAAGGTTGCGGGTTCGATTCCCGCTGCGGGACCAATGTTTGCATGTTCTGCAGATATTTGTCTCGGGTCTGGGTGTTTTCTATGTATGATATGTATGTATTTACAAAAAAAATATGTATCTATGTAGTATATCAATCATGTGGTTCCCATAATACAAGCTCTGCTTAGTTTGGGGCTACATTATGCTGTGTGATAACGTCCAGGATTATTTATTTATTATTGTCAAACGGTGTTCGATATGCATCAAACACCGTTTGACCGCCAATGCGGTCGACGATGTAACATACTTGCCTAGAATGTACCTGTTTACTCTTCGCTTGAAATCAAAGTGATCGGGAAACACTGCTGCCGTAAGAGCATTCCATTCCTTCGCTGTTCTAAGGATGAAAGTTGCAGCGAAACGCTTCGTGCGGGCAGGAGGAATGTCCACCGTGTATCTGGGCCCTGATTCACACGGATACACGATAATGTCAGACATATATGTCGCGAGAACTATAAAATTTGTCTATGGTCGTTCTTCACCAGACGACATCGTCAAGATTGCGGGTAGTCTGTGAATGGAAAAGGCTCAAGACTGATCTTCATGAAATCGTCGGCGGAGAACTATGTTCAGCCGTAGACTTGTAGTTGTAGTTGTAGAATTAGTGATGATGAAGAGTGGTTGAGTAAGACGTGTCATTACATGGTGTGCAGATGCAACCCCAACCCGTGCGAGCACGGCGGCGAGTGCACGCAGACTGCGGACGAGTTCACCTGCAACTGTCAGGGCACCGGCTACGCGGGCGCCGTCTGCCACACCTGTGAGTACGCTCTCTGCGCTAATGCTAACTACGCACATTGTGCTGTTGTTATGTGCGAGTTCACCTGCAACTGTCAGGGCACCGGCTACGCGGGCGCCGTCTGCCACACCTGTGAGTACGCTCTCTACTCGCACGCTAATGCTAACTACGCACATTGTGTTCTTGTTATGTGCGAGTTCACCTGCAACTGTCAGGGCACCGGCTACGCGGGCGCCGTCTGCCACACCTGTGAGTACGCTCTCTACTCGCACGCTAATGCTAACTACGCACATTGTGCTGTTGTTATGTGCGAGTTCACCTGCAACTGTCAGGGCACCGGCTACGCGGGCGCCGTCTGCCACACCTGTGAGTACGCTCTCTACTCGCACGCTAATGCTAACTACGCACATTGTGTTCTTGTTATGTGCGAGTTCACCTGCAACTGTCAGGGCACCGGCTACGCGGGCGCCGTCTGCCACACCTGTGAGTACGCTCTCTACTCGCACGCTAATGCTAACTACGCACATTGTGTTCTTGTTATGTGCGAGTTCACCTGCAACTGTCAGGGCACCGGCTACGCGGGCGCCGTCTGCCACACCTGTGAGTACGCTCTCTACTCGCACGCTAATGCTAACTACGCACATTGTGTTCTTGTTATGTGCGAGTTCACCTGCAACTGTCAGGGCACCGGCTACGCGGGCGCCGTCTGCCACACCTGTGAGTACGCTCTCTACTCGCACGCTAATGCTAACTACGCACATTGTGTTCTTGTTATGTGCGAGTTCACCTGCAACTGTCAGGGCACCGGCTACGCGGGCGCCGTCTGCCACACCTGTGAGTACGCTCTCTACTCGCACGCTAATGCTAACTACGCACATTGTGTTCTTGTTATGTGCGAGTTCACCTGCAACTGTCAGGGCACCGGCTACGCGGGCGCCGTCTGCCACACCTGTGAGTACGCTCTCTACTCGCACGCTAATGCTAACTACGCACATTGTGTTCTTGTTATGTGCGAGTTCACCTGCAACTGTCAGGGCACCGGCTACGCGGGCGCCGTCTGCCACACCTGTGAGTACGCTCTCTACTCGCACGCTAATGCTAACTACGCACATTGTGTTCTTGTTATGTGCGAGTTCACCTGCAACTGTCAGGGCACCGGCTACGCGGGCGCCGTCTGCCACACCTGTGAGTACGCTCTCTACTCGCACGCTAATGCTAACTACGCACATTGTGTTCTTGTTATGTGCGAGTTCACCTGCAACTGTCAGGGCACCGGCTACGCGGGCGCCGTCTGCCACACCTGTGAGTACGCTCTCTACTCGCACGCTAATGCTAACTACGCACATTGTGTTCTTGTTATGTGCGAGTTCACCTGCAACTGTCAGGGCACCGGCTACGCGGGCGCCGTCTGCCACACCTGTGAGTACGCTCTCTACTCGCACGCTAATGCTAACTACGCACATTGTGTTCTTGTTATGTGCGAGTTCACCTGCAACTGTCAGGGCACCGGCTACGCGGGCGCCGTCTGCCACACCTGTGAGTACGCTCTCTACTCGCACGCTAATTCTAACTACGCACATTGTGTTCTTGTTATGTGCTTCATGCAATAAACTGTTCATTTATTCATTCATTCATCTACACTAGGTAGAGGTCGCGTCACGTCAAAATAACGCTGGAAGAAGTGGATGGAGTGTGTTTGCGCACGGGTAAATACCAATAAATTGCCTAATGCGCAGCTTCCCCTCAGCGTTCTTTTTACGTGACGCGACCGACCGTAAGTTCGGGAGTACGCTATCTACTCACCTACTATTCGATAAGGTCGGGGGTTCGGCAATGGATCAGGGTTGGTGATGAAAAGACCTTAATATCGAGCACGACAGAACGGAAATGTACTATAAGCGACAAGTCTACCTTACCAATTTTAAAACAGTTTCGCTTGCAAGCAGTTTAGCAAGCTGACTCCGCCTTTTTCTTTGTTACAAAGAGGGTCTATTTACTTAATACTTAAATTACTTAGTAGCCCACTGAAATGCCGAGCACCTGTCCTGTTTTATAAACTTTGACAGTATGTCTATTGACAATGTTTGAATTTACGATTCTTTGGTCAACTCAACCCACACCTCTCAGCCCGTGGGCCGAAAAGTGTCAAAGTTTGCAATTATAGGTTCGGTGTCGACCATTTCGGTGGACCACTGAGTTACTAAATGATGTCTTAGACCTATGTCCCTTTGTAACTAGGTTCAGTAAACGATTCCACCAATTCTAGTCAATCCGACCCAAATATAATAACTAAAGTGCCATATGTGGTAACTTGGCGCGGTTGTACGCCACAGTGCTTCAAACTAGAAAAAGAATGCACTTTGATTACGGTTTCCCTTGAACCACTTATGATTCGCAGACAAACAAGTTCCAGTTTTAGTTCCGCCAACGTATAGTTGTGGCAGTATAGATCGGTATTTGCAGTGGACTGTATATAGAAACATAGGTTTGAGAGTAGTGTAGTGTGAATGCGTGTTGTTTGCAGCGGTGCATCCATTATCGTGCCTCGCGTACAAGAACGTGCAGGCCGTGTCGCGCTCGGCCGACATTCACGTCGACGTGGACGGCTCCGGCCCTCTGCCCTCCTTCCCCGTCACCTGCGAGTTCCTATGTGAGTACCAACACTGCCCCTGCCACCCTTATTCAAAGGCTTATTAGACCATGCGGTATTCACTCTGTCTTAGTAACACTGTCTTACACTGAGCGTAGTATATTAAGAGTAAGCCACTAACTCGCTCTTAGGCTTGACTAATTAGTCTTAAGACAGACTGAATACCGCGTGGTCTAATAAGCCTTTTACATTTCCCGAATCAAAGTCACAGAACAATACCACAGATTAAATCAAGGTTGGTTTACTAACATCGCCACAATTATAACTTGGTGCACCAATATTTGGGAACTAAATTGGCTTCTGCGCTAACAGAAGTGACAAGTAACTTCAGATTCGCCAAGATATAATATATGAGACGGGTAAGTTCTCCCTCGCTCTTCAACCTGTATGTTAATGATCTCATTGTTGGGCTCAGTGGCATGCGTGTCGGCTGCCGAGTTGATGGTTTTTGTATAAACAACATCAGGTACGCAGACGACATGGTGCTACTGATCCCAACGAGAGATCGCTCGAAGAGATGCTAAAAGTCTGCGCTGACTACGCTGCTTCACATTGTCTCCACTACAATTTAAAGAATTGTACATTGTGTTTAAGGCCGCCGGTAATAACCTCACTGAATTCCCAAACATAACTCTTAACGGCTTGAACATTACTAAAGTCAGGTCTTTTAAATACCTAGGACATTATATTACCGACGACCTTAAGGACAATGCCGACATTGAAAGGGAGCATAGGGCTCTAGCGGTGAGGGGCAATATGCTGATCCGTAGGTTTTCCCGGTGTAAATAAGAAGTTAAAATAACACTCATTAAAGCTTACTGCCAAAGCTTCTACACCGGCAACCTATGGATCAACTATACCAAGCGGCCGCTGGAGACCCTACGTGTTCAATATAATAATATTTTTAGGATGATGTTGCAGTGCATCAGGCACTGCAGAAACGTAGTACGCAGAGTATGAGACGGATTTATTTATTTATTTATTTATAACTGTGGCACTGTGCTTCTAGTAGCACAGTGCCACAGAGCATCGAAGGCCGCGGAGCGTTTAGCTATGAGCTTTTTCATACAATTCTGCCGATGAGTTTTTTGACGTATGTCAGTGAAGGGTCTCCGTCTCAGAATAAGGTAAAAGAAATAGAAGAAATCTTAAAAATCACCATACTCTGAAACATCAACTCATACGGTTGATCTCTTCTTTCTATGTCCAATATCATCAGCTAGAAAGGGATGCATGCTACTCTCAATGTGATTGCTGCTACTTCAATCTGATAATCGTACCAGGGCATTTTATCGAAACTGCTTAACTCTAGATTCAAGTGCCCCGGTATTGAAATAAGTATGCATCCTGTTCTAGGACATAAGAAAATAGAGATCAACCGTAAGAGCATGGTGAATTTTAAGAGTTCATCTATTTGCTTTTCCACCTTAATCTCAGGTCTCTGTATTTGTGTAAAAAGCCATGGCAGCGCCGCATTTTGCCCATGACAAACAAACATGATAAATAAAAGAACATACTCATTTATTAAATGTTTAATGACCATTTTTTTCATATGATACCCACTTGACGTATACTGGCTAGTAAAAGCGAAATATCTAGTTAATAATATGGTTTTTTTAGAAATCTGATTTACCAAAATAGGAGAGATGATAATTAGAAGAGAGTGTTCTTTTACTCGTCGCTCCCTCCATTTGGGAAAATTTCTAAAAAACCGTGTTAGCTAGAAACCTTACTAGAATTATCTTATTTAAGAAACCATACACATAGAGGATACGCTACAGTTCGTTAATGATTACTTCGCTAACCTCGTGGGGGCGCCATACCAATATTAACTTATTAATATATCGTTGAATACGTAGACTCAATTTATATTTTTACCATTACCCCATAAAGTCTTAGCATCCCCACCTATTCAATTTATATGTTTACCATCCACTTCGTAAGTCATTACATTGGGCATAGCATTGTTAATTTTATCCCCCAAAATATAAATACCAATTTCGCCGATAATACTTACAACGCAAAAAGTGATTCTCATTGGCCAGTTAAACATTCGTAAAAAGGGGTAAATCCACATTCCAGTGGTCAAAAACAGCATTAACACGCAAAGAACGTAAGAGAACATAAAAATAAAAACCATAGACGTCCCAAACTTCCTGCTTGGGTAGTTTCGCCTTGTGACAAATAGCTCTATACAAATGAATGGTACCAGTAATGTATGCATAACGTGGTTCATCCATGCTGGAAATATTATTTCTATCTCGTCTGGGAGTATGAAATCCTTGTTGATGTAATACAATGTCCAAAACCCTATGCACTCATAGATAGCGACTGGAAAAGCGAGGCTGAAAACCACGTCTTTAACTCTGCGTATATATGGAGGGTTCTTCGGTGCCGCTGCGTTAGTTCCACTGACATCGTTTATCAACGATATTGCGAAGTATATGGTTTGTGTTACCTGAAACAAAGATGTTGGTAGAAAAGTCTTGTGGAGAAGTAGAAGAATTTATTTTAAAACTCAAAGGTGTGTTTAGTTGAGGTAAACACAGGAAGAACTTCGAATCAATTGTCATGTCGCCCTAATTTTTTGAGTCCCAATTGGACGGGTAAAATCAACGGGTCAAAATAATTATTTTCGGTCGTCAAGTTTTCCCAAGTTCTTAACGCAATCTGTATTCAAGTCAAATATGCGCTTTATATAAGGCTTTAAGTAGAAAAAAACAGACTAAATGCGAGTTGAATTCGCTCACCGAGGGTTCCTTACAAACATATAGATATGAAATAATATATTTTGTGATGTAACTAATGTGTAACTAACGGTTTTTGGAGATTTTTTTCCTTTACTCGTGTTATCAAACTTATGAGACACTGACTTCTTACCAATTTCATGATTCTAGGTCAACGGGAAGTAACCTATAGGTTTTGATTCCTTTACGAGCGTCAAAATATGGGGCATAAATGGTAGTATGTTTTGATTGCGTTGACTTAGTTGTTTGATTTTTTTCAAAACTACAAGGCAATGCAGACTTGTATTTAATATTGATTTCAACTTGATACCTCCACGCGTAAAAAGGTCGTCAGATATATTTATAACGAAGTGGTCTTATTATGGTTCCTTTTTTCCTTTTACTGTAGGGAACCTTAAAATTGGAATAACTTTGCCTGTATAGCTTGTTTTTGATTTTTTACTAGCTTCCGCCCGCGGCTTATCTCGCGTGTTACCCCGATAAAAAGTAGCCTATGTGTTACTTCAGTCCATAAGAGTATATTCCAAGTTTCATCCAAATCCGTTTTGCTGTTCTGGCTAGAAATAGTAACAAACATCCATACATCCTCACAAACTTTCATTTTTATAATATGAGTATAAAGCTAGTTCTCCTTGTATCTCACAGTACACCATGAACCGGAACCCTATTACTACGACTCCACCGTTCGCCTGTCTGTCTGTCTGTCGGTCAAGGATGTACTGTATCTCATGAACATTAACTTGCCACTTTAACGACAAATACTTAAAACAGAATAAAATAAATATTTAAGTGAGGCTCTTATCAACGGTACAGAACGCGAGTCAGACTCGCGCTTGGCCGGGTTTTTTTTTTTAATATTTGGTAAACTTGTGATTTACAACTTTTAGATTGACCTATTCAAAACGTCACAAAAAATAACCTAACACAAAAACTACGTAGAAGATAGGACAAGTTGGAATTTTTTGTGGAATGGTTTGGCGAAGGTCACAGATGATTAGTGCCATCAAACTTTACTAATAAAACTATGTTATAACCTCTGGGCGCGGCTTCCCTCGCGTGGTACCGAGAAGAATAACCTATGTTCATCCAGGTCACAAACTAATATTAGTTTCATCCAAATCCTTTCAGTTGTTACGGAGTTAAGTGGGAACACAAATATAAACACACATACATTTGCATCTATATTATTAGTGTGAAGTGTGATATAGGCGAAAGATGGCGCTAGTGCCACTATAGTAGTAAATAGTAGATTGTTTTACAAGGGACTAAACCATCCCATTATATACGAGGTTGTTATACTCCTGAGCGTAGCGAGGGAGGATGACAAGAACGAGTTATAATGGGTGGTTTTGGCCCGAGTAAAACACTCTACTTTTCACTTCGATTGCGAGAAAATAAAACAATTCAAAATTAGACAATTTTCAGAAATTTTATTAAAAATTAATCAACCTTCATAAGACATCACCAAGACGGTTCTATTTAAAAAAAAAAGATTGACGGAGCACCAAGAAGTCGAGTTTTTATGTAAGAGAACGAATGCTTTGTACGGGCTGATGATTTTAGACAAAAATTAAAAAGAAAAAATACTTTTTAGCCCGAGGTATTAAACTCGAGTTTTAGGCCCGCTAAGCTACACTATTATGATACACTTTTTGAGCAAGAGAAGTGAAAAGTATATTTTTTGCAACTCTGAATTTATAAACTGATAAAGTACTCTACGACTCGCATGTGATAACGTTTGTGATAGAAAATAACTACTGGTACCTGCGGAAATAAGCAATTATAATAAAGTAACACGATCTCACAGACCGGTTCAATTATATATACAAAAACCAACCAAAGACACAAAAACCACACACAGAGTACAAAGACCAGTAACTTAATTATTATTAAATAAATTAGTAGCAATTAGTGAGTGAATTTTTAAATATTACTCAAAAATCTACCGTTGAGTGGTCACTTTGTAATCCTTTGTTCCGATGTTATAAAACTGACCTTTGGATCCACCGCTAATTAGTCACAAAATCCAACTACTTGACATCACACACTCCAAAAGCCGTACTTACAACGTCTAATGATTATTTTTAAACAAGTATCTTTAGAACCTCCGGTTTATCGGCTGAGCCACCCGACTGACGATGAGCGACCGTGAGTTCGTGTCTTGAATGGGCAATGTGCTTTTTGCTTTGTAAATATTCATCTACGATATTGAAAAAGCATCGAGAAATACCAAGAACGCAAAAAGTGAAAATTTTGTGAGTTATTAAAATCAAATGACATCTACTGAAGAAACCGAGAACTATCATCGTTGAAGCCTTTGGAAAAAAATAATCTATCTTCATTCATAGCGGTCTTCAATCACAGGTCACCTAAAACAGAGGGCGCTTGTTCTATTGTGTTGATCTATCGACAAATATATGCTCATCATTTAAAGCAGAAATGAAGGCCGAAATCAATACATTAATAGCAAACCTAGAGACTACCCAAAATGAGCTTGAAAATATTATTCTTGAAAACATAGATCTTAAAAAGCAAGTTGCAAATATGAGCCAAGAGTTGTGTGTACTAAAACACTTATGTAGAAGCCCGTTAACCACTCTACGTCAAAGTAGTGCCAAAAAGAGTGTTAGGAGTCGACTTACCGACTGTTTTTATGCTTCGCCTAAGACAAATCAACAAGAATGTGTTATTAAATATCAGAAACCCTGAAGTAAGATGACCTCAATAATTTCTTCAACTACAAATAATAACATTAATAAAAATACATTGGCAGACGATATGATAAAAGAACATAATATTGATAAGGGAACCCTTGCACCCCATATAACACACAGTTCATAAAATACGTAAGTCTCATTCCCTGAATACAAGGAAAATCAATCTGACCATCACGTGATGAAAACGAATTCTAATCCAGGAACTCCAGGATCCATGTCTTTTCCAGATCATACCATGTCAACAATGTGCTCTTGTCAGAGGTAGAACATATTCGCAACCTCGGCGTTACCCTGGATTGTAAGTTGCGTGCGATGTAACATCCACATTGATAATATTGTTAAAAAATGTTTTAGATCTTTGGGATTTGTTTAGCGTAATTGCAGGGATTTCAGAAAACCAGCTACAAAAATTGCTATTTACAACTCTCTAGTACGTAGTTCTCTGGAGTACTGTAGTGTTGTGTGAAACCCACACTACGATTTTCACAGCAAACGTTTAGAAAGTGTGCAAAAAAGGTTTGTGTGGCATTTATCCTTCAGTTGTAATTTGGCTAAAAAATTACCTCGTTATGTAGATCGGCTCACTTATTCTCATCTTACTTCTCTCGCCAATCGTAGAAAGATTCTTGACACTGTATTCTTGTTTAAGCTGGTCAACAGTTTTACTAATACTCCTGATATTTTGTCCATTTTGAATATATATCTGTGCCAAGGGGTCTGCCGAGATTTAACAAATATTGACCGTTTGCACAGAAAAGGGCTCGATCGAACTTGGGTCAGTTTTCTCCGTTAAATAGAGTCACGAGAACATACAATGCTATTCACAATAAAGGTGTTTCAACCTCTAACATTTGTACGAGTTCATGTGAGATTGATATTCTTTCGAATAGCCTTTATAGTTTTAAGAAATATGTAGGTCTGATATACAATTTTAAATAACGATGTAATTTTTTTAAAATTAATTATATATTTTTATATATATTATATTATATTACATTATATTATATATTAGATTATATTATATTATATATATATATATTATATTATATGATTATATTCATATATTTTAAACATAATTAATTAGTAATGATTTTTTTATAGATTGAGTATTTTTAATATCTTGTTAAATTCTATGATTCACATTCAAATATGTTATTTCGGCTAAACAATTTCAAAATATTATTATTTTTATTATTTACAATTAATTTTGTTATGAGCAATGTTATATTACAATTCAATTTGTGCCTGTCATTGAGGTGACACTGACTTACGTAATTTGTGTTAGTATTAATAAAATGCATGCCTTGCAAAATAAAATAAAATCTACATAAAATTCTTATTGTAGCAGATCAAGCTGGAAAAGAAATAAGAAATATCTTACAAAAGTAATTAGGTGAAAAGTATCTAGTAATGTCAATAATAAAGTCAAACGCTCTGATAAATCAAGTAGTTAGTGCCTGCTCGGTATAGTGTAAGGACTTCACTAAATCTGACTTTGTCATAATAATGGCTGGATCGAGTGATAAGAATCCATTGAATGTACAATCCTATCTTCATTGTACTCTAAATAAGCTAAATCATACAAATGTCTTAGTTACAAAAATCTATAGAAATAGCTATCTGAATGAGGATTGTCTAAATGGACTTTTATGATATGTGTGTACGAACTGCAAATATTCAAAATTCATTCCTTTGGATGTAAATAACGAAATAACAGCAAGTATATTTAGCTTCGATGAGGCTTGTAGACTTTTAAATAGAGAAATCTATCGTATTAGCCGAAAAAACTTCCTTATCACCTATAAAGAAATGCTAAACATAAATAATAATAATTGTATGTCACCCAGGGCGCTTATGATATGTAAATTCACAAAAACACAGAGCAGCCAAACATGTAGATCATTTAGCCAAACTTCATAATCAAGCACTGCTTTATTGAACGTCGTGATTATGATCAGGAAAACATACAGAAATTTACAAAATGCATAAGTTCGTTAAGTGTAAGTGAAACATTTGACTGCGATGAACCAAACGCTGCCTATGCTAACGCTTTCTATGATCTATTTACACTTTTCTATTATTTATGTTTTCCAAAAGTACGTATTAAGGTTTCTACTCAGAGTAAGCCTAAATGGATAACGAAGGGTATTAGGGTTTGCTGTAAGCGAAAGCGTCAACTACTATGGGAATATAGAAAAAATCGTACGGAATCAAATAAAACTAGATTCAATTATATAAAAAAATCAGGTAATAAATGCAAAGCGACTTGGAATATTATAAATAGGACTAGGAACAATGTAGAAAAATATGGTATACAAGAAATAAAAATTGACGGTAAATCTCTATACAATCCAAATGACATAGCTAATTCATTTAACATTTTTTTTTTATTGACCAAATCAAAAGACTGAGCCCGCCAATGTCACTAATAACTTACCAAGACAGGGTTCTTCTTTGTTTATGACTCCTATTATTCACAAGGATGTTGAAAAGGCTATTAGAAATACTGCTAGCACTGGGTATGATGACATATCAACAAAAGTATTCAAACTAGTTTCATAAAAAATATCAGAACCCTTGTGCTATATTATGAACATTTTCATCTTAAATGGAATATTCCCTGCAAGGCTACTATTATTCGACCCATATTCAAGAAAAAATATAAATATGATATGACATGTTATTGCCCCATTGCACCCATTGCACTTGTGCCTGTGCTATCCAAGGTTTTTGAAAAATTATATATGACAAAATCTATCCGTTCTTTGAAGGAAAAAACATTTTGGCAGATGAACAAGTCGGTTTTAGAAAAAAGCAAACAATAAACATGGCCAAAAATAAGTTTCTCTATTCTATAATGAATTCCTTAG